>CM059426.1:211302494-211982116 GCA_030390025.1 Squalus acanthias | reverse complement strand
AGGACATGGGGGAAGGGTAGAGAAATGGGATTGGAGTAGATTACTCTCATTGAAGAGCTAGCAACAACAACGTGCATTTATACAGCACGTTTTACCTCCACCTGAGAGAGCTGACGGGGCTTCCGTTTAACATCTCATCCGAAAGACGGCACCTCCGACAGTGCGGCACTCCCTCAGTACTGCCCCTCCGACAGTGCAGCGCTCCCTCAGTACTGCCCCTACGACAGTGCAGCGCTCCCTCAGTACTGCCCCTCCGACAGTGCAGCACTCCCTCAGTACTGCACCTCCGACAGTGCAGTGCTCCCTCAGTACTGCCCCTCCGACAGTGCAGTGCTCCCTCAGTACTGCCACTCCGACAGTGCGGCGCTCCCTCAGTACTGCCCCTCCGACAGTGCAGTGCTCCCTCAGTACTGCCACTCCGACAGTGCGGCGCTCCCTCAGTACTGCCCCTCCGACAGTGCGGTGCTCCCTCAGTACTGCCACTCCGACAGTGCGGCGCTCCCTCAGTGCAGTGCTCCCTCAGTACTGCCCCTCCGACAGTGCAGCGCTTCCTCAGTACTGCCCCTCTGACAGTGCAGCACTTCAGTACTGCCCCTCCGACAGTGCGGCGCTCCCTCAGTACTGCCCCTCCGACAGTGCGGCGCTCCCTCAGTACTGCCCCTCCGACAGTGCGGCGCTCCCTCAGTACTGCCCCTCCGACAGTGTAGCGTTCCCTCAGTACTGACCCTCCGACAGTGCAGCGCTCCCTCAGTACTGCCCCTCCGACAGTGCAGCGCTCCCTCAGTACTGCCACTCCGACAGTGCAGTGCTCCCTCAGTACTGACCCTCCGACATTGCAGCGCTCCCTCAGTACTGCCCCTGTGACAGTGCAGCACTTCAGTACCGCCCCTCCGACAGTGCAGCGCTCCCTCAGTACTGCACTAGGAGTGTCAGCCTGGATTACGTGCTCAAGCTGAAATAGTGTTTATCGCTGACTGTTTCATCAGTAACAAATTAAAACCTAATTGTTTTGTTAAACAAAAATCTTTATTATAAGGAAGTGTTCTCCAATAGGATGAATATTTTTTGCCATTAGATTACCTCTCAGTAACCTAACAGCATATAACCTTTATGATGTCCATTAAACAGAAAACTAATCATCGAGCTTGAATTTTTAATGACAGAGGTATAGGGAAAGTATCTTTTATCTTAAATCCCACTCCAGAGACCTGAGCACGTAATCAAGGCTGACACTCCAGTGCAGTGTTGAGGGAGTGCTGCACTGTCACAGGGGCAGTACTGAGGGAGCGCTGCACTGTCACAGGGGCAGTACTGAGGGAGCGCTGCACTGTCACAGGGGCAGTACTGAGGGAGCGCTGCAATGTCGGAGGGTCAGTACTGAGGGAGCGCTGCAATGTCGGAGGGTCAGTATTGAGGGAGCGCTGCACTGTCACAGGGGCAGTACTGAGGGAGCGCTGCACTGTCAGAGGGGCAGTACTGAGGGAGCGCTGCACTGTCGGAGGGGCAGTACTGAGGGAGCGCTGCAATGTCGGAGGGTCAGTACTGAGGGAGTGCCTCACTGTCACAGGGGCAGTACTGAGGGAGCGCTGCACTGTCACAGGGGCAGTACTGAGGGAGCGCTACACTGTCAGAGGGGCAGTACTGAGGGAGCGCTGCACTGTCGGAGGGGCAGTACTGAGGGAGTGCTGCACTGTCGGAGGGGCAGTACTGAGGGAGCGCTGCACTGTCAGAGGGGCAGTACTGAGGGAGTGCTGCACTGTCGAGGGGCAGTACTGAGGGAGCCCTGCACTGTCGGAGGGGCAGTACTGAGGGAGCCCTGCACTGTCAGAGGGGCAGTACTGAGGGAGTGCCGCACTGTCGGAGGGGCAGTACTGAGGGAGCGCTGCACTGTCGGAGGAGCAGTACTGAGGGAGCGCTGCACTGTCTGAGGGGCAGTACTGAGGGAGTGCTGCACTGTCGGAGGGGCAGTACTGAGGGAGCGCTGCACTGTCAGAGGGGCAGTACTGAGGGAGTGCTGCACTGTCGGAGGGGCAGTACTGAGGGAGCCCTGCACTGTCGGAGGGGCAGTACTGAGGGAGCCCTGCACTGTCAGAGGGGCAGTACTGAGGGAGTGCCGCACTGTCGGAGGGGCAGTACTGAGGGAGCGCTGCACTGTCGGAGGGGCAGGACTGAGGGAGCGCTGCACTGTCGGAGGAACAGTATTGAGGGAGCGCTGCACTGTCGGAGGGGCAGTACTGAGGGAGCGACGCACTGTCGGAGGGGCGGTACTGAGGGAGCGCTGCACTGTCGGAGGTGCCGTCTTTCAGATGAGGCATTAAACCGAGGCCCTGTAAGCCCTCTCCGGTGGACATAAAAGATCCCACGGCACTATTTTGAAGAAGAGCAGGGGAGTTCTTACCCATATCCTGGGCTAATATTTATCCCTCATGCGACGACACTAATAACAGATGATCTGGTGATTATCACATTAGCTGCTTGTGGGAGCTTGCTGTGTGCAAATTGGCTGCCGCGTTTCCCTACATCACAACAGTGACCACACTTGGGGAAAAAAAAGTATTTCATCGGCTATAAAGTGCTTTGGGGAAACCCTGATGTCGTGCAAGGCGCTATCTAAATGCAAATTTATCAAGGGCAATTCGGGATGGGCAATAAATGCTGGCCTTGCCAGTGACGCCCACATCCCAGGAACGAATATTTAAAAAAATCTTTCTTTCTTTCTGAACAGCTCTAATAATGAACTGTTACAATTGTCAAATCCAACAAAGATCTGACGAGAGCAGCTTTCCTGTCGTAGCTTCATTTCTCACTGGCGGTTCTTCGCCTCCTCTGCTGCTCGTGGCTTTTTGTTAACTGGAGCCCAGCTGTCTTTAAAAAAAACTGCTGGAAAATTTGTTGCAGAATCCCCCCCTCCCCCGCCCCCCACCCGAGGAAAATGCGTTAATTGAGTCAACACGAGCTGCACATCTCAAACGCCGAGGAAAGGATTATAAGGATGATTCCCGAGTCCAGCACTTCCGGCAGGGAGCAGCACTCGACGGGAGTGTGGGTCGGTGATCTGGGGTTTAATGTTGTAGCCCCGTCTCCAACCAGCGCTCGCTTTCAGTGCGACTGTTACTCGCTGGAAGCTCGGAATCGCCCCTTAGGACTGGAATGTTCCGTCACTTTCAGCTGGTTGCCGAGTGGCTTCGTGACCTCTTGCGTTCACCACGAACATCTGAGTGGACGATCAGGATGTGTCGGTGTTTTGTGTGCATATTATTTGCATGTATTTGTTAATCTTACCCAACTTCCCAGAGCCAGAGAACAACATGGACTTGGAAACAGAGGTTACGCAATGAGCTTATTCCGGCTTTGCTGCGATCCAATGTTGTGTAAAATTCCTAGAAGGTTGATTAAAGATGGTTACTTGTGAAGAACTGCGAGTTCACACGAGCTCTTTAGAAACAGGAGGTTAGCTGTAGGTGGAAGAGATAATTGAGGCAGACTGCTGATGCAGTCAGGGTCCAATTGCAATCAGGCAGACATTAAACCTTCTTCCCTGCTGGTTGATGTTTCAAATTGACCTTGAAATTGAAGAACTGTATTGGTGTTTGGGGAAATTGGGATAGCGCAGTTTATTTACACGCTGTCCATCTCTGGGACCTGGGTTACTATCCAGCTCAGACTGATGGGATTAAAATTCTCTCTCTGTGTCTCTCCTCTCTCTCTCTCTCTCTCTCACTCTTGTCTAAGTGTCAGCCGTGGCTCTGTGGGTAGCGCTCTCCCCTCTGAACCACCAGGTTGTGGGTTCAAGCCCCACTCCGAGACTTGAGCATGCAATCTGGGCTGGCACCTCGGTGCAGTACTGAGGGAGTGCTACACTGTCTAAAGTGCTTGTTTTTTGAATGAGAAGTTTAGATTAATTTTTTTTTAAATCCCCTTGCACTGTTTAAGGTAGAACGGGGCAGTTCTCCTGATGCCCTGGCTAACATTTATCCTTCAACCAATAGCACCAAGATTAACTGGCCATTTCTCTCGCTGGTGTTTATGGGACCTTGCTGTGCACAAATAGGCTGCAGTGTATGCCTGTGTAACATCCTGAGGATGGGAAAGACACTATATAAAAGCAAGTTTGTTCTCTCTTTAATGACCTTGAGGGTCCTACATGAAATGGATTTGGACAGCCTCAAACATAAGAAATAGAGCAGGAGTCGGCCATTCGGCCCCTCGAGCCTCCTCAGCCATTCAATAAGATCATCGCTGATCTTCGACCTCACCTCCACTTTCCCGCACGATCTCCATATCCCTTGATTCCCTTAATATCCAAAAATCTATCGATCTCAGTCTTGAATATACTCAACGACTGAGCATCCACAGCTCTCTGGGGTAGAGAATTCCAAAGATTCACCACCCTCTGAGTGAAGAAATTTCTCCTAATCTCAGTTCTAAATGGCCAACCCCTTATCCTGAGACTGTGACCCCTCGTTCTAGACTCTCCAGCCAGGGGAAACAGCCTCTCAGCATCTCCCCTGTCAAGCCCTGTAAGAATTTTGTATGTTTCAACGAGATCACCTCATTCTTCTAAACTCCAGAGAATATAGGCCCATTCTCTTCAGTCTCTCCTTATAGGATGATCCTCTCATCCCAGGAATCAATCTAGTGAGCCTTCGTTGCACCCCCTCTAAGGCAAGTATATCCTTCCTTAGGCAAGGAGACCGAAACTGTACACAAAAAGTCTTTTCGGGCACCTGAAGGAACTACACATCGGACCCTTGTGGACCGAAGGGGTCTATGGGGAGAGGAGTGGGGGCCATGAGGGGAAGCCTGAAGGTGACCTGCAGGCAAGTTCTTTTACATCCTTAAAACCTCCCCTCCCCCGCACCCCATCCTGTAATAGGGAAATCTTTGGGCCTCAGAAACTTTTGACCTCTGCCCTCCAGCCTAAGGCTCTGATGCCTGGAAGCCCAAGAATCCCAAAGAATTTCCTCATCCTTTATGCCGGCACTAGGCCCTTTTAGGGAATGGGCCTGCATTGGGAGCAGGCAGTGGCCGTGCTAGTTGCCTGGGACAGGAAATACCCAGTGTGTTCAAGTCCCACTCCAGACACCTGAGTGCAAAAATCTAGGCTAGCACTCAAGTGCAGTACTGAGGGAGTGCTGCACTGTCGGAGGTGCCGTCTTTTGGATGAGACATTAAACCTCTCAGGTGGATGTAAAAGATCCCACGGCCACTATTTTGAAGAAGAGTAGGGGAGTTCTGCCCGGTGTCCTGGCTAATATTTATTCCTCAATCAACATCACTAAAACAGATGATCTGGTCATTATCACATTGCTGTTTGTGGGAGCTTGCTGTGCGTAAATTGGCTGCTGCGTTTCCTACATTACAACAGTGACTACACTTCAAAAAGTACTTCATTGGCTGTAAAGCGCTTTGGGACGTCTCTCAGGCGCACTGCTCTCGTCCAGTGTTGGGGTTGGCGCTGGCGGGGGGGCGGGGGGGGTTGGTGGTGGGGGGGAAGAAAATTAGTCCCTTGTTAGTTTTTTTTTTAATCAGCAACAACTTTTACAATGCCGCACTACTGCTTGTTGTATAATTTTACTAGAATGACACCACAAAATCCAACTGGGATTTTGTATCTGTTTTCTACCTCCTCGTCCCATCGAAGTGTCATTAAAAGACTGGCTGGCGTGACAACGCACCGTCATTTGGTGAGTCTCGCTTATTGGGTTAGGTTAAGTGAGGGCATCGATGGAGAAAGGAGAAACTATCAATGAATTAGAAAGCGGAACAGCATTGAAACAGAAACAATAGCATACAACCGCTTTGCGGAACACCCCCGTTCAGTCTGTAAGGGTGACCCCGAGCTTCCGGTCGCTTGTCATTTTAATTCACCTCTCCACGCCCACTCAGACCTCACCGTCCTCGGCCTCGTGCATTGTTCCACGGAAGCTCAGCGTAAGCTCGAGGAACAGCACCTCATCTTTCGATTAGGCACTTTACAGCCTTCCGGATTCAATATCGAGTTCAACAATTTCAGGTCATAACCTCGGCCCCCACCACACATATATACATTTTATCCACCCTTTTGGTCCGTGCCTTTTTCCTTTTTTTTCTCTCTCTCCCCCCACGGCAGCTGTCTCTCATTCTGCCAGCATTTCACACTTCACACTTCTGAGCCACCTTTTGTTTCTTAACCTGTCCCATTACCATCTCGTCTTGCCTTGAGCATCTCTTAATGTCTCTACTTACCATAGACCACCCCTTTTGTTCTTTGATTCCTCCCCCCAGCCTCCCCCTTGCTTTTTAATCTGTTTCATTTCCTGCTTTTTTCTCAGTTCTGACGAAGGGTTTCGACCTGAAACGTTAACTCTGTTTCTCTCTCCACGGATGTTGCCTGGCCTGCTGAGTTTTTCCAGCGTTTTCTGTTGTTGTAACAATAGCATACTGTCTGGTGAGCTGGTCTGTTTAACTGGTTGGATCACTCTTCAAAGGCTAGTGTTGAAATATCACAGCCGCTCATTAAGACATTTTACGGTGATATTTTACTCTCTTGAGTAAACTACATTGTCTGCACGTGGTGGCACCGCAAGGCCCGGCCAGAATGGAGATGGTTGGGTAATGTCCCCCCCTCGAATCACGCCTGGAGTGAGGTCACCTCTCATTCTTCTAAACTCCAGAGAACTGCTGGGAGTGACTGGGATTGATTTTCCACACATCATTTGTATTGTGTAACTATCCTCCACTCACTGCATTTTGCTGGAGAATATCGCCTTGCTTTACCCGGGAGACTCTGTTTGCTGTAGTTAATGAGTGAATTAAAACCACAAGTCCCGTCCCTGCCTCTAACTCAACAACAACTTGCATTTATATATCGCCTTTAACATAATGAAACGTCCCAAGACGCTTCACAGGAGCGCAATCAAACAAAATTTGACACCGAGCCACATGAGATATATGGGCAGGTGACGGTCAAAGAGGTCGGTTTTAAGGAGCGTCTTAAAGGAGGAGAGAGAGGTAGAGAGGCGGAGAGGTTTAGGGAGGGAATTCCAGTGTTTAGGGCCGAGGCAGCTGAAGGCACGGCCGCCAATGGTGGAGCGATGAAACTCGGTGATGCTCAAGAGGCCAGAATTGGAGGAACGCAGCGATCTCGGGGGGTTGTAGGGCTGGAGGAGGTTACAGAGATAGGGAGGGGCGAGGCCATGGAGGGGTTTGAAAACAAGGATGAGAACTTTTAAATTCGCGGCATTGCTTAACCGTGAGCCAGTGTAGGTCAGCGAGCACAGGGGTGATGGGTGAACGGGACTCGGTGCGAGTTAGGACACGGGGCAGCATTGGCTGACACAATGTAGTTTGTGTAAAATTTAATTTAAAGTAAGCAGAACAGCAGCAGCAGAGGCTTAGGAGTATCAGGCATCATCCCATCCCATCAATATTCACTCTGCAACTATGATGAAAAAGGAGATCACTAGGAATTCCCCTGGCGATTCTCCCGATCAGCCGCCATAACCTCGGCAGAATCCCGTTTACACGGTGCATCTGAGGTTTCCACCGATCTTCCACCGAGACAGTCCGGAGAATCGGCAAGGGAATTTCCCGAGGTCATGAATAAACATGGGGTAAAACCAATCGCCTTCCCTCCATGGCCTTGCCCCGTCCTGGTTATCTCCTCCTGCCTCATGTCTTTGTGAGGAACTCTGCTCCTCTAACGTGTAAAGGCCTTAGAAATGGTAGAGAGGAGGTTTACCAGGATATTGCCAGGGATGAGGGACTTCAGTTATGAGGAGAGGTTGGAAAAGTTAGGACTGTTCCCATTGGAACAGAGAAGGTTAAGAGGAGGCCTAATAGAGGTTTTCAAGATGATGAGAGGTTTTGATTGAGTTGATAGAGAAAAACTATTCCCTCTGGCGAGTGGGTCAATGACCAGAGATCATTGATTCAGCATCATTGGAAAAAGATCTCGAGGGGAGATGAGGAGAATGTTTTCACTCAGAGTTGTGGGGATCTGGAACGCTCGACCTGAAAAGGTGGTGGAAGCTGATTCCATAAATAATTTTAAACGGGAGTCGGACGGGTTCTTGAGGATGAGAAACTTACAGGGTTACTGAGAAAAAGCGGGGATGTGGGACTAAGCCCGACTGCTCTTTCAAAGAGCCGGCACAGGCACAACGGGCCGAACGGCCTCCTCCTGTGCTGTAAGTTTCTATGATTCTATACGGGTTGCCAACTCTGGTTGGACGTATCCCTGGAGGTTTCATCACTTGACCTTCCACCTCCAACCGCCCTGCCCCCACACCCCCGCCATTGGTCGCCCAACATGTCCGTCCTTGTGACAGCCTGCCTTCCCACGGCTAATTGGAAAGCAAACAGGCTCTTAATTACTCGATTGGTTGATGCTTGACTTGACTCAGTCAAACAGCCTTTTAATCCCGTCTCCAATATTTTTGAAGCTAATAAGTGTTCAAAGAAAATTAAAAATTCACGGGCTCTTTTTTGTTAATGTGCCAATTATTTTTCTCTGCTGGGTGTTGCTCGCGGCAGTGTCCTGGAGATTACTCTTTCATTCCTGGAGGGTTGGTAACCCTACTCTAACACCAGGTTTCTCCTTGTCCTATGCTCCCTCTGCTACTCTGCTGGTGGTTTGTTTGGCCAGTATCTCCTGGCCTCTGGATCTCCCTGCCTGGCTCCTTCCATCTTACCATCTTGCTATTAAAAATTTCCTCAAAACCCTTCTCTCTGACTGTGTCTTCGATTCCCTCCCCCTGCCCTCGCCATTTATTCCTTTCCTCCCTCCTGCTTGGCATCCCTGAATGTGAAGGGTGCCACAGAGATGCACTGGTTGTTGTGGATACTGGTAATGTCCGTGCTCCACCATTGGCGGCCGTGCCTTCATTTGCCTGGGCCCCAAGCTCTGGAATTCCCTCCCTAAACCTCTCCGCCTCGCCACCTCTCTCTCCTCCTTTAAGACGTTCCTTAAAACCTACCACTTTCCCTGTCCTAACATCTCCTTATGTGGCTCGGTGTCAAATTTTGTCTGATTACGCTCCTGTGAAGCGGCTTGGGACGTTTTACTATGTTAACGGTGCTGTATAAATACACGCTGTTGATTTACCACTATTCTGATTCTTGCGCCCATGTTTAAGTGTGTTAATGAAATATTAGCCGGGACAAAAGTTGCTTGTTAATGACTTGTTAACAGCTAATCATGAGAAATTTTAAAAGAATATCTTGGGGATTCAGGAATGGAATACAGAGGAACATTGGGGGCAAAATTGGACCTTATTGCGGCCCTTTTCTGGGCAGTCACCTCGTGATCTTCACTGACTGTTGTTGCCATGTTAATCTCATTTAGTTGAATTAAGATAAGCTTGTGTTAAATGTTACAGGGCAGTCCGCATTGCTCAGTGATGCTACGTGTCCCAAGCATCAAGAAAATTACTGATCTCCTTGTGTTGGGTTTGTCCAGTCAGCACCTGATCCATAAAAGACCAGGGGGTAAAAATTCACTTGGTTGCGCCTCCCGTTAGCGCCTTAAGAGGGCGCTAATGGGGCGCAAAGCCGCTAACGCCTGGGCGCAGCGATGTTTGCGCCGCTCGAGAACTTAACTTGAGATTGTGCGGCGGCGCTAAAACTTACCGCTGCGACCACCTGCGCGCGCAGATTGTGACGTCATTCCATGGTGCAACGCCCTTGTGGCGCCCCGTAGCGGAAATTGAGTGGCGCCCCCTGCCTTACCGCCTGGCGCTTCCAACGACCAGAAGACTGGAACGCTATCAATCGCTGTGGGGCTGGGGGGGGCGCTATTTAAAGGGGGCCTCTTCCTGTCTTTTATTGTTGGTGGCATTTTTGAACTACGCATTCTGAGAGAGAGAGGGAGAGACTTCTGGAGAGATTCAACGTTGTGTGAAGGAGTTTTGGGTACTGAGCAGCACTTTGCAGGTTCATTTTGATTTGCCATTCCTTGTATCGATTTAGCAGAGACTGTGGGAGCTGCACTCTGAGCTCTTTGCCTGGTACTTTCCATTGTTCTTTCCAGCACATTTGATGTGCAAGTCTCTCCAGGCCGAGATTCAAGGCAGCAATGAACAGGATGTGGATGGAAAGCAAGATTAACCATCCCCTTTAAGAACTGGCCCGTGCCATTGTGTGTGTGTTCCATTGCTGACTGACATTACATGAGCTTCGCCAGCGCTCCGAGCTAGCGCCTCACTGCTCGGCCTTTGCACCTTAAGAGAGGTGTGCAGCGCCTGCTTTAGCGCTCCACTCACCTCCCGGGGCGGTAAAAGTGAAGTTTCCTGTCAGTGCCGATAATTAGCGCCAGGCGCTAATATTTGCGTCCGGACGATATTTGCGCCCCAAATGGGGCGCGACCTAATTTCTACCCCCAGGGATATCCCAGGTTCAATCCCTAGCTGACCTCGTCCAGGTTGGTTGTTGGGGAGCTGCAGCTGCCCTGGTTTAGGGAACAAGAAAATCACCCAGGGCTCCCATTCCTGATCGTCCCCCAGCGACTCTTGCAACAAGGGTTTTGATGGAGTAAATAGGGAGAAAGTGTTTCCAGTGGCAGGAGGGTCGGTAACCAGAGGACACAGATTTAAGGTGATTGGCAAAAGAGCCAGAGGTGAGATGAGGAGACACTTTTTTCACACAGCGAGTTGTTGTGATCTGGAACGCGCTGCCTGAAAGGGCGGTGGAAGCAGATTCAATAGTAACTTTCAAAAGGGGAATTGGATAAATACTTGAAAAAAAGAAATTTACAGGGCTTTGGGGAAAGAGCAGGGGGGGAGTGGGACTAATTGGAGAGCTCGTTCAAAGAGCCGGCACAGGCACGATGGGCCGAATGCCTCCCCCTGGGCTCTATGATTCTAAGTGTGGAAAAAGAAAGAAAGACTTGCATTTCTATAGCGCCTTTCACAACCTCAGGACGTCCCAAAGGGCTTTACAGCCAATGAAGTACTTTTTGAAGTGTAGTCACTGTTGTAATGTAGGAAACGCGGCAGCCAATTTGCGCACAGCAAGCTCCCGCAAACAGCAATGTGATAATGACCAGTTAATCTGTTTTTATAGTGATGTTGGTTGATGGATAAATATTGGCACAGGACACCGGGGAGAACTCCCCTGCTATTCTTCAAAAGAGTGCCGTGGGATCTTTTACATCCACCTGAGAGGTCCTCAGTTTGTCTCATCAGAAAGACGGCACCTCCAACAGTGCAGCACTCCCTCAGTACTGCCCCTCTGACAGTGCAGCACTCCCTCAGTACTGCACTGGAGTGTCAGCCTAGATTTATGTGCTTAATTTTCTGGAGTGGGACTTGAACCCACAACATTCTGACTCAGAGGCGAGAGAGAGAGAGAGTGCTGCCCACTGAGCTATGGCTGACACTCCGTGCACATGTGGATATCAGGTGAGGAGAGAATCGGACTCAGCCAGCGATATGATTCCAGGGTTTATATGGCAGACGGTCAGTGTCGCATCTCACCCGTGATAAATGGCCACTTGGGGCATGGTTACACTGAGGGGCAATTGATGGGCATGGGACCGTAGCCAAGCAAGGAGTCAACGCTGTCTGAATGGTGGGGCGAGTGGGAGGGGAGGAGGGGACAGGTGCAAAAGGGAAAATGGGTGGAAAAAGAGAAAATGAAAGTTGGCTGGTTTTCCAGCTCCTACTACTTACTGCTTTTGTATGACAGGAAAAACTTAAAATGGAATGTCTAGTTTGGCTATCCATTCGACGGCCTCCTGAGATGCCGAGTGGAGAAATGAGGTGCCTCCCGCAACAGATCTCAGTGGGCAGGTTGATGTGATGTGTTCCACGGTCTGGGACTCCTGGCCACAGTCGCGCTTCGGGTCGTCCCTCATCTTCCACTGGTGGAGCAGGTGGCCGCACCGTCCATGCCCAGTGCGGATTGGGTTGAGCGCCGTCCACTGTCTCCGAGGGAGGTCAAAGCCAAGGACCTCTGCTGTTGGGTCAGTGATGAGGTGTTGGTTCTTTATGTTGCCGTGCGTCCCATGATTCCATCCATCTGGATAGTGGGTCGATATTAGCTGTGTGAATATTGGCTGCTGTTTCCCAGAATGGCCGGCGCGATTTTAAGCGCTTTCGTGGTGGGTTTATCAAGACTTCGTGAATGGGAAGGTCGATGTTGCTCAGGATTTCTTTCCCATCTCACGGAGCACGGTGGCGTCGCGGCGAATGGCGGGCGGGGCGATGTGGGACAGCACCGGGAGACACTCAGTTGGAGTGGACTTGAGCGTCCCTGACACCGTCCTCACGGCAGCTTAGGAGACGGGAGTGAGAACCTTGAGGACAGTACGTGAACTTCCAGCAGGGGTGGAGGTGCGGGGGTGCAGAGCAAGCGGGAGCAGCCATCTTTACACCCCTCCTGATCCGGCGCAGTCCAATAGCAATCGCCGACTAGGATACAGGTTTGGCTACGGTGACAATGGTTTAGTCACGTACTAATTTTAGTGGATGACGCCTCTCAGACATGTAAACGTACTTCACAGAGCTGTATATTTACTTAACAAACATCCACTGTCATTCTGTAACCAAGGTAGCGCACTCACAACAATCAAAATACACTCGCACACTCTGCTTATCGTCTTACCATTTACATCGAGTCTACAGCACAGAAACAGGCCATTCGATCCAACTGGTCCGTGACGGTGTTTATGCTTCCCACCCCTCTCCATCTAACCCCATCAACACATCCTTCTATTCCTTTCTACCTCCCGTACTTATCCAGCTTCTCCTTAAATTCTATTCGACCCAACCACTCCCTGTGGCAGCGAGTTCCACATTCTCACTACTCTCTGGGTAAAGAAGTTTCACCAACAAATGCATAAAAAGGTTAAAGTTCACATGCACATGTTGTGCGAGTATGAGCATTACGATCACATGCCCAACGCCGCTGACTATTACTCATTTTGTAAATATACTAACCTGAGCTGTAAATCAGCAACATCTGGATTCTCAGTTAGCCACATGTGATGGCCCTAGGAATGTCTCGATGGGAGATCCCCCAAGTAACTGGCAGCACTGGATACTGTTTTCTTCTGGTTGGGGAGGGATGAGTTCTTGGCCCCTCCTGTACAGGCCAGCAATGCAGGTTCTGCACAGACCTCCCTTTGACATCAAGGAAGGCATAAATACCAGGGAGCGCTCACCAAGAAAAACTTTGCCCCCGACGCCACTGAACTATCCAGAGCTGGGGCAGGGTTCCTTCATTTCCAACGCTCTCCTGGCCGGCCTCCCAGCTTCCACCCCTCCATAAACTTGAGGTCATCCAAAACTCTGCTGCCCGTATCCTAACTCGCACCGAGTCCTGTTCACCCATCACCCCCTGTGCTCGCTGACCTACATTGACTCTCAGTCCGGCAAAGCCTCGATTTTAAAATTCACATCCTTGTTTTCAAATCCCTCCATGGCCTCGCCCCTCCCTATCTCTGTAACCTCCTCCAGCCCTACAACCCTCCAAGATCTCTGCTCTCCACCCTGAGTGTTTCCCTGATTTTAATCGCTCCACCATTGGTGGCCGTGCCTTCAGCTGCCTGGGCCCTAAGCTCTGGAATTCCCTCCCTAAAACTCTCCGCCTCTCTCTCCTCCTTTAAGACGCTCCTTAAAACCGACCTCTTCACCTGTCCTAATATGTGGCTTAGTGACAAATTTTGTTTGATAACGCTCCTGTGGTGCCTTGTGATGCTTTACTATGTTAAAGCTGCTATATAAATGCAAGTTGTTGTTGTTTGCCTATAACTAGCAGGTGCCTGCGCTACTGTGGGTTCACCTTGGGTGCCCACCAGAGTGGGGAGATACGCGATGTAGCACTGGGCAGTCGCTTGTTCTTCTGCTGGCAGTCCCAGCTCCTTTGGAAAATTTTAAGGCCCTCTCTGTCTCCTTTCGAAGGGTGTTGATCTCTCCCTACAGCTACCGATTGTCTTTGAGGGTGGGGAGGGGGTCCAGGAAAGGACACAGGTCCGTATCCCTAGGTGGGCTCCACTTACACTGGGCTGAGAGCTGTTGCATTTGGCTGCTCATCCCAACCCGGCCTGGGAATTCCTCTCCTCTTCACCCCCGCCCGCCCTCCCTCAGCCATTACCTCCTCTGACATCGGGAGAAATGTTTGGGGTAGGTGGTGGTTTTGGACCAAATGTGTCCCCGCAGAAACTACCAGCAGAGGCTGGGGCCGAGCATATCCAGGTCTCAGCGCAATTTTTTTAAAATTCATTCCTGGGATGTGGGCATCGCTGGCGAGGCCAGCATTTATTGTCCCATCCCTAATTGCCCTTGAGAAGGTGGTGGTGAGCCGCCTTCTTGAACCACTGCAGTCTGTGTGGTGAAGGTACTCCCACAGTGCTGTTAGGGAGGGAGTTCCAGGATTTTGACCCAGCGACGATGAAGGATCGGTGAGATATTTCCAAGTCAGGATGGTGTGTGACTTGAGGGGAACTTGGAGGTGGTGGTGTTCCCATGCGCCTGCTGCCCTTGTCCTTCTAGGTGGTAGAGGTCGCGGGTTTGGGAGGTGCTGCCGAAGAAGCCTTGGCGAGTTTCTGCAGTGCATCTTGTAGATGGTACACACTGCAGCCACGGTGCGCCAGTGGTGGAGGGAGTGAATGTTTAAGGTGGTGGATGGGGTGCGAATCAAGCGGGCTGCTTTGTACTGGATGGGGTCGGGCTTCGTGAGTGTTGTCGGAGCTGCACTCATCCAGGCAAGTGGAGGCTCCTCACTGAATCCTGGCAGAATTACACCCAGGAGTGCACCACTAGGGCCTGGATTTTTTGGTCCCAGCCTCCTTAGCTGGGAGGACAGGCCAGGGAGATCTAGAACAGCCTGAAGCTTGATCTGATGTTGCTCTGTGCTGGTGCTGAGTTGCATAAACATGCACATTCTCTCGGGTAAGGTCCCTGTTGTGATTTTTTTTCCTTTTCTTCTTGAGGTGATTCATTAAGCCATTACTAGGCAACGTGGCAAAAATCAAGAATAGATGATCACTTGGGAAGTGTGCAGGTGGGGATTGGAAAAGGATAGGGTGTAAAGGGAGCTTTGACACTGTACCGTACCTGATCTGGGAGCGTCTAATCTCTACAGTGAGTATGGAAAAAATATTCCATTCACTTAAAAAAAACACTTTTCTTGACAAACAAGCTGTCCATTTTATCAGGTTTCAGTTATACAACCCTTGCTGTTGTAAGCGAGCATACGATAACACCATCACATGGTTGATGGAAGAATGTTAAATGTAGGATAACACATTAGCTGAAGTGCGTTGCAAGGGCAAAACACGCCAAGGGGTTAAGATGAAAACATAAGCCTCAAGATGAAAGGCTAGAATCCATCTGTGGTTATTCAAAACCCAAGAGGTGCTGCACACTCGAAGCTCCCTCCAGGATATGCTGTTTCTGTAGAAGGTAGAATCTGCGCCCAGCCGTCCGGGGACAAGTAGCAGAATGGGTAGCAGCAACGTTCCCTTTCATTGTTTTTTTTTTGGGGGGTTGCGCGGCCCCTTTAACGGGCTGCGCGGCCCATTCAAATTTCCGCGCATGCACGGTTTTTCCATTCAATAGCTGGTGAGGCGGCCTGTGCGGGACCGCCAGAGCGCTGCACGGCCGTGCAGCTTAAAGGCAACGTTGGATAGCAGGCTGGCTACAGAACAAAAAACAGAGAGTAGGGGTTAAGGGTGGCTACTCAGACCGGGGGAAGGTGGGAAGTGGTGTTCCGTAGGGATCGGTGCTGGGACCACTGTCGTTCACAATTTACAGAAACGATTTGGACTCGGGAACCGGAAGTACAATTTCAAAATTTGCGGATGGCACCAAATTGTGGGGGATAGTTAATACTGAGGAGGACTACGACAAAATACAAGAAGACGTTTATAAGCTTGCAGAATGGACGTGGAAATGGCTAATGAATTTCAATATAGATAGGTGTGAGGTGGTGCCTTTTGGTAGGAGGAATAAGGAGGCCTCATACTCCTTGGAAAATAAGAGTCTAAATGGGGTAGAGGAGCAAAGGGATCTGGGGGTACAAATACACAAATCACTAAAAGTAGTGACGCAGGCTAATAAGGCCGTAAAAAATGGAAGTCAAGCACTGGGGTTCATTTCTAAAGGAATAGAATTGAAAACCAGAAAAGTTATGTTAAACTTGTATAGACTTTGGTTACATAAGAACATAACATAAGACATAGGAGCAGGAGTTAGGTCATTTGGCCCCTCGAGCCTGCTCCGCCATTCAATAAGATCATGGCTGATCTGATCTTGGCCTCAACTCCACTTCCCTGTCCGCTCCCCATAACCCTTGACTCCCTTACCTTTCAAAAATCTGTCTATCTCCACCTTAAAATATATTCAATGACCCAGCCTCCACAGCTCTCTGGGGAAGAGAATTCCAAAGATTCACGACCCTCTGAGAGAAGAAATTCCTCCTCATTTCCGATTTAAAAGGGTTTCCCCTTATTCTGAAATTATGCCCTCTAGTTCTAGATTCCCCCACGAGGGGAAACATCCTCTCTGCATCTACCCGGTCAAGCCCCCTCAGAATCTTATATGTTTCAATAAGATCACCTCTCATTCTTCTAAACTCCAATGAGTATAGGCCCAACTTGCTCAACCTTTCTTCATAAGACAACCCCTTCATCCACACTTGCACAGTTCTAGTCTCCATATTATAAAAAGGATATAGAGGCGCTGGAGAAAGTGCAAAAAAGATTTACTAGGATGGTACCTGAACTGAGAGGTTATAACTATCAGGAAAGGCTGAACAGGCTGGGGCTCTTTTCTCTAGCTAGAGAAGGCTGCGGGGTGACCTGATAGAGGTCTTCAATGAAAGGGTTCGATAGGGTAGACGTAGAGAAAATGTTTCCACTTGTGGGGGAGACCAAACTAGGGGCCGTCAATATAAGATAGTCACTAATAAATCCAATGGGGAATTCAGGAATAACTTCTTTACCCAGAGAGTGGTGAGAATGTGGACTGGCCGCTTGATATTGGGCCGGCCTGAATCCAGCGAGCAGCATCGGGAGTTCTGTCTTGCAACTGCAGTTTGCCAGTTCCAGTGACATGATGTTGGAGTCTTAAAAATGGCTTCGACCTCTTCCCCCTGGAGCGGGAGGTCTCATGTCCGACCAAAAATTAAAACCGATCCTAGTGTTCTGAGCGTATCCTCTCTGGTGATGAAATACGAAGTGTACGAAAATGACTTTACAAGAAAAAGACCAGCTGGCAAAAGAACCAGAGGGGAGATGAGGAGGTTAAAGGGGGTGGGGGGGGGGGGGGGATTTAATAGAGGTGTTCAAAATTATGATGGGGTTTTGATAGCGTAGATAGGAAGAAACTGTTTCCAGTGGCAGGAGGGTCGGTAACCAGAGGACACAGATTGAAGATAATTGGCAAAAGAACCAAAGGGGGAGATGATGAGAATTTTTTTTACGCAGCGAGTTGTTGTGATCTGGAATGCGCTGCCTGAAAGGGCGGTGGAAGCAGATTCAATAGTAACTTTCAAAAGGGAATTGGATAAATACTTGAAAAGGAAAAATGTGCAGGGCTGTGGGAAAAGAGCAGGTGAGTGGGACTAATTGGAGAGCTCTTTCAAAGAGCCGGCACAGGCACGATGGGCCGAATGGCCTCCTCCTGTGCTGTGAGATTCACTGATTCAATTAATTGCTGGGCTCCACAGGGACGCCCTTCGGATTGTTTATCGTGAATCTGGACTCACTGCACCAGCCGGCAACCTATCCCAAAGGTCATTGACCTGCAGGGAACAGAAAACACCTTCTGACATCTGTCCTGGTTCTCCGCTGATGCAGCTTGCACACACGTCCCCTTGTTCTCCTTCATTGGTTGAATTTGAATAATCTGTCCACTTTTGCGCATCATTTGAAATGCTTCAGTCAAGTCTCCTCGAAGTCTGTGCTTTTCTAGTGTAAAAATCCCTCAGCCTCTCATGATTGCGAAGAGTTTTTAAACTAGGTATTAATCTACTGGCCCTCTTATGAACATTTTCTGGGATGTCTATGTCCCTCACTATGACGTACAAGGTTAAAATAGTCAAGATTCAGCCTGTTATTTAATTAGTTTTATTGGTAATAGTTTCCTGTAGATTGAAACTATTCTATTGAGGGCTTTAATCCCACCCATAAGTGTTGCTGGGAAGCCCACTTGAGGAAGTCACTTTGGTTTTGATTCCTTTCATCAGATAATTCCCTTGAGCAGAAAGATCTTTGACTTGATAAATTTTAGAGAGCCACGTGTTTTAAACAGAGTATCAGGGTTAGGCTTCGGAGAAAGAGCTGTTTATTTTTTTTTATTCATGGGATGTGGGCGTCGCTGGCAAGGCCAGCATTTATTGCCCATCCCTAATTGCCCTTGAGAAGGTGGTGGTGAGCCGTTTTCTTGAACTGCTGCAGTCCATGTGGTGAAGGTGCTCCCACAGTGCTGTTAGGGAGGGAGTTCCAGGATTTTGACCCAGCGATGATGAAGGAACGGCCGATATATTTCCAAGTCAGGATGGTGTGTGACTTGGAGGGGAACTTGGAGGTGGTGGTGTTTCCATGCACTTGCTGCCCTTGTCCTTTTAGGTGGTAGAGGTCGCGGGTTTGTGAGGTGCTGCCAAAGAAGCCTTGGCGAGTTGCTGCAGTGCATCTTGTAGATGGTTCACACTGCAGCCACGGTGCGCCGGTGGTGGAGGGAGTGAATGTTTAAGGTGGTGGATGGGGTGTCAATCAAGCCGGCTGCTTTGTCCTGGATGGTGTCGAGCTTCTTGAGTGTTGTTGGAGCTGCACTCATCCAGGCAAGTGGAGAGTATTCAATCACACTCCTGACTTGTGCCTTGTAGATGGTAGAAAGTCTTTGGGGAATCAGGAGGTGAGACACTCGCTGCAGAATACCCAGCCTCTGACCTGCTCTTGTTGCCACAGTATTTATGTGGCTGGTCCAGTTACGATTCTGCCAACAAGCCGAGCTCTAGATTTAAATGTATTCTCTTTAGACTGACCATCCCTCTCCATTCTCTTTAGACTGACTATCCCTCTCCATTCTCTTTAGACTGACCATCCCTCTCCATTCTCTTTAGACCGACCATCCCTCTCCATTCTCTTTAGACTGACCATCCCTCTCCATTCTCTTTAGACTGACCATCCCTCTCCATTCTCTTTAGACTGACCATCCCTCTCCATTCTCTTTAGACTGACCATCCCTATCCATCTCCTTCTAAATGTGACATAAAGAAGTCATTATAACTTATCTAGTGTCAGCTGTGGCTCAGTTGGTAGCGCTCTCGCCTCTGCGAGATTAGGCGGTTGTGGGTTCAAGTCCCACTCCTACGTAATCCAGGCTGTCACTCCAGTGCAGTACTGAGGGAGTGCTGCACTGTCGGAGGTGCCGACTTTTGGATGAGACGTGAAACCGAGGCCCCGTCTGCTCGCTCAGGTGGATGTAAAAGATCCAGCGGCACAGGATAGAGTTTTAGAGTTGCCCCCAGTGTCCTGGCCCAATATTTCTCCCTCAATAAACATCACTAAAACAGATTATCAGGTCATTATCACGTTGCTGTTTGTGGGGGCTTGCTGTGCACAAATTGGCTGCCGCGTGTCCTACATTACAACAGTGACCACACTTCAAAAAGTACTTTATTGGCTGTAAAGCGCTTTGGGATGTCCTGAGGTTGTGAAAGGCGCTATAGAAATGCAAGTCTTTCTTTCTTTACTATTGCAACATTGCGATATTTTCCAATTACTGCGATAGTTAACCTGATGTTCTTTTTGATTGCGGTGGTCAGTTTTAGTGCTGAATTATTGGTGTCTTCTATGGTTTCTTTTCTATTGGGGAATTGTATTGTGATGGACGGCCCACTCTCATTTCACTTATGACTGGAAGAGATGCGATATTCCATCCCATCAGTAAGGTTGAATTTAAACTTGGGATCCGGAGATGAAAGGACCAAGTTCAAAGCTCAGCAGACCAGTTGTCCCCCTGTGTGTATAGCCATGGTTACAGGAAGCCTATGACATGCACTGGTTATCTCTGAGCACAGTGTTTAGTCATTGTATCTCCACTGATAGCAAACTCCCTCAAATGGCATTTGTTGTTGATTTACAAAGGCTAAATACATTTTCTTGATTAAATATTTGTTTTTCCATTTTTAATTCAACGAAAGGTTTATTCACAAGACAACAGGGTAAATAAAGATGAGAATGGCCAGTCAGCCAATCTTAGTTCATTCATCTAGGAAGCCTACAGTCCCCTATACCTGCACCTTCCCTTAAATGGCCCCTTACCTACAAGTCCATTCCTATGTCAATCGCTCTTTGCATGAATAGTCTTAAATTAGCCATTCACCAGCCCTTATATAGAATTGCATAGTATTTACAGCACAACTGGTCCATGCCGGTGTTTGCCTCCTCCCACCCCTCTTCATCTCACCCTATCAGCATCTTCTATTCCTTTCTCCCTCATGTGTTTATCCAGCTTCTCTTAAATGCATCTACGCTATTCGCCTCAACCACTCCCTGTGGTAGCGGGTCCCACATTCTCACCGCTCTCTGGATAAAGAAGTTTCTTCTGAATTCCCTATTGGGTTTATTAGTGACTATCTTATATTGATGGCCCCTAGTTTTAGACTCTCTCAAAAGTAGAAACATCTCTGCAGCTACCCTATCGAACCCCTTCATAATTTTAAAGACCTCTATCAGGTCACCTCTCAGCCTTCTCATTTCTATAGAAAAGAGTCCGAGCCTGGTCAGTCTTTCCTGATAGTTATAACCTCTCAGTTCTGGTATCATCCTTGTAAATCTTTTTTTGCACCTTCTCCAGTGCCTCTACATCCTTTTTATAATATGGAGACCAGAACTGTGCACAGTGCTCCAAATGTGGTCTAACCAAGGTTCTATATAAGTTATAACCCTTGTCCCACTGATGTTTTTTTTAAATTAGTTTATGGGATCAGGGCGTCGCTGGCAAGGCCAGCATTTATTGCCCATCCCTAGTTGCCCTTGAGAAGGTGGTGGTGAGCCGCCTTCTTGAACCGCTGCAGTCCATGTGGTGAAGGTGCTCCCACAGTGCTGTTAGGGAGGGAGTTCCAGGATTTTGACCCAGCGACGATGAAGGATCGGCGATATACTTTTAAGTCAGGATGGTGTGTGACTTGGAGGGGAACTTGGATGTGGTGGTGTTCCCATGCGCCTGCTGCCCTTGTCCTTCTAGGTGGAAGAGGTCGCGGGTTTGGGAGGTGCTGCCGAAGAAGCCTTGGCGAGTTGCTGCAGTGCATCTTGTAGATGGTACACTGGTGGTGGAGGGAGTGAATGTTTAAGGTGGTGGATGGGGTGCCAATCAAGCAGGCTGCTTTGTCCTGGATGGTGTCGAGCTTCTTGAGTGTTGTTGGAGCTGCACTCATCCAGGCAAGTGGAGAGTATTCCATCATGCTCCTTACTTGTGCCTTGTGGATGGTGGAAAGGCTTTGGGGAGTCAGGAGGTGAGACATTCGCCGCAGAATACCTAGCCTCTGACCTGCTCTTGTTGCCACAGTATTTATGTGGCTGGTCCAATTAAGTTTCTGGTTAATGGTGACCCCCCAGGATGTTAATAGTGGGGGATTCGGCGATGGTAATGCCATTGAATGTCAAGGGGAGGTGGTTAGACTCTCGCTTGTTGGAGATGGTCATTGCCTGGCACTTCTGTGGTGCGAATGGTACCTGCCACTTATCAGCCCAAGCCTGAACGTCGTCCAGGTCTTGTTGCATGCGGGCATGGACTGCTTCATTATCTGTGGAGTTGCGAATGGCGCTGAACACTGTGCAGTTATCAGCGAAGATCCCCATTTCTGACCTTATGTTGGAGCAGCTGAAGATGGTTGGGCCTAGGACACTGCCCTTACTTGTGGTTTATCTTGAAATAATGATTTGCCTTTTCTATACCCTTTAGACTCTGTAAGCCCCTCTCAGTTGCCTTCTTTCAAGGGTGAAAAATCTTCAGATTTTCGTCAAGTATTTTGACTAAGGAGATTCTAGAGGTTTGTTTGGTAATCGACAAATGGCTAACATGCCACTGGTGCGGAAGTGTCTATATAGCTTTATTGAAGATGCCATGCTTAATGCATGGCCAAAACTTATTTAGACCAAGGTTTCTCATTAAGCTTATAGAGGCACTGGAGAAGGTGCAGAGAAGATTTACAAGGATGATACCAGAAATGCGAGGGTATACATATCAGGAAAGGATGAACAGGCTGGGTCGCTTTTCTCTTGAAAAAAGGCTGAGGGGTGACCTAATAGAGATCTTTAAAATTATGAAAGGTTTTGACAGAGTGGATACAGAGAGAATGTTTCCACTTGTGGGGAAGAGCATAACTAGAGGCCATCAATATAAGATAGTCACCAAGAAATCCAATAGGGAATTCAGGAGAATCTTCTTTACCCAGAGAGTGGTGAGAATGTGGAACTCGCTACCACAGGGAGTGGTTGAAGCGAATAGTATGGATGCATTTAAGGGGAGGCTAGACAAGCATATGAGGGAGAAGGGAATAGAGGGTTATGCTGATAAGGTTAGATGAGGAAAGACGGGAGGAGGCTCGAGTGGAGCATAAATGCCGGCATGGACTGGTTGGGCCAAATGGCCTGTTTCTGCGTTGTAAATCCTATGTAAACCTAAAGTGGGTGCAGGAACAGAGAGACCTGGGGGTGTACATTCACAAATCTTTGAAGGTGGCAGGGCAGGTTGAGAAGGCCGTTTAAAAAAAACGCATCTGGGATCCTTGACTAAACAGAGGCAGAGAGTACAAAAGCAAGGATGTTATGGTAAAACTTTATAAATCACTGGTTAGGCCTCAGCTGGAGTATTGGGTCCAATTCTGGGCACCGCACTTTAGGAAGGATGTCAAGGCCTTGGAGAGGGTGCGGAGGAGATTTACTAGAATGGTACCAGGGATGAGGGACTTCAGTTATGTGGAGAGACTGGAGAAGCTGGGGTTGTTCTCCTTAGAGCAGAGAAGGTTAAGGGGAGATTTAATAGAGGTGTTCAAAATCATGAAGTGTTTTGGTAGAGTAGATAATAAGAAACTGTTTCCACTGGCAGGAGGGTCGGTAACCACAGGGAAAAGATTGAAGATAATTGGCAAAACATCCAGGGGGAGATGAGAAATATTTTTCTGCAGCGAGTTGTTGTGATCTGCAATGCGCTGCCTGAAAGGGTGGTGGAAGCAGATTCAATAATAACTTTCAAAAGGGAATTGGATAAATACTTGAAAATGAAACATTTGCAAGGCAGTAATACAAGAGATGGGGGGAGTGTGACTAATTGGAGAGCTCTTTCAAAGAGCCGGCACAGGCACGATGGGCCGAATGACCTCCTGTGCTGTAAGATTCTATGTATTATTTAAATGAATTAAATAAAATTCCCTCGTGGGGAAATCTAGAAGTCGGGGGCATAGTTTCAGAATAAAGGGTCGCCCTTTTAGAACTGAGATGAGGAGGAATTTCTTCTCTGAGGGTTGTAAATCTGTGGAATTCTCTGCCTCAGAGAGCTGTGGGTCATTAAATACATTTAAGGTGGAGATAAACAGATTTTTGCAAGATAAGGGAGTGAAGGGTTATGGGGAGCGGACAGGGAAGTGGCTTTGAGCCCAAGATCAGCCATGATCTTATTGAATGGCGGAGCAGGCTCGAGGGGCCAAGTGGCCTAATCCTGCTCCTACTTCTTATGTTCTTATGTATTGAAACGAATGAGGGTATAAAACAGGGCCGAGCTGAAATTGGGCCCAGTATCTGCAGATCATCTGGGAACTGCGTACCCTGTCGTTAATGAGCTTATTGTGGGAAAAAAAGAAAGACTTGCCTTTCACAACCTCAGGACGCCCCAAAGCGCTTTACAGTCAATGAAGTACTTTTGAAGTGTAATCACTGTTGTAATGTAGGAAATGTGGCAGCCTATTTGTGCACAGCAAGCTCCCACAAACAGCAATGTGATAATGACTAGATAATCTGTTTTTAGTGATGTTGGTTGAGGGATAAATATTGGCAAGAACTCCCCTGCTCTTCTTCGAAATAGTGCCGCAGGATCTTTTACATCCACCTGAGAGGGGAAACGGGGCCTCGGTTTAACATCTCATCCGAAAGACGGCACCTTCGAAAGTGCATCACTCTCTCAGTACTACATTGGAGTGTCAGCCTGGATTATGTGCTCAAGTCCCTAGAGGAACCCACAACCTTCTGACTCAGAGGCAAGAGTGCTACCCACTGAGCCACGGCTGGTCAGAATTTATCATTACATTAGAGAGAAACTATTTCCTCTGGTGGGGGAGTCCAGACAAGGGGGCATAACCTTAAAATTAGAGCCAGGCCGTTCCGGGGTGATGTCAGGAAGCATTTCATCACACAAAGGGTAGTGGAAATCTGGAACTCTCTCCCCCAACCTTTCCACCATTTGCAAGGCACAAGTCAGGAGTGTGATGGAATACTCTCCACTTGCCTGGATGAGTGCAGCTCCAACAATACTCAAGAAGCTTGATACCATCCAAGACAAAGCAGCTTGATTGGCACCCCATCCACCACCTTAAACGTTCACTCCCTCCACCACCGGCGCACCGTGGCTGCAGTGTGTACCATCTACAAGATGCACTGCAGCAACTCGCCAAGGCTTCTTCGGCAGCACCTCCCAAACCCGCGACCTCTTCCACCTAGAAGGACAAGGGCAGCAGGCACATGGGAACACCACCACCTCCAAGTTCCTCTCCAAGTCACACACCATCCTGACTTAGAAATATATCGGCCGATCCTTCATCGTCGTTGGGTCAAAATCCTGGAACTCCCTCCCTAACAGCACTGTGGGAGCACCTTCACCACACGGACTGCAGCGGTTCAAGAAGGCGGCTCACCACCACCTTCTCAAGGGCAACGAGGGATGGGCAATAAATGCTGGCCTTGCCAGCGACGCCCACATCTCATAAACAAATTTAAAAAAATTGCTGTTGAGGCTGGGGGGTCAATTGAAAATTTCAAAACTGAGATTGATAGATTTTTAATAGGCAAGGGTATTAAGGGTTACAGAACCAAGGCGGGTAGATGGAGTTGAGGTAGAGATCAGCGGTGAATTAATTACATGGCGGAACAGGCTCGAGGGGCTGAATGTCCTCCTCCTGTTCTGTGGTTTCTTACAGTCACTGCCGTTTCTGAATAATTCCTCCAGCAGTCTCTAATCGTAGATTCTCATGTCTCTTCCTTCCTTCCCCCGCTCCAAAAAACCCCCCCACAGCTAAGATGACTCCGCATGCAATTCCTGAAGCAGCAGTGACCCCAACACTGGACCCAAAGGAGCAGAGGCAACGCATGTTGCGCAGGAGGTTAAAGGTCATTGAAGAACTAGTACAGACTGAAAAAGATCACCTCAATGATCTGGATCTGTGCATCACGCAAGTTGTTCAACCTCTGAGAGAGAAACAGGTGATATTCCCAAAACATTTCTTAACCTTTTGGATAAAAGTTTGATTTTTTTTCATCTTTCTAAGTTAGATTTATAGTCACATATTTAATGCCCTAAGGTTTTGCTCGTCACTTGGCCTTTTAAGAGTAAAAGCAAATCCTGCCATTTTTACCTTTGTTAAATTCTTTTTCGTGAGGGCAGCAAAGCTGTGCGCGCTCTAAAAGGTTGTGGCAATACCCCGTATCCACTCCATCACCAGACCGCCTGTTTCCACCTCCGGAACATCGCCCGTCTCCGCCCCTGCCTCAGCTCATCCGCTGCTGAAACCCTCATCCGTGCCTTTGTTACCTCTAGACTTCACTATTCCAACACACTCCTGACTGGTCTCCCACATTCCACCCTCATAAACTCGAGCTCATCCAAAGCTCTGCTGCCCGTGTCCTAACTCGCACCAAGTCCCGTTCGCCCATCACCCCCTGTGCTCGCTGACCTACATTGACTCCCGGTTAAGCAACGCCTGGATTTTAAAATTGCCGTCTTTGGTTTCAAATCCCTCCATGGTCTCACCCCCTCCCTCTCTCGATAATCTTCTCCAGCCCCACAACCCTCCGAGATCTCTGCGCTCCTCCGATTCTGGCCTCGTGTCCATCCCCAATTTTCATCGGCCCACCATTGGCAGCCGTGTCTTCAGCCGCCAAGGCCCTAAGCTCTGGAATTCCCTCCCTGTACCTCTCCACTTCTCTACCTCTCTCGCCCCCTTTAAGACGGTCCTTAAAACCACCTCTTTGACCAAGCTTTCAGTCATCTGCCCTAACATCTCCTGATGTGACTCTGTGTCAAATTTTGTTTGATAACACTCCTGCGAAGCGCATTGGGACATTTTACTATGTTAAAGATGCTATTTAAATACAAGCTGTTGTTGTAATGTGGGCTAAGGGCAATGATATCAACCGTTGAAGAACAAACAGTCATTGGTGAATCACTGATGTGTATGCAGTGTTGAATTGACTTTGGACCAGTTCTGTATATATCCCAGCGGATTGGAAAACTGCAAATGTAACACCCCTATTTAAGAAAGGAGGGAGACAGAAAGCAGGAAACTATAGACCAGTTAGCCTAACATCTGTCGTTGGGAAAATGCTGGAGTCCTTCATTAAGGAAGCAGTAGCAGGGCATTTGGAAAAGCAGTCAGCATGGTTTTATGAAAGGGAAATCATGTTTAACAAATTTGCTGGAATTCTTTGAGGATGTAACAAGCAGGGTGGACAAAGGTAAGCCAGTGGATGTGATGTATTTGGATTTCCAGAAGGCATTCGATAAGATGCCACATAAAAGGTTACTGCATAAGATAAGAGCTCACGGAGTTGGGGTTAATATGTTAGCATGGATAGAGAATTGGCTAACTAACAGAAAGCAGAGAGTTGGGATAAATGGGTTATTTTCCGGTTGGCAAATGGTAACTAGTGGGGTGCCACAGGGATCGGTGCTGGGGCCCCAACTATTTACAATTTACATTAATGACTTGGATGAAGGGACCAAGAGTAATGTAGCCAAGTTTGCGGATGATACAAAGATGGGTGGGAAGCAAGTTGTGCAGAGGACTCAAAGAATCTGCAAAGGGATATAGACAGGCTAAGTGAGTGGGCAAATATTTGGCAGATGGAGTATAATGTGGGAAAGTGCAAGGTTATCCACTTTAGCAGAAAAAATAAAAAAGCAAATTATTATTTAAATGGGAGAGATTACAAAATGCTACAGTTCAGAGGGACCTGGGGGTCCTTGTGCATGAAACACAAAAAAGTTAGCATGCAAGTACAGCAAGTAATCAAAAAGGCAGATGGAATGTTGGCCTTTATTGCAAGGGGGTTGGAGTATAAAAGCAGGGAAGTCCTGCTACAACTGTACAGGGTATTGGTGAGACCACACCTTGAGTACTGCGTACAGTTTTGGTCTCCTTATTTAAGGAAGGATATACTTGCATTGGAGGCAGTTCAGAGACAATTCACTCGGTTGATTCCTGAGATGAGGGGGTTGACTTATGACGAAAGGTTGAGCAGGTTGGGCCTATACTCATTGGAATTTAGAAGAATGAGAGGTGATCTTATTGAAACATATAAGATACTGAGGGGGCTCGACAAAGTAGATGCAGAGAGGATGTTTCCCCTCGTGGGGAAATCTAGAACTCGGGGTCATAGTTTCAGAATAAAGGGTCGCCCTTTTAGAACTGAGATGAGGAGGAATTTCTTCTCTCAGAGGGTCATAAATCTGTGGCATTCTCTGCCCCAGAGAGCCGTGGAGGCTGGGTCATTTAATACATTTACGGTGGAGATAGACAGATTTTTGCAAGATAAGGGAGTGAAGGGTTATGGGGAGTGGGCTGGGAAGTGGCTTTGAGCCCAAGATCAGCCATGATCTTATTGAATGGCGGAGCAGGCTCGAGGGGCCAAGTGGCCTATTCCTGCTCCTATTTCTTTTGTGCACATACCCAACCTCGTTACAGTGCTTAATGATCGACAGGTGTACAATGCCGCACAGGTACAATAATGTACAATAATCAGCTGTTCTGAGAGAGTTTGTTGAAAAGAAATCAGAAGAAAATCTCACGCAAAATACTGCGGATGCTGGAAATCTGAAATGAAAGCAGAAAATGCTGGAAATCCTCAGCAGGTCAGGCAGCATCTGTGGAGAGAGAAACAGAGTTAACGTTTCAGGTCGATGACTCTTCATCAGAACTGGAAGAAGTTGGAGATTTAACAGTTTATCAGCAAGTGCCGGGGCAGAGAAAGGTGGGGCGGGGGGGGAGGAAAGAACAAAAGGGAAGGTCTGTGATAGGGTGGAAGGCAGGAGAGATTAAATGACGAAAGGGATGATGGTGTGAGGCGGTAATGGGACAAGAAAGACAATTAAGAATATCAGGTTCGTTCTATGTCTGTCATGTGTGTATGTATATCAGTTTTAATTAGTGCTTAATTTTAAAGCCAGTTACCAGGCAGTTTAGAGATGAAGTTCTGATACAGTCTGGGCTGAAGCGGTGACAGTTTCTTAGAATTACAGCATTTTACAGCACTGCCGAAGGCCAATCGCTGATCGGGATGGAATGATTGGAATCAACGGTGAAGTTATTCCTCATCTCCTTGAGCTGCAGAAATGCAGTTACATCGAGTCTACAGCACAGAAACAGGCCATTCGGCTCGCCTGGTCTATGCCGGCGTTACAAGGATGATATCAGAACTGAGAGGTTATAACTATCAAGAAAGGCTGAGCAGGCTGGGGCTCTTTTCTCTAGAAAAGGGAAGACTGAAAGGTGACCTGATCGAGGTCTTTAAGATTATAAAAGGGTTCGATGGGGTAGAGGTAGAGAAGATGTTTCCATTTGTGGGCGAGACCAGAACTAGGGGCCATAAATATAAGACAGTCACTAATAAATCCAATCGGGAATTCAAGAGAAACTTCTTCACCCAGAGAGTGGTGAGAATGAGGAACTCGCTACCACCTGGATTGATTGAGGTGAATAGCGTAGATACATTTAAGGGGAGGCTAGATAAACACATGAGGGAGAAAGGAATAGAAGGATCTGCTGATGGGGTGAGATGAAGCAGGGTGGGAGGAGGCTGGTGTGGAGCAGAAACACCGGCACAGACCAGTTGGGCCGAATGGCCTGTTTCTGTGCTGTAGACTCGATGTAACCGCACTTCTGTGGCTCAAGGAGATGAGGAGACACTGCACCATTTATTCCAACCTTGTATTGCAGTAGCATGACCACACAGAAAGGACTAAAATATGGCGAAAGTAATTATTATTTCCAAACACAGACGGGTCTGTCTAATTGCGCGTTCCAGCAAAATCCAAAGCTTTTGGCGCTATTATACAAACAGGATCCCGCTGGACTTTGAAAATCAATAGACTGTCATCGTCAGTTGGACTAAGACTAGATTGTGTTTGTTGTCTTTGTTGTGGTGTGTCTTTGTAAATTGATCTGGACTTGAATCTGCAGATGGAGTGTCTCGATGTGGACGGGTTGTTCAGCAACATTGAATCGGTCCATCAGATATCTGCCAAGCTCTTGTCAATGCTGGAATATGCTGCCACCGAGGATGAACCAGAAATGCAAATGATTGGTATGTAAGCGGTGACCTGGGATATATTTGTGTTCAACAATCGGACATCCCTGTACAAACCATATAGAGGTTTATACACCAAAAGGAGGCCACTTGGCCTAATCTGAAAGACTTGCATTTCCATAGCGCCTTTCACGACCTCAGGACGTCCCAAAGCACTTTAGAGCCACTGAGGTACTTTTTTTGAAGTGCAGTCACTGTTGTAATGTGGGAATCTGCCCACACTGACGTTATGCTAGAGGAATCCAACAGTAATCCCACTGCCCCCTTCTCTCCCCAGAACCCTATAGCCGCTTCTGCTTATAATATTTATCCAATTTTTCTTTACAAGATGCAACGGCCTCTGTTTCAACCCATTCTCTGTGGCAAAGCATGCCATTCCCCAATAACGTCTGTGCAAAGAAATTTCTCGTCGCCTCCCTCTTGACTCTCTCACTTGCAATTTTAGATTGTTGACCCTTCATTACTAACTCCCCAACCAGAGGAAATAGCTTTTTCTCAATTCACTCAAAGCCTTCGTAATTTTAAAAACCTCTGTTAAACTCCTCTTAAGGGAATCAAGGGATATGGGGAGCGGGCGGGGAAGGTGGAGTTGAGGTAGAAGATCAGCCATGGTCTTATTGAATGGCGGAGCAGGTTCGAGGGGCCGAATGGCCAACTCCTATTTCCAAGCCAAGGCTTCTTCAGCAGCACCTCCCAAACCCGCGAACTCTTCCACCTAGAAGGACAAGGGCAGCAGGCGCATGGGAACACCAACACCTCCAAGTTCCCCTCCAAGTCATACACCATCCTGATTTAGAAGTATATCGGCCGATCCTTCATCGTCGCTGGGTCAAAATCCTGGAACTCCCTCCCTAACAGCACTGTGGGAGTACCATCACCACACGGACTGCAGCGGTTCAAGAAGGCGGCTCACCACCACCTTCTCAAGGGCAATTAGGGATAGACAATAAATGCTGGCCTTGCCAGCGACGCCCACATCCCATGAACAAATAAACATTTCATGTTCTTATGTTCTTAGACGTTCCGCTCCAGTAGAAGCCATCCCAGTATTTCACACCTCAACTCAAAACTATAGTTTCCATCTCTGGCATTACCCTTGGATCTATGCTGTCTGTTCTGTACGGCTCTCATGTCCTTGCTATAGTGTGGAGTCCAAAACAGCACACGGTACTCCCACTGTGACCAATCCAATGCTTTGCACAAACTTATCATTCATTCTTTACTCTTGTGCTCTATTTATAAAACACAAGGTGCTGTTGGATTTTTGTATAGCTTTATAGACCTGCACTTGCACGCTCAGGGAATGATGTCCTTGTTCTACAAATGCACCTCGAGGCCAGCACATCAATATTATATTGGTACTTGTGGCAGAATTCATCAATGTTGCTGTCGGGTAGAGATAAGGGCCCCTTTGGGTCTTGTGTCCCTTCTGGATTTGATTGACAATTGACAGGGAAGGTGAGAAATTGTTTCAATCTTTATTAGGAGGGGTGACTTAAAAGCTTGAGGAAAGAGATTTAAGGAAGGTCTTTAAAGGAGGAGAGAGAGGCGGAGAGGTTTAGGGAGGGAATTCCAGAGTTTAGGGTCCAGGCAGCTGAAGGCACGGCCGTCAATGGCGGGGCGAAGGGAGTGGGGGATACGCAAGAGGCCAGAATTACTCACTCTTGCTTTGGCTCGGATCAGTTAGCATGTTCTTGCAGGCTTAATTTATTTTCTAGTATGTTTTAAGTGTGAAGGCTTGAGCCAGTTTCCAGGAGTTCTTTTGACTTACATTATCTTCACTTCTTTAAACAGGTGAAATATTTTTGCAGATTAAAACTCCTTTAGAAGAAGTTTATAAAATCTATTGTTATCACCACGACGACGCCAACAGTTTGCTTGAAACATACGACAAAGACGAAGAAATTCGGCGGCATTTAAGAAACCAAATTGAGACTCTGAAGTAAGTAACTGGTGTTGTCTGAGGTAAATGTGTCAGCCGGGGCTCAGTGGGTAGCACTCTTGCCTCGGAGTCAGAAGGTTGTGGGTTCAAATCCCATTTCAGAGACTTCAGGACATAATTCAGGCTGATACACCCATTGCAGTGTTGAGGGAGTGCTGAACTGTCAGAGGTGCCGTCTTTCAGATGAGACATTAAGCCGAAGGCCTGTCTGCCCTCTCAGGTAGACATAAAAAATCCCATGGCACTATTTCAGGGGCTTTCTCCCTGGTGTCCTGGCCAATATTTATCCCTCAACCAACATCAGAGGCCTCAGAGTCAGGCACCAGGCAATCAAGTTTCCAGGAAAGCCTCCAACTAGAGCTGGCAATCCTAAATTGGAAATGCCTGTTTACTGAATGATCGGGGTACTGCCCGTGTCCTCCATTACATCTAACTTATGCTCTTTCTGATGTGGAAGTGCTTACTGAGTTCAAAGAGTCACACTCACCTGAGAATCATAGAAATTTACGGCACAGAAGGAGGCCATTCGGCCCATCGTGTCTCTGCCAGCCGAAAAAGACCCATCCAGCCTGATCCCACTTTCCAGCTCTTGGTCCGTAGCCCTGTAGGTTACGGCACTTCAAGTGCATATCCAAGTACTTTTTAAATGCGATGAGGGTTTCTGCCTCTACCAACCTTTCAGGCAGTGAGTTCCAGACTCCCACCACCCTCTGGGTGAAAAAAGTTCTCCTCAACTCCCCTCTAATCCTTCTACCAATTACTTTAAATCTGTGCCCCCTGGTTATTGACCCCTCTGTTAAGGGAAATAGGTCCTTCCTATCCACTCTATCTGAACCTTGAGGAGAGCACCAATACAAGGGTCTTAAAAAATGCACTGTGATACTTAATAATATATCTCTTGTTAAAGTCTTGAATGTAGTATTTTTTACTGATTTTTTTAAATTTAAATTTTATTAACCTGTTTTAATTATGGTTTATTTCTTTTAAAATTAGGAAAATATATCAGGAGCAGTAAGTATACACTTTTATTAAAACAAATTATTTGCTTCCTCCTTTCTATTTCCCATGTCCTCACTCTCTCTCTCTCTCTTTCTCTCACGCTCTCGCTCTCTCTCTCTAAGCACACTATGATTTATGCATTAGCCCTCTCACTAACAATAACCAATACTTATTCTGTGGCTGTCAATCATCATTTGGTTGCCTGGCAACGTGACGATTAACTCTAAAGAGTAATCTCGAAAATATATGAGTAAACATTTACCCCGGAATTATCGGTAACCCGCCAACAGAGACTGGATTATAACTTGGGCTCATTATCAAACTCTTTTCCAAAAGGAAGTTGAGTGACAGATCTGTGAATTCTGAACAATATGGAAAGTTACATGTGAAATGTAAAAAAAAAAATGAGATCCGCCTGGAATAAATAGAATGTGGGATCGTACAATTGTTAAATGTGTAATGGGCTACAACAGATGTGAGTTAGATAGAGTCATAGATTTATACAGCACAGAAAGAGGCCCTTCGGCCCATCGTGTCTGCGCCGGCCATCAAGCCCTATCTATTCTAATCCCATTTTCCAGCACTTGGTCCGTAGCCTTGTATGCTATGGCGTTTCAAGTGCTCATCTAAATGCTTCTTGAATGTTGTGAGGGTTCCTACCTCTACCACCCTTTCAGGCAGTGAGTTCCAGATTCCAACCATCCTCTGGGTGAAAAAGTTTTTCCTCAAATCCCCTCTAAACCTCCTGCCCCTTACCTTGAAACTATGCCCCCTGGTTATTGACCCATCTACTAAGGGGAAAAGTTCCTTTCTATCTACCCTATTTATGCCCCTCATAATTTTGTACACCTCAATCAGGTCCCCCCCTCAGCCTTCTCTGCTCCTAAGGAAAACAACCCTAGCCTGTCCAGTCTCTCTTCATAGCTGAAACGCTCCAGCCCAGGTAACATCCTGGTGAATCTCCTCTGCACCCTCTCTAATGCAATCACATCCTTCCTATAGTGTGGTGACCAGAACTGCACACAGTATTCCAGCTGTGGCCTAACTAGCGTTTTGTACAGCTCCATCATAATCTCCCTGCTCTTGCCTTCATTAGCCGAGGCATAGAATATAAGTATCCCATATGCCTTCTTAACCACCTTATCTACCTGTCCAAAGATGTGCGGGTTAGGTTGATTTGGCTATGATAAATTGACCCTTAGTGTTAGGGGGATTAAATACGTGGGGTTACGGGGATAGGGTGGGATATGTGTCGGTGCAGGCTCGATGGGCCGAAATGGCCTCTATCTGCACTGTGGGGATTCTGTGATTCTGTGATTCTTCAGGGATCTATGTACATGCACACCAAGGTCCTCTGATCCTCTGTCCTTCCTAGGGTCCTACCATTCATTGTGTATTCCCTTGCCTTGTTAGTCCTCCCAAAATGCATCACCTCACACTTTTCAGGGTTAAATTCCATTTGCCACTGTTCTGCCCATCTGACCAACCCGTCTATATCGTCCTGTAGCCTAAGGCTTCCCTCCTCGCTATGTACCACTCCACCAATTTTCGTGTCATCTGCGAACTTACTGATCATACCTCCTACATTCATATCTAAATCATTAATGTACACTACAAACAGCAAGGGACCCAGCACCGATCCCTGCAGTACACCACTGCACACAGGCTTCCAGTCACAAAAACAACCTTCGACCATCACCCTCTGCCTCCTGCCACTAAGCCAATTTTGGATCCAATGTGCCAAATTGCTCTGGATCCCATGGACTCTTACCTTCTTGACCAGTCTCCCATGCGGGACTTTGTCAAAAGCCTTACTGAAGTCCATGTAGACTACATCAACTGCACTACCCTCATCCACACACCTAGTCACCCCCTTGAAAAATTCAATCAAATTGGTTAGACATGATCTCCCCCTGACAAAGCCATGCTGACTATCCTTGATTAATCCTTGCCTCTCCAAGTGGAGACTAATTCTGTCCCTCTGAATTTTTTCCAATAATTTCCCTATCACTGATGTTAGGCTCACTGGCCTGTAATTCCCTGGTTTATCTCTACTACCCTTCTTGAATAATGGTACTACATTAGCTGTCCTCCAGTCCTCTGGCACCTCCCCTGTGGCCAGAGAGGTTCTGAAAATTTGTGTCAGACCCCCTGCAATCTCCTCCCTTGCCTCACACAACAGCCTGGGATACATCTCGTCTGGGCCTGGGGATTTATCCACTTTTAAGCCTGCTAAAACCGCTAGTACCTCCTCCCTCTCAATGCTAATTTGTTCAAGTATATCACAATCCCCCTGCCTGATTTCTATGCCTACATCGTCCTTCTCCATAGTGAACACAGATGCAAAATATTCATTTAAAACCTCACCTACATCTTCTGGCTCTACACACAGATTGCCACTTTGGTCCCTAACGGGCCCTACTCTTTCCAGGGCTTCCACTGTTTTTAGTCCTTTGTATCTGCCAAAAGCCTCCCTTTTTTTCCTAATCCATTCTTGTATATCCCTTGACATCCAGGGTTCCCTGGACTTGTTGGTCCCACTCTTCACCTTTACGGGAACATGTTGGCGCTGTACTCTCTCTATTTCCTTTCTGAATGACTCCCACTGCTCTGATGTGGATTTTCCTACAAGTAGCTGATCCCAGTCCACTTTGGCCAGATCCTGCCTTATCATATTAAAATCGGCCTTCCCCCAATTTAGAACCTTTATTTCCGGTCCATCTTTGTCCTTTTCCATGACTACCTTAAATCTCACCGAATTATGGTCACTGTCACTAAAATGCTCTCCTACAGACACTTCTACCACTTGCCTGGCTACATTCCCTAGAATTAGGTCCAGTACCACCCCCTCTCTTGTAGGACTTTCTACATGCTGGCTCAAAAAGCTCTCCTGGATGCACTTTATGAATTCCGCACACTCTGACTATCCCAGTTAATATTGGGGAAGTTGAAATCCCCTACTATTATTACCCTATTATTTCTACACTTCTCTGAGATTTGCCTACATATCTGTTCCTCTATCTCCCCCTGACTGTTTGGGGGCCTATAGTACACTCCCAGCAAAGTGCTTGCCCCCTTTTTGTTTTTAAGTTCTACCCATATGGCCTCATTAGAGGAACCTGCTAAGATATCATCCCTCCTTACAGCAGTAATTGACTCCTTGATTAATATTGTGACACCCCCTCCTCTTTTACACCCCCCTCTGTCTCGCCTGAAGATTCTATACCCCGGAATTTTGAGCTGCCAGACCTGCCCCTCCCTCAACCATGTCTCTGTGATAGCAACAATATCATACTCCCATGTGTTCATCAACACCTTCAATTCATCTGCCTTACTCGTAAGACTCCTTGCATTAAAATAAATGCTATCCAGCCTTGCCATACTCCCTTGTCCCATTACATATTTGCTCTGCCTTCCAGACTGACTTGTTTTTTCCTCTATATTTGGCTGTGCATCACCCCCTACTATAGCTCCACTCCGTATCCCATCCCCCTGCCAAGTTAGTTTAAACCCCCCCCAACAGCACTAGCAAACCTCCCTGCAAGGATGTTGGTCCCGTTCGGTTCAGGTGCAACCCGTCCGACTTGTACAGGTCCCACCTTCCGCAAAAACAGACCCAGTGATCCAGGAAACTTTACCCCTCCCTCCTGCACCAACTCTTTAGCCACGCATTCATCTGCTCTATCCTCCTATTCCTATATTCACTAGCACGTGGCACCGGGAGTAATCCAGAGATTACAACCTTTGAGGTCCTGCTTTTTAATCTGCTACCTAGCTCCCTAAATTCTTGTTGCAGGACCTCATCCCTCTTTCTACCTATGTCGTTGGTACCAATGTGAACCACGACCTCTGACTGTTCGCCCTCCCCCTTCAGAATGCCCTGCAGCCGTTCAGTGACATCCTTGACCCTGGCACCAGGGAGGCAACATACCATCCTGGAGTCATGTCTGCAGCCGCAGAAACGCCTGTCTGCACCCCTCACTATTGAATCTCCTACCACTATTGCACTTCCACTGTTACTCCTCCCCCCTTGTGCAGCTGAGCCACCCACAGTGCCGTGAACTTGGCTCTGGCTGCACTCCCCAGAGGAACCGTCACTTTCACCATTTTCCAACACAGAAAAACAGTTGTTGAGTGAGATGCACTCTGGGGCTTTCCTGACTACCTGCCTGCCCCCCTTCTTCTGACTGGTGGTCACCCATTCCCTCTCTGACTGCACTTTCTTAAGCTGCGGGGTGACGTCTAAAAACGTGCTGTCCACGTAACTCTCAGCCTCGCAGATACACCGCAGTGCCTCCAGCTGACGCTCGAGCTCCGAAAACCGGATCTCAAGTTGGCCAAACCGTTGGCACTTACTGCACATGTGGTCATCCTGACTGCAAGAAGTGTCTAGGAATTCCCACATGCTGCAGGCCATGCAACGCACGGGACTGAGGTCCCCTGCCATACTTTTAATTTAAAAACTCTTACCTCAAATTTAACATCTCGGATTCTCGCTCTCCCGAACTACCTTAACTATGAACTACCTTAAAAGAAATAAACTTAAAATTGACGGAAAAAAAAAGCACTCACCCGCTACTCACCAATCAGCTTCTTCCCCTGCGTCGGCGTCACTTTCTGTACTGTGACGTCACTCTCGAATTCTGCCGCCGCTCCCGCTGCTCGACTGGGCCTGAAAATCACGACCTTTATTTTCTCCCACAGCCGCTGCTCCCTCGCAGGTCCGCCGCTCCCGCTGCTGCCGCTGCTCCTGTTTCTTTAGCACCCGTGTCAGAATGCTTTGCAATGTGCCGACAGCAATGGGATCCAATCTGTTTATCCCAAGAGAGTGAGTGATTTCACTCACTCACCCGCAACATAGGAATATACAAGGAGCACCTGCGTTCCCTTGGGCAGATCATAGTATCATACAATAGTGCAGCACAGAAGGAGGCCATTCGGCCCATCGAGTCCGCACCGGCTCTTTCGAAGAGCAATCCAGTCAGTCCCACTCCCCCGCTCTTTCCCCATATCACTGCAATTTTTTTCTTCTTCAAGTATTTATCTAATTCCCTTTTGAAGGCTGCTATTGACTCTAAATCCACCACCCTATCAGGCAGCACTTTCCAAATCCTAACCACTCGTTGCATAAAAAATGATTTCCTCATGTCGCCTCTGGTTCTTTTGCCAATCACCTTAAATCTGTGTCCTCTGGTTATTGACCCTTCCACCAATGGGAACAGTTTCTATCGTAACCCTTCATGATTTTCAACACCTCGGTCAAATCTCCGCTTAGCTTTCTCCGCTCTAAGGTCTTAGAATCACGGAACTATGTCCCGCGCTTCCCCCTCCTACCCAAATTTTGCAGCAGGTACTTATCCAACTCGCCCTCACCTCAGCGCTGTTCCTTCAGTCTTTTTCCTTTTGTTTTCTGTCGGGCCCTTTTCAGTCCCCAAGTTAAGCGCGCACCATCTGGGTAAATATCGTCAGATATGTCCTCTTCATTACTGGGATCCTTTCTCATTCACCAAAAATGTCGTCTCACCATTCTATTGCCAAAGCTCAAAAAAGGTTGATTTTATGCTTGCCTTTGTGTAGCGCCTTTCATGATTTTGGGATGTCCCAAAGCGCTTTACAGCCAATGAAGCGCTTTTTGAAATGTGGTCACTGTTGTAAGGTAGGAAACCCGGCAGCCAATTTGCGCACAGCAAGCTCCCACAAACAGCAATGTGTTACATGGCTAGATAATCTGTCTTAGTGATGTTGTTAAAGTCTTGAAGTCCGACTTGGCTCAGTTGGTAGCACTCTCACCACTGAGTTAGTTCGAGCCCCACTCCAGGACTTGAGCACGTAATCTGGGTTGCTAGTCCCGTGCAGTACTGAGGGAGTGCTGCATAATCAGGAGTGCTGTCTTTAAGATGAGACATTAGACCGAGGCCCTGTTCAGGTGGATCAAGAAGAGCACTATTTGAAGACGAGCATGGAGGTATCCTGGCCAATGTTCCGCCCTCAGTTTAACACCATCGAAAAAAACAAATTAACTGCTCATTATCTCATTGCCGTTTGTGGGACCTTGCTGTGCGCAAATTGGCTTCCGCATTTACCTACATAAAGTGACTTCTCTTCAAAAGTCATTCGTTGACTGTGAAGTGTTTTAGGATGTCCGGATGATCAGGTGCTATATAAATAGAACTTCGAATCATAGAATCTCACAGCACAGAAGGAGGCCATTCGGCCCATCGTGCCTGTGCCGGCTCTTTGAAAGAGCCTCTCCAATTAGTCCCACTCCCCCCTGCTCTTTCCCCATAGCCCTGCAAAAAATTTTTCCTTCAGGTATTTATCCAATTCCCTTTTGAAAGTTACTATTGAATCTGCTTCCACCGCCCTTTCAGGCAGCGCATTCCAGATCATAACAAGTTTGTTCTTATTATTGAATTGACTGATAATTGTTGATTAATTTTCTTGCAATCACATTTCATTTGACCCCAGCCTCAACAGCTTTTTGGGGAGAGAGTTCCAGATTTCCACTCCCCTTTGTGTGAAGAAGTGCTTCCTGATATCACCCCTGAACGGCCTGGCTCTAATTTTAAGGTTACGCCCCCTTGTTCTGGACTCCCCCCACCGGAGGAAATAGTTTCTCTCTGTCTACCCTATCAAATACTTCAATCATCTTAAAACACCTCAAGGGGCTGAATGATCTACTCCTGTTCCTAACTATCCAAAATTATGTAACACTTTGACTATAATTGTGTGTTTGTAAGTAAAAAGGGGATCGCATTGTACACCTAACAGTTTCTGTTTGTGTGTGTGTGTCTCTCTGTTTCCAGAGGGAAATCCACCTTGTTAGACATGGGATCTCTGCTTATTAAGCCAGTGCAGCGAGTGATGAAGTACCCGCTGTTATTGAACGAGCTTTTCAAATCTACCCCAGAGTTACACGCGGACCGCAAACCAGTTGAAGATGCGTTGGCCGCAGTGAAGCAAATCAATGTGAACATCAACGAATTTAAGAGGAGGAAGGATCTGGGTAAGGAGATTGTTCAAAAAAAAAATGTCATTCATCGTCATAAATACTTAGATATAAAAGAGAGTTACTTATCACCGGTTTTGAGGAAAGAACTTGCCTGGAATTCTCAGACATTTCGTCCAACAATATGACTGAAGTTTCTCCCCAGAGTAAATAAGACTTTCAATCAGAATCCATAGAATAGAATCATAGAATGGTTACAGCACGGAAGGAGGCCATTCGGCCCGTCGAGCCCGTGCCGGCTCTCTGCAAGAGCACCTCAGCTAGTCCCACTCCCCCCGCCCTTTCCCCGTAGCCCTGCAAATTATTTTCCTTCAGGTACTTATCCAACTCCCTTTTGAAAGCCACGATTGAATCTGCCTCCACCACCCATTCAGGCAGCACATTCCAGATCCTAACCACTCGCTGAGTAAAACAGTTTTTCCTCATGTCGCCTTTGGTTCTTCTGCCAATCACCTTAAATCTGTGTCCTCTGGTTCTCGACCCTTCTGCCAATGGGAACAGTTTCTCGCTATCTACTCTGTCCAGACCCCTCATGATTTTGAACACCTCTATCAAATCTCCTCTAAATCTCCTCTCAATCTTCTCTGCTCCAAGGAAAACAACCCCAGCTTCTCCAGTCTATCCACATAACTAAAGTCCCTCATCCCTGGAATTATTCTCGTAAATCTTTTCTGCACCCTCTCTAAGGCCTTCACATCCTTCCTAAAGTGTGGTGCCCAGAATTGGACACAGTACTCCAGTTGAGGCCGAACCAGTATTTTATACAGGTTCATCATAATTTCCATGCTTTTGTACTCTATGCCTCTATTCATGAAGCTCAGGATCCTGTAAGCTTTTTTAACTGCTTTCTCAACCTGCCCTGCCACCTTCAACGATTTGTGCACATATACCCCCAGGTCTCTCTGTTCATGCACCCCCTTTAGGATTGTACCCTTTAGTTTATATTGCCTCTCCTCGTTCTTTCTACCAAAATGTATCACTTCGCACTCTTCTGCGTTAAATTTCATCTGCCCATTCCACCAGCCTGTCTATGTCCTCTTGAAGTCTACCACTAACCTCCTCGCTGTTCACTATACTTCCAAGTTTTGTGTCTTCAAATTTTGAAATTGCGCCCTGTACACCCACATCCAAGCCAGCCACAATCGCGGACAATTACAACCCAAAGTCTGACTGAGGAGATTATTATTTCAACATTTTGGAAAAGATTTTGTGCAATTCGATTGGTGAAGTAACACAAGTTGCCAACTAACCAATGAAGAAGCAGATTGACGCAGACCCCGAAAATCCGTGACCGTGCTGGTGGATTTGGGGGTGAGTGTGGGAGAAACCCAGAGTCGGACCCGTTTACACCGAGTCTCCGCCCATTCCAGTAGCACGTGAGGTTTCCTGCTGGGAGGGGCAGCTCTTGTGTCCTCCCGTGTCTGCTCCCTTGCTCGTCCCCCCTTCCGCTCCCCCCATTGTCTGTCCCCCTTGTCCGCCCTCCCCCCTCCCTGCCCCTGTCCAGACCAGAGACCGCGTACACGCTTAACCAACGGAAGATCCCGCAAGCCTTGCAGATCTCTGTGCTCACATTCCCACCACGCGCTCCCAGCAGGGGAAGCTCCACGCCAGATTGCAAATTTGTAAGGTTTACCCCGTAGAGGCATCTCTGAAATTAATTCATTGCGACGTAAAATTCTTTTGAAACTTGGTTCCCTGGTGTTTATTGACTTGTCTAAAAATCTAGAAGAAAAGGTTTAGATTATCCCCTTCAGCTGGGAAACTAGTGTCAATGTTGGATCGGCCAATGTGAAGCGCACTTGGAATGGTATAACCTGGGGGGGGGGGAGGAGGGGGCAGTGGTATAACCCGGGGACAGGGGAAGGGGGCAGTGGTGTAACCCGGGGGGGGAGGGGCAGTGATATAACCCGGGGGAGTGGGCAGTGGTATAACCTGGGGTGGGGAGAGCAGTGGTATAACCCAGGGAGGAGAGCAGTGGTATAACCCAGGGGAAGGGGGCAGTGGTATAACCCGGGGGGGGGGGGGGGGGGGGTGGCAGTGGTATAACCCAGGGGTGTGGGGGGAGGGGCAGTGGTATAACCCGGGGAGGGGGGAGGGGTCAGTGGTATAACCCGGGGGGAAGGGGCAGTGGTATAACCCGGGGGGGGGGGGGGGGAAGGGGCAGTGGTATAACCTGGGGGAGTGGGGGGAGGGGCAGTGGTATAACCCGGGGCGGGGGAGGGGGGAAGGGGCAGTGGTATAACCCGGGGGAGAGGGGCAGTGGTATAACCCGGGGGAGTGGGGGGCGGGGCAGTGGTATAACCCGGGGGAGTGGGGGAAGGGGCAGTGGTATAACCCGGGGGAGTGGGGGGCGGGGCAGTGGTATAACCCGGGGGAGTGGGGGGCGGGGCAGTGGTATAACCCGGGGGAGTGGGGGGCGGGGCAGTGGTATAACCCGGGGGAGTGGGGGGCGGGGCAGTGGTATAACCCAGGGGAGTGGGGGGAGGGGCAGTGGTATAACCCCCGCGGGGGAGGGGGGAAGGGGCAGTGGTATAACCCGGGGCAGGGAGGAGCGTACTGACATAACCCAAAGGGGGTCGAAGAGCAAATTGTGGCCCTTGGGCCCTGACTCTTCCTAGGCCTGGCGATATGACCATTGAAGACCAAGCAAATCTGTTCTTGTTGTATTTATATATCTTGCTTGCTGCTTTGTTCCATTTGAACTTTGTGTCTGGTGGCTTGCTGAATGAATCTAAGATCAGAACGTCCGGTTCTGTACGTAACTGTAGCTGGAGGTACAAGCAGATTAATGGGAACATGGGACTTTAGATGTGGCTCCTAAGGCTATGCGGTCCAGACAATATATGGACCAAAAAGACAATAGCCTTGGACACACCTGCAGTAGATTGAGTGCAGTTGTGCCCCCTCCCATGCGACGATGGTGGAACTCTATCAAATGATCTGGAGAAAATCGGGTAAATCCAGTTCAGTAGAGGCAGCTGGGTCAAGTGTTGAGTAGAGTCTCCAAGAGTCAAACCCCACCCATCCCACCTTCTTCTAGAGCTGAGGTTTCAAAACCTGTCCTAAGAAACACACACTTAAAATTTCCTACAATAGTACTCATTTATTTTACTTGCAACCTGCTCCTTAGTGATGAAGTACAAGAAAAGTGATGAGGATGGGTCTGTAAGAGACAAGCTGTCCAAGGTGAACATTCGGTCGATCAGGAAAAAGTCTAACCGCGTCACCAGTCATCTGAAGATCCTGACTGGAGGGGAGCCGCAGGTATTGTCCACGTTATTTAGGCATTTTCAGCACTAGACGTATTTGACCCTGAGCTGACCTTCTGACCCCCATATCCGCTCCATCACCAACACCTACCTCCACCTCCGTAACATCGCCCGTCTCCGTCTCTGCCTCAGCCTATCTGCTGCTGATACCCTCATCCATACCTCCCAGACTCGACTATTCCAACGCTCTCCTGGCCGGACACCCGTCTTCCACCCTCCGTAAACTTCAGCTCAGCCCAAACTCTGCTGCTCGTATCCTAACTCGCACCAAGTCCCGTTCACCCATCACCCCACCTGTGCTCGCTGACCGACACTGGCTCCCGGTCCGGCAACGCCTCGAATTTAAAATTCTCATCCTCGTGCTCAAATCCCTCCGTGGCCTCGCCTTTCCCTATCGCCGTAACCTCCTCCAGCCTACAACCCTCCGAGATCTCTGCGCTCCTCCAATTCTGATCTCTTGTGCCTCCGTGATTTCCTTTGCCCCACCATTGGTGGCCTGTGCCTTCAGCTGCCAAGGCCCCAAGCTCTGGAATTCCCTCCCTAAACCTCTCCACCTCTCTCTCCTCCTTTAAGACGCTCCTTAAAACCTCCCTCTTTGACCTAAGCTTTTGGTCACCTGCCCTGATATTTCCTTATGTGTCAATTTTTGTCTGATTATCGCTCCTGTGAAGCGCCTTGGGACATTTTACTTTGTTAAAGGCGCTATATAAATGCAAGTTGTTGTTGTTATATAGATTCAGCATTACATCTCGAATTTTATTCTATACTGCTTGCATAAAACCCAGTAGTCCATTAGCTCTTTTATGACCTTATGAACTGGAGGTGCTACTTTTAACGTCTTGAGCCTGGACCCTCTCATCTCTCAGCTCTTCCACGTTGCCTGTTCTTCCCCATTCAAAGTATAATTATTACTTTTATATTTTTGCCACTTCCCATTTACAAACACTGAATTCCATCTGGCATCTTTTTGCCCATTCTACCATCTTATCAATATCCCCATGCAGGTTCGTGTGGTCCTCAGAATGATTTACAATGCCTCCTATTTTCGGATCGTCTGCAGGTTTTGACACTCCTTCCTCTAGCCCTATATCCAAGTCCGTCCTCTAGCTGATAAAGGAACTATGGCCAGGCTTGACAGCTGCTTTAAGGCTTTACCTGGAGGCTAGTTTGGTGAACGCAATGCTCGTCCTGGACCGACAGGAGATGCTAAACGGGGAACTCCTTGGATTGAATTGGATCCAAGATGGCATCTACAGCAATGGGAGGTTGAAACGGAGTTGATTTTCTGTGGCAGATTTGGTAATCCCGTTACCTGAGCCAAGCAGTATTCCAGGGTGTGGTTAATGATCAATCATCTGCTCAGATTCCTTGATGGTACCTGGAAGAATAGGTAGACCTTGCCGCTAGGAATTGGGGGAATCCCTAAGTCTTGGCTTTTGCTAATCAGCACCTTAAGTTTGCTCTGCTTATATGATTAGTGTGTATCACTACTGGGAGAAAGTATGGACTGTACAATCAAACAAACAAACTATTGTCACTCTTGTGGTGATAGCTCACCAATAAACAAAATTGCAGCCAGATCATCGGGGGAAAGGTGCCCAGTGACTTCGGGAAGTTGTGAAAGTTCATGGGGCAAGTCTGCCCAAATAGATCTTGCTCTATCCTGAGCATATGCTCACAAGTAGAGTCTGAGAAGCAGGTCATCTACATGTCTTCTAATAGAGTAGACGTAGAGAAGATGTTTCCACTTGTGGGGGGAGTCCAACACTAGAGGCCATAAATATAAGATACTCATTTATAAATTCAAAAGGGAATTCAGGAGAAACTTCTTTACCCAGAGAGTGGTGAGAATGTGGAACTCGCTACCACAGGGAGTGGTTGAGGCGAATAGTATAGATGTATTTAAGGGGAAATAACAACAGAAAACGCTGGAAAAACTCAGCAGGCGAGGCAGCATCCGTGGAGAGAGAAACAGAGTTAACGTTTCAGGTCGAGACCTTTCATCAGAACTGGAGACAGCAGGAAATCAAATAGATTTAAGGCAAGGATAAAGCTGGGAAAAGGGGGAGGGGATGAAAGAACAAAAGGAGAGATTAAGAGAGATTAAGAGACATTAAGAGATATTCAAGGCAAGAGGTGGTGTTAATGTGACAGGTTAAGGCTGAAAGAAGTGTGAAATGCACTGGCAGAATGAAGGACAGCTGCCAGCTTCTAGGAGGGAAAAAAAAGGGGTGGGGGGCAAATAAAAGGGTGGATGAGAAAATAAAATATAAATGTGATGGGGCTAAGGTTATGATCTAAAATTGTTGAACTCGATATTGAGTCCAGAGGGCTGTAGCGTGCCTAAACGAAAGATGAGGTGCTGTTCCTCGAGCTTACGCTGCGCTTCCGTGGAACAGTGTAATAGGCCGAGGACGGTGAGGTCAGAGTGGGAGTGAAGCGGTGAATTAAAGTGACAGGCGAATTTAAGGGGAAGCTGGATAAACACATGAGGGAGAAAGGAATAGAAGGATATGTTGATGGGGTGAGATGAAGTAGGGTGGGAGGAGGCTGGTGTGGAGCAGAAACACCGGCACGGACCAGTTGGGCGAATGGCCTGTTTCTGTGCTGTAAATTTTATGTAATTCTGTGTAAAACACCCAGCCCGTGATTCTTCGACCATTGACAGATAATTGCGATAGGCACTCCCAATTAATGTTCCCGCTAAGCTGCGCGGGTGCGCAGCGGTCTGGATGTCCCGCGCATGCACGAAAATTTGAATGGGCCGTGCAGCCAGTTAAAGGGACCGCACGTGAAAAAAAATTACAGGGAACATTGCTCCCAATGTGTGCAAAGCGCAAACTCATTGGAACTTTTACCCCTAAACCCAAGTTCTCTATGCTTATATAATTAGTGTGCACGTCCTTGCCCTCTCCCGATAGAGACATACGCTGATTATAGAAGCATAGAAACTTTAGGTACTGATTAGCAAGAGCCATGGCTTAGGGACCCCAAATTTGCTCGCACACACTGCTGGAGTTTAACTGGCTAAAACCGCAGAGCTTAGCAACAAAGAAGCACTGGCAAGCTTCTGCTGCTTGTCCAGCCCTGACCACCTTGGCTGGCTGGGTATTGGCTTGCAAATGTTGTCTGCAGCTGAGCTGGAAGAGTCTGTGCAACTGATAGGATAATGGCTTATCCGCTGCCAAATTGGAAATGGCCTCTTGTGCGTTGACTTGTATAAATTGTACTTGGTTTCAGGTCAAAGACGAGACATTCGATCGAGAAGAGAAAACGTTTCGAAACTTGGAGAAGGCGGTGAGACTTTGTGCAAAGAATACTTCCTGCTACCTTCAAAACATTCAGGTAAATTTTGAGTTGATTACTTAACAATGCTTTACCCAACTTTGTGTAGGTGACCTAAGTTATTGTATAGTCACAGCCACTTTTGTGACCTATTTTATGTGTAAGCTATAGAGAACTGAGCTGCCTCTTCTTCAGTGGTAAAACGTGTTAAGGCCGTAAATTTAATACATTTTACACGGGTACAACAACAACAACCTGCATTTATATAGCGCCTTTAACATAGTAAAATGTCCCAAGTCGCTTCACAGGAGCGATTATCAAACTAAATTTGACACCGAGCCACATAACGAGACATTAGGGCAGGTGACCAAAAGCTTGGTCAAAGAGGTAGGTTTTAAGGAGCATCTTACAGGAGGAGAGAGAGAGGCGGAGAGGTTTAGGGAGGGAATTCCAGAGATTAGGGCCCAGGCAGCTGAAGGCACGGCCGCCAATGGTGGAGCGATTAAAATCGGAGATGATCAAGAGGCCAGAATTAGAGGAGCGCAGAGATCTCGGAGGATTATAGGGTTGGAGGAGATACAGAGATAGGGAGGGGCGAGGCCATGGAGGGATTTGAAAACAAGGATGAGAATTTTTTAATTGAGGCGTTGCTGGACCGGGAACCAAGGGTACAGTAAGCTTTTCTACTAGGCGCAGGTTGCAGGCATATTAAGAATGAAACATGGGATGACAAAAGACCATTTAGCTCAACAGACTTGCATGGACAATACCGCAGTTATTGAATCTTGGGAGAGCTTGGTCTGAATAAGCTCGGTTTGACATTTTGATCCCTGCACACAGATGCATTAAAGTCACATTTTTGGCCCTTTTTCTTTGTGTTTTCTATTGAGGAAACGCACCAACATTTCTCTGTACCCTTTGTGGAAACACAGATGTGTTGAGGTGTGTTTAAAACTAATGCCCAACTGAGTGGCCCTAAGAGAGCGCCTGGAAAACCTTTGAAAAATCGCTGGTGAACAAGCTCAACACTTAAATATCACAAATTACACAAGCAATTTATCTGTCCAAGTATGACATTTCTGCGTGAAACGGTAGAAAAAGAAAGACTTGCATTTCTACAGCATCTTTCACGACCTCAGGACGTCCCAAACCGCCTTACAGCCAATGAAGTACTTTTGAAGTGTGGTCACTGTTGTAATGTTGGAAACACAGCAGCCAATTTTGCGCACAGCAAGCTCCCACAAACAGCAATGGGATAATGACCCGATAATCTGTTTTAGTGGTGTTGGTTGAGGGATAAATATTGGCCCAGGACACCGGGGAGAACTCCCCCGCTCTTCTTTGAAATAGTGGCCGTGTGAACTTTTAAGTCCACCTGAGAGGGCAGACAGGGCCTCGGTTTAATATCTCATCTGAAAGACGGCACCTCCGACAGTGCAGCGCTCCCTCAGTACTGCACTGGAGTGTCAGCCTAGATTTTTGTGCTCTGGTTTCTGGCGTAGGACAACCTTCTGACTCAGAAGAAAGTGCTACCCACTGAGCCACAGCCGACACTATGGAACAAAGCCAGGTTTCCAGACGGAGATCAGCAGCTGGTGGTAGATGCCCTATTAGGGCACAAGAGCGTGGCAGAGGAACAAGCCAACCCATAACCAGAGAGTCAAATAGGCATGAGAAGCATGGGGTCGTGTACCTGCAGGAGCCCGATGGATAAAATGGAAAAAGGTATCTGACCTCCAGAAAAGATGCCCAGCTCTTTGGATCTCTCCTGAGGACCGAACAAAAAAAATAAATTTGCAAAGATAACTCCAGGGGGATTCCCCGCTCAGGCGTGAGTTAAAATTACAGTCGGGTCTCAATGATGTCATCAGGCCGCAACATGCATATGTAAAGAAGGACCCTGTTGGCTCCGGGCACCTGTCCTTGCCGCCTGGCTCAGGAGAGCAGATTAAAATTGCAGATGTTGCGATCATGGCAGCTTTCGGACAGGTAAGAGCCAGGGGGCGATTTTAACTGCCCGCCTGCCCGCCAGGTTTCTGCTGAGCGAGTGGGGTTAAAATCATCCACTATGGCCCCAAAATTCCTCGGGGTTCATCCCATCGACGCAAGTGTGGCACCTGACCTATTCCCAGACCTGAGACCCTTTACCAAATCCTAGGGATGGAGTCATCTGCATGGTCAAGGCAGTCTTGCAAAGTTGCATCAGTGGCACCCACACTGATCCAGTCTGATGGAGTGACCCACACTACGGGCTGGATTTTGATACTGGGGCGGGTTGGGGTCATGTCATCCACCCGCCTGCAATTGATGTGGGAGATTGATGCAATTTTCACTTAATTGGGCAATTGAGTTCCAGCATGTGGGAACCCATGAACCAATTAGTGGTTTCAGTCTGAAAGTCGCCTCTGATGATGTTATCATTGCAGCTGCATTGCAGGTCAGAGACTGCCTGGTCTCAGAGACTGCCTGGCCTTTGCTGTGAGAGGACCTGGATGCAAAATGAGCAGCATCTCAGAGAGAGAGAGAGAGAATTTTTTTTTTCCATCCCGGTCCTCCAAAGGCCCCGGCAGTCTCTGAAGACATTCAATGCAGCAGCATCAGAGGCGACTTTCAGACCTAATACTACTACTACCTTCATTACATCTCCGTTGTAATAGTGGACCTGCAGCTGATAGTCAGCTGTCCACTTGTGCTCCCGCCAGGTTTCACTGGCGTGTTTCACATCAGGCGTGCTTCACATCAGAAAAGGGTTAAACTAGCTAAAACGTTTCAAAATGGCATTACAGAGCCAATTTAGGGCTTGTTAAGGGCTTTAATGGCCTCTCACGCCTCTTGGAGGCGGGACGGAGTCGGGAACACCGCACGCAATTTTATCAAAATTGCGTGGAGGCGGAATGGGGTCGGGACCCCCGAATCTGCAACTTTAACCCCTTACACGCCTCCAAACCCCACTCCACGGGTCATTGAAAATCCAGCCCTACAAGTCCATAGTGGGGCTTGAACCCTTAAAGAAAGGAAAACTTGCATTTATATAGCACCTTTCATGACCTCAGGATGTCCTGAAGCGCTTTACAGCCAATGAAGTACTTTTTGAGGTGTAGTCACTGTTGTAATGTAGGAAACGCGACAGCCAGTTGGCGCACAGCAAGCTCCCACAAACAGCAATGTGATAATGACCAGATCATCTGTTTTTAGTGATGTTGGTTGAGGGATAAATATTGGCCCAGGACACCGGGGAGAACTCCTCCTGCTCTTCTTCGCAATAGTGCCATGGGATCTTTTACATCCACCTGAGCACCTGACTTGGGGGTGAGAGTGCTACCAACTGAGCCAAGCTGACGCTGGACATGTAAATGTTTATCCGTTGCATTTCACTGTGCTTGGCCAGAGTCTGAAAGATTCAGACAAAATTCCAAAGACCAACCGCATTTTATATGTAGTCAGTGAGGCAAAACTAACCTCTGGCTACAGAAAAAACCCGCACAGCATTTGTACATTTGGGAGTGGAAAGAAATGGCCATTTGTATAGAGTTGAAGTTGAAATGAAACGCGGGACCACTTGTCTCATTCCTGCTTGCACTGTGGTATTCCAAAATAACAGAAAATGCTGGGAATACTCAGCAGGTCAGGCAGCATCTGTGGAGAGAGAAACAGAGTTAAAGTTTCGGGTCGATGACCTTTTGTCAGAACTGCAAGAAGTTAGAGATTTAGCAGGTTTACTACGTTAATGGTGCGATATGAATGCAGGTTTTTGTTGTGTAAGAGGATTGCTGGTGATCAGAGGGTGCAAGCTTCCTAGTTCTCGCCTCACTGGTTAGTCGTCTGTGTGGACAGGTTAAACCACGCGACTACAGAACTGTGGGGATTGGTTCATTCTGCGTGACATATTAACTGGGTAACTTGCAGCACTCCAATACAAATGAAACACTGCTCAGTTACTCCACAACATGAAGTCTTAAAACCTGCCTCTTTGACCAAGCTTTTGGTCACCTGTCCTAATATCTCATAATGTGGCTCAGTGACAAATTTTGTCTGATAATCGCTCCTGTGAAGCGCCCTGGGACGTTTTACTACGTTAAAGGCGCTATATAAATACAAGTTGTTGTTGTTGTTGTTTACTGAGAGTGTGGAATTGGCCTCGTGGAGTGAGTCACTACACTCCATTTAAACGTAACTATTAGTGATTGAACCCAAGTCGTGAGCAATTCTTCAGCTGCCAGCTTTTACGACTTGTACCATACTACAGTAATCAGCATCTGTCACCCACCCTGTCGATAAAAGAGCAATGGGCTTAGCTTAGAGGAAAAGTCAAGTCAAACGCCTGCATTTTGCAGCCTCTTCATAGAATCATACAGCACAGAAGGAGGCCATTCGGCCCATTGTGCCTTTGCTGTCTCTTTGAAAGAGCTCTCCAATTAGTCCCACTCCCCCCTGCTCTTTCCCCATTGCCCTGCAAATTATCCCCTTCAATTATTTATCCAATTCCCTTTTGAAAGTTACTGTTGAATCTGCTTCCACCGCCCTTTCAGGCAGCGCGTTCCAGATCACAACAACTCGCTGCGTAAACATTTTTTTCCTCATCTCCCCTCTGGTTCTTTGGCCAATCACCTTCAATCTGTGTCCTCTGGTTACCGACCCTCCTGCCACTGGAAACGGTTTCTCCTTATTTACTCTGCCATGATTTTGAACACCTCTATCAAAGGTGATATCAGAGCCTCGGTTGTGCACTCGAGCTTTGGACATGCTTTCCCCAGAGCCCTGCTAATTTTCCCCCTTCAAGTCTTTTTTTTTCTTAAAGTCGCTTTGAACAAAAGAATAACTATTGTGTTTTGCAGTTGCTAATGTTTGATCATTTGCTTATTTTCTTGCCCAGGATGGGATGTTATTAGCTGTTCAGAATGTCCATAGCCTTCAGAGAACCTTACAAGATTCCAACCACAGCAATGGTGGCTCCCTTCAGGAACTGAAGAACTATCAAAATTCCTTTGAAAGTTTTGTAAGTACTGCACACGCCATTATAACCCCCTTCAAGTCAGGGTTGCCAACCCTCCAGGATTGCCCTGGAGACTCCAGGAATTAAAGTCTGATCTCCCGGACACTGCTGCGAGCAAAAACCCGGGAGAAAACTCATATTAAAATGGTGTGTTTTTTCCATCATTTTCTTTAAGCATGTTTGTTTATTGGTTATTAAACTATTGGCAGTAGGGGAAAAGGCTCTTTGATTGGGTGGGGTGGTTAGAGGTAGGGGGGTCACGTGATGAAACCCTCCAGGAATAACCCAAAGGCAGTTGGCAACTCTACTTCAGGCCCCAGTGTTACCTGCCTCTCTGACCACTTTAGTCACTCGTTTTGTAACCAACCCTCCTCAGGGGATCATCCGCAGGCGCTTGGGAACACCACCGCCTCCAAGTTCCCCTCCAAGTCACACCCCATCCTGACTTGGAAATATATCGGCCGTTCCTTCATCGTCGCTGGGTCAAAATCCTGGAACTCCCTCCCTAACAGCACTGTGGGAGCACCTTCACCACACGGACTGCAGCGGTTCAAGAAGGCAGCTCACCATCATCTTCTCAAGGGGCAATCAGGGATGGGCAATAAATGCTGGCCTTGCCAGCGATGCCCTGATCCCATAAGCGAATAAATAAAATTTTAAAAATTCATAAATTGTTATGCTTATCTAGGCGGCAATATCAAAGCTGGAGAATGGAGCATTCCCAGTCACTTCAGTATCGGCACTAAGGAGATCAGATACAGCACGGGCCGACTACAGATTATTAACATCTCTGTATCAGCCATGATCTCATTGAATGGCGGAACTGGCTTGAGGGGCTGAATGGCCTCCTCCTGTTCCTATGTTCCTCTACCTACCCATCTCTGAGCAGAGCACCCTCTCGCTACTGCACCAGTGTAAATATTCACAGCCTCCTATTCAGAGAGGGCTTTAACCAAATTCTGGTCACCGCGTTACAGAAAGGATATTGCAGCTATCCAAAGGATACATAAGAGGGCAACCAGAATGACTGAGGGATTTGGATTATGCGGAGCAGTTATGTAAATTGGAGATGTTCTCACTGGAAAAGGGAAAGTTGGGAGGTGATCCGACTGCTGTTTCTAGGATTCTAAAGGGACGAGATAATGTAGACCGTGACAAGCTGTCTCACCTTGTCCAGAACAGTGGAATCAGAGGACATGGCCTGAGCTTGAAGGGGTGTAACATTAAAACTAATTTGTGGTAACAATGGGGTTGATTTTGACTGGGGGGTGGTTCACAGCGGGAAAATAAGCCCCCGCAGGGAGATCAGTGTGAATCCCAGGATATTTATACACCCGTGCCTCGTTTAAATAATCCAGGAGAGTCTCCTCCCTGCCCCCCCCGCCCCATGAAGCCGGTGGGAATGACGTCCAGGCCGGTGGGGGAGGGGCAGAAATCTGGTCAGGAGCCCGAGGACCCAAGCGAGCGGTCCCCCAGTGTAAAGTTAGTACTGGGCGGGGGAGGGCGTTCCGGGGGGGGGGGGGCGCGCTGGCGCTTTGGCAGCCGATGGCGGCTCTGGGAGGGAGAGGCGGATCTGGGGCTGGGGAGGTCCAAAGACTCTGAACCGGGCGAGTGGGAAACACTCCTGCTTCTCCGAGCCCTCAGAGGATGCCACTGGGAAATAATGTTTTCAAGACTTACCTTGACCTCTCTGGCCATTCCGACTCCCACCATGGTTCAGCTGTCAGGGTTGGCCGATATGATTTATATATATACAACAACGTGCATTTATGTAGAACCTTTAATGTAGTAAAACGTCCTGAGGCGTTTCGCAGGAGCGATTATCAAACAAAATTTGGCACCGAGCCACGTAAGGAGATATTAGGGCAGGCGAAGGTCAAAGAGGTAGGTTTTAAGGAGCATCTTAAAGGAGGAGAGAGAGGCAGAGCGGTTTAGGGAGGGAATTCCAGAGCTCAGGGCCCAGGCAGCTGAAGGCACGGCCACCAATGGTGGAGCGATGAAAATCGAGGATGCTCAAGAGGCCAGAATTGGAGGAAGGCAGAGATCTCGGAGGGTTGTGGGGCTGGAGGAGGTTACAGAGATAGGGAGGGGCGAGGGCCACGGAGGGATTTGAAAACAAGGATGAGGATTTTAAATGTGAGGCGTTGCCGGACCAGAAGCCAATGTGGGTCAGAAAATCTGTTTGGGTCTAGCTCAAGCCTAATATCTTACGCGCGTTTTATTTTTTCATCGTAGAAAGACCATTTGGAGAGGTTGGTTGTGATGCCGCTCGCTACGTTACAAGTCCTATTTTCGGCTCCTCAGAAACTCGTACAGAAGCGCTATGACAAGCTGCTTGATTACGTCAGCTCCCTCAAGCAGTCGGAAAGCGTGAGGGACAAGAAGGCGGCGGAGGAACTCAACCAGGCGAAGAAGGACTACGAAGCGCTGAACGCGCAGTTGGTGGAGGAGCTTCAGAAATTTAACAAAGCGGCGAAGAAAATTCTAATTAACTGCATCTGTTGCTTTATGGCTGTCTTCAGGGACCTCATGACTTCAGCGCTCCAGGCCTCTCCATCCGTGAAGAACACTCTGGTGGGTTTTAGCCTACGGGGAGGTGGTTGGTTTGAATATTCTATCTCGAAACCTTTTTTTTTAGGACATATCTATTCCGCAACACCAAAGTTTGATTGGTCACCTTGGAGGACAAGATACACCCAGCAGTTTCTCTGGAATGTGTAATTAGATTCTCCCTGCCAATGTAATCAGTTACTTTGCAAAGTATAATTCGAGCCATTCTGACTGCCTAGTCCAGACAGAACATAAGAACATAAGAAATAGGAGCAGGAGTCGGCCGTTTGGCCCTTCGAGCCTGCTCAGCCATTCAATAAGATCATGGCTGATCCTCTACCTCATCTCCACTTTCCTGAACTATCCCCATATCCCTTGATTCCCTTAATATCCAAAAATCTATCGATCTCTGTCTTGAATATACTCAATGACTGAGCCTCCACAGCCCTCTGGGTAGAGAATTCCAAAGATTCACCGCCCTCTGAGTGAAGAAATTTCTCCTCATCTCAGTCCTAAATGGCTGACCCCTTATTCTGAGACTGTGACCCCTGGTTCTAGACTCCCCAGCCAGGGGAATACATCCTCCCTGCATCTACCCTGTCAAGCCCTGTAAGAATTTTGTATGTTTCAATGAGATCACCTCTCATTCTGCTAAACTCGAGGTAATATAGGCCTAGTCTACTCAATCTCTCCTCATAGAACAATCCCCCCCATCCCAGGAACCAGTCTGGTGAACCTTCGTTGCACTCCCTCTATGGCAAGTATATCCTTCCTTAGGTAAGGAGACCAAAACTACACAATACTCCAGGTGTGGTCTCACCAGGGCCCTATATAATTGCAGTAAGACGTCTTTACTCTTATACTCAAATCCTCTTGTAATAAAGGCCAACATATCATTTGCTCACCTGGAACAGACAGGGCTCACCCTCGCGGGTTACGACCTTCTCCCACCACCCCCCCCCACACCCGTTCCTGACCTCCTCCACCTCCGATTCCCTCTCTCCCCCTCTTTTCTCTCTCCCCCTCCGATTCCCTCTCTCTCTCTCTCTCCCCCTCTGAACCTCTCCTCCCCCCGGCCAGCATGGATCCAGTGACGGGCCTTCTCCCACGGAGCTTAAGGAAAGAATGGCCCGTGCTGCAGGCTGCGATTGTTGGGTACTGTGCGTGCGCGGCCTTGGTAAATAGCACGCATACGCAGGAGGGGATCAGGTGCGTGTGCGCCGCTCCAGAATACCACAAAAAAAAGGCCACGAAAATGTTTGTGCAGATAATCACTTTGATTTTTTTTTTAACATACTATTGAAATTTCCCGTTGTATTCCTCATGGCAAGTCAAAGGATGATTTAGAAGTATAGCAGATTAAGGGGTGATCTACTTGAGGTGTTTAAGGTGATTGAAGGAGTTCATAGGGTCGATCGAGAGAAACTATTTCCTCTGGTGGGGGGAGTCCAGAACAAGGGGGCGTAACCTTAAAATTAGAGCCAGGCCGTTCAGGGGTGATGTCAGGAAGCACTTCTTCACACAAAAACAGAATGCTGGAAACACTCAGCAGGTCAGGCAGCATCTGAGGAGAGAAAAACAGAGTCAACGTTTCAGGCCGATGACCTTTCGTTGGAGATGTAACAGTTTTTAAGCAATTACAGAGGCCGGGAAAGAGGGGAGGGGAGGAACGAAGAAAAGGGACGGTCTGTGATAGGGTGGAAAGCAGGAGAGATTAAATGACAAAAGGGATGATGGTACAAAACAAAAAGGGGATGGTAATGGGACAGGTAAAGAAACAAAAGCCGGGTCTGGAGGGGGTGTAAATGGGAATGGCAGAATCATCAGCAACAGCTGAAGTCTGAAAAATTTAGAGCAGAGGTTGTGATCTGAAATTGTTCTTCACACAAAGGCTCCTGCTTGTAGTTCCAACAGCCTTGCCCTATACTCGCGGTGCTAAAAAAAAACTTATTTACACTCTTTAAAAGAGATATTTATTATGTACAGCTACATAATATATCAAATCCCTACCAACTGCGTACACTGACTATGTCACACTTTCTGTGTCAGAAATTTTGCCAAATTTTGTGACAATACGAACACTTTGTAACGCCTGCAGTCACATCTGGAAGTTAACACCGATTTGCATTACTTTTGATGGGCCACCCATCAGACCTCCTTTACTATACACTCCTCTTACAGTAGGTGGCGCTGCTAGCTTTCTCTCATCGCCTCTCTTCTTACCTTCAGCTTCCTTGATCGGAGTCTGATGCCATTTTCATAGAAGCTTAGAGCACAGAATGAGACCACTCAGCCCGTCCTGCCTGTGCCGGCTCTTTGAAAGAGCCTCTCCAATTAGTCCCACTCCCCCCTGCTCTTTCCCCCAGAGCCCTGCAAATTTTTCCTTTTCAAGTATTTATCCCAATTCCCTTTTGAAAGTTACTCTCGAATCTGCTCCCACCGCCCTTTCAGGCAGCGCATTCCAGATCACAACAACTCGCTGCGTAAAAATAATTCTCCTCATCTCCGCCCTCTGTCTCTTTTGCCTCGAGTGTATAGAAAGTACCAAGGCACGTATTTGGAGCTTTTGGCTCCTTTTTGGTGCTGTTCTTCTGCTTAGGTTTTGCTGCCTTAAATATGCTCAGGGTTTCCCTCCTCTTCTTTTTGCTCTGCTCAAATGAAGAGGTGAGCAGGAATGCTGTTTCATCCCCACAGCTTGCAATGTGTGTAAAAATGTAAAGAAGGTAAATTGGTGCCTGACAGAAGGCTTTTAATCCTTTTCGTTGTCTTTCTTCTGCTCTTAATTGACATTTTGTGAGTTCAGGGCTTCACATTTTTTCCGCATTCTTGATAATCACTTGGTGTCATGCCAGAGGACACAGATTTAATGTACAGGAAACTCTTTATTAACTGGCACCCAAATATCCGGAAATCTCTCTTAACCGGCAAAATTCTTGAGTAGGTAACCGGGGTTTTCCTTCATCTCTTGTTTAAAATTAACTTTAAAAAAAACCCCGAGGCGTTTGCCTTGTATCGGAGCGTGTAGATTGGGAGGGGAATGTGCAGCCCGGGTAGGCAGCGGACATGACAGATGGTCAGCTGGCGGTCCCCGGGGAGACGGAGCTCCGAATGCAGGCGCATGTCAGTGTGTACGGGGCTCTCGTACATTGGGAGATATAACTCTCCGTTATCCGGACTTTTTGATTAACCGGCACCACGCCGGTCACGTCGGTGCCGGTTAATAAAGAGTTTCCTGTAATTGACAAAAGAACCAGAGGGGAGATGAGACTTTTTTTTACACAGCGAGTTGCTGTGATCTGGAACGCGCTGCCTGAAAGGGCGGTGGAAGCAGATTCAATAGTAACTTTCCAAAGGGGAATTGGATAAATACTTGAAAAGGAAAAATTTGCAGGGCTATGGGGGAAAGAGCAGGGGGGAGTGGGACTAATTGGAGAGCTCTTTCAAAGAGCCGGCACAGGCACGATGGGCCGAATGGCCTCCTCCTGTGCTGCATCATTCGATGAATACTGACGATTCATACCTTGTTTCTTCGTTTTAGCTTTCTCCTTCAGGGAACGTTCGAGACAGCCAAAAGCAAGCCGTCGAAGAAATTCAGAAATTGTCGTTTGGAAAGGAATTCAGTGGTGGGTCTCAGAGGGCGATTGAAAGGAGGGCCAGTTTAGAGGACCGCTCAAAGAAGCGATCATCTGCCTCCATGGTTAGTGACTACTATCCCTTTTCATAAAGATGCACAACTGCGGTTTTATAAATGTGAAAGAAAAGTCTAAAATGCCCGACTTGCCAGCTGGCACATCCCATTCTTGGCAGTTTAGTGAGGAGGATGATTGCCAACATTGTATTATAGCAGATCGTGGACCCAACACATTATTGGTAGCCTAAAGTGGTAGTTCAGCTGCCTGGGCCCTAAGCTCTAGAATTCCCGCCCTAAACCTCCCTGCCTCTCTCTCCTCCTTTAAGATGCTCCTTAAAACCCACCTCCTTGACCAAGCTTTTGTTCACCTGTCCTAATATCTCCTTGTGTGGCTCGGTGTCAAATTTTTGTTTCATAATCGCTCCTGTGAAGCGCCTTGGGACGATTTACTATGTTTAAGATTATGAAAGAGTTTCATCGGGTAGACGTAGAGAGAACTATTTCCACTTGTGGGGAAGACCAAAACGAGAGGTCATAAATATAAGATAGTCACCAATAAATCCAATCGGGAATTTAGACATCACCTGTGAATGGCCTGGCTCTAATTTTAAGGTTCTGCCCCCTTGTTCTGGACTCCCCCCACCAGAGGAAATAGTTTCTCTCTCTCTACCCTATTGAATCCTTTAATCATCTTAATCACCTCAATTAGCTCACCCCTTAATCTTCTATACTCGAGGGAATACAGGCCTAGTTTAAAGTTTGGATTGGACCCAAGTTGCAAATCCAAAATCGTACTTATCCCAAATTTTCATGGTTAATGTAACATCGCACGACTCCGTCCCTGCCTCAGCTCATCTGCTGCTGAAATCCTCATCCATGCCTTTATCACCTCTATACTTGACTATTCCAATGGTTTCCTGGCCAGCTTCCCATCTTTCACCCTACATATACTTGAGCTCATCCAAAACTCTGCTGCCGTATCCTTACTCACACCGAGTCCCGCTCACCCATCGCTTGTGCCGACACTGGCTCCCAGTTCAGCAAGACCTCAGTTTTTAAATTCTCATCCTTGCTTTCAGATCCCTCCATGGCCTCGCCCCTCCCTGTCTCTGTAACCTCCTCCAGCCCCTACAATTCTCATCGTCCTGTTCAAATCCCTCCCTGGCCCTCGCCCCCCTCCCTATCTCTGTAACCTCCTCCAGCCCTACAACCTTCCGAGATCTCTGCGCTCCTCCAATTCTGGCCTCTTGCACATCCCCGATTTTAATCGCTCCACCATTTGGCGGCCGTGCCTTCAGCTGCCTGGGCCCCAAGCTCTGGAATTCCCTCCCTAAACCTCCCCGCCTCTCTCTCCTCCTTTAAGACGGTTGTTAAAACCGACCTCTTTGAGTCTGAATATCTCCTTATGCGGCTCGGTGTCAAATTTTGTTTGCTAATCGCTCCTGTGAAGCGCCTTGGGACGTTTTACTACGTTAAAGGCGCTAAATAAATACAAGTTGTTGTTGACGTCTTCCTGTATCCGATCGGTTTGTTTCATGGGATTTAGCCAATTGACTGTGGTCAAAGGACAAAGCTTGCAGTCAAACATAGTAACGTGATCAACAATTCAGCATTTTTAACATTTGAATCCTGGCTGCCCTTTTCTCAAGGGCTCTGGCCCGCTTCTTCCTGTTTCACTTCAACTCTGACTCATTTTTCTGATCTTCGAGTTCTTTATAACGGGCTTGTCAAGAAAATCTGCCCCATCATTTGAAAATTCAAGAACTCTCGCCCCTCAAAAAGCTGAGATCAACTGAAAATTTCAAAAACTGCAGTTGACAGATTTTTGCCAGGCAAGGGTATTGAGGGTTACGAGACCAAGGCGGGTAGATGGAAACACTTCTTCACGCAAAGTGTGGAACTCTCTCCCACAAACAGCTGTAGATGCTAGCTCAATTAATCATTTTAAATCTGAGATCAATGGATTTTTGCTAGATCACTGATTCCCTCAGTACTGCACTGGAGTGTCAGCCTAGATTTTTGTGCTCAAGTCTCTTGAACCAACAACCTTCTGACTCAGAGGCGAGGGTGCTGCCCACTGAGCCACACTTGACACTTATTAGGCCATGAGCTTCACAGAATTTCCAACTAACTACTACTTCATCTCGGTGTTTTCGGTCCCCGCCACAAACTCCGTTCCGTAGCCACTGACTCCATCCCTCACCTTAACATCTGTCAGAGGCTGAACCACACTATTCGCAACCTTGAAATGAGCTTGAGCATCCCTGATTATAATCGCTCCACCATTGGCGGCCGTGCCTTCTGTTGCCTGGGCCCTAAGCTCTGGAATTCCCTCCCTGAACCTCTCCGCCTCGTTACCTCTCTCCTCCTTTAAACGCTCCTTAAAACCTACCTCTTTGACCAAGCTTTTGGTCACCTGCCCTAATTTATCCTTGCGTGGATCGGTGTCAAATTTTTTGTCTTGCGATATTCCTGTGCAGCGCCTTGGGACGTTTTACTACGTTAAAGGTGCTATATAAATACAAGTTGTTGTTGTTGTAAACTTTCTGTTCCCATATGCCGCTCCAGTCATCTAACTAGCTTCAGCTTTCAATTTGCAATTTAGGAATTTAATAATATCCCCATTGGCGTTGAATGAGCTGAGTCCACCACTTCCTGTTACTAAAATGACTGGCTACAAGTTTATTAACTCTTTTCCGATACAAATTCTGTAGGAACTACAACAACATGAGAACAACATTGTCTTTGATGATGTATGGAATTCTGTATAAAGGGTGCTGTGAAGTTGTTCTGAGGTATTTACTGGTACTTATTCTATTTCTGTTGTCCCCTGAAGCCCAAAGCTCCCCATCAGACTGAAGACCACAGGAATAAGCTCCTGTCGACACACAGCCCAGACAAGCTGTTTCAAGCAAAGCGGAAGTTCAATGCCGCCCAAGATTTAGACGCATCTCTTCATGAGGGGGATATCGTGGCAGTTCTTGAGAAGCAGGATCCTCTGGGGAGTGTGAGCAGGTGGCTCGTTGATACAGGAAGTGAGTGTTTTCAACAACTATCAACCGTAGGTTGAACTGAGCTTTGTTGGTTTTTTTAATGTGCTGGTCTTGCTGGTTTACTCTACTGCTCTCCTTCCTTAGGGGTTGAAGGAGGCAAAACTCTACCTTCCCACAGCCCACCCCCGCCGGAATTGCCGCATCGGAAATTTTGACTCAAGTATAACCTTTCTTGGAGCATAATCTGGGGTTTATTGAGCTTTCATTGGAGCAGACTTCACCCATTACCTGAGGCTGAGATGATAAATCCAACTCACTCACTGACTACGTCAGTGCCATCAGCTTCTAGTCATACCGAAACTTTCTTTTGCCTGCGCTTGCAAGGCTTTAGTGATCACCTTGAAAGAGTAGAAAGGAGAGACAGTTAACTGGAGAAGGCTCTCGTGCTCTTTATTAAACATGTGCCAGCCATGGCTCAGTGGGCAACCCTCTCGCCTCTGAGTCAAGGTCGTGGGTTTAAGTCCCACTCCAGAGACTTGAGCGCATACTCCAGGCTGACACTTTCACTGCAGTACTGAGGGAGCGCCGCAATGTCGGAGGGGCAGTACTGAGGGAGCGCTGCACTGTCGGAGGGGCAGTACTGAGGGAGCGACGCAGGTGCCGTGTTTCGGATGAGACGTTAAATCGAGGCTCCGTCTGCTCTCTCAGGTGGATGTATAAGATCCCATGGCACTATTTCGAGGAAGAGCAGGGGAGTTCTCCACGGCGTCCTGGGCCAATATTTATCCCACAACCAACATCACTAAAACATTGTACGATAGCAAAATACTGCGGATGCTGGAAATCCGAAATAACAACAGAAAACGCTGGAAAAACTCAGTAGGCCAGGCAGCATCCGTGGAGAGAGAAACAGAGTTAACGTTTCAGGTCGAAGACCTTTTGTCAGAACTGGAAAAAAGCAGGAAATGAAATAGATTTAAAGCAAGGATAAAGCTGGGAAAAGGGGGAGGGGATGAAAGAACAAAAGGAGAGATTAAGGGACATTGAGAGACATTAAGAGATGATCAAGGCAAGAGGAGGTGTTAATGTGACAGGTTGAGGCTAGATGAAGTGTGAAATGCACTGGCAGAACGAAGGACAGCTGCCAGCTTCTGGGAGGAAAAAAAAAGGGGGGGCCAAACAAAAGGGTGGATGAAAAAATAAAATATAAATGTGATAGGGGCCGAGGTTATGAGCTGAAATTGTTGAACTCGATGTTGAGTCCAGAGGGCTGTAGGGAGCCTAAACGAAAGATGAGGTGCTGTTCACTAAAACATCATCTGGTCATTATCCCGACTTCACTTCAAAAGTACTTCATTGGCTGTAAAGCGCTTTGGGACGTCCTGAGGTGGTGAAAGGTGTTATATAAATACATGAACATCCTTTATGGCTGTTTTTATAGGCTTTGTTGAGGTTGGATTAAACTGAATTACTTCCTGACTTCTTGGTACCTTATTAATGCCTGGTACTATAATTGTAAAAGATGGGCTAGCCTCATGTAGCTCACATCCATTGGCAAAGGGCTGGCTGCAATGTTACTTGACTTACAAAGCATTCCTGGACATGGGGAGGGAGGGTGTGGAGGTGGGGGCACAGAGTCAAGCGCAATCAGAGTGGGTGGTTTGGAGTTTGGGATAAGGCCTGTATCCATCGTGTCTCCACACCTTTTTTTTTCTGTGCACCATCTTGAAGGCCCGCAGAGAGTCAGCACCCACCCCACCAGCCAGCAACGATAATAACAGATAAAATAAAGAAAGACTTGCATTTATATAGTGCCTTTCACGACCTCCGGATGTCCCAAAGCGCTTTACAGCCAATGAAGTACTTTTTGAACTGTTGTAATGTACTTAACACAGCAGCCGATGTGCGCACAGCAAGCTCCCACAAATAGTTATAATCTGTTTTAGTGATGTTGGTTGAGGGATAAATATGGCCAGGACACCAGGGATAACTCCCCTGCTCTTCTTTGAAATAGTGCCATGGGATCTTTTACATCGACCTGAGAGAGCAGACAGGGCCTCAGCTAAACATCTCATCTGAAAGACGGCACCTCTGACAGTGCAGCACTCCCTCAGCACTACACTGAAGTGTCAGCCTAGATTTTTGTGCTCAAGTCTCTGGAGTGAGACTTGAACCCACAGCCTTCTGACTCAGAGACGAGAGTGCTGCCCACTGAGCCACGGCTGACACTTATGTCAATCAATCATGGATAACAATGTGATCTTGGTCAGTCATGTGCTTTGTTGGATCGATTTTGTTCCATATGGTACGATAAAAGTTTTGAGAAATGTGTCGTGATATAATATCCAGGGGTGAATAATAACCGCTTTTGATCCCATGTAGTGACGCAAGGCTATGTGTATTCCTCGTTTCTGAGACCGTACAATCCTGCAATTGGGCAGAACGGAGTGTCCACAGATGGATCCGTGATGGATGGAGATTTCGATGACATTAGCCTATTTGTGTCTTCATACTCCGGAGATAGCACCAGCATAAGGAGTTCGCACTTTAGCACCAGTGACAGTGACATCGCGATGAACGGTTCTCAGGAAACAAGTCCTTGCACCCCGGACACAATGTCAATCAACGGAAGCGATGACAGTTCAAGCGACTTAGGAGAGCAGCAGGTAAAGCAGGCAGGCTGCTCAAAAACTACCAGACGGCGCTAACCTATAGATGTAATTATCTTTCAACCCTTTACCTGCCTCGGGCCTAAACTTGAGGTCAAAGTTGTGCCCTGAGCCTATACCCATCTTTTGAGGGAGCGCTGCACTGTCGGAGGGGCAGTGCTGAGGGAGTGCTGCACTGTTGGAGGGGCAGTACTGAGGGAGCGCCGCACTGTCGGAGGGTCAGTACTGAGGGAGCGCTGCACTGTCGGAGGGGCAGTACTGAGGGAGCGCACTGTCGGAGGGGCAGTGCTGAGGGAGTGCTGCACTGTCGGAGGGACAGTACTGAGGGAGTGCCGCACTGTCGGAGGGGCAGTACTGAGGGAGTGCTGCACTGTCGGAGGGACAGTACTGAGGGAGCGCCGCACTGTCGGAGGGGCAGTACTGAGGGAGTGCCGCACTGTCGGAGGGGCAGTACTGACGGAGCGCTGCACTGTCGGAGGGGCAGTACTGAGGGAGTGCTGCACTGTCGGAGGGGCAGTGCTGAGGGAGTGCCGCACTGTCGGAGGGGCAGTGCTGAGGGAGTGCTGCACTGTCGGAGGGGCAGTGCTGAGGGAGTGCTGCACTGTCGGAGGGACAGTACTGAGGGAGTGCCGCACTGTCGGAGGGGCAGTACTGAGGGAGCGCCGCACTGTCGGAGGGGCAGTACTGAGGGAGCGCCGCACTGTCGGAGGGACAGTACTGAGGGAGTGCCGCACTGTCGGAGGGGCAGTACTGAGGGAGCGCCGCACTGTCGGAGGGGCAGTACTGAGGGAGCGCCGCACTGTCGGAGGGTCAGTACTGAGGGAGCGCTGCACTGTCGGAGGTGCCGTCTTTCGGATGAGTCGTTAAACCGAGGTCCCGTCCGCTCTCTCGGGTGAACGTGAAAGATCCCACAGCCACTATATCCACCCATGGATCCTATCCAATCTAATGCGCGCACACAATAATTCCATGTTTAGTCTACTCTTAATTTGATTCTTAGTTCATTTTTTTTCAAGCAAAAATGGCTCTTATGTTTTTACTTAACTTGCTTAATTCAATTTTTTTTCATGCAAAATTAACAGGAGTAGACAAGGGTTGTAACTATCAGGAAAGATTGAACAGGCTGGGGCTCTTTTCTCTAGAAAAGAGGGTGACCTGATAGAGGTCTTTAAAATTACGAAGGGGTTTGATAGGGTAGACGTAGAGAAGATGTTGGACTTGTGGGGGAGACCGAAACCACGGGGTCATCAGTACAAGATAGTCACTAAAATCCAATCGGGAATTCAAGAGAAACTTCTTTACACAGAGAGTTGGTGAGAATGTGGAACTCGCTACCACAGGGAGTGGTTGAGGTGAATAGCGTAGATGCATTTAAGGGGAAGCTAGATAAACACATGGGGGAGATGGGAATAGAAGGTTATGTTGATAGGGTGGGAGGAGATGTAGAGCATAAACACTGGCATGGATCTTTCGGGCCGAATGGCCTATTTCTGTGCTGTAATTTCTATGTATTCGAGAAAGACAGGAAATTAAACACAGGACTTTCCCAGCAATCCGCTTTTTGTATTTTTAACTCTGCTTACTCTCTTATCCGTTCCAGATCTTTTATGCAGTTTATCCCTTTCAAGCACGGAGTGAACATGAGCTCAGCCTTGAAGAGTATGAGAAAGTGAAGATAGTAAAATCCAGCGATTTGAGTGGGAACAAAGATTGGTGGCTGGCAGAAGTTAAAGGGAAAAGGGGCTATGTCCCTGCTAACTACCTGGGAAGAATGTCGTATGCATGAAGACGCGACACGTGGAAACCTTTAAAGAGACTCATGGATGGAAAGACATCATTTTGTAGTTGCTCTCCTAGCTTGCTGCTTAGGAATTAGGAGCAGGAGTCAGCCAGACGGCCCCTCGAGCCTGCTCTGCCATTCAGTAAGATCATGGCTGAACTTCTACATCAACTCCACTTTCCCGCCCGATCCCCCAATCCCTTGATTCCCCTAGAGTCCAAAAATCTATCGATCTCAGCCTTGAATATACCCAACGACTGAGCATCCACAGCTCTCGGGGGGGTAGAGAATTCCAAAGATTCACAACCCTCTGATTGAAAAATTCCTCCTCATCTTAGTCTCAAATGGCCGACCCCTTATCCTGAGACTGTGACCCCTAGTTCTAGACTCCCCAGCCAGGGGAAAGTATGCATCGTGGTGAAGGAGCCAAGTCTGTTTTACTAGACGTGGAGAATGGTAACTGGAACACATAGCTACAACTACTTGGCCTGTGACTGTCTCATTGCCCATTCTCCAACTCCTGGTCCCAAGAGCATCCATGCGCTCCACCAAATCCAATACAAAAATCCTCTGTGATTACGCACACTAGCAAACTCTGCAATTGAAGTAAATTTTACTTTTCATGAAGGATAGGAAACTATTAGCACATAGCAACTTTGTAGGGGAGTGTGTCCCCGTGTGTGTGTGTCCCCGTGTGTGTGTGTCCCCGTGTGTGTGTGTACGTGTGTGTGTGTGTGTGTGTATGTGTGTGTAAGAGGGATATGAACACCAGTGAGGGAAATGGCAACAACCCACTTGCTTCTATTATGTGGGAAGATTCCTAGGTCCAAGAATATAGACTTTGGTATTAAACACTACTCCTGTGGAGTAAGTCCTTTTAAATGTAAGTTTTGGGACCTGAGGACATAAAATGGTACATGCTCATTGCAGCTTTGTACATGAAGTACAATATTTAATCAGCAAATCTTTTTTTCCCAAGCATTTCCGTTCTTAACTATCACTGAAGGCAAAGTCTAAAGATTGCTGTTCGTAGTATCATACAGCACAGAAGGAGGCCATTCAGCCCATCGTGCCTGTAACGGCTCTTTGAAAGAGCTCTCCAATTGCATTATCCAGTACTGTTGATGATGTGTGTGGGTAACTCGTGCGTTAAACTAGCAGAGGGCGGAATGCCAGATGAACACGTTAAGCCCGTTAATACCTACCAGCAACAGAAACTTCTAGACTAATACTGAGTCTCACTCACGTTGGAGAACCGGATATGGAGGCCAGCAATCCCGATTTTTCCGAACTTTGAAATCAGTGGCTGGAAAATCGGGAGCAGCGTGAATTGGGTGCGCTGACTTTCATACCCATTTGCCTGATCTGCATCCCATCTCACAAGACTGTACCAGGAATCTCAGATTCCGCTTGTAGTGTTTGCATTGGGTTAGTTGAACTAAATTCGACTTGTTCGATCCCCTTCACATTACGCAAGAGCCATGAAAAACTCCACATTGCTGAATAAAGTTCCTGACCATGGTTCCCTTCGGGAAAGACCAGGAATGTTGTTGCGTCTTTCCGTGAAACCTCTTGTGTCACGATCGGAAGAGTTGTTTCCTGCACAAGTTCAGGCAATGAAAACAAAACAAGAAGCAAAGCTGTTGATTTAGGAACCCGAGGTTTGAGATTGTCGGTGGTGTTATTCGTCAAACAATGAAGGCATTCGTACCAAACTCTTGTGCCCGTTATTTTAACAGATGAATTAACATTTTTATTTATGCATTAAGTGTTTGTACAATAACATTGATAACCGTAATGTGTACTGGATATTGCCTTGAGCTCATCCAAAACTCTGCTGCCCGTATCCTAACTCGCACCAAGTCCCGTTCCATCACCCACTGTGCTCGCTGACCTCCACTGGCTCCCAGTCTGGCAACGCCTCAAATTTAGAATTCTCATCCTTGTGTTTAAATCCCTCCATGGCCTCGTCCCTCCCTCTCTCTTTAACCTCCTCCAGCCCTGCAAACCTCCGAGATCTCTGCATTCTTCCAATTCTGGCCTCTTGCGCATCCCCGATTTCCAGTGCTCCACCATTGGTGGCCGTGCCTTCAGCCGTCTAGGCCCTGAGCTCTGGAATTCCCTCCCTAAACCTCTCCGCCTCTCCACCTCTCCTCCTTTAAGATGCTCCTTAAAACCTACCTCTTTGGCAAAGTTTTTGGGCACCTGTTCTAATATCTGCTTATGTGGCTCGGTGTCAAATTTTGTCTGATAATCGCTCCTGTGAAGCGCCTTGGGACGTTTTACTACGTTAAAGGTGCTTTAGAAATGCAAATTGTGGTTGTTATGGTACTGAACTAACAACCCAAAATGTTGAGAGTTTCAATCTTGCTATTGAAATTGAAACCAACAGCTAACACCAGCAGAGCTGTCATCAGAAAAACCAAGCTGGTTCCTAAATCTCTCTCCGGCAAAGGGAACCTGCCAGCATTGCTGGATCTGGTCTACTGTGGTCCCAAATGACTCTTAATGACCTCTGCAGTGGCCTTGAAAGCCACCTAGTTGTTCAAACCATTGATACAAAGCAAGAAAGCCTACTGCCACCATCTCGGGCATCAATACAGTCCTGCCAGTGTTGCTTGTACCGTGTGAACAGAATTGCTAATCTCTGGTTATGTGGTCAATGCGATCACGTCCAAAAAAGCGAATCCATTTTGGATGAATTTTATCACAAATTCCTATTTACCGTTGAATTAAGCTGCCCTTACACATTGCCTTATTATTCGTCCAGCTTGTTTTGTTTTGTTTCAAAATTGTGACACGTCAACTAATTGTGAACCGTAGCCTGTTATTTTCAGACAGCTGGTCCTGACCCTAATTATACGCTGAATTCTGGCATGAGGTGATGTGCCTTCCACTAATTTTCCAATTTTAATGGCTAGTTTAACAAGTCTATAGCTCTTGTGTGAGAAGATTTAAGCTAGGCATTAAAGCAGGATTTTTTTTTAGTCACTCATGAGTTGTGGATGTCACCAGCAAGGCATTGCACATCCCTAATTGCCCTTGAGAAGGTGGTGGCAGTTAAGAATCAACCACATTGCTGTGGGTCTGGAGTCACATATAGGCCAGACTGACTAAGGACAACAGATTTCCTTAGTGGTAATTATGGTAGTTTCATCACCATTACTGATATAATTTTAAGTAATTATTTTGAGATTAAATTCCCCAGGGGGGATTTGAACTCATGTCTTAAGGATTACTAGTCCAGTAATATAACCACTATGCTACAGTACTCCCTGGAGAAATGAGACTATAAAGTAGTTGATCTCCATGTAAGTGGAGCCCACAGTGCCAACTCTTTAACCCATGAAATGCCGTGAGTTTCCTGTCTGCTTCGCATTTCCTCGGACGGTTTCTATTGTTTTTATATAAATGGTGTGCAAGAATTTTACACACTTTCTCAACGTATTTTGCTACAGAGAGCCTGTTGTAATACAGATTGCACAGTAGTGGCAGGTATATGCAATGAATGTCACGTAGAGTTCTACAATTCTAGACAATAGGTTGAGGTGCTTAATGATAGGGCTGAGATCATTTCAAGTAAGGAGGATGGGCCTTTGTGTGTGTGTGTGTGTGTGTGTGTGTGAGATTTTGCATTAGGTAGAAGTAGCAGCGAGACCCTTTTGGGGATTGCCGAGGCCCACTCTTTTAGCAGTCTGCCTTAAGCTGATGTAGCTCTTCCACCACATAATGCACAGATGGCTTTCGACTAGAGCGGAGTGGAGCCTCGTTCCGCCTGAGCTTGAGCACGTAGCCTTTGAAGCTGTCCAGATGATCCACCACAACTAATGATCACACTTTCCAGTGTTCCCTGTCCAACGAGGAATCAGTCAGGGATGGTTGGCCCGCGCCCAATCTCAGTCCTGATCTGACTTATGGCCACAGAATGAATCCCTGCACTCCAGGAGTACAGACCAGCGCAGTGCAAACTATCCCCCTGTGCGGACAATACGTCATCAATCACACCACTTATTTCTCTAGCACATTCTGGTCCATCAATAGATTCAGCCAGAGTATTGGGCCAAAAGCTTAATTTGGAGACAAGCTTCGTAGCTCCCCAGAGTTGCTTTCGATGACTAGACTACACAAAATGTAGAAATGATTGTTGATATGGCTTGACTTGCAAAACTAGCCTACGCGCTTTCGTTCGGTCCATTTCTTTCTTGTGAAAATTTCACATTTCATGTGTTTAGCATTTTAAACATTGGTGCAAACGTTGTTTTTCCCGTGGGGAAATGACTGTATTTATCTCCTCAACCTGTAAGATTCAGTGGATGAATTGATTCACGAGTTGTATATGATTCACATGACTATTTCCGAATTAACTTGCACTATAAAAATGGTTATTTTTTTATCTTACATCGACGAGTGTAGAATTTCTTTTAGCAACAAGAGAAAACTGGATGTAAAGGTAAATAGTTCCGGCTGTGAGAAAAAGGTTAAATTGTTATTTTTTTAAAGAGTTCACATTGCAGAACTTTACATGCATATTTGACCCCGATATGAGCTTCAGACCACCTATCCACACCATCACTAAGACCGCCTGTTTCCACCTCCGCCCCTGCCTCAGCTCATCTGCTGCTGAAACCCTCATCCATGCCTTTGTTACCTCTCGACTTGACTATTCCAACGCTCTGCTGGCCGGCCTCCTGCGTTCTACCCTCCAAAACGCGGCTGCCCGTGTCCTAACTTGCACCAAGTCCCGTTCACCCATCCCCTCCTGTGCTCGCTGACCTACACTGGCTCCCAGTTAAGCAACGCCTCAATTTAAAAATTCTCATCCTTATTTTCAAATCCCTCCATGGCCTCACCCCTCCCTATCTCTGTAACCTCCTCCAGACCCCCAACCCTCCGAGATCTCTGCGCTCCTCTAATTCTGGCCTCTTGAGCATCCGTGATTTTCATCGCTCCACCATTGGTGGCCGTGCCTTCAGCTGCCTGGGCCCTAAGCTCTGGAATTCCCTCCCTAAACCTCTCCGCCTCTCTACCTCTTTCCTCCTTTAAGACGCTCCTTAACACCTACCTCTTTGACATCTGCCCTAATATCTCCTTATGTGGCTTGGTGTCAAATTTTGTCTGATAATCGCTCCTGTGAAGCACCTTGGGACATTTTACTACATTAAAGCATGGTATAAATACAAGTTGTTGCTCAGAGCTCATATCAGGAATTTGAGCAGAAGCAACCCCACCCCCCGACAATTTTCTGACCATTTAATTTTAACGGACGGGAAAGTGTGGGAGGTCATGTGCCCAGATTCCCGATGTACGTCCTTGACTTCCCAGAAATGCTAAGGAACCAAGGGTCTAGTGAGAAGGAGGAATTGAAGGATATTATTATTAGTAAAAAAATAGTGCTGGAGAAATTAATGGGACTGAAAGCTGATAAATCCCCAGGGCCTGATAATCTGTATCCCAGAGTACTAAAAGAGGTAGCCATGGAAATAGTGGATGCATTGGTTGTCATCTTCCAAAATTCGATAGATTATGGAACAGTTCCTGCAGATTGGAGAGTGGCAAATGTAACCCCACTATTTAAAAAAGGAGGGAGAGAGAAAACAGGGAACTACAGACCGGTTAGCCAAACATCAGTAGTAGGGAAAATGCTAGAGTCTATTATAAAGGATGTGATAACAGGACACTTAGAAAATATCAATGGGATTAGACAAAGTCAACATGGATTTATGAAAGGGAAATCGTGTTTGACAAACCTACTGGAGTTTTTTGAGAATGTAACTGGTAGAATAGATAAGGGAGAACCAGTAGTGTATTTAGATTTTCAGAAGGCCTTTGATAAAGTCCCACATAAGAGGTTAGTGTGCAAAATTAAAGCACATGGGACTGGGGGTAATATACTGGCATGGATTGAAAATTGTTTAACAGACAGGAAACAGAGAGTAGGAATAAATGGGTCTTTTTCAGGGTGGCAGACGGTGACTAGTGGGGTACCGCAGGGATCAGTTCTTGGGCCCCAGTTATTCACAATATATATCAATGATTTGGATGAGGGAACCAAATGTAATATTTCCAAGTTTGCTGACGACACGAAACTAGGTGGGATTGTGAGTTGTGAGGAGGATGCAAAGAGGCTTCAAGGCGATTTAGACAAGTTGAGTGAGTGGGCAAATACATGGCAGATGCAGTATAACGTGGATAAATGTGAAGTTATCTACTTCGGTAGGAAAAACAGAAAGGCAGTGTATTATTTGAATGGTCATAGATTGGGAAATGTTGATGTACAGAGGGACCTGGGTGTCCTTGTACACCAGTCACTGAAAGCAAACATGCAGGTGCAGCAAGCAGTTAGGATGGCAAATGGTATGTTGGCCTTCATTGCAAGAGGATTTGAGTACAGGAGCAAGGATGTCTTACTAGTGTTATACAGGGCTTTGGTGAGACCACACCTGGAGTACTGTGTGCAGTTTTGGTCTCCTTACCTAAGAAAGGATATACTTGCCATAGAGGGAGTGCAGCGAAGGTTCACCAGACTGATTCCTGGGATGGCAGGACTGTCGTATGAGGAGAGATTGGGTCGACTAGGCCTGTATTCACTAGAGTTTAGAAGAATGAGAGGGGATCTCATTGAAACGTATAAAATTCTGACAGGGCTAGACAGCCTGGCTGGGGGGTCTAGAACGAGGGGTCACAGTCTCAGGATACGGGGTAGGACATTTAGGACTGAGATAAGGAGAAATTTCTTCACTCAGAGGGTGGTGAACCTGTGGAATTCTCTACCACAGAAGGCTGTGGAGGCCAAGTCACTGAATATATTTAAGAAGGAGATAGATAGATTTCTGGATGCAAAAGGCGTCAAGGGGTATGGGGTGAGAGCGGGAATATGGTAATGAGATAGAGGATCAGCCACGATCATATTGAAAGGTGGAGCAGGCTCAAAGGGCTAATGGCCGACTCCTGCTCCTATTTTTCTATGTTTCTATGTTGACACACAAAACTCAATGAGAAAAAATATACTCCTTTTTCCTGAAGATAGAGTCCATGGTTTAATCCAGCCCAGCTCAAAAACTGTTTCGAGACCACTTAAATAAAAGAAAGACTTGCATTTCTATAGCACCTTTCACGACCTCAGGATGTCCCAAAGCGCTTTACAGCCGATGAAGTACTTTTGAAGTGTAGTCACTGTTGTAATGTAGGAAACGCAGGAGCCACACAGCACACAGCAAGATCCCACAAACAGCAATGTGATAATGGCCAGATAATCTTTTTTTTTAATGATGTAGATTGAGAGATAAATATTGTCCAGGACACCGGGGATAACTCCCCTGCTCTTCTTCGAAACAGTGCCATGGGATCTTTTACGTCCACTCGAGAGAGAGCAGGCGGGGGCCTCGGTTTAACGTCTCATCCGAAAGACAGCACCTCCGACAGTGCAGCACTCCCTCAGTACTGCACTGGGAGTGTCAACCTCGCTTTATGTGCTCAAGTCTCTGGAGTGGGGCTTAAACCCACAACCTTCTGAATCAGAGGCGAGAGTGCTTCCAACTGATCCACAGCTGACTCTACAAGTGTTACGTCAATGGGGAATTTAAGCAGCAGATTCTGGGAACTCGATAGAACTCCCATCACATGAGCTGCCAAGGAATATTGGTGCTGCAGCAGTAGCCACATATTCTATTTTGACTGTAGTTGCACTGTCTCCCCATTCTCCAGCTCCTGGTCCCAACAGCATCCAACTACAGTCACAATAGAAGGCCCATTCAGCCCATCGTGCCTGTGCCGGCTCTTTGAAAGAGCTCTCCAATTAGTCCCACTCCCCCCTGCTCTTTCCCCGTAGTCCTGCAAATTTTCCTTTTCAAGTATTTATCCAATTCCCCTTTTGAAAGTTACTCTTGAATCTGCTCCCACCGCCCTTTCAGGCAGCGCATTCCAGATCACAACTCGCTGAGTAAAAAAAAGTTCTCCTCATCTCCACGCATCAGCTGCGGTTTTTGCTGTTTCTCTCTCAAAAATAAACCCAACTTTTTAATAAAATACACAGATGAAAAATCACATGGATGATGCAAATATGCCAGTGGGTATTGCACTCTCCTCCTATTTCCTAATCTAGTATAGTGTCATGGGAAAGAAAGCTTTGCATTTATCTGGCACCTTTCACGACCACCGGACGTCCCAAAGCGCTTTACAGCCAATGAAGTACTTTTTGAAGTGTAGTCACTGTTGTAATGTAGGAAACGCGGCAGCCAATATGCGCACAGCAAGCTCCCACAAACAGCAATGTGATAATAACTGGATAATGTGTTTTTTAGATGTTGATTGAGGGATAAATATTGGCCAGGACACCAGAGATAACTCCCCTGCTCTTTGAACTAGTGAGAGGTCACACAACACCAGGTTATAGTCCAACAGTTTTATTTGAAATCACAAGCTTTCGGAGCTTACTACTCCTTCGTCGGGTGAAGTAAAAAGATACAGAATCGCCAAAGCATATATAGATAGAGAACAATGCATGTGTACCTTACAATTGCAGACAACTAAATTAAATCATCCTGACTATCTGCCGAGGTGTGATAAAGTTAATCAGGTCAGCCAGGAATATACCACATCAAAGACATAGCAAGATACAACTGAGACAATGAGGTGGAGTCGCAGGGGGGCTAACGTGTCAAAAGCTGCCGTCTGTATGTAAAACGATAAGCTTTAAAATTTTTACTTTTTTACTGGGAATCACATCTGTGAACAAGCCAACGACGACTCGAGTCCGGATCACGTCATGTATCGTGACATAAACCCAAGATCCCGGTTGAGACCGTCTTCATGAGTGCGGAACTTGGCTATCAGTTTCTGCTCGATGATTTTGCGTTGTCGTGTGTTCCTAAGGTTGCCTTGGAGAATGCTTACCCGCAGATCCGAGGCTGAATGTCCTTGACTGCTGAAGTGTTCCCCGACTGGGAGGTAACAATCCTGCCTGGCGATTGTTGCGCGGTGCTCGTTCATACGTTGTCTCAGTGTCTGCATGGTCTCGCCGATGTACCATGCCGCGGTGCATTCTTTCCTGCAACGTATGAGGTAGACAACGTTGGCCGAGTCACATGAGTATGTACCATGTACCTGGTGGGTAGTGTCCTCACGTGTGATGGTGGTATCTGTGTTGATGATCTGGCATGTCTTGCAGAGTTTGCCGTGGCAGGGTTGTGTGGTGTCGTGGTCGCTGTTATCCTGAAAGCTGGGTAATTTGCTGCGAACGATGGTACTTCTGAGGTTAGGCGGCTGTTTGAAGGCAAGTAGTGGAGGCGTGGGGATGGCCTTAGCGAGGTGTTTGTCATCATCGATGACATGTTGAAGGCTGCGAAGAACATGGCGTAGTTTCTCCGCTCCGGGGAAGTACTGGACGACGTAGGGTACCCTGTTGGTTGTGTCCCGTGTTTGCCTTCTGAGGAGGTCTATGCGATTTTTCGCTGTGGCCCGTCGGAACTGTCGATCGATGAGTCGAGCGTCATATCCCGTTCTTATGAGGGCGTTTTTCAGCGTCCGTAGGTGTCCATCGCGTTCCTCCTCGTCTGAGCAGATCCTGTGTATTCGCAGGGCTTGTCCATAGGGGATGGCTTCTTTAACGTGGTTAGGGTGGAAGCTGGAGAAGTGGAGCATCGTGAGGTTGTCCGTGGGCTTGCGGTAGAGTGAAGTGCTGAGGTGTCCGTCTTTGATGGAGATTCGTGTGTCCAGGAATGAGACCGATTCTGAGGAGTAGTCCATGGTGAGTTTGATGGTGGGATGGAACTTGTTTATGTTATCGTGTAGTCTTTTCAGTGATCCTTCGCCATGGGTCCAAAGGAAGAAAATGTCATCGATGTATCTGGTGTACAGCGTTGGCTGGAGGTCCTGTGCAGCGAAGAAGTCTTGCTCGAACTTGTGCATGAAGATGTTGGCGTATTGGGGTGCGAATTTGGTCCCCATGGCTGTTCCGTGTGTTTGGGTAAAAAAATGGTTGTCGAAGGTGAAGACATTGTGGTCAAGGATGAAGCAGATGAGTTGTAGGATAGCGTCTGGAGATTGGCTGTTGTTGGTGTTGAGTACTGAGGCTGTCGCAGCGATGCCGTCATCGTGGGGGATACTGGTGTAGAGTGCCGATACGTCCATCGTGGCGAGGAGTGTTCCTGGTTCAACTGGTTCGTGGGTGCTGAGTTTCTGTAAGAAGTCTGTAGTGTCGCGACAGAAGCTGGGGGTTCCCTGTACGATGGGTTTCAGAATGCCCTCGATGTATCCAGAGAGGTTCTCACACAGGGTTCCATTGCCTGATACGATAGGACGTCCGGGTGTGTTGGCTTTGTGTATCTTTGGGAGGCAGTAGAAGTCTCCCACGCGGGGAGTACGTGGGATGAGAGCGCGTAGGATGTTTTGAAGGTCTGGATCGAAGGTCTTGATCAGTCTATTGAGTTGGCGGGTGTGTTCTTTGGTCGGATCTGCGGGTAGCTGTCTGTAGTGTTCCTGGTTGTCCAGTTGTCGGTATGCTTCTTTACAATAGTCCGTTCTGTTCTGTATGACGATGGCTCCTCCTTTGTCCGCTGGTTTGATGACGATGTTGCGGTTTGTCTTGAGAGCGTGGATGGCGTTGCGTTGTGCTCGGGTGACATTCTGGACTGTCTTGTGAGTGCGGCTGATGAATCTGGCGTTGATGCATCTCCTGACAGCTTGAGCATACATGTCAAGCTTGGGGCAGCGACCCTCCGGAGGGGTCCAGTTTGACTCTTTTTTCTTCGGTTGCTGCACTGCGAGTCCCTCTGTCTGCTGTTCTGGATCATTGATTGTCTCATTGGGTTTGTTGCTGACATCTTGGGATTTGTGGAAGTATTCCCGGAGCCTCATTCTCCTGATGAATTCCTCCGTGTCTGCCGCGAGACCGATGGGGTCCATTTTGGTGGTTGGGCAGAACTTGAGCCCTAGGGCGAGAACTTCGATTTCGTCTGGTTGAAGGGTATGGTCGGACAAGTTGACGATGGACTTCCCTGTGGTTGCAGCCGTGGTACCGGGGGAGGCTTGGTTGCTGCTGGTGGCGATGCCGAGTTTCTCAAGCTTCCTGTTCTTGATGCGCATGTAGGCAGCGTAGTTCCGTTGCCTCGTCTGTTTGGCGGTGTCTCGTAACTGGTCTGCTGTGTCCTGAGCACAGGCTGAGAGCATGGACTCTATCTTGGTTTCGAGGTTGTGGCGTTTGCTGTAGAGCTGGTGTACGAGATGGTTGAGGAGTGTGCGAGAGGTACGACGGCAGAGTCTCTCAGCGTAGTCTGTGTTGTATGTCGACTTGAGTGGGTTCGTGATCTGTAGTCCTTTCGGGATCTTGTCTGCTTTCTTGCATCTCTGTAGATACTTGATGTCGGTGTCGATATGCGCGATCTTCTTGGCGATTCTCTCCACTTTGAGCCGGCAGTTTGTGGTGTCGATAGTGGTCATGATGCAGAGATGCCGGTGTTGGACTGGGGTGGACAAAATTGAGAGGTCGCACAACACCAGGTTATAGTCCAACAGTTTTATTTGAAATCACAAGCTTTCGGAGCTTACTACTCCTTCGTCGGGTGAAGTAAAAAGATACAGAATCGCCAAAGCATATATAGATAGAGAACAATGCATGTGTACCTTACAATTGCAGACAACTAAATTAAATCATCCTGACTATCTGCCGAGGTGTGATAAAGTTAATCAGGTCAGCCAGGAATATACCACATCAAAGACATAGCAAGATACAACTGAGACAATGAGGTGGAGTCGCAGGGGGTCTAACGTGTCAAAAGCTGCCGTCTGTATGTAAAACGATAAGCTTTAAAATTTTTTACTGGGAATCACATCTGTGAACAAGCCAACGACGACTTTGAACTAGTGCCACAGGATCTTTTACATCTACATGAAAGAGCAGACGTCTCATCTGAAAGATGGCACCTCCGACAGTTCAGCACACCCTTATTACTGCACAGGAATGTCAGCCTAGAATTTTGTGCTCAAGCCTCTGGAGTGGGACTTGAATCCACAACCTTCTGACGCAGAGGCAAGAGTGTGCTACCCACTGAGCCACAGTTGACACTGGAAACAGTTACAGAACTCAAGTGGATGATTTATGACCATGGAATCAACCAAGGTGACCAACTAAATAGCGGGAAGACCGAAGCATTGTCTTCAGTCCCCGCCACAAACTCCATTCCCTAGCCACCGAGTCCGTCCCTTTCCCGAGCATCCGTCTGAGGCTGAATCAGATTGTTCGCAACCTTTCTGTCATATTTGACCCTGAAATGAGCTTCCGACCAGATATCCGCTCCATCACTAAGACCGTCTATGTCCACCTCTGTAACATTGCCCCTGCCTCAACTCATCTGCTGCTGAAACCCTCATCCATGCCTTTGTTACCTCTAGACTTGACCATTCCAATGCATTCCTGGCCGGCCTCCTGCGTTCTACTCTCCAAAACTCAGCTGCCCCGTGTCCTAACTTGCAACAAGTCTCGTTCACCCATCACCCCTGTGCTCGCTGACCTACATTGGCTCCCAGTTAAGCAACGCCTCAATTTTAAAATTCTCATCCTTGTTTTCAAATCCCTCCATGGCCTCGCCCCTTCCCTATCTCTGTAATCCCCTCCAGCACCACAACCCCCCCGAGATATCCGTGCTTCTCAAATTCTGGCCTGTTGAGCATCCCCGATTTTAATCGCTCCACCATTGGCGGCCGTGGCTTCAGCTGCCGAGGCCCTGAGCTCTGGAATTCCCTCCCTAAACCTCTCCGCCTCGCTCACCTCTCTCTCTCTCCTCCTTTCAGACGCTCCTTAAAACCTCCCTCTGACCAAGCTTTTGGTCACCTGCACTAATATCTTCTAGTGTGGCTCGGTGTCAAATTTTGTTTTATAAGCTCTCTCTCCCCACTCTTTGCAAACCTATTTATGGTAAAGAGGTTTGCTCACTTTGGCAGGGCGGAGGTTTTCTTTTTCCTCTTCTGCTGAGCTATTTACTAGGCTCAGGGAAAAGGGTTTATTTTCTTGTTAGCTGACACGAAGCTTGGAAATGTAGTAAACAGTGATGCGGAGATGCCGGTGTTGGACTGGGGTGGACAAATGTGAGAAGTCGCACAACACCAGGTTATAGTCCAACAGCTTTATTTGAAATCACAAGCTTTCGGAGCTGCTGCTCCTTCGTCAGGTGAAGTGAACTTCACCTGACGAAGGAGCAGCGCTCCGAAAGCTTGTGATTTCAAATAAAGCTGTTGGACTATAACCTGGTGTTGTGTGACTTCTCTCAGTAGTAAACAGTGAGGAGGATAGTAACAGACTCTAGGAGGACACAGACAGACTGGTGAAATGGGCAGAGACATGGCGGATGCAATTTAACGCAGAGAAGTGTGAAGTGATTCATTTTGGGAGGAAGAATGAGGAGAGGCAATACAAACTAAGTGGTATAATTTTACAGGGGATGCAGGAACAGAGAGAGACCTGGGGGTTTATGTACACAAGTCAAAATTTATCCCTCAACCAAAACCACTAAAAAATAAATTACCTGGCCATTTATCGCATTGACCTTTGTTGGACCTTGCTGTGCGCAATTTGGCTGCCATGTTTCTCTACAAAGAGTACATCATTGGCTGTGAAACGCTTTGGGATGTCCTTAGAACGTGAAAGGCGTTTTCTAAATGCAAGTGTTTTCTTTCTTTCGAAATGTCCTCTTAAAATCCAAGTAAAGTGTGCCACTTGATCTCTTGTTTGTTAAATTTCTAGGCACGATAAAATAAATGGCACAATTTTAATGGGGGTGCAAGAACAAAGAGACCTGGGGGTTCACATACACAAATCTTTGAAGGTGGCAGGACAAGTTGATAAAGCTGTCAAAAATGCATATGGGATGCTGGGCTTTATAAATAGAGGCAAAGGGGTAAAAATTCACTTGGTTGCGCCTCCCGTTAGCGCCTTAAGAGGGCGCTAATGGGGCGTTAAGCCGCTAACGCCCGGGCGCAGCGCTGTTTGCGCCGCTCGAGAACTTAACTTGAGATTGTGCGGCGGCGCTAAAACTTACCGCTGCGACCACCTGCGCGCGCAGATTGTGACGTCATTCCATGGTGCAACGCCCTTGGGGCGCCCCGGAGCGGAAATTGAGTGGCGCCCCCTGCCTTACCGCCTGGCGCTTCCAACGACTGGAAGACTGGAACGTTATCAATCGGTGTGGGGCTGGGGGGCGCTATTTAAAGGGGGCCTCTTCCTGTCTTTTTCTGTGGCCGACATTTATGCACCACTCGTTCTGAGAGAGAGAGAGAGATTCGGAGAGAGAGAGAGAGAGACTTCTACATTGACTCAACGCTGTGTGAGGTAGTTTTGCCTAGTTCATCCTAACTTTGTTGCTACTTTAGTTGCTGTACCTCATTACTTTTCTGGCAAAGAGAATATGGGGGCTGCAATGATTGGGGGCGTCGTCCTGCTCCAGCTGAATCGGAGGATACTGAGACGCAGACAGAGAGTGGCAATGATGGCCAGACGGAGGAGGGCCATCAGGCGCATGTACAGAAGAGCTTACCCTCCCAGGGTATATCGTGAACAGCTCTCCTACATCCATATGTCCGAGGAGCTGTGTTTGCGAAGGCTGCGATTCAGCAAGGAGGTGGTCACTGAGCTCTGCCACCTGCTGCAGCCAGATCTGCAGCCTCAGCTGAGGTCCAGGACGTCTCTGTCGGTGGCAGTGAAGGTCACAGTGGCTTTGAACTTCTACGCCACTGGCTCATTCCAAGCTGCTGTTGGGGACCTCGCCAATATCTCCCAGTTTGCGGTGCATCGCTGCATCCGGCAGGTCACCAATGCCCTCTTCAGAAGGAGACGAGACTTCATCTCTTTCCCTATGACCCCAGACAAGCAGCGGGACCGTGCTCTGGGCTTTGCGAGGGTAGCGGGCTTCCCCATGGTGCAGGGCGCCATTGACTGCACGCATGTGGCTTTGCATGCTCCGCGAGAGAATGCAGAGGAATTCAGGAACAGAAAGGGGTTCCATTCCTTGAATGTGCAGTTGGTCTGTGACCACAGACAGGTGATACTCGCTGTCAATGCCCACTATCCGGGCAGCTGCCACGATGCTTTCATCCTGCGCCAGACTACTGTGGCAGAAGTTTTCGAGGCACCGCATCAGCCAGTTGGTTGGCTTCTGGGGGACAAGGGGTACGCATTGAGCACCTGGCTGATGACACCGCTCCGTACGCCAAACACCCCTGCTGAGCTGCGGTACAATGAAAGCCATCAAGCAACCAGGAACATTATTGAGCGCACAATCGGCGTGCTGAAACAACGGTTCCGCTGTCTGGACCATTCCGGAGGAGCCCTGCAGTACTCGCCTGAGCAAGTTTCGAACTTCGTAGTCGTGTGCTGCATGTTGCACAACATGGCAATCCTCAGGACCCAGCCAATGCCACCAGGCCTTGTAGCACCACCAGAGGAGGAGGAGGAAGAGGAGGAAGAGGACGAGGACGATGATCATCAGCAGCACCAAGGCAGGAGGGCGGCCCACAATGGTCAAACTGCAAGGGCCGTCCGTCAACGACTAATAGCAAGCCGCTTCTAGGGCCCCTGCCATTGCTACAAACACTAATCAACCCAGCACGCAACCCCTAAGCCGGCCAAGGCACCAATAATTCCAACCACCAGCCATGTATATTTTGAATACAGAAACTTATTTATTTTACAAACTCTGTGTGTGTCAATTCCTCATGACAAACTCATAGAAATAAACACAAAAAAACAGTCAATAACATAACTGGTTCTCACAACCTGGAGATAATGCCCAAAACACTAAACAAAAGTTGGACCATGAACCTCGGCCTTTAATAAAAAAATGACCAGCATTTTGTCACACCTCCTACTTTTTGCCCTTCGAGGGTGATCTCCTTCCCTTGCGCACTTCCCCCCTTCTAACCCTACTGCTCCTCCGTAATGGGACCTCAGTGGCTGCAGCAAGGCTGGTGGAAGGCTGCTGCTCGTCAGACCCTGACACTGCAGATGCCCCTGAAGGACGGCCTCGACCAGTTCTGGGCCTGGAGGGCCCGGCTGCAGACTGCACCAACTCTGCATGGGCGGCAGCAGTCTGTCCTACAGGCGGTGGCAAGTGCAGTGGAGAAGTGACAGTGTTGGCAGCAGGAATGCTGTCATCGTGAGAGAGGCCAGCAACTCCCTGCTCGCCCGACACACTGGCACTCCCACGGGGCAGCACTTCAGCATCCGGAGCAATTTGCCGGAGAACAGATTGCTGGCCTGCTGCGGCGCGGTGACAGCCCCGGGGACATGTGCACGAACCATCGAGGTTGGCAGCAGTCTGTGCTCGCGTGGCCTCCATCTGAGTCTGTATGAGAGCAGTCAGAGGTGGGATCACGGCAGCCAGTGACTGAATTGCAGCACTAAGCGTTAGTGTGGCATCCGCCTGTGCTACAGCGAAGTGCTCCACACTCCTTGCCAGTGACTCAATGCAATCGGGCACCCTTCCCACTGCACCCATGAGCTCAGTGTGCATGCCCACCGCCTGGGTGTTCATTTCTGCAATCAGCCGCTCCTCCTCTGCGTCCATTGCAGTAGGAGTGTCTGGCATACTCTCCCTCTGGGGAGAAGGCCCCCGTTCTTCCCTACCCCCCCCATGGCGTTGCTGCAGCCCGCTGGGTCCTGGAGCTTCACCATCATCAGCCCCTTCCCCCCTGCTCCCCTCCGGGGAAGGCGTGTTCCCAGTGTGGGCATGGGCTTCCTCGGGAAAGGGTGGCACTGATGCTCCGGCTTCCTCTTCCTCCTCAGCTGCAGCATCACTCCCAGTGGCAGCTTCAGGGCCCGTCTCCTCAGCTGGTGAATCACCATCTGAAAGCAGGGAGGTACAAGAGTGGCTTTAGCGTGAGGACAGGGTGGCAGTAAGGGAGGAATAAGTGCAGCGAGTTAGCAAGTTGGATTGAAAGTGTCAAAGGCTGGTATTGTGAGGGACAAGTGGAAGGACAGAGGACAAAAAGGTGATGACCTTACCATTGCTGTCCACAACGGGGTCGGCGTCTCCAGTGGCGACGGGACCGATCACCCGGCTTGCCACAATCCTGTGGACGCGCTCCTCCAGATCGCTGAGGGGTTGCAGCTGAAGCCGCCCTCCACCCGTCCGTTGCTGCTGTCTCCGATTATGAGCCAGCTTAGCCTGCAAGAAAAAGGACAGCATCTGAGTAAATATACAGCCATGGTCTTGCCTGATGTGCCTCCCATAGGTGAATAGCCCTTACAATATACAGCCATGGTCTTGCCTGATGTGCCTCCCATAGGTGAATAGCCCTTACTGTATGCAAAGTGTGGAATGTGTGTGTGTGTTTGATGAAAGGGCCATAGGTGTTGGATGAGTGTTGTGCATTGGGGTTTTAAGACCCTCTGGCCATAGAGTGAGGTTGAGATGGAGGGATGGAGAGGTATTGAGAAAAAGCCACTCACCCTGACGCCCCGAGTGAGGTCGTTGAACTTTTTGCGGCATTGAACATGGGTCCTGGGCACCATGCTCCTGGAGGAGACGCTCTGAGCCACCTCCCTCCACACTCTTCTGAACTCGCGTGGCAAAGGCCTCCTGCCACTCTCCGGGAACAGCATGCATCGTCTGCGCTCCACTGCGTCAACCAGAGCATCCAAGGCCCGCTCGGTGAAGCGATGAGCGCGTTCTCTCACCCTCTCCATGCTTGGCAGCAAAATGGATTACAGGTCTCTCCAGGCTGAGATTCAAGGCTGCAATGAGCAGGGTGTGGCTGGGGAGCAAGTGGCCCCCCCCGCTTTAAGAAGTGTCCGGCGCCAGTGTGTCTGTGTTCCCTCGCTAACTGGCAGCAGCTGCGCTGCGCTCGTGCGCTGAGTTAGCGCCTCACTCCTTGGCCTTTGCGCCTTAAGACAGGTGTGCAGCGCCTGCTTTAGCGCTCCACTCACCTCCCGGGGCGGTAAAAGTGAAGTTTCCTGTCAGTGCCGATAATTAGCGCCAGGCGCTAATATTTGCGTCCGGACGATATTTGCGCCCCAAATGGGGCGCGACCTAATTTCTACCCCATAGAGTACAAAAGCCAGGAAGTTATGCTAAACCTGTATAAAACACTTGTGAGGCCCCAGCTGGAGTATTTAGGAAGGACGTCAAGGCCTTGGAGAGGGTGCAGAGGAGATTTACGGGAATGTTACCAGGGATGCGGGACTTCAGTTATGTTGAGAGACTAGGGGGGAAAAATTCGGTTGGTTAGCGCCTCTGGGGGGCGCTAGCAACTTAGCGCCCGAACGCAGCGGTTTTAGCACCGCTCGCAAAATTGACTTGTCGTTTTGCGCTGGCGCTAAACACTACCGCCACGATCTCCTGCACCCGCAGATCGTGACGTCAGTCCAGCGTGCAACGCCCCGGTAGCGCCCCGGACCAGAAATTGAGTCGCGCCCCCTGCCTTAGTGCCTGCCGCTAGGAACGACAGGCAAAGGGGAACGTTTTCAAGTCGGGAAGGGGCTGGGGGAGCGCTATTTAAAGGCGGGCACTTCCTGCTTTTTCTCGTCGGCAAAATTTTGGGTACACGCAGGTTGAGAGGGAGAGAGACGTCTGGAGAGAGTTAACGCTGTCCTAAGGAGTTTTGGTCCTCAGCACCACTTTTGAGGTTCCTAAGCGCCGAGCTCTTTCCCTGGGCCTATCCATTAGTGCTTCCAACACAATTGCTTTCGAGATCACTCCAGGCCGAGATTCAACGCTGCAATGAGCAGGGTGTGACTGGCCAGCAAGATGGCCCCTCCCCTTTAAGAACTGGATGGCGCCAGTTTGCCTGGCTTCCATGGTAACTGACATCACCTGAGCTTCGGTAGTGTTCTGAGGTAACGCCTTGCTCCCCGACATTAACGCCTTAAGAGAGGTGTGTAGCGCCTGATTTAGTGCTTAAATCACCTCCAGGGGCGAATTTTGCAGTCGGAGGCAATAATTAGCACCGGGCGCTAAACTTTGCGCCCGGCCGATATTAGCGCCCCAAAATGGCGATACCCAATTTTTCTCCCTGGAGAAACTGGGGTTGTTCTCCTTAGAGCAGAGAAGGTTAAGGGGAGATTTGAGAGAGGTGTTCAAGATCATGAAGGGTTTTGATAGAGTAAATAAGGAGAAACTGTTTCCAGAAGGGTTGGTAATCAGAGGACTCAGATTTAAGGTAATTGGCAAAAGAACCAGAGGGGAGATGAGGAGAAATATTTACACAGCGAGTTGTTGTGACCTGGAATGCGCTGCCTGAATGGCTTCCTTCTGTGCTGTGTCATTCTATGATTGAACTCAACGACCTGTTTATCTACAAAAGCAAAATACTGCGGATGCTGGTAATTCAAAATAAATGAAGCAGATTCAATAGTAACTTGCAAAAGGGGAATTGGATAAATACTTGAAAAGGAAAAAAATTGCAGGGCAGTGGGGAAAGCGCAGGGGGGGTGGGGGAAGTGGGACTAATTGGAGAGCTCGTTCAAAGAGCCGGCACAGGCACGATGGACAGAATGGCCTCCTTCTGGGCTGTGTCATTCTATGATTGAACTCAACGACCTGTTTATCTATAAAAGCAAAATACTGCAGATGCTGGTAATTTAAAATAAAAACAGAAAATGCACGAAATACTCAGCAGGTCAGGCAGCTTTTGTGGAGAGAGAAACAGAGTTAACATTTCAGGTCGATGACGTTTCATCAGAAGTTGTTTGAGGAACAGGTTTGATGAACTCGACCTGTTTATCTAGTACAATTAGGACAGCTGGTGGCTTTCTGACTGGGAGATTTGGAACTGGATTGGAGCCTGGGATAGATGGCCATCTTGAGAACACTTAATCTCCCATCAGTGAGATTCGACATGTCTTTCTGTCCAATGGGGGGTGGGTGGCTGGCAGGGGGGTGCTGGCGGGGGGGAGAGGGGTGCAGGTGGGCGGGGGAGGGCGAGGGAGGGATGCGGGCGGGGGAGAGAGGGGTGCGGGTGGCTGGGGGGGTGCTGGCGGGCGGGAGAGGGATGCGGGCGGGGGGGAGAGGGATGCGGGTGGCTGGGGGGGTGCTGGCGGTGGGGAGAGGGGTGCTGGCGGGGGGGGAGAGGGGTGCGGGTGGCTGGGGGGGGTGCTGGCGGGGGGGAGGGGTGCGGGCGGGGGAGGGGTGCGGGTGGGTGGGTGCTGGCGGGGGGGAGGGGGGGTGCGGGGTGGGAGAGGGGGGTGCTGGGAGGGGAGAGGGGTGCAGGGAGGGGGAGAGGGGTCGGGTGGCTGGGGGGGGTTGCTGGCGGGGGGGGGAGAGGGGTGCGGGTGGCTGGGGGGGGTGCTGGCGGGGGAAGAGGGGTGCGGGTGGCTGGGAGGAGGGTGCAGGTGGCTGGGAGGAGGGTGCTGGCGGGGGGGGGTGTGGGGGGGGGGGAGAGGGGTGCGGGTGGCTGGGGGGGTGCTGGCGGGGGAAGAGGGGTGCGGGTGGCTGGGAGGAGGGTGCAGGTGGCTGGGAGGAGGGTGCTGGGGGGGGGGAGAGGGGTGCGGGTGGGTGGGGGAGAGGGGTGCGGGTGGCTGGGGGGACGTGGAACGGGGAAAGGGGCAAGCTCAGGCTTGCATTGGTTCACAGTATTGATATGGAGCCAGGAACCCTCCTGCTCCCCCCTGGTTCCACAGAAACGAGAGTATAGTAAAGTTTACCTACATTTTTGAGTTAACGTTTCAGGTCGATGACCTTTTGTCAGAACTGGAAAAGCTTAGAGATGCACCTCTAACCTCTTCCAGTTCTGACGAAAGGTCATCGATCTGAAGCGTTAACTCTGTTTCTCTCGCCACAGATGCTGCCTGACCTGCCGAGTGTTCCCAGCATTTTCAGTTTTTATTTCAGATAATAATACGTTGAATGCTTTAATATAAATAACACCTTGTTAATGTTCAGTTACCTTTTGTGTACTTAAGCCCGTCTAAACCCCTCGAGGGTTGCAGTTACTGCTCAACATTGACTGTAGTTTAAATTATGCTGGTTGCATTGAATGCAGTCCTGATCTACAACATTCTTGTTATGTGGCAGAGTACAGTAATAGTGTCAGTGAGCTGGCCAATATTTATCCCTCAACCAACTCCACTAAATACAGATTATCCGGTCATTATCGCATTGCTGTTTGTGGGAGCTTGCTGTGTGCAAATTGGCTGCCGAGTTTCCTACATTACAACAGTGACCACACTTCAAAAAGTACTTCATTGGCTGTAAAGCGCTTTGGGACGTCCGGTGGTCGTGAAAGGCGCTGTATAAATGCACGTTTTTCTTTTCTATTAATAGCGCTACCATGATCGACCAGCCATCGCGTATAGCGGGCAAATCACATTCGCACAAACCCACTTCCAATAAACGTTGGGGACTTGTACCTTTAATGCAGAAAAATGCTCCAAGGTGCATCACAGAGTCGAAAGAAAAAAATTGAGGCTGAGCCAAGATATTGGGACCAAAAGTTTGGTCAAAGTGGTGGCTATTGACTGTCAGCTGTGGCTCAGTTGATAGCACTCTCGCCTCTGAGTCTGAAGGTTGTGGGTTCAAGTCCCACGCCAGGGACTTAAGCACATAAAACTAGGCTGACACTCCCAGGGGAGTGCTGTAAGGGGTTCGCGTAGCTCTGTGCTTAGCCTGGGTGCTAGTGCGGCGTTAGGCCTTGTTGCCTGTTCTGGTCTCCAGCCAGCCTGGTAGCACTAGACACCTGTGAGTGGTTCGACCCACTCGCCCTTACGGTTCTGACACTGGACTTAGGTGCGAGAGCAATAATGCAGAGAAAACTCAGGTAGACCCGGTTGAATAGTACGAAATGGAAAATCTTTATTGCATATTGTTCAAGATTACGAAATACATGTCATAAGCACAGATTAATGACAGTACAAGCTTACATACATTTATGAAACTAGGTTTAGGGAAACGAGGAGCGCACGACACATCGAAAAAGGGGACACACATTATAGTTATCCTTAAAACAAAAACCCTCCCCTATCAATACCTGTCCTAATCTAGATCTGTAGGATCGAGACTCATGTTCACCACTCATGATAACTCGGAGAATTCCGAAACGCTGCTCGGATGTTTTCGCCACAGCACCTGACTATTCACGTGTTGATCAGGGGTCTCTGTACCCCACTTGTTTACTCGCTTATGCTCCGGCTAGCAGGCTGGACCGTCTGCTGTCATGAAGATCTGTGTTGGTCTCGGATTTCTGATACTACTCGAAAAAGAGTCTTCCTGTGCCCTACACCGGTTGTCGGTAGAACTCAAAGAAAAGTCTTCCAGGGCCAGTTGTGGAGTAGCCGATAGAATTCGAAGAAGTGGTTAATCGATTTTCGGGCGCAGTCGGGGTTTACTGACCGCGGCGGCACGTGTAGTCGTCTTCTTCTCTTCTCATCTCATCTCATCTCCTCTCGGGCCTTCGGTTCCAACACCGTTTACCGACTTCTCGGGATGGTGCGCCCGCTTACAGGCCTTCGCAGACCAGCTCTCCACAGATCTTCGCGGCAAGCCACGAGGTTGACTCCCGGAAAATCAGCGGATCAGAGAATAAGAGTCAAGAGTTCTCTAGCGAGTCAAAGGAATAAGAGAAAGATGGACGTTTGGACACTACAGTTATAGTACTGTAATTCCTTATCTCCCGCCCAATCTTAATGTTCATCTTTTGTCATGTTTTGGCGCTCAAACTTCTTGTATGGGGTGGTACTTGTCGTTAATGGGTTTCGGTGATACTTGTAACTGTCTGAGTACCCGTTAATATTTCTCCCCTTGTGGAACCGGCTAGGAGTCTCCCTGGAGGGGTTTTGGGGGCCTCCGAATTCTTGCTGTGAGTACCCGCGAACGGCTCTCTCATAGTAGAGCCACGGGGAATTTGCGTATCAATGTCTTTGGATGGGCCCCTTGATTGCCCAGTACAATAGCTCTCATTTGTACATGGAAAACCCGATTCCAGCACTTATATTCCTTGCTTGGGTGTTAAAATGCAAAACGATCTCGTCTTGTCTTATCTCAATATGCTGAGTCCTGTCCGATCTTGCTGAAATGTTTATTGAAACGCCATCTTGTCTGCCTACTGAAAGTCTAGAACCTTCTGCCACGAGGTGTGGCAGTCATTTTACAGGCTGCTTGTGTCCGTTTTGAAACCTGACAGCATTTTGCTGAAATAAAGCCGTTTTACGAAACTGTATGTCTCTTTCTCATTATTTTTAAATCGCGATAATTTGCGAATTCTACAGTGCTGCACTGTTGGAGGTGCCGTCTTTCAGATGAGACGTTAAATCCGAGGCCCCATCTACTCTCTCAGGTGGACGTAAAAGATCCCATGGCACTATTTCAAAGAAGAGCAGGGGAGTTCTCCCTGGGGTAAGGTACTGATTTGGATAGAGAACTGGTTGGCAGACAGGAAGCAAAGAGTTGGAATAAACGGGTCTTTTTCCGAGTGGCAGGCAGTGACTAGTGGGGTACCGCAGGGATCGGTGCTAGGACCCCAGCTATTCACAATATATATTAATGATCTAGACGAGGGAACTAGATGTAATATCTCTAAGTTTGCAGACGACACAAAGCTGGGTGGGCATGTGTGCTGTGAGGAGGATGCAGAGAAACTCCAGTATGATTTGGACAGGTTGGGTGATTGGGCAGATGCATGGCAGATGCAGTATAATGTGGATAAATGCGAGGTTATCCACTTTGGTGGAAAAACAGGAAGACAGACTATTATCTGAACGGCAATAGATTGGGAGAAGGGGAAGTGCAACGAGACCTGGGTGTCCTTGTGCACCAGTCGCTGAAGGTAAGCATGCAGGTGCAGCAGGCGGTTAAGAAGGCAAATGGTATGTTGGCCTTCATAGCGAGAGGATTGGAGTACAGGAGCAAGGATGTCTTGCTGCAGTTGTACAGGGCCTTGGTGAAACCACACCTTGAGTATTGTGTGCAGTTTTGGTCGCCTTATCTGAGGAAGGATGTGCTTGCCATGGAGGGAGTGCAGCGAAGATTCACCAGACTGATACCTGGGATGGCAGGAATGACGTATGAAGAGAGATTGGGTCGATTAGGCTTATATTCGCTGGAGTTTAGAAGAATGAGAGGGGATCTCATTGAAACTTTAAAATTCTAACAGGACTAGACAGACTAGATGCAGGAAGGATGTTCCCGATGGCGGGGGAGTCCAGAACCAGAGGCCACAGTCTAAAGATAAGGGGTAAGCCATTTAGGACTGAGATGAGGAGGAATTTCTTCACCCAGAGAGTGGTGAACCTGTGGAATTCTCTACCACAGAAGGCAGTTGAAGCCAATTCATTAAATATATTCAAGAAGGAGATAGATATATTTCTTAAGGCTAAAGGGATCAAGGGATATGGGGAGAAAGCAGGGACAGGGTACTGAATTTGGATGATCAGCCATGATCTCATTAAATGGCGGAGCAGGCTCGAGGGGCCGAATGGCCTACTCCTATCTTCTATGCTTCTATGGTGTCCAGACCAATATTTATCCCTCAACCAACATCAGTAAAAAACAGATTATCTGCTCATTATCACGTTGCTGTTTGTGGGACCTTGCTGTGCGCAAATTGGCTGCCACATTACAACAGTGGCTCCACTTCAAAAATATTTCATTGGCTGTAAAGCGCTTTGAGATGTCTGGTGGTCGTGAAAGGCGCTATATAAATGCAAGTCTTTCTTTTTAAAGGTAGGTGGAGGGGCGGAGGGATTTAGGGAGGGAAACACTTGAAAAATATGAGGCAATACAGTCTCTGTGCTACAAATGGCACCATAGTAGTTTCAGCTGTGGCTCAGTGGGTGGCACTCTCTCTCTCTCTCGCCTCTGAGTCAGAAGGTTGTGGGTTCAAGTCCCCCCACTCCAGAGACCTGAGCACAAAATCCAGGCTGACACTCCAGTGCAGTGCTGAGGGAGTGCTGCACTGTCAGAGGTGCCGTCTTTTGGATAAGACTTTAAACCGAGGTCCCGTCTGCTCTCTCAGGTGGACATAAAAGATCCCCTGGCCACTATTTCGAAGTAGAGCAGGGGGAGTTATCCCCGGTATCCTGGGCCAATATTTGTCCCTCAACCAACATCATTAAAACAGATGATCTGGTCATTATCACAGTGCTGTTTGTGGGAGCTTGCTGTGCACAAATTGGCTGCCGCGTTTCCTACATTACAACAGTGACCACACTTCAAAAAGTACTTCATTGGCTGTAAAGCGCTTTGTGACGTCCTGAGGTGGTGAAAGGCGCTGGAGAAATGCAAGTCTTTCTTCTCTTTGTTCCTTCACAGTGTGGTGAAAATGCCAGTGCATTGTTTCAGGGTTTCCAACCCTCCAGGATTGTCCTGGAGTCTCCAGGAATGAAAGGGTAATCTCCTGAACACTGCTGCCAGCAAATCCAGGAAGGAAGATCATAGGTGCGGGCATTTAGAAAAAATTGTAACAAAGAGTCTGTTCGCTTCCCGATCGGCTGTGAGAAGGCGGGCCGCCGCGAGGATGGGCCTGTCGGGCGACCAATAGCGGGAGCCTGGGGGTGGGGCGGGAGGTCATGTGATGAAACCTCCAGGAATACGTCCAACCAGAGCTGGCGACCCTGCATTGGATGCACACAGTGTCCCTGCGACAGAAAGGTATGTTACTCTACTCTGCCCTCTTCCAGACGAGGGTATTTTCCCTTTGAGCACAGTAGCATCATCAGAATCAAATCTCTTCTAAATGCACATTGTGTGATAAGAGATATGCACGAACCACAGAGATAGCCATACAACAACTGAAGTAGTGGTGCGTAACCTGTCTTTCTTCTAGCAACACTGCTGCTAGTTAATAAGCCGTGCTTTCATTGTTTTTCTTGCTCCAGTTTGTGTCCCGGGAAATCTTTCAGCCAGCATCAGGTGAGTGGGTGTGTTCCCAGCAGTGTGAGTGTGAGTTCCCAGCAGTGTGAGTGTGAGTTCCCAGCAGTGTGAGTGGGAGTTCCCAGCAGTGAAGGTGAGAGCGAGTTCCCGGCAGAGTGAGTGTGAGTTGCCAGCAGTGAGTGTGAGTTGCCAGCAGCGTGAGTGTGAGTTCCTAGCAGCGTGAGTGTGAGTTCCCAGCAGCGTGAGTGTGAGCGAGTTCCCAGCAGCGTGAGTGTGAGCGAGTTCCCAGCAGCGTGAGTGTGAGCGAGTTCCCAGCAGCGTGAGTGTGAGCGAGTTCCCAGCAGCGTGAGTGTGAGCGAGTTCCCAGCAGCGTGAGTGTGAGCGAGTTCCCAGCAGCGTGAGTGTGAGCGAGTTCCCAGCAGCGTGAGTGTGAGCGAGTTCCCAGCAGCGTGAGTGTGAGCGAGTTCCCAGCAGCGTGAGTGTGAGCGAGTTCCCAGCAGCGTGAGTGTGAGCGAGTTCCCAGCAGCGTGAGTGTGAGCGAGTTCCCAGCAGCGTGAGTGTGAGCGAGTTCCCAGCAGTATGGGAGCAGATTAAATTCCCCGTGTGGGTGGTGCTGTTTGTGTAACAGGGCTCAGTGCAGTGTGAGTTCCCAGTGTTTGTGTAACAGGGCTCAGTGTGAGTTCCCAGTGCTTGTGTAACAGGGTTCAGTGTGAGTTCCCAGTGCTTGTGTAACAGGGCTCAGTGTGAGTGAGTGTGAGTTCCCAGTGCTTGTGTAACAGGGCTCAGTGTGAGTTCCCAGTGCTTGTGTAACAGGGCTCAGTGTGAGTGAGTGTGAGTTCCCAGTGCTTGTGTAACAGGGCTCAGTGCAATGTGAGTTCCCAGTGCTTGTGTAACAGGGCTCAGTGTGAGTTCCCAGTGCTTGTGTAACAGGGCTCAGTGCAGTGTGAGTTCCCAGTGCTTGTGTAACAGGGCTCAGTGTGAGTGAGTGTGAGTTCCAAGTGCTTGTGTAACAGGGCTCAGTGTGAGTTCCCAGTGCTTGTGTAACAGGACTCAGTGTGAGTGAGTGTGAGTTCCCAGTGCTTGTGTAACAGGGCTCAGTGCAGTGTGAGTTCCCAGTGCTTGTGTAACAGTGCTCAGTGTGAGTTCCCAGTGCTTGTGTAACAGGGCTCAGTGTGAGTGAGTGTGAGTTCCAAGTGCTTGTGCAACAGGGCTCAGTGTGAGTTTCCAGTGCTTGTGTAACAGGGCTCAGTGTGAGTTCCAAGTGCTTGTGTAACAGGGCTCAGTGTGAGTTCCCAGTGCTTGTGTAACAGGGCTCAGTATGAGTGAGCGTGAGTTCCCAGTGCTTGTGTAACAGGGCTCAGTGCAGTGTGAGTTCCCAGTGCTTGTGTAACAGGGCTCAGTGCAGTGTGAGTTCCCAGTGCTTGTGTAACAGGGCTCAGTGCAGTGTGAGTTCCCAGTGCTTGTGTAACAGGGCTCAGTGTGAGTGAGCGTGAGTTCCCAGTGCTTATGTAACAGGGCTCAGTGCAGTGTGAGTTCCCAGTGCTTGTGTAACAGGGCTCAGTGCAGTGTGAGTTCCCAGTGCTTGTGTAACAGGGCTCAGTGCAGTGTGAGTTCCCAGTGCTTGTGTAACAGGGCTCAGTGCAGTGTGAGTTCCCAGTGCTTGTGTAACAGGGCTCAGTGCAGTGTAAGTTCCCAGTGCTTGTGTAACAGGGCTCAGTGCAGTGTGAGTTCCCAGTGCTTGTGTAACAGGGCTCAGTGCAGTGTGAGATCCCAGTGCTTGAGTAGCAGGGCTCAGTGCAGTGTGAGTTCCCAGTGCTGGTGTAACAGGGCTCAGTGTGAGTTCCCAGTGTTTGTGTAACAGGGCTCAGTGCAGTGTGAGTTCCCAATGCTTGTGTAACAGGACTCAGTGCAGTGTGAGTTCCCAGTGCTTGTGTAACAGGGCTCAGTGCAGTGTGAGTTCCAAGTGCTTGTGCAACAGGGCTCAGTGTGAGTTTCCAGTGCTTGTGTAACAGGGCTCAGTGTGAGTTTCCAGTGCTTGTGTAACAGGGCTCAGTGTGCGTGAGCGTGAGTTCCCAGTGTTTGTGTAACAGGGCTCAGTGCAGTGTGAGTTCCCAGTGCTTGTGTAACAGGGCTCAGTGCAGTGTGAGTTCCCAGTGCTTGTGTAACAGGGCTCAGTGTTAGTTCCCAGTGTTTGTGTAACAGGGCTCAGTGCAGTGTGAGTTCCCAGTGCTTGTGTAACAGGGCTCAGTGCAGTGTGAGTTCCCAGTGCTTGTGTAACAGGGCTCAGTGTGAGTTCCCAGTGCTTGTGTAACAGGGCTCAGTGCAGTGTGAGTTCCCAGTGTTTGTGTAACAGGGCTCAGTGCAGTGTGAGTTCCCAGTGCTTGTGTAACAGGGCTCAGTGCAGTGTGAGTTCCCAGTGTTTGTGTAACAGGACTCAGTGCAGTGTGAGTTCCCAATGCTTGTGTAACAGGGCTCAGTGCAGTGTGAGTTCCCAGTGTTTGTGTAACAGGGCTCCGTGCAGTGTGAGTTCCCAATGCTTGTGTAACAGGGCTCAGTGCAGTGTGAGTTCCCAATGCTTGTGTAACAGGGCTCAGTGCAGTGTTAGTTCCCAGTGCTTGTGTAACAGGGCTCAGTGCAGTGTGAGTTCCCAATGCTTGTGTAACAGGGCTCAGTGCAGTGTTAGTTCCCAGTGTTTGTGTAACAGGGCTCAGTGCAGTGTGAGTTCCCAGTGCTTGTGTAACAGGGCTCAGTGCAGTGTGAGTTACCAGTGCTTGTGTAACAGGGCTCAGTGTGAGTTCCCAGTGCTTGTGTAACAGGGCTCAATGCAGTGTGAGTTCCCAGTGCTTGTGTAACAGGGCTCAGTGTGAGTTCCCAGTGTTTGTGTAACAGGGCTCAGTGCAGTGTGAGTTCCCAGTGCTTGTGTAACAGGGCTCAGTGCAGTGTTAGTTCCCAGTGCTTGTGTAACAGGGCTCAGTGCAGTGTTAGTTCCCAGTGTTTGTGTAACAGTGCTCAGTGCAGTGTGAGTTCCCAGTGCTTGTGTAACAGGGCTCAGTGCAGTGTGAGTTCCCAATGCTTGTGTAACAGGGCTCAGTGCAGTGTGAGTTCCCAGTGCTTGTGTAACAGCGCTCAGTGCAGTGTGAGTTCCCAATGCTTGTGTAACAGGGCTCAGTGCAGTGTTAGTTCCCAGTGCTTGTGTAACAGGGCTCAGTGCAGTGTGAGTTCCCAATGCTTGTGTAACAGGGCTCAGTGCAGTGTTAGTTCCCAGTGTTTGTGTAACAGGGCTCAGTGCAGTGTGAGTTCCCAGTGCTTGTGTAACAGGGCTCAGTGCAGTGTGAGTTACCAGTGCTTGTGTAACAGGGCTCAGTGTGAGTTCCCAGTGCTTGTGTAACAGGGCTCAATGCAGTGTGAGTTCCCAGTGCTTGTGTAACAGGGCTCAGTGTGAGTTCCCAGTGTTTGTGTAACAGGGCTCAGTGCAGTGTGAGTTCCCAGTGCTTGTGTAACAGGGCTCAGTGCAGTGTGAGATCCCAGTGCTTGTGTAACAGGGCTCAGTGCAGTGTGAGTTCTCAGTGCTTGTGTAACAGGGCTCAGTGCAGTGTGAGTTCCCAGTGCTTGTGTAACAGGGCTCAGTGCAGTGTGAGTTCCCAGTGCTTGTGTAACAGGGTTCAGTGTGAGTTCCCAGTGCTTGTGTAACAGGGCTCAGTGTGAGTGAGTGTGAGTTCCCAATGCTTGTGTAACAGGGCTCAGTGTGAGTTCCCAGTGCTTGTGTAACAGGGCTCAGTGTGAGTGAGTGTGAGTTCCCAGTGCTTGTGTAACAGGGCTCAGTGCAATGTGAGTTCCCAGTGCTTGTGTAACAGGGCTCAGTGTGAGTTCCCAGTGCTTGTGTAACAGGGCTCAGTGCAGTGTGAGTTCCCAGTGCTTGTGTAACAGGGCTCAGTGTGAGTGAGTGTGAGTTCCAAGTGCTTGTGTAACAGGGCTCAGTGTGAGTTCCCAGTACTTGTGTAACAGGACTCAGTGTGAGTGAGTGTGAGTTCCCAGTGCTTGTGTAACAGGTCTCAGTGCAGTGTGAGTTCCCAGTGCTTGTGTAACAGTGCTCAGTGTGAGTTCCCAGTGCTTGTGTAACAGGGCTCAGTGTGAGTGAGTGTGAGTTCCAAGTGCTTGTGCAACAGGGCTCAGTGTGAGTTTCCAGTGCTTGTGTAACAGGGCTCAGTGTGAGTTCCCAGTGCTTGTGTAACAGGGCTCAATGCAGTGTGAGTTCCCAGTGTTTGTGTAACAGGGCTCAGTGCAGTGTTAGTTCCCAGTGTTTGTGTAACAGGGCTCAGTGCAGTGTGAGTTCCCAGTGCTTGTGTAACAGGGCTCAGTGCAGTGTGAGTTACCAGTGCTTGTGTAACAGGGCTCAGTGTGAGTTCCCAGTGCTTGTGTAACAGGGCCCAATGCAGTGTGAGTTCCCAGTGCTTGTGTAACAGGGCTCAGTGTGAGTTCCCAGTGTTTGTGTAACAGGGCTCAGTGCAGTGTGAGTTCCCAGTGCTTGTGTAACAGGGCTCAGTGCAGTGTTAGTTCCCAGTGCTTGTGTAACAGGGCTCAGTGCAGTGTTAGTTCCCAGTGTTTGTGTAACAGTGCTCAGTGCAGTGTGAGTTCCCAGTGCTTGTGTAACAGGGCTCAGTGCAGTGTGAGTTCCCAATGCTTGTGTAACAGGGCTCAGTGCAGTGTGAGTTCCCAGTGCTTGTGTAACAGGGTTCAGTGTGAGTTCCCAGTGCTTGTGTAACAGGGCTCAGTGTGAGTGAGTGTGAGTTCCCAATGCTTGTGTAACAGGGCTCAGTGTGAGTTCCCAGTGCTTGTGTAACAGGGCTCAGTGTGAGTGAGTGTGAGTTCCCAGTGCTTGTGTAACAGGGCTCAGTGCAATGTGAGTTCCCAGTGCTTGTGTAACAGGGCTCAGTGTGAGTTCCCAGTGCTTGTGTAACAGGGCTCAGTGCAGTGTGAGTTCCCAGTGCTTGTGTAACAGGGCTCAGTGTGAGTGAGTGTGAGTTCCAAGTGCTTGTGTAACAGGGCTCAGTGTGAGTTCCCAGTACTTGTGTAACAGGACTCAGTGTGAGTGAGTGTGAGTTCCCAGTGCTTGTGTAACAGGTCTCAGTGCAGTGTGAGTTCCCAGTGCTTGTGTAACAGTGCTCAGTGTGAGTTCCCAGTGCTTGTGTAACAGGGCTCAGTGTGAGTGAGTGTGAGTTCCAAGTGCTTGTGCAACAGGGCTCAGTGTGAGTTTCCAGTGCTTGTGTAACAGGGCTCAGTGTGAGTTCCCAGTGCTTGTGTAACAGGGCTCAATGCAGTGTGAGTTCCCAGTGTTTGTGTAACAGGGCTCAGTGCAGTGTTAGTTCCCAGTGTTTGTGTAACAGGGCTCAGTGCAGTGTGAGTTCCCAGTGCTTGTGTAACAGGGCTCAGTGCAGTGTGAGTTACCAGTGCTTGTGTAACAGGGCTCAGTGTGAGTTCCCAGTGCTTGTGTAACAGGGCCCAATGCAGTGTGAGTTCCCAGTGCTTGTGTAACAGGGCTCAGTGTGAGTTCCCAGTGTTTGTGTAACAGGGCTCAGTGCAGTGTGAGTTCCCAGTGCTTGTGTAACAGGGCTCAGTGCAGTGTTAGTTCCCAGTGCTTGTGTAACAGGGCTCAGTGCAGTGTTAGTTCCCAGTGTTTGTGTAACAGTGCTCAGTGCAGTGTGAGTTCCCAGTGCTTGTGTAACAGGGCTCAGTGCAGTGTGAGTTCCCAATGCTTGTGTAACAGGGCTCAGTGCAGTGTGAGTTCCCAGTGCTTGTGTAACAGCGCTCAGTGCAGTGTGAGTTCCCAATGCTTGTGTAACAGGGCTCAGTGCAGTGTTAGTTCCCAGTGCTTGTGTAACAGGGCTCAGTGCAGTGTGAGTTCCCAATGCTTGTGTAACAGGGCTCAGTGCAGTGTTAGTTCCCAGTGTTTGTGTAACAGGGCTCAGTGCAGTGTGAGTTCCCAGTGCTTGTGTAACAGGGCTCAGTGCAGTGTGAGTTACCAGTGCTTGTGTAACAGGGCTCAGTGTGAGTTCCCAGTGCTTGTGTAACAGGGCTCAATGCAGTGTGAGTTCCCAGTGCTTGTGTAACAGGGCTCAGTGTGAGTTCCCAGTGTTTGTGTAACAGGGCTCAGTGCAGTGTGAGTTCCCAGTGCTTGTGTAACAGGGCTCAGTGCAGTGTGAGATCCCAGTGCTTGTGTAACAGGGCTCAGTGCAGTGTGAGTTCTCAGTGCTTGTGTAACAGGGCTCAGTGCAGTGTGAGTTCCCAGTGCTTGTGTAACAGGGCTCAGTGCAGTGTGAGTTCCCAGTGCTTGTGTAACAGGGTTCAGTGTGAGTTCCCAGTGCTTGTGTAACAGGGCTCAGTGTGAGTGAGTGTGAGTTCCCAATGCTTGTGTAACAGGGCTCAGTGTGAGTTCCCAGTGCTTGTGTAACAGGGCTCAGTGTGAGTGAGTGTGAGTTCCCAGTGCTTGTGTAACAGGGCTCAGTGCAATGTGAGTTCCCAGTGCTTGTGTAACAGGGCTCAGTGTGAGTTCCCAGTGCTTGTGTAACAGGGCTCAGTGCAGTGTGAGTTCCCAGTGCTTGTGTAACAGGGCTCAGTGTGAGTGAGTGTGAGTTCCAAGTGCTTGTGTAACAGGGCTCAGTGTGAGTTCCCAGTACTTGTGTAACAGGACTCAGTGTGAGTGAGTGTGAGTTCCCAGTGCTTGTGTAACAGGTCTCAGTGCAGTGTGAGTTCCCAGTGCTTGTGTAACAGTGCTCAGTGTGAGTTCCCAGTGCTTGTGTAACAGGGCTCAGTGTGAGTGAGTGTGAGTTCCAAGTGCTTGTGCAACAGGGCTCAGTGTGAGTTTCCAGTGCTTGTGTAACAGGGCTCAGTGTGAGTTCCCAGTGCTTGTGTAACAGGGCTCAATGCAGTGTGAGTTCCCAGTGCTTCTGTAACAGGGCTCAGTGTGAGTTCCCAGTGTTTGTGTAACAGGGCTCACTGCAGTGTGAGTTCCCAATGCTTGTGTAACAGGACTCAGTGCAGTGTGAGTTCCCAGTGCTTGTGTAACAGGGCTCAGTGCAGTGTGAGTTCCAAGTGCTTGTGCAACAGGGCTCAGTGTGAGTTTCCAGTGCTTGTGTAACAGGGCTCAGTGTGAGTTTCCAGTGCTTGTGTAACAGGGCTCAGTGTGCGTGAGCGTGAGTTCCCAGTGTTTGTGTAACAGGGCTCAGTGCAGTGTGAGTTCCCAGTGCTTGTGTAACAGGGCTCAGTGCAGTGTGAGTTCCCAGTGCTTGTGTAACAGGGCTCAGTGTTAGTTCCCAGTGTTTGTGTAACAGGGCTCAGTGCAGTGTGAGTTCCCAGTGCTTGTGTAACAGGGCTCACTGCAGTGTGAGTTCCCAGTGCTTGTGTAACAGGGCTCAGTGCAGTGTGAGTTCCCAGTGCTTGTGTAACAGGGCTCAGTGCAGTGTGAGTTCCCAGTGTTTGTGTAACAGGGCTCAGTGCAGTGTGAGTTCCCAATGCTTGTGTAACAGGGCTCAGTGCAGTGTGAGTTCCCAATGCTTGTGTAACAGGGCTCAGTGCAGTGTGAGTTCCCAGTGTTTGTGTAACAGGGCTCCGTGCAGTGTGAGTTCCCAATGCTTGTGTAACAGGGCTCAGTGCAGTGTGAGTTCCCAGTGTTTGTGTAACAGGGCTCAGTGCAGTGTTAGTTCCCAGTGCTTGTGTAACAGGGCTCAGTGCAGTGTGAGTTCCCAATGCTTGTGTAACAGGGCTCAGTGCAGTGTTAGTTCCCAGTGCTTGTGTAACAGGGCTCAGTGCAGTGTGAGTTCCCAATGCTTGTGTAACAGGGCTCAGTGCAGTGTTAGTTCCCAGTGTTTGTGTAACAGGGCTCAGTGCAGTGTTAGTTCCCAGTGTTTGTGTAACAGGGCTCAGTGCAGTGTGAGTTCCCAGTGCTTGTGTAACAGGGCTCAGTGTGAGTTCCCAGTGCTTGTGTAACAGGGCTCAGTGCAGTGTTAGTTCCCAGTGTTTGTGTAACAGGGCTCAGTGCAGTGTTCGTTCCCAGTGCTTGTGTAACAGGGCTCAGTGCAGTGTTAGTTCCCAGTGTTTGTGTAACAGGGCTCAGTGCAGTGTGAGTTCCCAGTGCTTGTGTAACAGGGCTCAGTGCAGTGTGAGTTCCCAGTGTTTGTGTAACAGGGCTCAGTGCAGTGTGAGTTCCCAGTGCTTGTGTAACAGGGCTCAGTGCAGTGTTAGTTCCCAGTGTTTGTGTAACAGGGCTCAGTGCAGTGTGAGTTCCCAGTGCTTGTGTAACAGGGCTCAGTGCAGTGTTAGTTCCCAGTGTTTGTGTAACAGGGCTCAGTGCAGTGTTAGTTCCCAGTGCTTGTGTAACAGGGCTCAGTGCAGTGTTAGTTCCCAGTGCTTGTGTAACAGGGCTCAGTGCAGTGTTAGTTCCCAGTGCTTGTGTAACAGGGCTCAGTGCAGTGTTAGTTCCCAGTGCTTGTGTAACAGGGCTCAGTGCAGTGTGAGTTCCCAGTGCTTGTGTAACAGGGCTCAGTGCAGTGTTAGTTCCCAGTGTTTGTGTAACAGGGCTCAGTGCAGTGTTAGTTCCCAGTGCTTGTGTAACAGGGCTCAGTGCAGTGTTAGTTCCCAGTGCTTGTGTAACAGGGCTCAGTGCAGTGTGAGTTCCCAGTGTTTGTGTAACAGGGCTCAGTGCAGTGTTAGTTCCCAGTGTTTGTGTAACAGGGCTCAGTGCAGTGTTAGTTCCCAGTGCTTGTGTAACAGGGCTCAGTGCAGTGTTAGTTCCCAGTGTTTGTGTAACAGGGCTCAGTGCAGTGTTAGTTCCCAGTGCTTGTGTAACAGGGCTCAGTGCAGTGTTAGTTCCCAGTGTTTGTGTAACAGGGCTCAGTGCAGTGTGAGTTCCCAGTGCTTGTGTAACAGGGCTCAGTGCAGTGTGAGTTCCCAGTGCTTGTGTAACAGGGCTCAGTGCAGTGTGAGTTCCCAGTGTTTGTGTAACAGGGCTCAGTGCAGTGTGAGTTCCCAGTGCTTGTGTAACAGGGCTCAGTGCAGTGTTAGTTCCCAGTGCTTGTGTAACAGGGCTCAGTGCAGTGTTAGTTCCCAGTGTTTGTGTAACAGGGCTCAGTGCAGTGTTAGTTCCCAGTGCTTGTGTAACAGGGCTCAGTGCAGTGTTAGTTCCCAGTGCTTGTGTAACAGGGCTCAGTGCAGTGTGAGTTCCCAGTGTTTGTGTAACAGGGCTCAGTGCAGTGTTAGTTCCCAGTGTTTGTGTAACAGGGCTCAGTGCAGTGTTAGTTCCCAGTGCTTGTGTAACAGGGCTCAGTGCAGTGTTAGTTCCCAGTGTTTGTGTAACAGGGCTCAGTGCAGTGTGAGTTCCCAGTGTTTGTGTAACAGGGCTCAGTGCAGTGTGAGTTCCCAGTGCTTGTGTAACAGGGCTCAGTGCAGTGTTAGTTCCCAGTGCTTGTGTAACAGGGCTCAGTGCAGTGTTAGTTCCCAGTGCTTGTGTAACAGGGCTCAGTGCAGTGTTAGTTCCCAGTGTTTGTGTAACAGGGCTCAGTGCAGTGTGAGTTCCCAGTGCTTGTGTAACAGGGCTCAGTGCAGTGTGAGTTCCCAGTGTTTGTGTAACAGGGCTCAGTGCAGTGTTAGTTCCCAGTGTTTGTGTAACAGGGCTCAGTGCACTGTGAGTTCCCAGTGCTTGTGTAACAGGGCTCAGTGCAGTGTGAGTTCCCAGTGTTTGTGTAACAGGGCTCAGTGCAGTGTGAGTTCCCAGTGTTTGTGTAACAGGGCTCAGTGCAGTGTGAGTTCCCAGTGTTTGTGTAACAGGGCTCAGTGCAGTGTGAGTTCCCAGTGCTTGTGTAACAGGGCTCAGTGTGAGTGAGTGTGAGTTCCAAGTGCTTGTGTAACAGGGCTCAGTGTGAGTTCCCAGTACTTGTGTAACAGGACTCAGTGTGAGTGAGTGTGAGTTCCCAGTGCTTGTGTAACAGGTCTCAGTGCAGTGTGAGTTCCCAGTGCTTGTGTAACAGTGCTCAGTGTGAGTTCCCAGTGCTTGTGTAACAGGGCTCAGTGTGAGTGAGTGTGAGTTCCAAGTGCTTGTGCAACAGGGCTCAGTGTGAGTTTCCAGTGCTTGTGTAACAGGGCTCAGTGTGAGTTCCCAGTGCTTGTGTAACAGGGCTCAATGCAGTGTGAGTTCCCAGTGTTTGTGTAACAGGGCTCAGTGCAGTGTTAGTTCCCAGTGTTTGTGTAACAGGGCTCAGTGCAGTGTGAGTTCCCAGTGCTTGTGTAACAGGGCTCAGTGCAGTGTGAGTTACCAGTGCTTGTGTAACAGGGCTCAGTGTGAGTTCCCAGTGCTTGTGTAACAGGGCCCAATGCAGTGTGAGTTCCCAGTGTTTGTGTAACAGGGCTCAGTGCAGTGTGAGTTCCCAGTGCTTGTGTAACAGGGCTCAGTGCAGTGTTAGTTCCCAGTGCTTGTGTAACAGGGCTCAGTGCAGTGTTAGTTCCCAGTGTTTGTGTAACAGTGCTCAGTGCAGTGTGAGTTCCCAGTGCTTGTGTAACAGGGCTCAGTGCAGTGTGAGTTCCCAATGCTTGTGTAACAGGGCTCAGTGCAGTGTGAGTTCCCAGTGCTTGTGTAACAGCGCTCAGTGCAGTGTGAGTTCCCAATGCTTGTGTAACAGGGCTCAGTGCAGTGTTAGTTCCCAGTGCTTGTGTAACAGGGCTCAGTGCAGTGTGAGTTCCCAATGCTTGTGTAACAGGGCTCAGTGCAGTGTTAGTTCCCAGTGTTTGTGTAACAGGGCTCAGTGCAGTGTGAGTTCCCAGTGCTTGTGTAACAGGGCTCAGTGCAGTGTGAGTTACCAGTGCTTGTGTAACAGGGCTCAGTGTGAGTTCCCAGTGCTTGTGTAACAGGGCTCAATGCAGTGTGAGTTCCCAGTGCTTGTGTAACAGGGCTCAGTGTGAGTTCCCAGTGTTTGTGTAACAGGGCTCAGTGCAGTGTGAGTTCCCAGTGCTTGTGTAACAGGGCTCAGTGCAGTGTGAGATCCCAGTGCTTGTGTAACAGGGCTCAGTGCAGTGTGAGTTCTCAGTGCTTGTGTAACAGGGCTCAGTGCAGTGTGAGTTCCCAGTGCTTGTGTAACAGGGCTCAGTGCAGTGTGAGTTCCCAGTGCTTGTGTAACAGGGTTCAGTGTGAGTTCCCAGTGCTTGTGTAACAGGGCTCAGTGTGAGTGAGTGTGAGTTCCCAATGCTTGTGTAACAGGGCTCAGTGTGAGTTCCCAGTGCTTGTGTAACAGGGCTCAGTGTGAGTGAGTGTGAGTTCCCAGTGCTTGTGTAACAGGGCTCAGTGCAATGTGAGTTCCCAGTGCTTGTGTAACAGGGCTCAGTGTGAGTTCCCAGTGCTTGTGTAACAGGGCTCAGTGCAGTGTGAGTTCCCAGTGCTTGTGTAACAGGGCTCAGTGTGAGTGAGTGTGAGTTCCAAGTGCTTGTGTAACAGGGCTCAGTGTGAGTTCCCAGTACTTGTGTAACAGGACTCAGTGTGAGTGAGTGTGAGTTCCCAGTGCTTGTGTAACAGGTCTCAGTGCAGTGTGAGTTCCCAGTGCTTGTGTAACAGTGCTCAGTGTGAGTTCCCAGTGCTTGTGTAACAGGGCTCAGTGTGAGTGAGTGTGAGTTCCAAGTGCTTGTGCAACAGGGCTCAGTGTGAGTTTCCAGTGCTTGTGTAACAGGGCTCAGTGTGAGTTCCCAGTGCTTGTGTAACAGGGCTCAATGCAGTGTGAGTTCCCAGTGTTTGTGTAACAGGGCTCAGTGCAGTGTTAGTTCCCAGTGTTTGTGTAACAGGGCTCAGTGCAGTGTGAGTTCCCAGTGCTTGTGTAACAGGGCTCAGTGCAGTGTGAGTTACCAGTGCTTGTGTAACAGGGCTCAGTGTGAGTTCCCAGTGCTTGTGTAACAGGGCCCAATGCAGTGTGAGTTCCCAGTGCTTGTGTAACAGGGCTCAGTGTGAGTTCCCAGTGTTTGTGTAACAGGGCTCAGTGCAGTGTGAGTTCCCAGTGCTTGTGTAACAGGGCTCAGTGCAGTGTTAGTTCCCAGTGCTTGTGTAACAGGGCTCAGTGCAGTGTTAGTTCCCAGTGTTTGTGTAACAGTGCTCAGTGCAGTGTGAGTTCCCAGTGCTTGTGTAACAGGGCTCAGTGCAGTGTGAGTTCCCAATGCTTGTGTAACAGGGCTCAGTGCAGTGTGAGTTCCCAGTGCTTGTGTAACAGCGCTCAGTGCAGTGTGAGTTCCCAATGCTTGTGTAACAGGGCTCAGTGCAGTGTTAGTTCCCAGTGCTTGTGTAACAGGGCTCAGTGCAGTGTGAGTTCCCAATGCTTGTGTAACAGGGCTCAGTGCAGTGTTAGTTCCCAGTGTTTGTGTAACAGGGCTCAGTGCAGTGTGAGTTCCCAGTGCTTGTGTAACAGGGCTCAGTGCAGTGTGAGTTACCAGTGCTTGTGTAACAGGGCTCAGTGTGAGTTCCCAGTGCTTGTGTAACAGGGCTCAATGCAGTGTGAGTTCCCAGTGCTTGTGTAACAGGGCTCAGTGTGAGTTCCCAGTGTTTGTGTAACAGGGCTCAGTGCAGTGTGAGTTCCCAGTGCTTGTGTAACAGGGCTCAGTGCAGTGTGAGATCCCAGTGCTTGTGTAACAGGGCTCAGTGCAGTGTGAGTTCTCAGTGCTTGTGTAACAGGGCTCAGTGCAGTGTGAGTTCCCAGTGCTTGTGTAACAGGGCTCAGTGCAGTGTGAGTTCCCAGTGCTTGTGTAACAGGGTTCAGTGTGAGTTCCCAGTGCTTGTGTAACAGGGCTCAGTGTGAGTGAGTGTGAGTTCCCAATGCTTGTGTAACAGGGCTCAGTGTGAGTTCCCAGTGCTTGTGTAACAGGGCTCAGTGTGAGTGAGTGTGAGTTCCCAGTGCTTGTGTAACAGGGCTCAGTGCAATGTGAGTTCCCAGTGCTTGTGTAACAGGGCTCAGTGTGAGTTCCCAGTGCTTGTGTAACAGGGCTCAGTGCAGTGTGAGTTCCCAGTGCTTGTGTAACAGGGCTCAGTGTGAGTGAGTGTGAGTTCCAAGTGCTTGTGTAACAGGGCTCAGTGTGAGTTCCCAGTACTTGTGTAACAGGACTCAGTGTGAGTGAGTGTGAGTTCCCAGTGCTTGTGTAACAGGTCTCAGTGCAGTGTGAGTTCCCAGTGCTTGTGTAACAGTGCTCAGTGTGAGTTCCCAGTGCTTGTGTAACAGGGCTCAGTGTGAGTGAGTGTGAGTTCCAAGTGCTTGTGCAACAGGGCTCAGTGTGAGTTTCCAGTGCTTGTGTAACAGGGCTCAGTGTGAGTTCCCAGTGCTTGTGTAACAGGGCTCAATGCAGTGTGAGTTCCCAGTGCTTCTGTAACAGGGCTCAGTGTGAGTTCCCAGTGTTTGTGTAACAGGGCTCACTGCAGTGTGAGTTCCCAATGCTTGTGTAACAGGACTCAGTGCAGTGTGAGTTCCCAGTGCTTGTGTAACAGGGCTCAGTGCAGTGTGAGTTCCAAGTGCTTGTGCAACAGGGCTCAGTGTGAGTTTCCAGTGCTTGTGTAACAGGGCTCAGTGTGAGTTTCCAGTGCTTGTGTAACAGGGCTCAGTGTGCGTGAGCGTGAGTTCCCAGTGTTTGTGTAACAGGGCTCAGTGCAGTGTGAGTTCCCAGTGCTTGTGTAACAGGGCTCAGTGCAGTGTGAGTTCCCAGTGCTTGTGTAACAGGGCTCAGTGTTAGTTCCCAGTGTTTGTGTAACAGGGCTCAGTGCAGTGTGAGTTCCCAGTGCTTGTGTAACAGGGCTCACTGCAGTGTGAGTTCCCAGTGCTTGTGTAACAGGGCTCAGTGCAGTGTGAGTTCCCAGTGCTTGTGTAACAGGGCTCAGTGCAGTGTGAGTTCCCAGTGTTTGTGTAACAGGGCTCAGTGCAGTGTGAGTTCCCAATGCTTGTGTAACAGGGCTCAGTGCAGTGTGAGTTCCCAATGCTTGTGTAACAGGGCTCAGTGCAGTGTGAGTTCCCAGTGTTTGTGTAACAGGGCTCCGTGCAGTGTGAGTTCCCAATGCTTGTGTAACAGGGCTCAGTGCAGTGTGAGTTCCCAGTGTTTGTGTAACAGGGCTCAGTGCAGTGTTAGTTCCCAGTGCTTGTGTAACAGGGCTCAGTGCAGTGTGAGTTCCCAATGCTTGTGTAACAGGGCTCAGTGCAGTGTTAGTTCCCAGTGCTTGTGTAACAGGGCTCAGTGCAGTGTGAGTTCCCAATGCTTGTGTAACAGGGCTCAGTGCAGTGTTAGTTCCCAGTGTTTGTGTAACAGGGCTCAGTGCAGTGTTAGTTCCCAGTGTTTGTGTAACAGGGCTCAGTGCAGTGTGAGTTCCCAGTGCTTGTGTAACAGGGCTCAGTGTGAGTTCCCAGTGCTTGTGTAACAGGGCTCAGTGCAGTGTTAGTTCCCAGTGTTTGTGTAACAGGGCTCAGTGCAGTGTTCGTTCCCAGTGCTTGTGTAACAGGGCTCAGTGCAGTGTTAGTTCCCAGTGTTTGTGTAACAGGGCTCAGTGCAGTGTGAGTTCCCAGTGCTTGTGTAACAGGGCTCAGTGCAGTGTGAGTTCCCAGTGTTTGTGTAACAGGGCTCAGTGCAGTGTGAGTTCCCAGTGCTTGTGTAACAGGGCTCAGTGCAGTGTTAGTTCCCAGTGTTTGTGTAACAGGGCTCAGTGCAGTGTGAGTTCCCAGTGCTTGTGTAACAGGGCTCAGTGCAGTGTTAGTTCCCAGTGTTTGTGTAACAGGGCTCAGTGCAGTGTTAGTTCCCAGTGCTTGTGTAACAGGGCTCAGTGCAGTGTTAGTTCCCAGTGCTTGTGTAACAGGGCTCAGTGCAGTGTTAGTTCCCAGTGCTTGTGTAACAGGGCTCAGTGCAGTGTTAGTTCCCAGTGCTTGTGTAACAGGGCTCAGTGCAGTGTGAGTTCCCAGTGCTTGTGTAACAGGGCTCAGTGCAGTGTTAGTTCCCAGTGTTTGTGTAACAGGGCTCAGTGCAGTGTTAGTTCCCAGTGCTTGTGTAACAGGGCTCAGTGCAGTGTTAGTTCCCAGTGCTTGTGTAACAGGGCTCAGTGCAGTGTGAGTTCCCAGTGTTTGTGTAACAGGGCTCAGTGCAGTGTTAGTTCCCAGTGTTTGTGTAACAGGGCTCAGTGCAGTGTTAGTTCCCAGTGCTTGTGTAACAGGGCTCAGTGCAGTGTTAGTTCCCAGTGTTTGTGTAACAGGGCTCAGTGCAGTGTTAGTTCCCAGTGCTTGTGTAACAGGGCTCAGTGCAGTGTTAGTTCCCAGTGTTTGTGTAACAGGGCTCAGTGCAGTGTGAGATCCCAGTGCTTGTGTAACAGGGCTCAGTGCAGTGTGAGTTCCCAGTGCTTGTGTAACAGGGCTCAGTGCAGTGTGAGTTCCCAGTGTTTGTGTAACAGGGCTCAGTGCAGTGTGAGTTCCCAGTGCTTGTGTAACAGGGCTCAGTGCAGTGTTAGTTCCCAGTGCTTGTGTAACAGGGCTCAGTGCAGTGTTAGTTCCCAGTGTTTGTGTAACAGGGCTCAGTGCAGTGTTAGTTCCCAGTGCTTGTGTAACAGGGCTCAGTGCAGTGTTAGTTCCCAGTGCTTGTGTAACAGGGCTCAGTGCAGTGTGAGTTCCCAGTGTTTGTGTAACAGGGCTCAGTGCAGTGTTAGTTCCCAGTGTTTGTGTAACAGGGCTCAGTGCAGTGTTAGTTCCCAGTGCTTGTGTAACAGGGCTCAGTGCAGTGTTAGTTCCCAGTGTTTGTGTAACAGGGCTCAGTGCAGTGTGAGTTCCCAGTGTTTGTGTAACAGGGCTCAGTGCAGTGTGAGTTCCCAGTGCTTGTGTAACAGGGCTCAGTGCAGTGTTAGTTCCCAGTGCTTGTGTAACAGGGCTCAGTGCAGTGTTAGTTCCCAGTGCTTGTGTAACAGGGCTCAGTGCAGTGTTAGTTCCCAGTGTTTGTGTAACAGGGCTCAGTGCAGTGTGAGTTCCCAGTGCTTGTGTAACAGGGCTCAGTGCAGTGTGAGTTCCCAGTGTTTGTGTAACAGGGCTCAGTGCAGTGTTAGTTCCCAGTGTTTGTGTAACAGGGCTCAGTGCACTGTGAGTTCCCAGTGCTTGTGTAACAGGGCTCAGTGCAGTGTGAGTTCCCAGTGTTTGTGTAACAGGGCTCAGTGCAGTGTGAGTTCCCAGTGTTTGTGTAACAGGGCTCAGTGCAGTGTGAGTTCCCAGTGTTTGTGTAACAGGGCTCAGTGCAGTGTGAGTTCCCAGTGCTTGTGTAACAGGGCTCAGTGCAGTGTGAGTTCCCAGTGTTTGTGTAACAGGGCTCAGTGCAGTGTGAGTTCCCAGTGTTTGTGTAACAGGGCTCAGTGCAGTGTAACAGGGCTCAGTGTGAGTTCCCAGTGCTTGTGTAACAGGGCTCAGTGCAGTGTGAGTTCCCAGTGTTTGTGTAACAGGGCTCAGTGCAGTGTGAGTTCCCAGTGTTTGTGTAACAGGGCTCAGTGCAGTGTAACAGGGCTCAGTGTGAGTTCCCAGTGCTTGTGTAACAGGGCTCAGTGCAGTGTGAGTTCCCAGTGTTTGTGTAACAGGGCTCAGTGCAGTGTAACAGGGCTCAGTGTGAGTTCCCAGTGCTTGTGTAACAGGGCTCAGTGCAGTGTGAGTTCCCAGTGCAGTGTAACAGGGCTCAGTGCAGTGTAACAGGGCTCAGTGCTTGTGTAACAGTGCTCAGTGCAGTGTTAGTTCCCAGTGTTTGTGTGACAGGGCTCAGTGCAGTGTGAGTTCCCAGTGCAGTGTAACAGGGTTCAGTGCAGTGTGAGTTCCCAGTGTTTGTGTAACAGGGCTCAGTGCAGTGTTAGTTCCCAGTGCTTGTGTAACAGGGCTCAGTGCAGTGTTAGTTCCCAGTGCAGTGTAACAGGGCTCAGTGCAGTGTGAGTTCCCAGTGCAGTGTAACAGGGCTCAGTGCAGTGTGTTACAGACGGAGGAAGAGGCGGTGTCGCGCTTTCCCGAGGGAGGAGCCCGGCCGCAAACACGAGCCAAGCGCGCTCCCGCGGACACAGCAGCTGGTGAGAGGAAATTGACATTTCTCAGAGTGAAAGCGACGAACAATCAACCAGATACCGCCGAGTAAATCCTCCGTTACTCCCGGAGCACAGAGCTCAGGGCTGCTTCATAGAGGTGAGGGGGATTCATGTATCATTCGGGGAGGGGTTCATGTATCATTCGGGGGGGGAATTAATGTATCATTAGGTGGGGTTCATGTATGATTCAGGGGAGGGGGATTCATGTATCATTCAGGGGAGGGGGATTCATGTACGATTCAGGGGAGGGGGGTTCATGTATGATTCAGGGGAGGGGGATTCATGTATCATTCAGGGGAGGGGGGTTCATGTATGATTCAGGGGAGGGGGATTCATGTACCATTCAGGGGAGGGGGGTTCATGTATGATTCAGGGGAGGGGGGTTCATGTATGATTCAGGGGAGGGGGATTCATGTATCATTCAGGGGAGGGGGGTTCATGTATGATTCAGGGGAGGGGGTTCATGTATCATTCAGGGGAGGGGGATTCATGTACGATTCAGGGGAGGGGGATTCATGTACCATTCAGGGGAGGGGGGTTCATGTATGATTCAGGGGAGGGGGGTTCATGTACCATTCAGGGGAGGGGGATTCATGTACCATTCAGGGGAGGGGGGTTCATGTATGATTCAGGGGAGGGGGATTCATGTATCATTCAGGGGAGGGGGGTTCATGTACCATTCAGGGGAGGGAGATTCATGTACCATTCAGGGGAGGGGGGTTCATGTATGATTCAGGGGAGGGGGGTTCATGTATCATTCGGGGGGATTCATGTATGATTCGAGGAGGGATTCATGTATGATTCGAGGGGGGATTCATGTATGATTCGAGGGGGGGATTCATGTATGATTCGAGGAGGGATTCATGTATGATTCGAGGGGGGATTCATGTATGATTCGAGGGGGGGATTCATGTATCATTCGGGGGGATTCATGTATGATTCGAGGAGGGATTCATGTATGATTCGAGGAGGGATTCATGTATGATTCGAGGGGGGGATTCATGTATGATTCGAGGGGGGGATTCATGTGTGATTCGAGGGGGGGATTCATGTATGATTCGAGGGGGGGATTCATGTATGATTCGAGGGGGGGATTCATGTGTGATTCGAGGGGGGGATTCATGTATGATTCGAGGGGGGGGATTCATGTATGATTCGAGGGGGGGATTCATGTATGATTCGAGGGGGGGATTCATGTATGATTCGAGGGGGGGATTCATGTATGATTCGAGGGGGGGATTCATGTATGATTCGAGGGGGGGATTCATGTATGATTCGAGGGGGGGATTCATGTATGATTCAGGGGAGGGGATTCATGTATGATTCAGCAGGGATACCTAATTGACGAGTTAAGTTATGGTGATGGTGAGAATATTTCCTTTTGGGATTTTTGGCGCCTCTACATTTTGTGGGTTTGAATGCAGGAGCTGTTTGCCACTGAGACCTGATCGGGCCTTTCAGGCCAGACTTTGAGAGGGTGAAAACTTCAATGAGGTACAGACTTGATTAAAACTGGCTGATCCTGCTGAATAATGCTGGATGTGGAGTGACATTAGTGAGCTGGTGATTTGGGTGTGGAGAATAGGTATCAATTATTATGAAACTTAGAATTTTTATGTTATGTAATTTTATATGTAACAATATTTATGCAACATAATTTTCATGCTTGGTACCCTATTAATAGGTTATTAATAAGGTAACAATTATTATGTAACTATGAATGCAAAGGATTCGAGTAAGTTCCAGCATACATAACCATTCCACTAATGATTTGCCTTTTATTGGATTTGTTTCCATCGCTCCACCATCGGTGGCCGTGCCTACAGCTGCCTCAGCCCCAAGCTCTGGAATTCCCTCCCTAAACCTCTCCGCCAGTGGTGGAGCGATGAAAATCGAGGATGCGCAAGAGACCAGAATTGGAGGAGCGCAGAGATGTCGGAGGGTTGTAGGGCTGGAGGAGGTTGTTACAGAGATAGGCAGGGGTGATCATTTCATTAGTTCATTCATTCTTAAAAAGATATTTTGTGCAAATGGCATATGCAGCTTGCTAGTTTTGCTGTGTGGAAAATAGACCAGCTCATAAAGTCCTGCTGAACTTTTATTTTAAAAAAATGCACACTGTGTAAATGACACCAAGATTATTGTCCTGAAGAAGACTTTCACATCAAATATACACCGCCCTTTGGAACTAGCTGTTGGGTGTTATCAATAGTGCTGTGCCTCTTTGCTTGTTATTGCTGTGTCGTGTATGAGCAGGATTTCTTATCTTGATGTCTGCCACAGAAATCAAGATATTTTGTGTCGTGCTTGGATTATTAATAGTGCAGTGTAGTGTCATATTGAGACTTAGTCAAGTTCTGGGGGTAAATGTTCTGCGGTGGGTGGGTTCCTCGATATCCCACTAACTTCGGTGAAAGATCACGGACACCCCCAGAGAATCGGGAAAAGCAGCAGATTACCCCATTTCTGAATAACATCTCTTGGGATTTGTCCCTTACCACAGACCCAAGGACCCCAAACACGCCGCCTCTTGGTAGCTTTGCCTCACAATATAAAGACCCTCCGACAAGTCTAAACTGATTCTGACCCACTTACTAAAGCTGGCTCCTTGATGTGTTTTGCTTTTCTGCACTGTCCTACTCCAGTGTATTTGTTGACACTCTTCATTCTTCACCAGCTCTCAGTTCCCATAGTATCAGATCTTGCCTAGCTCTTCGGTTCTGCTTGCTCTACCATCTCATCAGTCCCTTCTCGAATGCCCCCATCACCTTCCTCAATCTTCTTTTCTTGATCACTAACCCGAGCATGCCCTCAGGCATCCACGCTTAGTTGGTTGTGGCTCAGGGGGAAGTCTCACTTCTTGAGTCAGAAGGTTGTGGGTTCAAGTCCCACTCCAGAGACTTGAGCACAAAATCCAGGCTGAGACTCCAGTGAAGTACAGAGGGAGCGCCGCACTGTCAGAGGTGCCGTCTTTCAGATGAGACGTTAAACTGAAGCCCTGTCTGCCCTCAGGTGGACGTAAAAGATCCCACGGCACTATTTCGAAGAAGAGCAGGGGAGTTATCACCAGTGTCCTTGGGCCAATATTTATCCCTCAACCAACAGCACTAAAAAAACAGATTGTCTGGCCATTTATTTCATTGCTGTTTGTGGGAGCTTGCTGTGTGCAAATTGGCTGCCGCATTTCCTACATTACAACTGTGGCTGCACTTCAAAAGTACTTCATTGGCTGTAAAGCGCTTTGGGATGTCCTGAGGTTGTGAAAGGCGCTATAGAAATGCAAGTCTTTCTTTTGTTTATAAATAACACTTGGTCTGTGTGATTGCCTGGACTGGTTTCAATCGCCTGAGGGGGTTGGAGAGGAATTTTCTGGAGAATTTTTTCCCCTTATTGGTCCTGGGGTCTTTCTCTCTTTTTGCCTCTCCCGGGAGATCACGTGGCTGAGGCGGGGGTTAAGCGGCGTTGAGGGTGTAAAGAAGTGTCTAGTTGCGATGCTCCAGCCACCATGGTGTGGGTAAGCTTGATGGACCAGCTGGTCTTTTCCTGCCTGCCAATTTGGTATGTTGCGTGACAGCAATCTTGGCATCAAGCCAAACTGCAAACACCGTACTTTGTATTTTTCTGATAGGCGTGTGTTGCCTGTGAGCTACAGACCATCTCTAGTTGTGCCTTCAAATGCTATTCTCTTCGTCCTCCTGTCAGTGGGGCTCCCAGACTTTTTATGGGTTATCAGACACTGCAGCAGTACTTTCTTCTTCCAACACAAGTTCCGTGTACTCACAAACTCCTTCCACAGTGACAAACACCTGCTCTTCTTCAGTGTCATTGGTACCCTTCCCACTCTTTCAACCTGTCCAACACTCTCCCCGTTCTTTCTGATGTGATGACCCTGTCAGGTTATCCATGAACACACTCTCTGCATTGGCAGTTCTATTTGTTCAGCCATTACAGCTACATCTTTTGTCTTCACCCTGTCCCCCACCCCCCCCCCCCCCCCCCCCCCCCCCCACCCCAGCATCACTTCCATATGCACTAGAAACAGCAGTGGTGTATCTTTTCACAGAGTGCCTTGTTTCCAAACTGATCAAGAATAACTGTTCAACATCTGCACTGTGTGTTCTGGTATTTAGAAAAACCTCAGTCAGTTTGTGTGAGATTGACTTGTATCCAAATGTACAACCATTATACTTCCTCCTCCTCCTCCTCCTTCATTTAATTGATTTTTTATCCAGGTTACCTCGGTATGTTAAAGATAACCTGCAAAAACAAGACACTCCTGCTTCCTGCACCTCGATCGATACAGTCAATTTCAGTCACCTCGTCGGCACTTCAAAAGAGGATTCTGACCTCGCTCGTGTAAACCGAATAATTTCGACGGAATGCTATTGTTTGGGATGTATACGCTTCAGGACAAACACCAGCTCCTCACACCCACACTCAGAATCTACCACCAAACCTTCAGCACCTTTCAATACCTCTTAAAACGCCTTGGAGGTTCTGATTAACTCCTGCTCTCGCTTTCTTTACAACTCTCGCCATCTTAGTGCACATTTGTCAAACTCCACAGCTGCTTCTGTCGATTCCTCGCACCTACCGTCAAGGTGTCTCTGAATTGTAGGTGGCTCCTCTTGGGACACCCCAATATCTCACGCATTGCTTCAGTGAACAAACCCCTTCGTATGTCTGTGGATCCGTCACAAGAGCTCGCTCTTTTTTTCATCTTTCTTTTCGTCCTTGCTCTCAACACATTCCTCAGTTCAGCAGGGCTCGCTGCTTCTTCTCCTCAAGGCCTTCGCGCTAGCCTCATATTTTCTTTCCCTTTCTCGACATCCCTAACTTCCTCTCCAACTTGCTTGGATAACAATTCTTTTCCTTTCTTGATAGAAATATTGTAGTCCATAGAATCTTAACAAGAAAACAGAAAGGACTTGCATTTCTCCAGCGCCTTTCACGACCACCGGACGTCTCAGAGCGCTTTACAGCCAATAAAGTACTTTTTGAAGTGTAGTCACTGTTGTAATGTAGGAAATGCGGCAGCCGATTTGTGCACAGCAAGCTCCCGCAAACAGCAATGTGATCATGACCAAATCATCTGTTTTTAGTGATGTTGATTGAGGGATAAATATTGGCCCAGGACACCGGGGAGAACTCCCCCTGCTCTTCTTCCAAATAGTGCCATGGGATCTTCTGCATCCACCTGAGAGAGCAGACGGGGCCTCGGTTTAATGTCTCATCCAAAAGACGGCACCTCCGACAGTCTAGCGCTCCCTCAGCACTGCACTGAGTGTCAGCCTAGATTTTTGTGCTGGAGTCTCCGGAGTGGGACCTGAACCCACGACCTTCTGACTCAGAGGTGCGAGTGCGACCCACCGAGCCATGGCTGACACTACAGCACAGAAGGAGGCCGTCTGAAGGAGCTGCTTAAGCCGGCTCTTTGAAAAAGTTGTCCAATTAGTCTCACTCGTTCCTGCTTTTTCCCCATAGCCCGGCAAATGTTTGCTTTTCAAGCATTTATCCAATTCTCTTTTCCAAAGTTACTATTGAATCCTCTTGCACTACCATGGTGCATTCCAGTTAATGGAATCCTCCAATGCAGTTTTCTCTAACAAACATTGGTGTTTGCCTCAAGTGTAACATTACATTGCTGCATCATTTGATTCAGTTTGTTTATGTGCAGATTAACATCACGCTGCCTTCACAAGTCACGTGAGGGGTTGGTGTAACAGGACAACTCCCAACTACTCCCCAGTTCCAGCCTATGTTTCTTGTGGAAAAACAATCAACATCCCAGGCTCTTTACAGCCTCCCTAACTGGCCTGGGCTATTGAACAGACGCGTGCCTCTTCCTCAAACTTCTCAACCCGTCTACTAACTTGTGGCTTAAACCCATTAATTTCCCCCCGCTCCCCTCCCAATCCCTATTGAACAGAGCTGCTTTGGGTGCCATTTAGCTCCCACCGTTGCTTGACAGCAAAGCAAAAGTGACGATATAAATCCTGTCAGACCCAGGCCAGACTCCAACAGGAGATCACCTTGCACCGCATTGACTTAATACATGTAGGGTGACTCTTGTGGCATTTGTAGGTTGAATCCCCTCCATGCCCGTCGTTCTCTCCAGTCTACTCTCTCTTTCACTACATAGTATCAAAAATCTTGAACAGTTCCCTGTCCGTTCCCTTACTCTACTAGATTCAGATCCTCTTTATCTTCTGCTGTTAATGCTTTAAACACTAGGTTTGTTCAAGGTTCTGTTGAAAAGAAAGACTTGTATTTCTATAGCGCTTTTCATGACCTCAGGGTATCCCAAGGTGCTTTACAGCCAATGAAGTACTTTTGAAGTGCAGTCACTGTTGTAATGTAAGAAACGCAGCAGCCAATTTGTTCCCACAAACAGCAATGTGATAATGACCAGATAATCTGTTTTAGTGATGTTAATTGAGGGAGAAATATTGGCCAGGACACCGGGAACAACTCTCCTGCTCTTCGAATAGTGCCATGGGATCTCATACGACCACCCAAGTGGGCAATCGGGACCTCAGTTTAACGTCTCAGCAGAAAGATGGCACCTCCCTCAGCACTGCACTGGAGTGTCAGCCTAGATTATGTGCTGAAGTCTCTGGAGTGGCGCTTGAACCCACAACCTTCTGACTCACGAGTCGAAGGTGCTACCCACTGAGCCACGGCTGACACAGTTAATGGATTGATGCAGTGTTGTGCAGATGATCTTGACATCCAATTCTTCTCTGTATCTTAACTAGTTCCCCCATCTGTACCTACTGTAAGTTTAAAATGTTGCTCTTCATTAGAGTTCTGTACTTGACCAGATGGATTCCAAAACTTCACATTCCTTATGCACCTTCCTTACACACAATGGGGAGGAAGGAGAAGGCCAGCCTGGTTGGCCTATGTCTCTGAGGCTGCTGAAGCTAAAGTGGACACACACCAAACTGCTTCTGTCCAAATGAATCCCTGCTCAATGGCCGAATGGCTTTTTCCAATAACAGCAACAACCTGCATTTATATAGCGCCTTTAACCTAGTAAAACGTCCCAAGGCGCTTCACAGGAGCGATTATCAAACAAAATTTGACACCAAGCCACACGAGGAGATATTAGGACAGGTGAGGTCAAAGAGGTAGGTTTTAAGGAGCGTCTTAAAGGACGAGAGAGAGGGAGGGAGTTCCAGAGCTTAGGGCCCAGGCAGCTGAAGGCACGGCCGCCAGTGGTGGAGCGATTAAAATCGGGGGATGTGCCAGGGGCCAGAATTGGAGGAGCGCAGAGATCTCGGAGGGTTGTAGAGCTGGTGGAGGCTACAGAGATAGGTTGCCAGGTATATGGTTCTTTCTCGTGATGATCCAGGTCTGCTGTAAGTGAGTACAATCCATCGGTGCTCTTTTCCTTGCCCTGGTAATCTAGATGTACCTTTGAAGCAGGGCATTGCCCAGGTTTGCTGCTGTATTTGCAATGATCAACCTTCACACAAACAGCACAACACTGCTGTCCCCTCCACCATGCAGAGGTTGCTGGGCATCCTTGCTCTACTTAAAAGCTCCACGATGTAAGTTTCGTTCAGGTGGATACTTGTCATACCTTGAGGTGGAATTGGCAGTTTTTTGTAAGCTGGCGTCCTTTTATCAGAAAATGTAAATGATGGCATCAGCCGTTTGATTTACACCAACTTCCACACTGCACTTTGGGCAGGTGAATTTGCGAGCCACGTCTCTCTCATTCTTGTGCTTGAATCTAGTCATTCTCAGAAGAGGAATCTGGCTCGGTCCACTGCTGTCTCTCCTCAGCGATGGAGTCTGATGCTCGACATGAGTGCAAGTGTTCAGATATACAGTTACATAGAATTACATAAAATTTACAGCACAGAAACAGGCCATTCGGCCCAACTGGTCTTTGGCAATGTTTTTATGCTCCACACGAGCCTCCTCCCACCTTACTTCCATCTAACCCTATCCCTCTATCCCTTTCTCCCTCATGTGTTTATCCAGATTCCCCTTAAATGCATCTATACTATTCGCCTCAACCACTCCCTGTGGGAGCGAGTTCCACATTCTCACCACTCTGGGGAAAGAAGTTTCTCCTGAATTCCCGATTGGATGGATTTAGTGACGATCTTATATTGATGACCCCCTAGAATTTTGGACTCCCCACAACTGGATTGGATTGGATGGCTGCACCAAAGAGCCGAAGGTCTCCATCTGTGCTGTATCATTCTATGAATTGGAAGTTTGGCAATTGGATCAAATCACAAGTGTAGAAGAAGGGGACACAGGGGACACGAGTGAAGGACAAATTTAGGGTCACGGTCAGGAAGTTGTTCAAAAAATGAACAATCCATGGAACAGATAGAAGAACGGAGACAAAAAGCAGGGAATTACTGAAGAACCGATTGGATTCTGCAATTGGGGGCGGTTGGGAGTGGAAGAAGAGAGAGGAAAGTTTATAGTTTTACAGTGACAAAATATTGCTGCATAGCAACTTAAAACTCAAAACATTACCTCCCATATCCTGAATGATAAAATCAGCATTTGCCCCAGAGCAATAGAGTTCTGGATATTTGTGGTATCTCTTTATCTATAACAAGTTCAGCTCTGCACATCCACAAATCAGTGAGCACATGATCAGCTCACAAAAGGAAAACGCAGGCGTGAAGCTCTTCATGTTGGGGTTTTTTGGTATGAGCTTGCAGCTGGTGCTTGGTGTTCAGTTTTATAAAAAATCAGACCAATGGACTAAGGGAGAGCTCCTGTGAGAATATACGTTCTGTATAAACATTAGTCTTTTGTGTTATCAAAGGAAATGCTCGTTTCAAAATGTATTTTTTACTGTTTAAACATGAAAATGGGAAACCCGAATTCTATCTTTAATCAAATGTTTTTTGCGCATAATCAGCACCTTGGGACCAATGTTCCCTGTAATTTTACTTCGTGCCGCGTGGGCCATTCAAAATACCGCGCCTGAGCAGTTTTTGCATTGAAAAGCTGGCTGCGCAGGATCCCTGGAGCGCCGCGCAGCTTAAAGGAAACACGGCTTGGGATCGATGTTCCCTCTAGTGCGCGGTCCCTTTAAATTTGCTGCGCGGCCGGCATGTACGGGATCTTCCAGCGGCAGCAGCTGGTGAGCGTTCTGCGCGGGACCTCCCGATTGGTGCGCGGCCGTGCACCTTAGGGGGGGACGTTGGTTGGGACATTTTACTACGTTAAAGGTGCTATATAAAAGCAAGCTGGTGTTGTTTATAATACACATCACGCTTCAGATGTATGAAGCATGATCAGTTATGTACAGCCGTGGCTCGGTGGGCAGCTCTCTCTCTCGCCTCTGAGTCAGAAGGTTGTGGGTTCAAGTCCCCACTCCAGAGTTTGAGCACAAAATCTAGGCTGACACTCCCAGTGCAGTGCTGAGGGAGTGCTGCACTGTCGGAGGTGCCGTCTTTCGGATGAGATGTTAAACCGAGGCCCCGTCTGCTCTCTCAGGTGGACGTAAAAGATCCCATGATACTATTTCGAAGAAGAGCAGGGGGAGTTCTCCCCGGTGTCCTGGGGCCAATATTTATCCCTCAACCAACATCACTAAAAAACAAATTATCTGGTCATTATCACATTGCTGTTTGTGGGAGCTTGCTGTGCGCAAATTGGCTGCTGCATTTCCTACATTACAACAGTGAATACAATTCAAAAGTACTTCATTGGCTGTAAAGCGCTTTGAGATGTCCGGTGGTCATGAAAGGCGCTATAGAAATGTAAGTCTTTCTTTACAAGAGCAGGTCAGAGGCTAGGTATTCTGTGACGAGTGTCTCACCTCCTGACTCCCCAAAGCCTTTCCACCATCTACAAGGCACAAGTCAGGAGTGTGATGGAATTCTCTCCACTTGCCTGATGAGTGCAGCTCCAACGACACTCAAGAAGCTTGTCACCAGGACAAAGCAGCCCGCTTGATTGGCACCTCATCCACTACCTTAAACATTCACTCCCTCCACAACGGGCAAACCGTGGCTGCAGTGTGTACCATCTACAAGATACACTGCAGCAACTCGCCAAGGCTCCTTTGGCAGCACCTCCCAAACCCTCGACCTCTACCACCTAGAAGGTCAAGGGTAGCAAGCGCACGGGAACACCATCACCTCCAAGTCACACACCATCCTGACTTGGAAATATATCGGCCGTTCCTTCATCGTCGCTGGGTCAAAATCCTGGAACTCCCTCCCTGACAGTACCTTCACCACACGGACTGCAGCGGTTCAAGAAGGCAGCTCACCACCACCTTCTCAAAGGCAATTAGAGATGGACAATAAATGCTGGCCTTGCCAGCGACACCCACATCCCAGGAACGAATATATTAAAAAAAATTCTATGTAATTCTACGTAATACAGAGTCACTCTAAATGGCTTGGAACCTACACAAACCCATCCAATCAAATCACCGAAACAAGCTTTACTTGCCCCCCCCCCCCCCCCCGCCCGCCCCCCGATTCCTATGTGTTATTTCCTCAACCAGGAAGGAAAAAATAAATACTTTAATTTATACATCGCCTTTCACAATCTCAGGACGTCCCAAAGCGCTTTAAAGCCAGTGAAGTACTTTTGAAATAAAAATAGGAAATGCTCAGCAGGTCAGGCAGCATCTGCGGAAAGAGAAACAGAGTTAACGTTTCAGGTCAATAACCTTCATCAGAACTGGAAAATGTTAGAGATGTAACAGATTTTAAGCAAGTACAGAGGTAGAGAAAGGGAGGTGGGGAGGGGAGGAAAGAACACAAGGGAGGTCTGTCCATAAGATTAAGAAATAGGAGCAGGAGTCGGCCATTTGGCCCTTCGAGCCTGCTCCACCATTCAATAAAATCATGGCTGATCTCTACCTCAACTCCAATTCATCAGTTTTTGTAATGTTGTTTGAGGGGTAAATATTGGCCAGGACACCAGGGAGAACTCCCCTGCCTATCTTGTAATTGTGGCAGTGGGATCTTTTAAATCCATCTTAGAGAGCAGATGCAGTGCAGTAGTCCCTCCCTACTGCACTGGGAGTGTCGGCCAAGATATGTGCTCAAGTCTCTGGAGTGTGGTTTGAACCCATGACCTTCTGAGTTAGAGGTAGGAGTGCTACCACTGAGCCAGGCTGATATTAGCAGAGCATGTGTCTTAAACTTTTTTTTAAAAGAACAGAACAAAGACAACTTAATCATCTCTAAACTTATTGGGAACATACTCCTCTCCTGTTGGAAATCAGTGCAATAAGGTTTTGCATCAGAGTCCTAACCTCTCTGAGGCCTAGAGCTCGAGTTTAGTCCATTCCTGAAGCTTGCATTCTACTGGGTCTTCCCTCTGATGTTTTTAGGTTGTCTACGCATGGTTAGTTAGTCAGTTCCAGCCTTCCACCAGCCTAGACTCGAGCGCTCTGCCATTGCTCCCAGTCTCTCCGACAAGCTTGATCTCTCAACCCATCCCCTTCCACCTGGCAACCACTCCCTAGGCCCAGTTCTTGCTTTTCCCAGCCCTGTTGGCCTTCCATCTCCACTCCCAGGGGCTTCCTGTGAGCAGCATCACAGGAGAGACTACCTGAAAGGCCGAAGCAGATTCAGTAGTAACTTTCAAAAGGTGAATTGGATAAATACTTGAAGGAGAGAAAATTGCACGGCTATGGGGAAAGAGCAGGGGGGAGTGGAACTAATTGGAGAGCTCTTTCAAAGAGCCAGCACAAGCACGATGGTCAGAATGGCCTCCTGTGCTGTAAGAGTCTATTAAGACACACGCCCTTAGACGCCCATCTCAGCAGCCAGTGCTATAATTATGGTCTTGCACCATTCCATAAAATGCAAGCTGAAAACATGGAGTCAAAGTTAACGAGTTTCATAAGAAAGATCGTATTTAAGGAGGGCAGCAGGTAAAAGGTGCTTTCATTATGAACTGCCGATTGACTGAATGAAGAGTAAGAACATTACCTAGCTGGTCCTGGTGAAGAAACCTGGAGGTCGTGAGTTCAAATCCCACCTCGGCAAGTTGTACAATTGAATTCAGTAAATCCGGTAATTTAAGATAATTGGCAAAAAATCCAGGAGGAGGAAAATAAGGAGAATTTATTTTCCGTAGCGAGTTGTTGTGATCTGGAACGCGCTGCCTGAAAGGGCGGTGGAGGCAGATTCAATAGTAACTTTCAAATGGGAATTGGATAAATACTTGCAGGGCAATACGGTAGCGAATTCCACAATCTCGCCGCTCCATGGGTAAAGCAGTTTCTTCTGAATTCCCTATTTGATTTCTTGGTGACTATCTTATATTGATGGCCTCTAGTGTTTTTTTTTTTAAGAAGTCATAGTCTTGGGAACATTGAGGAGGCCATTCAGCCCCTCCAGCCTGTTCCGCAATTCAATGAGATCACGGCTGATCTGTATCTCCACCCCATTTACCCGCCTTGGTTCCGTATCCCTTAATACCCTTACCCAACAAAAATCAATCAGTCTCTGGATGGAAGAAGTATGAAGTGCATTTGTAATGCTTTATTTCCAAGTGTGGACGAGCGCAAAGATTGTGAGTTTATTTCTGGATTAGTATGTCAAACTTATCGGGGTAGAAATTTGTCTGAGGCGGTATCGTATCGTATTGTCCACCCGTTCTACACCGCGAACTGAATATCGGGCATGGCGTAGTGCCAACAGTCGAGATGAATTTCTACTCCAATATTTGGTTGTTTTAATGTTTCACATATGGTGATATGGAAAATCACATTTTATATTTTTAACTGTAGTCTCCCATTTCTTGAGTCCTGTGCACAGTTCTGGTCTCCATGTTATAAAAAGGTGTAGGGGGTGGTGTGTGGGGGTCAGCCTCACCTCTGACTCAGTGAGCGGTTCGAATCACTCCCACACCCCTGGTTCTAGACCTTGGACTTATTTAGGGGTTGTGAATAAAGATGCAGTAGACAACAGGTTCTGATGAAAGAACTTTGACTTTTATTCAAGGAAGTAAAACACAACATAAACACTCTTATCACTCTAAAGGTGGGGAACACTTCGGTACAAGCGAGGGAAATAACATTAGAAGAATACTTCACCCCTCCCAAGCCCACTTCACTAGCTAGGTTGGACTCTGGAGAACCAGGGATAATGCTCACCAAACGAATCCTTGACAGTTGAGAGTTAGAGTTTAGAGTCTTTTGAGTAAAAGGTTTCGTGAGGCTCTTGTTGCCGCGAGGTGTCCGATGGTCACTGAGGCAGTCGCTCTGGTTTCTTCTTGCATGTCGGTCTGCTTGTGAAGTTGTTGGCCTTCTTTGTTGAACTTCTTGCTGTAACTCTGCCTCTGTTTAAACTGTCTTCTTCCGAGCTGTGGAACTGCCTTCTTGCAGAACTGTGGAAACTGCCTTCTGCCTGCTTGTCCTGAACTCTGTTCAACACCGGCTTTTAATTCTGTTGAACTTGAACTCTCTTACTGGAGAAGTTCAACTCTTGTAACTGCTTGATGGGCCTTCAATTATACTAAATTGAAGTGGCCTTGTCAAAACCAAATCAAATCCTGGTCATTGTAAGACCTCGTTAACAGTAACGACTTTACGAAGTGTCAAATGGCTTGCGTCCTGTCGATCTCTTCGGTTGATTACAGGTGATCGGTTTCGTGTTTTGGGTTTCTAGGCTGGACTCGGGTTTTTCTATAGAATGTTCCTGAGCGATTTGAATTATGCATGGTTTTGATAGGTTTTAATAGGGCCTGTGTTTTGGGTGGGGCTGCCTTCTCCCAGGGCCTATTGTCCAAATGTTAATACTTGCTGGGGCTTGAGTGAGGTCATCCCGATTCCCAGACAATGCAATTTAACTGCAATACCCAAAACTGCTATTACAGAGGTTGAGCCCACCTCCTGTGCAGCCTTTTCTCTCTTACAGGTCCAGACATGTCTTTTTAAAATGCCAAAACTTGGTTTTTGGTCTTAAATTCCTTATGTTAGGCCCAAATGCATTTTTATCACTCTAGGGTAGTTCCAAAGTCCTTTTTCCTTAGGTTTTGGGGATCTGCAAATTTTGGAAACCTTACAAAGGATATAGAGGCACTGGAGAAGGTGTAGAAAAGATTCACAAGGATGACACCAGAACTGAGAGGTTGTACCCATCAGGAAAGACTGAACAGGCTGGGGCTATTTTCTCTAGAAAAGAGAAGGCTGAGGGGCGACTTGATTGAGGTCTTTAAAATTAGGAAAGGGGTTTGATAGGGTAGATGTAGAGAAGATGTTTCCACTTGTGGGAGAGACCAACACTAGGGGCCATGAATAGAAGATAGTCACTAATAAATCCAACATAGAATTCAGAAAGAAAGACTTGCATTTCTCCAGCGCCTTTCACCACCACCGGACGTCCCAAAGCGCTTTACAGCCAATGAAGTACTTTTTGAGGTGCAGTCACTGTTGTAATATCGGAATTCAGGAGAAACTTCTTGACCCAGAGAGTGGTTAGAACGTGGAACTCGCTGCCACAGGGAGCAGTTGAGGCGAATTGCATGGATGCATTTAAGGGGAAGCTAGATAAGTGCACGAGGGAAAAAGGAATAGAAGGATATGCTGACTGGGTGAGATAAAGTAGTGGGGAGGAGGCTCGTGTGGAGCATAAACACCGGCATAGACCTGTTGGGCCGAATGTCCTGTTTCTGTGTTGGTCATTCTATGTAATTGTATGGTCTTTATTTGAGCTTGTTGACACGTGACAAAACTATCCCCTGAATTTCAATAATTTTTTTCTGGTAATTTTTCTTCTTGGGGGGGTGGGGGGGGGGAAGTGAGGTCAATGTTTACCTCACTGGCTTTAGTGTATTGGTTGTAATTTTATGAAATTTACAAGTGCTATCGATCATGGGGAGGGAGGGGGGTTGAGGATAAATTTACAGGACTGTAAGTCTGAAAAACGCTTTTTATATATTTCAGACAGCAGTGGTAACCCACTAACATGGAAAATAGCAGCTCTATCAACGTTTTAGAGCTGAATGATGCGCCTCCTACCTTGGAACAGGGTCCCCCAAAGTTGGATAAACATGAAATATCCAAAGGATCGACAGTCACCTTCCACAACGTTTGCTACAAAGTGAAAGTCAAGAGTGGATTTCTGTGCCGTCGCAAAACCAATGTGAAGGAAATCCTCAGTAATATCAAGTATGTATTTTTATTCTTCGAGTTGAATTGGGGGTTGACGTGTAACTATAACATGCACAGGAATGGGATTTGTCTTGAACTGCGTAGATTACAAAAAAAGGGACCACAGTGTCACTGCATTAAAATGTGGAGAGGCACTAACTGAAGATGTGACTGGGAGCGTTGGCCCCAATATTAATGAGAAGTCGCACAACACCAGGTTATAGTCCAACAGTTTTATTTGAAATCACGAGCTTTCGGAGCGCTGCTCCTTCGTCTGAAGGAGCAGCGCTCCGAAAGCTCGTGATTTCAAATAAAACTGTTGGACTATAACCTGGTGTTGTGCGACTTCTCATTTTTGTCCACCCCAGTCCAACACCGGCATCTCCGCATCATGGCCAATATTAATGGGGGGAGGGGGGGAAGGAAGCTGAGTTGGGGGGGGACTTGCGAGGGAGCGCAGTGGCCTGTCGGAAACCCGGCACAGCCAGGGGACTCGAGGGCCCTGCTGATCTTCACGGCGGGGCCTCATTTAAAATAACATGTTGCAGTCTCCTGCCCGACAGCCAGGCCGGATTGACAGCCTGGCTGTCTGGGCAGGGAGCGGAAACAAGCGACAGGAGGCCGCAGTCGGGATCCATGGGGACGTTCCCCGGCAGTTAGTTGGCGGGGGTTGGGGGAGCTCTCAGCCTCCACCTACGCTGTTCTGAAACTAGCCTCCAAGAAGTGACTCTTTGCAATGTGTTGCTTTTAGCTTTGAATACGAACATCCTAAAGCAGAAAGCCGAGATGGAATGAACTGGCTGCTTGGCTGAGATCTAAAACACAAGCCAAACCAATAACACTGGAAATAGCCACTAGAAAGTTAGCGTGATAATCAGCAGTTTATTATCTCAACCTTTGACAGTAAATTCTTTGACTGTCCTGATAAAACAATCCCCCGTGAGATGCTATGCCAATGCTGGATATTTCGTTAATCGTTAACCTGGTTTATCATAGTGAAATGAAAGGTAAAGGTAACTACCCTTCCAGTCACATAAATGGTTGTGCACGCGATTTACTCAGTAACCTTATTCACTTTTTTCTCGTACATGTGGTGTTTTCTGGCTCTTAGACTCCCAGAGCCACTTTCTCTACTGCAACATAACCTATGAAAACCCAATAGTTTTGGATGTTTCCAGCCAAGTAACCTAACTTAACATCGGGCTTGGATTATATATATTTCATTTTATACCAACTTTAGAGTATGTGTAATTGCCAGTGTCAAACGTGAGGAAAACCTGCATGTTAGTTGTCGAGTGTTTACTGACCAAGATCGGTGCTTCCCGCGCTACCTTTGGCCTTTCTTCCGAGGTCACCTCAACAACCTGCAATTTGTTTATGTATGTTTACGATCACGTGGCTCCTGGTCTGTCAATGCCTCGATTTATAAAATTCTCATCCTTGTTTTCAAATTACTCCATGGCCTCACCCCTCCCTATCTCGGCAATCTCCTCCAGTCCCACAACCCTCCGAGATCTCTGTGTCAATGTTCCCTGTAGCCGGCTTGCCGGCTTTTCAATTGAAAAAACGCGCATGCGCAGGGTATTTTGAATGCGCTCTGCACTCCTCCAATTCTGGCCTCTTGCGCATCCCCGATTTCCATCACTCCACCATTGGCGGCCGTGCCTGGGCCCTAAGCTCGGGAATTCCCTCCCTAAACCTCTCCTCCTCTCCACCTCTCTCCTCCTTTAAGCCGCTCCTTAAAACCTACCTTTTTGACCAAGCTTTTGGTCACCTGTCCTACTATCGCCTTACATGGCTCGGTATCAAAATTTGTTTGATAATCGCTCCTGTGAAGCGCCTTAGAAAGACAGACTTGCATTTCTATAGCGCCTTTCACGACCACCGGACGTCTCAAAGCGCTTTACAGCCAATGAAGTACTTTTGAGATGTAGTCACTGTTGTAATGTAGAAAACGCGGCAGCCAAATTGCGCACAGCAAGCTCCCACACACAGCAATATGATAATGACCAGATCATCTGTTTTAGTGATGTTGATTGAGGGATAAATATTGGCCCAGGACACCGGGGAGAATTCCCCTGCTCTTCAAAGTAGTGCCGTGGGATCTTTTACGTCCACCTGAGAGAGCAGACGGGGCCTCGGTTTAACGTCTCATCCGAAAGACGGCACCTCCGACAGTGCAGCACTGCCTTGGAACGTTTTACTACGTTAAAGGTGCTATATAAATGCAAGTAGTTGTTGTCGTGATTGGTTAATTGTGCTGGCCTGTTGCTGGGTGACTAAATGAAAGTAAATCTTCATGCTGTCAGGACTATTCTAAGAATGAACTCTTCTGCCCTTTTGACGGTGCAGACAAGCTAATAGGAAGTGAGTGAACCCTAGTGAAGGGGATCACGTGAAGCTTGGTTGCAAAATGTGAAATTAAAAGTTACTGGAACAAGAAGTATATGGTAAATAGTATAACAAAAATTGATAACCACCTTCTGAATGCTATCCTTTATTCTGATCCCAATGCGACTCTTGTCTCCTTGCATTATAGAAATAAGGCAACGGTTCGAACTAGCTTTTTTGGCCTGCATGAGGTTACATAGATTTGCATTGAATGTGCAAGAAAGAGACCATTCAGTCCAACAGGTTCATGCCGGTGTTTATGCTCCACTTGAGCCTCCTCCCACCCCTTTTCATCTCACCCTGTCTGCATATCTCTCTATTCCTTTCTCCCTCATGTGTTTATCTAGCTTCCCCTTAAATGTATCTACACTATTTGCCTCAACCACTCCCTGTGGTAGCGAGTTCCACATTCTCACCACTCTCTGAGTAAAGAAGTTTCTCCTGAAATCCCTATTGGATGTATTAGTGACTATCTTATATTGATGGCTCCTAGTTCTGGTCTCTGACACAAGTGGAAACATTTTCTCTACGTCTACCCTATCGGATTCCTTCATAATTTTAAAGACCTCTATTAGGTCACCCCTCAGCCTTCTCTTTTCCAGAAATGAACATTTCGCGAGAGAAACAGCAACAGAATTCTCCATTGCAGCCTCTCTCTCAGGATGTATCGCTCCAGCCCCCCCTCCCCCGCCAAATTCTCTACAGGAGCAAAAGGACAACTATTTTTTGGCTTGGGAGTCCAGCTCACCCTTCTTTTCTAGGCTTTGGTTGACATTCTTGGGACCATATGAATACATTGGGCCGATATTCCGATCCCTACGGGTGGGTACGCGCTGTGTACCCACCCGTAGGGACATTGGAAATGCCGGTTTTAGGCATGCACTGCGCATGCGCTGGAAACCGGCATTTCCGATCTGTCAAGAAAGCTCTTGACAGATCCTCCGGCTGTCCGGGAGAAGGGCCTCTGCGGGCGGATAGTTCTGCTTTTTGGAGACCCTCCGCCCGCAGAAAACACTTACAATTCTTGCGCCTGGTAAAAGCAGGCGTAAGGCCTGCTTTTACCAGGATAAGAGTTGAAAAAAAGTTTTTAAAAAAAATGTTTCCACTGATTTATCATTTAAAAATACTTTAAAGAAAGGTAAGTTTATTTTTAGCCCCGTTAAACACTTTATTTTTTTTCAAAAATTAAAATTTTTGTTTGAAATAGTTAATTTATGTAATTTCAAGTCATTTTAAAAATGGGATTTAAAATTTTTTTTTTTAAGTTTTACTATGTTTTGGGAATGATCTCCAGTCATATATTTGACAGGTCTTCCTGTCAAATGTATGAAGGGAGATTCCCTTCTCTGATTGGCGGCCCACGTAATCCCAGGGACGCTGTGAACTACCTGCGCCTCTGGGATACGTGGGCCCTGCGCACCGGCAGTTTGGAGAGGCTCAGCAGCGGAACTGTGCGCCTCCCGGGAGCCCTCAGGTAAGGGCGCAGATTTTTCCAGATCGCAGCCATCCGCCCGCGGGAGGCCTGCGATCGGAATATCTGGGCCATCGTTGTCTCTTTTTAAAAATATTTCCACCCTAACTTTGTCAGACTTATGGTGGGTTTTTAACGAATCCTTCTCCATGGCCAGCAGGGAAAAGATAACATTTTGCCGTTTGTTTATAAACTTTGAAATCAATGAACGGGATCTTTGCCCCATATTGGCTCCTAAAACACACCCTTACGTCCCAAACATAAAAACAAACCCTGTATTTAGTTGTGCTGGATGGTGTGTTTGCCAATTGACAGAGCAATAATGGTGTGTATTGTTTTTTATCACTCCAAGGGTCATTTCGAACCGTAATATTATGTAATTTTGGCATAAAACTATCTAATAAATTAACAGGATGATTGATCACTGTGTGCAAGGTGACAATTGCTTTTAATCAGTTACTTGCTGTGGGGAAACCTAACCATTTCTTAGTCTTGTGTTTGAGATAATGAGTGATAAAGGAAATATTGGCCCAGAAATTGATCTCGCTCTGTTCCCGCGGGGGTAAGCCTTCCCCGCGATCTCTCACCTCGCTTGTGCTTTTTCAGATCCAGCTCGCACGAACTTGATGTTCCAGACATCAGCCGGGCAGTGCTTGCGTATCCCACCGGCGTAGTGAATTCGTGCGAGCTGTGGGATCACGTGACTCAGTTAGAGCCAATGGCAGCACACCATCTTCCATTCATAAGTTTCACATACGTGCTGTGAAATCTATGAATCTTACACCCCCCCAAAATAACAGCTAAACCTCAATTAAATTTAAAAAACAAACCATCACATTAATAAAATAAGTATAGTTAAATAAATTAACCATTTTAAATAAAAAATTAAATTTTTGAAAAAATTTAAAATCTTTTAAAAAGTTATAAAAATAAACTTACCTGTCTTTAAAGTCTCTAAAAAAGATATACCTGTAAAAAAAAAAAAAAAAAATTCAAAAAAATACTTAATTCACTACTTACCTTGTTAAAAGTGGGTCTTACTCCTCCTTTTTACATTTCTAAAATCTTCAGTACTTACCTGCGCGTCCAAAGCATGAAGTGCACAGCGTGCGCGCAGCCTGTAGCGCGCACGCGATGCAGCGAGGAACCGCCCCCTTTTCAGAAGAGCAATTGCCGGTTTTCAGCGCATGCGCAGGGCATGCAGAAAACCGGCAATTGGAGAGAGAATACGCGAGAGTACACAGTGCGTACTCTCGCGCACCGGGATGAATTTTTGGGCCATTAAGTAAGGCATTTAAAACAGATAAGTATATTTCTATATAGACTCATATCAGTTCTCACGAAGGGTCATCGACCTGAAACGTTAACTTTGTTTCTCTCTCGACAGATGCTGCCTGACCTGCTGAGTATTTCCAGCATTTACTGTTTTTATTACATATATTTCTACCTTGCTGCACTGAAGACGAAGCTTTGCCTCGCATTACAACTCGCATTTATACAGCGCCTTTAATGTGGTAAAATGTCCCAAGGCGCTTCTCAGGAGCGATTATCAAACAAAATTTGACACTGAGCCACATAAGGAATTTGAAAACAAGGATGAGAATTTTAAAATCAAGGCATTGCAGGACTGGGAGCCGATGTAGGTCGGCAAGCGCAGGGAGTGATGGGTGAACGGGGCTTAGTGCGAGTTAGGACACGGGCAGCAGAGTTTTGGAGGAGCTGAAGTTTATGAAGAGTGCAAGGCGGGAGGCCGGCCAGGAGAGCATTGGAATTAATGTGGAGATTTTCCTTTTTTTTTATTCGTTTATGGGATGTGGGCGTCGCTGGCTAGGCCAACATTTATTGCCCATCCCTAATTGCCCTTGAGAAGGTGATGGTGAGCCGCCTTCTTGAACCACTGCAGTCCGTGTGGTGAAGGTACTCCCACAGTGCTGTTAGGGAGCGAGTTCAAGGATTTTGACCCAGCGACGATGAAGGAACGGTGATATACTTCTAAGCAGGATGGTGTGTGACTTGGAGGTGGTGGTGTTCCCATGCGCCTGCTGCCCTTGTCCTTCTAGGTGGAAGAGGTCACTGGTTTGGGAGGTGCTGCCGAAGAAGCCTTGGCAAGTTGCTGCAGTGCATCTTGTAGATGGTACACACTGCAGCCATGGTGTGCCAGTGATGGAGGGAGTGAATGTTTAAGGTGGTAGATGGGGTGCCAATCAAGTGGGCTGCTTTGTCCTGGATGGTGTCGAGCTTCTTGAGTGTTGTTGGAGCTGCACTCATCCAGGCAAGTGGAGAGTATTCCATCACACTCCTTACTTGTGCCTTGTAGATGGTGGAAAGGCTTTGGGGACTCAGGAGGTGAGACACTCGCCTCTGACCTGTTCTTGTTGCCACAGTATTTATGTGGCTGGTCCAGTTAAGTTTCTGCTCAATGGTGACCCCCAGGATGTTGATGGTGGAGGGTTCGGCGATGGTAATACTGTTGAATGTCAAGGGGCGGTGGTTAGACTCTCGCTTGTTGGAGATAGTCATTGCTTGGCACTTGTGTGACGTGAATGTTACCTGCCACTTATCAGCCCAAGCCTGAACGTTGTCCAGGTCTTGTTACATGCGGGCATGGACTGCTTCATTATCTGAGGAGTTGTGAATGGCGCTGAACACTGTGCAGTGTCGAAGTTTCGACTTCCGAGTAAGACTCTTTGAACAATATCGTCAAAGAAGGCTTTATTATTTACTTTACTTGCAAGGAGAGTGCAACCATAGCCAAATAGCTACGATGGCAGATTGAAGAATCACAGAAAATGGAAGATTTTATACACTGAAAACACAAGCTTCCCATATCACATGACATGTTGTTTAAGGTAAGCTAAGTTACGAGTTAAAAAAACATAAGAAATGCCTTACAATGAGACTAGCTAATCTCTACAAAATGGAGTCTATCTATCTGCTGTTCTCCTTCTACCAAGGCCAAGGCACCTGGCTGTTTACTTCACTAGCCCTTGGTTATCTCAAGTTGATTAGAAGAAGCCTGTTATGTTCTGTACAATGCAAAACAACATAGTCTGCAAGTTTAAATTCATCTTCATGAGAAACATAACGGATTCTTGCTTTCCAAACAAGTCAGAGTCGGCCATTTTGTATTTTTGTTTGTCTCAAGGAAGCCATTTTGTCCGAGACAAAAACTGCACTTCCACAGCAGTCATCAGCGAACATCCCCATTTCTGACCTTATGATGGAGGGAAGGTCATTGATGAAGCAGCTGAAGATGGTTGGGCCTAGGACACTGCCCTGAGGAACTCCTGCAGCGATGTCCTGAGGCTGTAATGATTGACCTCCAACCACCACAACCATCTTCCTTTGTACTGGGTATGACTCCAGCCAGTGGAGCGTTTCCCCCCCGATTCTGATTGACTCCAGTTTTACTAGGGCTCCTTGATGCCATACTCTGTCAAATGCTGCCTTGATGTCAAGGACAGTTACTCTCGCCTCACCTCTGGAATTCAGCTCCTTTGTCCATGTTTGGACCAAGGCTGTAATGAGGTCGGGAGCCGGGTGGTCTTGGCGGAACCCAAACTGGGCATCAGTGAGCAGGTTATTGGTGAGTAAGTGCCGTTTGATACCACTGTCGATGACACCTTCCATCACTTTGCTGATGATTGAGAATAGACTGATGGGGCAGTAATTGGCCGGGTTAGATTTGTCCTGCTTTTTGTGGACAGGACATACCTGGGCAGTTTTCCACATTGTTGGATAGATGCCAGTGTTGTAGCTGTACTGGAACAGCTTGGCTAGAGGCGTGGCTAGTTCTGGAGCACAAGTCTTCAGCACGATAGCCGGGATGTTGTCGGGACCCATAGCCTTTGCTGTATCCAGTGCGCTGAGCCATTTCTTGATATCACGTGGAGTGAATCAAATTGGCTGAAGACTGGCTTCTGTGATGGTGGGGACCTCAGGAGTAGGCCGATTATGGATCATCCACTCGGCACTTCTGGCTGAAGATGGTTACAAACACTTCAGCCTTGTCTTTTACACTCACGTGCTGGGCTCCACCATCATTGAGGATGGGGATATTCATGGAGCCTCCTCCTCCCATTAGTTGTTTAATGGTCCACCACCATTCACAACTGGATGTGGCAGGACTGCAGAGCTTTGATCTGATCTGTTGATTGTGGGATCGCTTAGCCCTGTCTATAGCTTGCTGCTTCTGTTTTTTAGCATGCATGTAGTTGTTGTTGCAGCTTCCCCAGGTTGGCGCCTCATTTTTAGGTACGCCTGGTGCTGCTCCTGGCATGCTCTTCTACACTCCTTATTGAACCAGGGTTGGTCCCCTGACTTGATGGTAATGGCTGGCCATGAAGTTACAGATTGTGGTGGAATACAATTCTGCTGCTGCTGATGGCCCACAGCGCCTCATGGATGCCCAGTTTTGAGCTGCTTGATCTGTTCTGAATCTATCCCATCTAGCACGGAGGTAGTGCCACACAACACGATGGAAGGTGTCCTCAGTGTGAAGACGAGACATCGTCTCCACAATGACTGTGCAGTGGTCACTGCTACCAATACTGTCATGGATAGATGCATCTGCGACAGGTAGATTGGTGAGGACGAGGTCTAGTAGGTTTTTCCCTCGTGTTGGTTCTCTCACCACCTGTCGCAGGCCCAGACTGGCAGTTATGTCCTTCAGGACAGTAGTGGTGCTACCGAGCCACTCTTGGTGATGGACATTGAAGTCTCCCACCTAGAGTACATTCTGTGCCCTTGCTACTCTGTGCTTCTTCCAAGTGGTGTTCATCAGCTGAGGGAGGGCAGTAGGTGGTAATCAGCAGGAGGTTTCCTTGCCCATGCTTGACCTGAAGCCATGAGACTTCATGGGGTCTAGAGTCGATGTTGAGGACTCACAGGGCCACTCCTTCCTGACTCTGTACCACTGTGCCGCCACCCCTGGTGGGTCTGTCCTGCTGGTGGGACAGGACATACCATGGGGTGGTGATGGAGGAGTTTGGGACATTGGCTGAAAGGTATGATTCTGTCAGGCTGTTGCTTGATTAGTCTGTGGGACAGCTCTCCCAATTTTGGCACAAGTCCCCAGATGTTGGTGAGGAGGACTTTGCAGGTTTGACTGGGCTGGGTGTGCTGTTGCCGTGTCTGTAGCCAGTGCCGAGGTCGATGCCGGGTGGTCCATCCGGTTTCATTCTTTTTTGTAGCGATTTGTTACAACTGAGTGGGCCATTTCAGAGGGCAGTTAAGAGTCAACCACATTGCTGTGGGTCTGGAAGTCACATATAGGCCAGACCGGGTAAGGACGGCAGATTTCCTTCCCTAAAGGACATTAGTGAACCAGATGGGGTTTTACGACAATCCGATACTTTCATGGTTACCATTACTGATGCTAGTAATTATTCCAGATTTATTTAATTAACTGAATTTAAATTCTCCAGCTGCCGTGGTGGGATTTGAACTCATATCTTTGGATCATTAGTCCAGGCCTCTGGATTACTAGCCTAGTGACATTACATCTATACTACCGTTTGCCAGATGGAGGGCTGCTTTATTCAGCTTCATCACTGCACCAGTTTACAAACCAAAAAATCCAGAGTGGCTGGCAATTATCACCAACGAAAATAACTCTTGTTACAACTGGTATGGACACCCAATTCTCAGGACCTGAAAACTGTGAAATTCGTTCACTTATTCATAGCTTCGCGATTTTAGCTTGTCCCCTCTAAACTTTAGGCCGTGGCTCTTCACCTTGGTTCCTCTGCCAGTTTCCTCTGTTGTTGGCTGTGTGTCTGACATGCAGGGGAAATCCATTACCAATGCCCAAGAGTGTGCTGCATAACTTTGTGACCATGAGCAAGCAGCCCTTGCCACCACCTAGGAAGCAGGAGGAAGAGGAGCAGGAGGATCATTGTCCACCAGCGGCCTCTAGCTGCCAGAGCTCTTGAGAGCAGCTTGTTCAAGAGCGCTTCACATCAAACATCCCCCCAATACACCGCAATCCTTATCACCACCATTCGATTGCCTTCCTTCAGTTCAGCCTTATGGGTATTGCCCTCAATTCTCTCCAAATATTAACGCTGACACCAAATCAAGAACTGGAAAAATAATTTATCCAGCAACTTAATTCCATCTGTGTATAATATTTGACAGGAATAGTTAGGAATCACTCTCGTGGAACTCCTTAGTGCCTGCCTTCTGTAATAAATGCTGGAAATACTCAGCAGGTCAGGTAGCATCTGTGGAGGGAGAAACAGAGTTAACGGCCCAGAAATTGATCTCGCTCTGTTCCCGCGGGGGTAAGCCTTCCCCGCGATCTCTCACCTCGCTTGTGCTTTTTCAGATCCAGCTCGCACGAACTTGATGTTCCAGACATCAGCCGGGCAGTGCTTGCGTATCCCACCGGCGTAGTGAATTCGTGCGAGCTGTGGGATCACGTGACTCAGTTAGAGCCAATGGCAGCACACCATCTTCCATTCATAAGTTTCACATACGTGCTGTGAAATCTATGAATCTTACACCCCCCCAAAATAACAGCTAAACCTCAATTAAATTTAAAAAAAACCATCACATTAATAAAATAAGTATAGTTAAATAAATTAACCATTTTAAATAAAAAATTAAATTTTTGAAAAAATTTAAAATCTTTTAAAAAGTTATAAAAATAAACTTGCCTGTCTTTAAAGTCTCTAAAAAAGATATACCTGTAAAAAAAAAAAATTCAAAAAAATACTTAATTCACTACTTACCTTGTTAAAAGTGGGTCTTACTCCTCCTTTTTACATTTCTAAAATCTTCCGTCCTTACCTGCGCGTCCAAAGCATGAAGTGCACAGCATGCGCGCAGCCTGTAGCGCGCATGCGATGCACCGAGGAACCGCCCCCTTTTCAAAAGAGCAATTGCCGGTTTTCAGCGCATGCGCAGGGCATGCAGAAAACCGGCAATTGCAGAGGGAATACGCGAGAGTACGCAGTGCGTACTCTCGCGCACCGGGATGAATTTTTGGGCCAACGCTTCAGGTCGATGACCCTTCGTCAGAACTGGAAAAAGCTGGAGATGGAACACGTTTTTAAGCAAGTGCAGGGGCAGGGAAAGGGGGGAGGGGAGGAAAGAACAAAAGGGAAAGTCTGTGATAGGATGGAAGGCAGGAGAGATTAAGAGAGATTAAGAGATGGTGCAAGGCAAAAGGAGATGGTAGTGGGACAAGTTAAGAAACAAAGGATGGCTCTAGATGAAGTGTGAATCGCACTGGCAGAATGAAAGACAGCTGCCATGTGGGAGAGAGAAAAAAATAAAAATTAAAAATGGGGAAAAAAAGGATAGGGGCAGAGGTTATGGTCTGAAATAGTTGAACTCTGTGTTGAGTCCAGAAGGCTGTAAAGTGCCGAATCGAAAGATGAGATGCTGTTCCTCGAGCTTACGTTGAGCTTCATTGGAACAATGTAAGAGGCCGAGGACAGAGGGGTCAGAGTGGGAGTGGAGCGGAGAATTAAAGTGACAGGCGACCGGAAGCTCAGGGTCACCCTTACGGACTGAACGGAGGTGTTCCACAAAGCGGTCACCCAATCTGCGTTTGGTCTCCCCAATGTAGAGAAGACTGCATCATGAGCAGCGAATACAGTATACTAAATTGCAAGAAGTACAAGTAAATCGCTGTTTCACCTGGAAGGAGTGTTTGGGGCCCTGGACAGTGGGAAGGGTGGAGGTATAAGGGCATGTGTTGCATCTCCTGCGCTTGCACGGGAAGGTGCCGGGCGAAGGGGAAGGGGTGTTGGGGGTGATAGAGGAGTGGACCAGGGTGTCGAGGGGGGAGCGGTCCCTTCGGAATGCTGAAAGGGGAGGTGAGGGGAAGATGTTTGGTGGTGGGATCACGCTGGAGGTGGCGGAAATGGCGGAGGATGATCCATTGAATGTGGCGGCTGGTGGGGTGAAAGGTGAGGACAAGGGGAACCCTATCGTGGTACCGGGAGGGAGGGGAAGGGGTGAGAGCAGGAGTGCGGGAAATAGAACGGACACAGTCAAGGCCCATGTCAACCACAGTAGAGGGGAATCCTCGGTTGAGGAAAAAGGAAGACATGTCGGAAGCACTAGTATGGAAGGTGGCATCGTCAGAGCAGATGCGGTGGAGACGGAGAAACTGGGAGAATGGAATAGAGTCCTTACAGGAAGCGGGGTGGGAGGAAGTGTAGTCCAGGTAGCTGTGGGAGTCAGTGGGCTTGTAGTGAATGTTTGGCAATAGCCTATCCCCAGAGATGGAGACAGAGAAGTCGAGGAAGGGAAGAGTTGGAGATGGACCATGTGAAGGTGAGGGAAGGGTGGAAATTGGAAGCAAAGTGAATGAAATTTTCTAGTTCAGGGCGAGAGCAGGAAACAGCACTGATACACTCATCAATGTATCGGAAAAAGAGGCGAGGGAGGGGACCTGAGTAGGAGTGGAACAAAGAATGTTCCACATATCCCACGAAAAGACAGGCATAGCTGGGACCCATGCGGGTTCCCATAGCAACACCATTAATTTGGAGGAAGTGAGTGGAGTCAAAGGAGTTGTTCAATGTGAGAACAAGTTCAGCCAGGTGGAGGAGGGTGGTGGTGGATGGGGACTGGTTGGGCCTCTGTTCAAGGAAGAAGCCTGCCTTCTGTGCTTGTTTACCTACCCTAGTGCTCCTCCAGTTTCCCCAGTGGCTACATCTGGGGGGCTGCTGAGCTTCCACTGAGGATACTTCAAATGGCTGTGGTTGGCGACCTCGAGCAGCTCTGCGCCCTGAGGGCCCGGCGGCTGACTGCAGCCTCTCGGCTTGGACCTGGACAGTCTGGCCCAGCCGGCTGTGTGGTACTGGCAGAGTGGACAGCGGGGGAGCCAGCGTCCTGTCATCCTGAGAGAAGACGGTGGTGCCTCCCCTGGAGCCAACGTCACTCTCCTGAGACTGCACCTCGGCACTCCAAGGGGACTGCGTGAGAACAGATTGCAGGAGTGATGTGATGCTTTGGTAGCCCCCGTCAACACTGGCCCCCAGAGCCTCCATGGCAGCAGTGAGATCAAATTTCTGAGCCACATTCTTTGTTTTACATCTAACCTGCGTTCTCCTTTCTTTATTATACATACTACTTAGAGCACCCCTCTTTTTTTCTTGGCCTCTCTCCACAATATGCTTGGGATCTTGTTTGTTTTATTTGACTTGCATTGGAAAATTTATGTCGTTATTAAGCTGTGATCCATAAATTACTGGCACATAAACGACAACACCAACTTGCATTTATATAGTGCCTTTAACGTAGTAAAGCGTCCCAAAGTGCTTCACAAGAGCATTAACGAACAAAATTTGACACCGAGCCACATAAGATGATGTTAGGACAGGCTGGTCAAAGAGGTAGGTTTTAAGGAGCGTCTTAAAGGAGGAGAGAGAGGCGGAGAGGTTTATGGAGGGAATTCCAGAATTTAGGGCCTAGGTAGCTGAAGGCACGGCCGCCAATGGTGGAGCGATTAAAATCGGGGATGGTCAAGAGGCTGGAATTGGAGGAGTGGAGGGTTGTGGGGCTGGAGGAGATTACAGAGATAGGGAGGGGTGAGGCCATGGAGGGATTTGAAAACAAGGATGAGAATTTTAAAATCGAGGCGCTGCCGGTCAGCGAGCACAGGGGGATGACGGGTGAACGGGACTTGGTGCGAGTTAGGCTACGGGCAGCAGAGTTTTGGATGAGCTCGTTTGTTTATAAAGTGAATCAGAATATTTATGTATGATCACTGAGCAGAATTCTATTGGGAGTTAATTATTAATCGCAACCTGAGCTTTTATTAATGGCCCAGAAATTGGAGTTCGATGGTTGCCGCGGGGGTAAGGATCCCCCGCGATATCACACTCCGTGCCTGCCTTTATGGTTTTGGCCCACACGAACTTCAGTTCCTGGGCCTCTCCCTGGTGCCGGCGCGCAGTGTGTGCGTGTCCCAGAGGCGCAGTTAGTTCGATGCGACCTCTGGGATCACGTGGGCCAGTTAGAGCCAATGGCAGCACACCATCTTTCATTCATAGTTTTGACAGGAAGAGCTGTCAAAACTATGAATACAACAAGCCCCCAAAAGAACAGCTAAACCTCAATTAAATAAAAAAAAAAGCCATCACATTAATAAAATAACTATAGTTAAATAAATTAACCACTTTAAACAAAAATTTTAATTTTTGAAAAAATTTAAATTCTTTTTAAAAGTTATAAAAATAAACTTACCTTTCTTTAAAGTCTCTAAAAAAGATAAACCTGTTGAAAAAAATTTAAAATACTTAATTAACTACTTACCCTGTTAAAAGGGGGTCTTACGCCTGCTTTTTTCATGTGTAAAATCTTCAACACTTACCCTCGCGTTCAAACCTGAAAAAAAATCTAAGTGTGCTGCGTGCGCGCAACCTGTAGCGCGCACGTGGTTCACTTAGGAACCACCCCCTTCGCAATACCCGAAGTGCCGGTTTCCCGCGCATGCGCAGTGCATGCAGGAAACCGGCACTTCGGGACCTAATATGCGAGAGTACACAGTGTGTAATCTCCCGTATTAGGTCTAATTTTCGGGCCATGAAGAAAGCAGGCGTAAGACCCCCTTTTAACAAGGTAAGTAGTTAATTAAGTATTATTTAAAAAAATTTCAACAGGTTTATCTTTTTTAGAGACTTTAAAGAAAGGTAAGTTTATTTTTATAACTTTTAAAAAGAATTTAAATTTTTTCAAAAATTAAAATTTTTGTTTAAAGTGGTTAATTTATTTAACTATAGTTATTTTATTAATGTGATGGCTTTTTTTTTAATTTAATTGAGGTTTAGCTGTTCTTTTGGGGGCTTGTTGTATTCATAGTTTTGACAGCTCCTCCTGTCAAAACTATGAATGAAAGATGGTGTGCTGCCATTGGCTCTAACTGGCCCACGTGATCCCAGAGGTCGCATCGCACTAACTGCGCCTCTGGGACACGCACACACTGCGCGCCGGCACCAGGGAGAGGCCCAGGAACTGAAGTTCGTGTGGGCCAAAACCATAAAGGTAGGCGCGGAGTGCGATATCGCGGGGGATCCTTACCCCCGCGGCAACCATCGAACTCCAATTTCTGGGCCCATGTGTAAAATCTTCAACACTTACCTGCGCGTTCAAACCTGAAAAAAAATGTAAGTGTGCTGCGTGCGCGCAACCTGTAGTGCGCACGCGGTTCACTTAGGAACCGCCCCCTTCGCAATACCCGAAGTGCCGGTTTCCCGCGCATGCGCAGTGCATGCAGGGAACCGGCACTTCGGGACCTAATACGCGAGAGTACACAGTGCGTAATCTCCCGTATTAGGTCTAATTTTCGGGCCAATATATCCTTTACTGACAAGGTGCTACTGTTAAATAACAAATGCACATGGTTTAGTGGATGCCTAAAATTGTGTCGTAATCAGTCTTTTATTTTGTTGTAAAATCTCAGTTCTGGTCCCTCTTCAACTAAGTTATTTTCCTGTGTATATATATTTTCTTTTCCTCCATGCAGTAATGGTGAACCTAGGTTTTCTGTTGTCTAACGTTCACAGATATGAGTTATGTAAAGTACATGATTTGTTAATGACATATTTGGTTATTGTTTTTTGCAATATGATCTTGTGTAACGGTTCAAAATATTTACATGACCTTTGTTTTCTGTTTTTCTTTGCAGTGGCATCATGAGGCCTGGAATGAACGCTATTCTGGGTCCCACAGGCAGTGGAAAGTCATCGTGAGTATCACGATAACATAAAATTACATCGAGTCTACAGCACAGAAACAGGCCAATTGGCCTAACTGGTCCATGCCAGTGTTTATGCTCCACATGAGCCTCCTCCCACCCTACTTCATCTCACCCTAACAACATCACCTTCTATTCCTTTCTCTCTCATGTGTTTATCTAGCTTCCCCTTAAAGACATCTATGCTACTTGCCTCAACCACTCCCTGTGGTATCGATATTCACACAAAGGGTGGTGGAAATCTGGAACTCTTTCCCCCAAAAAGCTGTTGAGGCTGGGGGGTCAATTGTAAATTTCAAAACTGAGATTGATAGATTTTTGTTAGGCAAGGGTATTAAGGGATACGGAACCAAGGCAGGTAGATGGAGTTAAGATATAGATCAATCATGATCTAATAGAATGGCAGAACAGGCTCGAGGGGCTGAATTACCTACTCCTGTTCCTGTGTTCTACATTCTCCCCGCTCTCTGGGTAAAGAAGTTTCTCCTGAATTCCCCATTGGATTTATTAGTGACTATCTTATATTGATGGCCCCTAGTTCTGGTCTCCCCCACAAGTGGAAACATCTTCTCCACGTCTACCCTATCGAACCCCTTCATAATTTTAAAGACCTCTATCAGGTCACCCCTCAGTCTTCTCTTTTCTAGAGAAAAGAGACTCACCCTGTTTAGTCTTTCCTGACAGTTGTAACCTCTCAGTTCTGGTATCATCCTAGTAAATCTTTTTTGCACCTTCTCCAGTGCTTCTATTCCTTTCTGTAACATGGAGACGACAATTGTGCACAGTGCTCCAAGCGTGGTCTAACCAAGGTTCTATACAAGTTTAACATAACTGCTCTGCCTTTGAATTCTACACCTCTAGAAATACTTTCTTTGCATTTTTTATTGTTATCCAAGCACCTCTCACTGGAAAATATTGCAGAGATTCATGGGTTACATTTTTCAGTGCTTTTCAAAACGATGATTGTGTTTTATAAAATTCGTTGATGCCATGGACATGTGCACAAGGGTTAGTAATTTTGACCAATTTGGACATGTGAGGGGAATGGGCCAATTATTAAGAACATAAGAAATAGGAGCAGGAGTAGGCCATACGGCCCCTCGAGCCTGCTCCGCCATTCAATAAGATCATGGCTGATCTTCGACCTCAACTCCACTTTCCCGCCCTATCTCCATATTCCTTGATTCCCCTAGAGTCCAAAAATCTATCGATCTCAGCCTTGAATATACTCAATGACTCAGCATCCACAGCCCTCTGGAGTGGAGAATTCCAAAGATTCACAACCCTCTGAGTGAAAAAATTCCTCCTCATCTCAGTCCTAAATGGCCGAACCCTTATCCTGAGACCATGTCCCCTAGTTCTAGACTCTCCAGACAGGGCAAGCAGCCTCTCAGCATCTACCCTGTCAATCCCTCTCAGAATCTTATGTTTCAATGAGATCACCTCTCATTCTTCTAAACTCCAGAGAGTATAGGCCCAATCTACTCAATACATGGCAGATACCCTTTAATGTGGACAAGTGCAGTGTTGAGCTGCTTTGGGGTTGTGCAAAACCTAGGCATCTTCATACTGTAAGGGTAGCAGTTCACGAAAGAGACCTGGGGACACGAATTGATGACTCATTAAAGGTACACAAGCAGTGTGAGGTAGGGAAACCAATGGAGATTTACGTTATATTTCTAGGATCGCCAAGTATAAAATGAAGAGTGTCCTACTTGGATTATACGAGACATGGATACATCCACGCTTGGAGTATTGTGTCCAGTTTTGATCCCTGCACATGGTAAAGGATAGCGAGGATCTGAAGAAGATGCAGAGAAGGATGACCAAGATAAAACCTAACCTTAGCACTTTTACTGATGAGAATTGTCTCCCAGAGTTAGGGGTATTTACTTTGGAGAAACGGGAGGGTTTATAAGGGGATATGATTGCGGTGTTGACATGTTGAAGAAATTGGACTATACTGTTGAATAGGTTATTTTGAGATGAATAGGAATGGTAGAACTGTGGGTCTCATATTAGACTCATACAGCACAGAAGGAGGCCATTTGGCCCATCGTGCCTGTGCCAGCTCTCTGAAAGAGCTCTCCAATTAGTCCCACTCCCCCCTGCAATTTCCCCATAGCCCTGCAAATTTTGCCTTTTTAAGTAGAGATCCACTTCCCTGCAAAACAGAAAACTAGAGACAAAGAGTTGGGTTAGATAACTAGAAGTATTGTTTGCGGAGTCATAGCCCTCTGGGACAGACTACCAAAACATCATGTGGATATGGATTTACTACACACCTTTAAGAGGGAAGTTGACAAGTTCCTGAGGTTAAAGGACATTTCCAGTTACAGAGGGTAAATTTCAAATTAGCTGCGATTATGATAATTATGGGCTACCATGGTGTCATGGAGCTTGCGTGAATGCCTTGGGGAGTCTGAGAATAGAGAGTGGTTAAAGGGTGGGGTCAGTATTGTAAGTGACTGTACCATTGTTGGGTTGGTATGCTGTGACCTTTTCTCGCCCCTATTGTTCATGCATATGCTGCTGAAACAGTCTAGTTGAGGGAAAAAATTGGCCATTAAATTTATTATTTTTATTCATTCATGGGATGTGGGCGGCGCTAGCAAGGCCAGAATTTATTGCCCATCCCTAATTGCCCTTGAGAAGGTGGTGGTGGGCCACCTTCTTGAACCGCTGCAGTCCGTGTGGTGAACTGCTGTTAGGTAGGGTGAAGCAGACTGGGTTTACTAATGGTTGGTAATTTACTACCTATATTTTCTCAAACAGTCATCCAGTGGGATTGAATTGTTCTATAATAGCTATTGGTAAATTGTTTCGGTAGCTGCTACTTGGGTTCAGTAACTGGAATCACTATTTCAGTAGATCTCAGTTAATAGTTAGCACAGATATTTAAAAAGCGACACACATTTATTCTGGATATGAAACCTGCACTTGGCAGCTGAGACTGAATGTAATCTGACTCTCTGCATTTGAGGTGACACCCACAAAGTACATAGGATCCCCACATAGAAGATAGGAGCAGGAGGAGGCCATTCGGCCCCTCGAGCCTGCTCCGCCATTCGATGAGATCATGGCTGATCATCCAAACTCAGTACCCTCTACCTGCCTTCTCCCCATATCCTTTGATACCTTTAGCTTTAAGAAATATATCTAACTCATTCTTGAATATATTTAATGACTTGGCCTCAACTACCTTCTGTGGTAGAGAATTCCACAGGTTCACCACTCTCTGGGTGAAGAAATTCTGCCTCATTTCTGTCCTAAATGGCTTACCCCTTATCCTTAGATTATGACCCCTGGTTCTGGACTCTCTGACCATCGGGAACATTCTTCCTGCATCTAGTTTGTCCAGACCTGTCAGAATTTTATATGTTTCGATGAGATCCCCTCTCATTCTTCTATACTCCAGCGAGTATAAGCCCAATCGACCCAATCTCTCCTCATATGTCATTCCTGCCATCCCAGGTATCAGCCTGGTGAATCTTCGCTGAACTCCTTCCATGGCAAGAACATCCTTCCTCAGATAAGTTCTCAGTTCCTGAGCTGAGCTTCCAACCCCATAATCAATCCATCACAATGATTGCCTACTTCCACCTTCACCCCTGCCTCAGCCCATCTGCTGCTGAAACCCTCATCCATGCCGTTGTCATCTCCAGAGTTGACTATTCCAAAGCTCTCCTGGCCGGCCCGCCATCTTCCACCCTCCATAAACTTCAGCTCATTCAAAACTATGCTGCCTGTTTCCTATAGTGCCGCAGTGTTACATCTCCCAGCTCCTCAGGGCTGTTGTGCCAGCTGTGGCTCAGTGGGTAGCAATGTTCCCTGTGAGCTGCACTTTGTTCTGCGTGGCCTGTTTCTTTTACTGCGCGGTCCCTTTAAATTTCCGCGCATGTGTGGTACTTACAACGGAAAATCCGGTGAGCGCCCTGCGCGGGACCTTTCCCATTACTGTGTGGCCATGTGGCTGCGCAGCTTAGAGGGAAGACTGGTGGGTAGTACTCTCACCTCTGAGTCAGAAGGTCGTGGATTCAAGTCCCACTCCAGGGACTTGAGCACAAAATCCAGGCCGACACTCCAGTGCAGCAGAACTGAGCGAGCGCTGCACTGTCGGAGGTGCCGTCTTTCGGATGAGATGTTAAACCGAGGCCCCGTCTGTACTCTCATGGACGTAAAAGATCCCATGGCGCTTCGAAGAAGAGCAGGGCAGTTTTCCCCGGTGTCCTGGCCATTATTTATCCCTCAATCAACATCACTAAAACAGAATATCTGGTCATTATCACATTGCTGTTTGTGGGATCTTGCTGTGTGCAAATTGGCTGCCTCGTTTCCTACATTACAACAGTGACTACACTTCAAAAAGTACTTCATTGGCTGTAAAGTGCTTTGGGACGTCGAGCAAGACTTTCTTTATTGCAGAGAAGCTTATGCTCCAATCAACTCTACTTCTGATTCCCAAATTGCTTTAAGTTTTGCTATTTAACTATGAATGATATAAACGCAAGCTATATTGTATAAAAATAACAATGTATGATTTTAGTTGGGGATTAAATTACTTTAGTCCAATTATCCTCTGCCCTCTAACCCCCTTCTTCACCTGAAGATTACACTTGGTCCCTTTTTGGACACTAGGGGAATCAAGGGATATGGAGATCGAGCGGGAAGTGGAGTTGAGGTAGATGATCAGCCATGATCTTATTGAATGGTGGAGCAGGCTCAAAGGGCCGAATGGCCGACTCCTGCTTCTATTTCTTATGTTCTTATGTCCTGATTCTCTCCTGCATGCAACGTCATGAGAGAACAGCTAACACCCTTTATGGATTTATTTTTCTTGTAAGTAAAAACTGCTGCATATTATTTCCTAGGTTGCTAGATATTTTGGCTGCCAGGAAAGATCCTTCTGGTTTGAAAGGGAAATTGCTGGTAGATGGAGCTCCACAACCTTCTAACTTCAAGTGTATCTCTGGTTACGTTGTACAGGTGAGAATTCTTTTGCTGCACCTTCTGAAAAAGACACTGTGTAAGGGGTTTGATCTCCGTGCTTCGTCTGGGTGCTAGTGCGGGGTTAGGCCTTATTGCCTGCTCTGGTCTCCAGCCAGCCTTGTAGCACTAGACACCTGTGAGTGGTTCGACCCACTCGCCCTTACGGTTCTGACACTGGACTTAGGTGCGAGAGCAGTAATGCAGAGAAAACTCAGGTAGACCCGTTGAATAGTACGAAATGGAAAATCTTTATTGCATATTGTTCAAGATTATGAAATACATGTCATAAGCACAGATTAATGACAGTACAAGATTACATACATCTATAAAACTAGGTTTAGGGAAACCAGGAGCGCACGACACATCGTAAAAGGGGACACACATTATAATTATCCTTAATAAAATAACCACCCTCCCCTATCAATACCTGCTCTAATCTAGATCTGTAGGTTCGAGAAACATGCTCACCACTCGTGAAACCTCGGAGAATTCTACAACGGTGCTCGGCTGTTTTCGCCGCAGCACCTGACTATCCACGTGTTGATCAGGGGTCTCTGTACCCCACTTGTTTACTCGCTCTGCTCCGGCTAGCAGGCTGGAACGTCTGCTGTCATGAAGATCTGTGTTGACCTCGGATTCCTGATAGAATTCGAAGAAGAGCCTTCCTGTACCCGACACCGGTTGTCTGTAGAACTCGAGGAAAAGCCTTCCTATAGAGTTCAAAAATGGTCTTTATATTTCGGACGCGGTCGGGGTTTACTGACCGCGGCGGCACGTGGCTTCTTCTTGTCTTGTCTTGTTTCGTCGGGCCTTCGAGTCCATACACCGTTTACCGACCCTCGGGATGGTGCACCCGCTTATCGGCCTTCGCAGTCCAGCTCTTCACAGATCTTCGCGGCAAGCCACGAGGTTGACTCCAGAAAGGATCAGCGGAACAAGAGCCCGGAAAATACCAGCTCAGGGACGGCAAGAGCATAAGCGATGAGAGTCGTCCGGGATAAGAGAAAGATGGACGTTTGTTCCCTACAGTTATAGTACTGTAATTCTTTATCTCCCGCCCAATCTTAATGTTCATCTTTTGTCATATTTTGGCGCTCAAACTTCTTGTATGGGGTGATTTCTGGCTTTAATGGGTTTCGGTGATACTTGTAACTGGCTAAATACCCGTTAATGCTTCTCCCATTGTGGAACCGGCTAGGAGTCTCCCTGGAGGGGTTTTGGGGGCCTCCGAATTCTTGTGTAAGCACCCGCAAATGGCTCTCTCATTGTAGAGCTGCGGGGAATTTGTGGATTAATGTCTTTGGATGGGCCTCTGATTGCCCAGTACAATAGTCTCTTGCCTGTGCCTGGAAAATGCTTCCAGCACTTATATTTCTTGCTTTCGTGTCAAAATGCAAATCGATCGCGTCTTGCCTTATACCAATATATGCTGAGTATTGTCCGATCTTGCTAAAATGTATATTGGAACGCCATCTTGTCTGCCTACTGAAAAGTCTAGAAGCTTCTGCCACGAGGCGCGGCTGCCATTTTACAGGCTTCTTGTGTCCGTTTTGAAATCTGACAGCATTTTGCTGAAATAAAACTGTTTTAACGAAACTGTATCTCTCTTTCTCGTTATTTCGAAATCGCGATAATTTGCGAATTTTGCAACTGAAAGCTTTGTGGTATTTAGGAGGTCCCACACAAAAGCCCTGATTTTCCAAGGCTCCTCTCATACATATGCAGCCTTGTTGCTTGTGGATGGGGGTCAACAAATCAGACACTTGAACCTCAAATGACCCATTTGATGTGATCCTGTAACATGTTCCGATAACCGAGTTATCCAGCAAGAGAGAGTGATATTGTTTTGCCTATTGAAGCGACTGTTGGAAGACGATTGTATAGTCTTCTCCAAACATGCTGGCTGGTTGTTACGTTGTACAATAATGCTATGGAATAAAGTTCCCGTCGTTATATTACAAAGGGGCAGTCATGGGGATGCTACAATTAGCCTCTGCTCCGCTGGGTTAAGGAATGGGAAATTTGGCCAGAATTTTCATTCCTGATTTGCTATCCTGGAAGTTTATGTATATATGGACTACGGTGAGGATATGACCAGGGTTGTCGGTGAGTCCTTCCCCTCCTTGTCCAGTGCACACTAATCATTTTATCCTGGAGGGTAAACAAGAAGCATCTTTCCATTTCCATGCCTAATTCTTAAGGAGGTTCAAGGAGTCAAAGTGGAGGAAATGTAGCGCTGTAATGTTCTTTCTTAGATAGATGTATTTTAATATACTTTTTGTAATACTAGCAAAGGTGGAGTTGAGGTAGAAGATCAGCCATGATCTTAATGAATGGTGGAGCAGGCTCAAAGGGCCGAATGGCCTACTCCAGCTCCAATTTCTTATGTTCTTGTGTTCCTATTTGTTATCTCCCACAATATTGCTTATTGGCTCAGTGGGTAGCACACTCGCCTCTGAGTCAGTAGGTTGTGGGTTCAAGTCCCACTCCAGAGACTTGAGCACAAAAATCTAGGCTGACACTCCAGTGTAGTACTGAGGGAGTGCTGCACTGTCGGAGATGCCGTCTTTCAGATGAGACGTTAAACTGAGGCCCCGTCTGCTCTCTCGGGTGAATGTAACAGGTTCCATGGCACTATTGGAAGAAGAGCAGAGGAGTTATCCCCGGTGTCCTGGCAATATTTATCCCTTAACCAACATCACTAAAAACAGATTATCTGCTCATTATCACATTGCTGATTGTGGGAGCTTGCTGTGTGCAAATTGGCTGCCGCGTTTCCTACATTACAACAGTGACTACACTTCAAAAGTACTTCATTGGCTGTAAAGTGCTTTGGGAAGGCCTGAAGTCATGAAAGGTGCTATAGCAATATAAGTCGTTCATTTTTCTTTATTTCTTCTTTCTAGGAACATAGGAACAGGAGGAGGCCATTTAACCCCTCGCGCTTGTTCCGCCATTCAATGAGATCATGGCTGATCTGATGTCTAATTGAAATGTCAGCTTCCCATATGTTACTTGAACATTTGGCTCGATCTAATAATGATTTCTCGGCTACGGTTGATCAGTGCACTGCCTGTTTTCCTAATCTTATCGAACCTTTTTGTTTTACAGGATGATGTGGTAATGGGCACGCTGACGGTGAGAGAGAATTTCCAGTTTTCTGCTGCACTGCGTTTACCGAGGAGTATCCGCTACAGGGAAAAGAACGAAAGGATTAACCAGGTCATTAAAGAGCTCGGGCTGACCAAAGTAGCAGACTCCAAGGTACAAGAGCGTTTTTATCTTCTTCTCTGCTGAAAGCTGAAACACGTTTTTTTTTGTCCTTATTTCGTGTGCAAGAATTAATGGGCCAGAAATTGCTGGAAAAATAGCAGCGGGTTTAATGGCGCCTGCCATTATTGCTGCTTAAAACAACCCCCCCCGCCCCCCCCCCCCCCCCCAGCAATTTATGGCGAGGAAGAGCCGTGAGTTGCGATTCGTCGCAAATTGCAGGATGATTTGCGCCATTAGCCTCTCTCTCAAAAAAATTAATATCTGGCTGTGAGCCTCCCCATTGCGTGCTATTAAATTGCTGGATTTTGCACTGTAAGTATGTATGAATCTTGCTAGGGCTGGTATTTCATGTCGTAAGGACCCTGTTCATGACATGATTTGTGGTCCTGACATGAAACTCTCCAGCCCAGAAAGGGAACACTTGAAACTGTGGAGTCTCACTCCTACAGGTAGTAAATTATTCCTAGAGGTTTTTTAAATTCATTATTTTTTTCTTCCTTTCTGTCTTTTCTCTCTTTGAATCCAATCTTTCTTTCCCTCTTTTTTCTCTTTCTGTACCTGATTTGACTCTAATTCACCCTATTCCCTTCTCCGTCGTTCCTCTGTTTCTTTCTCTATCCTTAAATCTCATTGGTTAGGGAGGTACACTGTTGCACCTGATGTTCAGGAGGTCCCAGATGCCCCGTTGCCCCCTCTCCCCGCCGTTATCAGCTTGCAATTCCAGAAATTTGTAGCACCAAAATAATACGATCTAAAGAAATCCAATTCACGGTGCTCGCCGCGAGATGGAATTCCTGGGCCATTATATGGCCTTCAGTGAAATGCATTGACAAATATTAAAGACGAGCCTTATGGGCAGTTTTTGACAGTAGAATGACTTTCATTTCAATCCTGCGATTGCACAGCGCTAGCTTCCACAGTTATGTTTTATATCCTTCATCGTCGCTGGATCAAAATCCTGGAACTCCCTCCCTAACAGCACTGTGGGAGCACCTTCACCACACGGACTGCAGCGGTTCAAGAAGGCGGCTCACCACCACCTTCTCAAGGGCAATTAGGGATGGGCAATAAATGCTGGCCTTGCCAGCGACGCCAACATCCCATGAACAAAGAAAAAAATATCTGACTCTAGTTTCACAAAAGCAAAATACTACAGATGCTGGAAATCGGAAATAAAAACAGAAAATGCTGGAAATACTCAGCAGGTCAGGCAGCATCTGTGGAGAGAGAAACAGAGTTAACGTTTCAGGCCGCTGACCTTTCGTCAGAAGATGTAACAGGTTTTTAAGCAAGTGCAATGGCAGGGAAAGGGGGGAGAGGAGGAAAGAACAAAAGGGAAGGTCTGTGATAGGGTGGAAAGCAGGAGAGATTAAATGACAAAAGGGATGATGGAGCAAGGCGGAAGGAGATGGTAATGGAACAAGTCAAGAAACAAAAGCTGGGTCTAGAGGAGGAATAAATGGGAATAGCAGAATCATCAACAGCTGCTGTCCGAAAAAAAATGGGGGCAGAGGTTATGATCTGTAGTTTTACACCTTGAGTAAATATTAAGTGGACAGAACACTGGGAGGACTCCTTTATGGGTGTGCCCCCCTATCTGTATGCTGTAGTGAGTGTGCCCTGGTGATTGGTACGCCCAGGTGCAGCACCAGGAATATCAACCTCCCTCTGCTACCCCATCATGGCGTTCATCCCATATCATGAATTGGTAGGAGAGCTGGACCACCAATACTCCTGCCATCAACCTGCCTCCATGGTGACCAGGATCGTTCTAAATGTTCTTTCTTTCCCCACTACCTTTTCAGTTCAGCTTCATAATATGTCTTTGGCTAATTTTGTCCCATCTCATCAAGAAGCAGCCAAAATCCAACTCTGGGCACTGGTTAGCTCTTTTTGCCAAACGAATGGGCACCGGCACGATGGGCTGAATGACCTCCTTCCGTGCTGTGCGATTCTGTGATGATGGGACATGATGTTGTAGCCGTGATGGAAACGTGGATTCAACTGGGCGAGTTTGGGAACCAAACATTCCTGGCTATAAAATGTTCAGGAGAAAAGGGAATCTTTGCTGTATCCTTGCTCTCTCATATATATAAATGGTTTCTTGGCCAAATCTCTGGGTTTGCAGATTATGGCAAAATAGATGGCAGATCAGATAATAGTGCAATCGGATTGAGAATGATAGTTTTTTGGGTAACTGCTTGCCTCTACCTTCTCTTCAAAGGCAATAAATGAAAATAATTGGAAGTCTCGCTCCTAAACTTTTTCCACCCCTGAAATGTTTTTGTTTAAGGCCTTCCTCTGGTTCCTGTTTTAAGTCAATTATCCAGCACCCTAATCGCTCGCCCCTTGAATTAGCCAATCACCAGTGCTTGTCAGATTTTCAGAAAATCGAAGTATAATCTGCATTTCCTTTCCCACTAGTACTGTTTCCAACAAACTGCAGACGTCGTTTTCCTGAATCCACACAGAGTGCTCTTCAACCAGTTCTGTTTCTCCATGTATTTGTTCACATGATCTCTCAAAATTATTTCAAAGATTTTTCCCTACAACTATTGTTAAACGTCCTGGTCTGTAGTTTCCAGCTATGTTTATTGATCCTATTATTGAAGTAGCCATTGCCCGATGCCTGAAATTGTCTCCTCCCTTCCTTCCTATGTATCCAATATCCCCATTCATTGCACCCGTAGGAACAGGGGGAGGCCATTCAGCCCCTCGAGCACTATTCTGAAGAAGAGCAGGGGAGTTCTCCTCCGTGTCCTGGGCCAATATTTATCCCTCAACCAACACCACTAAACAATAGATTATCTGGTCATTATCATATTGCTGTTTGTGGGAACTTGCTGCGCGCAAATTGGCTGCCGCATTTCCTACATTACAACAGTGACTACACTTCAAAAGTACTTCATTGGCTGTGAAGTACTTTGGGACATCCTGAGGTGGTGAAAGGCGCTATAGAAATGCAAGTCTTTCTTTTGTTCACACTGTCCTATGGCTTCCTTGAGTTGAGATTTCCAATTAGTGACAAATGTTTCTTTTTAAATTAGTATTTTATTACATGGATGCACTCATTGAGGGAGGGAGAGGACTCTCCCTGTAATCGTTTCCCTTTAATGTTTAAAACAGGTTGGAACTCCATTTATTCGGGGAGTATCTGGTGGAGAAAGAAAGAGGACAAATATTGGAATGGAGCTGATCATTGACCCGTCTGTCCTGTTCTTGGACGAACCTACCACGGGCTTGGATGCCAGCACAGCACTTGCTGTCCTGATGCTGCTACAAAGGTGTCTTCATGTAACCAACTAGAGAACTTTTAACTGAAGCAAACATACTGCGGATGCTGGAAATATGAAATTAAAAGCAGAAAAATGCTGGGAATACTCTCAGCAGGTCAGGCAGCATCTGTGGAAAGAGAGTGAAACAGAGTTAATGTTTCAGGTCGATGACCTTTCGTCAGAACTGGAAGAAGTTAGAGATATAACAGGTTTCAAGCAATTACAGAGGCAAGGGAAGGCGGGAGGGGAGGAAAGAATAAAAAGGGAAGGTGTGTGATAAGGTGGAAGGCAGGAGAGATTGAATGACAAAAGGGACGATGATGCAAGGCAAAAGGGAGTGGTAATGGGACAAGTAAAGAAACAAAAGATGGGTCTAGAGGAGCTGTAAATGGCAACAGCAGAATCATTATCAGCATCTGTTGTCCGAAAAAATGGGAGCGGTGGTTATGATCTGAAATTGTCGAAATCAATGTGGAGTCCAGAAGGTTGTAAAGTGTGGTAACTTTATAACTAGATAACTTTTAACATCTTTCTCCAGAACTTCATTGTTTCCCTAATTGGGGGGAGGCGGGGAAGCTTTATAGGATTTGTGAGGAGCTTTAGAGTTCTGTAGGGAATCTCACTTGGTGCATTGTAGGTTTTGTATGGCAGTTTTTTTAAAGGACTATGATGAGCTTGCAGGATCACTAGGAATTATAGTTAGGGATTCAGGAGGATAGGAACAGGAGCAGGCCATTCATCCACTTGAGCCTGTTCCATCATTCAATTAGATCATGGCTGATTTGTACCTCAACTCCATTTACCCACCTTTTGCTCCTTGTCCCTTGATACCCCTTGCCTACTGTACATTTTTTAAATGGAGAGTTTTATAACCTTTTATAAGTAACATTATGTGGGATCTATGTGAAAGGCTTTATACAGGCTACCTATGGGAGCTTTACAATCTGAGGTTATTTGTTCGAGGGTGCGCTTCATACTCTACTCTTAACAGGGGTGACAGCCTGTTTTATAAAAGTGAGAAGTCGCACAACACCAGGTTATAGTCCAACAGTTTTATTTGAAATCACAAGCTTTCGGAGCTGCTGCTCCTTCGTCAGGACTTCACCTGACGAAGGAGCAGCGCTCCGAAAGCTTGTGATTTCAAGTAAAACTGTTGGACTATAACCTGGTGTTGTGCGACTTCTCACTTTTGTCCACCCCAGTCCAACACCGGCATCTCCGCATCATAGCCTGTTTTATGGTATCCCCTGAACCCTGCTTCATTGCCAAGTTTGAGTAGCGTGCTGGGCACAACTGAGTGAAGCAATCTTCTCCTGGTAATTATCACCCCGATTATTAATTCACACCATGGGAGAAATTTTCCAAGTCCGTGCCGGAGGATTCACCAACAACAACCCGCATTTATACAGCGCGTTTAATGTAGTAAAACGTCCCAAGGTGCTTCACAGGAGCGATTATCAAACAAAATTCGACACCGAGCCACAGAAGGAGATATCAGGACAGGTGACCAAAAGCTTGGTCAGAGAGGGAGGTTTTCAGGAGTGTCTTAAAGGAGGAGAGAGTGGCGGAGAGGTTTAGGGAGGGAATTCCAGAGATTGGGGCCCAGGCAGCTGAAGGCACGGCCGCCAATGGTGAGACGAAGGAAATCGAGGATACACAAGAGGCCAGAATTGGAGGAACACACAGTTCTCAGAGGGTTGTAGTGCGAGAGGAGGTTACAGAGATGACCTGGAGCGAGACCATGGAGGGATTTGAACACAATGATAAGGATTTTAATTTTGAGGCGTTGCTGGGCCGGGAGCCAATGTAGGTCAGTGAGCACAGAGGGTGATGGGAGAATGGGACTCGAATCTCCCTTGACCTGTCCACTCTTGCAACACGAGCTTTCTCCCACCCTAATTCATCTCACCCTATCAATATATCCTTCTATCCCTTTCTCCCTCATGTGTTTATCTAGCTTCCCCTTAATGGATCTATGATATTTGCCTCAACTACTCCATGCGTCAGCGAGTTCCACATTCTTACATAGGATATACAGCACAGAAACAGGCCATTCAGCCCAACCAGTCCATGCTCCACCCAAGCCTCCTCCCGTCTTTCCTCATCTAACCCTATCAGCATAACCCTCTATTCCCTTCTCCCTCATATGCTTATCTAATCGCCCCTTAAAAGCATCTATACTATTCGCCTCAACCACTCCCTGTGGTAGCGAGTTCCACATTCTCACCACTCTCTGGGTAAAGAAGTTTCTTCTGAATTCCCTATTTGATGTTTTGGTGACCATCTTGTATTGATGGCCTTTAGTTATGCTCTTCCCCACAAGTGAAAACACTCTCTCTGTGTCTACTCTATCAAAACCTTTCATGATTTTAAAGACCTCTATTAGGTCACCCCTCAGCCTTCTCTTTTCAAGAGAAAAGAGACCTAGCCTGTTCGTCCTTTCCCGATAGGTATATCCTCGCATTTCTGGTATTATCCTCTCGCCACTCTCTGGGTAAAGAAGTTTCTCTTGAATTCCCTATTGGATTTATCTTATATTTATGGCCCCTAGTTTTGGACTCCCCCACAACTGTACCTCCTTATGGCATTCCTTTGCTGGTTAAGAGTCACCAGAGAAAGCTGAAGGCAAGCTAGAGCTGAGTGGCAAAGTGTTTCTCTTGGCATTATCAAGGAAGCAGCTATTTTGAGTAATGTATCTCTTTCCTATACACTATCGTCGTAGTTCAAGCTGACAAGTACTTTGGCATGGCTATCCTTAAAACCGGCCTCAACATTTAGGTCAACATCTTCAGTGTTTATATTATTTTGGCACAAATCGTTTGAATGTAGAGGTTAAATAAATGAAGAATGTTCATTATTCATGGTATGGCTTTCCTCAAATTTTGTACAAAGTTGAACTTCCACAGACACAGTTCTCACCCTTTGTGCCTCTTCCTTCTCTCGCCTGATGCAACTTACATATTACATAGAATTACAAAGTTTCTTACATTACAACAGTGACTACACTTCAAAAGTACTTCATTGGCTGTAAAGCGCTTTGGGACGTCCTGAGGTCGTGAAAGGTGCTACAGAAATGCAGGTCTTTTTTCTTTTTAGAAATTACAGCACAGAAACAAGCCATTCGGTTCAACTGGTCCATTCTGGTCTTTATGCTCCACATGAACCTCCTCCCACCTTTCCTCATCTCACCCTATCAACATAACCCTCTATTCCCTTCTCCCTCATGTATTTATCTATAGCTTCCCCTTAAATGCATGTATGTTATTTCCCTCTACTGCTAAATGTGGTAGCGAGTTCCACATTCTCACCACTCTCTGGATAAAGAAGTTTCTCCTGAATTCCCTATTGACATTTGTGTGTGTTTAAATATCCCTCATTTCTCTCCTGCCAAAGAACCAATGTATGAGTCCACACAAGGACACAATGGAGGCAGAGAACAGGAAGGAGTAGATGACCAAAATGCCTCCAGCATGTGTCAAATCTCTTAACAGGACAGTGTTGAGTTTTTCCCCAACCTGTTGGGCAATGAAGTATTTAATTGTACATGGATGAACAATCCATGGCCTCACCCCTCCCTATCTCTGTAATCTCCTCCAACCCTACAATACTCCAAGATCTCTGTGCTTCTCCAATTCTGCCCTCTTGAGCATCCCCAATTTTAATCGCTCCACCATTGGCGGCCGTGCCTTCAGCTGGCCAGGCCCTAAGCTCTAGAATTCCCTCCATAAACCTCTCCACCTCTCTCTTCTCCTTTAAGACACTCCTTAAAACCTACCTCTTTGACCAAGCTTTTGGTCACCTGTCCTAATATCTCCTTGGTGTCAAATGCTGTTTGATAACGCTCCTGTGAAGCACCTTGGGACGTTTTACTACGTTAAAGGTGCTGTATAAATGCAAGTTGTTGTATGTTCAAAAGTGAACGAGTCAATACCTGGGGTAGCTGCTTTAACGTTAAGCCACCTTAAATTAGTTTAGCATTTCCTCACGTAGCAAATATTGCCCGATAACTTGAGACCTTTTTTCTTGTAGAATGAAAATTTGTTATGATGTTTACTTTTGACATTTTTCTTCTTAGGATGTCAAGAAAGGGTAAAACAATTATCTTCTCCATCCACCAGCCCAGGTACTCTATCTTTAAGCTGTTTGACAGCTTGACACTTCTGGCCAGCGGCAGACTGATTTTCCATGGTCCAGCCATGGAGGCACTGGATTATTTCTCGGCAATCGGTGAGTGTTTGTAAACAAGCCAATGGCTTATTGCTGAGATTCCAGTTTGTAAAGGCAGTTCTTAATGTAAAGTATTGGGAAGATCTGTTTGCCAAAGCTATGACAACTCACTCCAGTTCAGTCTTGTTGTAAAGTTCAGCTGTATTCTACCAGCTTATTAATTGTACAAATGTTAACAGCTCAGAATTTGCTGGGAATACAATGGGGGCAGTTTAATACGCACCTCCTTATTAGCGTCTAATTAACCCACCAGTCTGCGGCGAGGAAGAGATGTCAGTAATGTTATAGCCAGATTAAACAAACAGCTTTATTTTTTGTGTAAGCGTTTGCCCTTGTTTTTTTGACTTTTCCTTTTGATATATTAAACAGGATACAGCTGTGAGCCATTTAACAACCCTGCTGACTTCTTTCTTGACATCATCAATGGAGACTCGACTGCCGTGAGCTTACAAAAAGTTGTAGACTCTGATATAGGTACGGTGCATACGACGGGGCTTAAATAAACAATATTGGCCAATTGATCATGATCTTTTGCAGTTTCACACCCCCCCCCCCCACTCCCCCGTTCCCGCTCCACCCCTTCCCCCCCCCCCCCCGCTCACCCCTTCCCCCCCCCCCCCCGGCTCACCCCTTCCCCCCCTCCCTCCCTCCCCCCCCCCCCCCCCCCCCCCGCTCCCCCCGGCTGATCAACTCTTGAATGCTGCCTTTCAGGTGTGCGGTTCTTTTCCTTTTGAAACCTTCCAAGATTTACCCCAGAATATGTCTTGTCCCCACCATCGGAAAATTCCCTACTGCAGCAGTATGAACGACTCAAACTCACCTTTATTGGGATTCTTACAGCTGGCAAAGAGGAACCTTTTATCCCATCAGAAAACGTATAAATTGTCCATTGCCCGGCATGGATTTGAGATTAATTTTTTTTTAAATTAATTCTCGTGATGTGGGCGTCACTGGCAAGGCTGCCATTTATTGGCCATCCCTAGTTGCCCTAAGAAGATGGTGATGGCCGCTCTTCTTGAATGTCTACTGTAACACTTTAAGACAACTGAGTGGCTTGGTGGGCCACTTCAGAGGGTAGTTAAGAGTCAACCATGTTGGCTAGTATTAATGAACTGCACCATCCAGATCACCTCTATAATAAGCTTCAAGCACCCAGAATGGTGAGCCACTCAAGCTTCAAGTATGCACACGGACTGGAAACATTGTCAGGTAGCATTAATGTCACGCCCACATTTTAGAAGCTATGTTGGTCATACCAACTCTTGTTTCACTTGGGTTCATACATTAACCCCCAGGTGCTTGATTTGTTCAATGAAGATTAAGCTCGTAATAATCCATATTGAATGTGTTGTGTTCAACTGCCTTGTCATTCAAAAGTTCACTTCTTCCTTTTTAACTTGAAAGTCGTTCAGGGAGGTAAGGTGGGACTTTTTGTGTCCTCTATTTCATTTCCATGAGAAGTAGTCCAAGCTTCTGAGTTCAGAAGATTCCAGACAGCCAAGGGTTTAGTAATTGCTTATCATGGTGAGCTAATCAACCAAAGTGCACTGAAGCATTTTACCTTTCAGCCTTCGGTCCCTCACTCAGTTGGATACTTCTGAGTATTTGGGTGCAAAAATAGCTCAACTCTTTGAAGTATCCTATCCAGCCACAGTCCAGGAGTCAGTGTTAGATTTGATATTTCATCGGAGAAGATTGATGGCTAGTGTTAAAATCCTATTATTTCTACATGCAGGAGGCATGGTTTGTAATTTCTGTGTCATCTAACCACAGAGAATCCCATTTGGTGTTTTCATAACAGAATAACTCTGATGTCTTGTTTTCCTGTCGGGTAAATAGCTAAGTTGCATCGCGTCTACAACACAGAAACAAGCCATTCGGCCCAACTGGTCCGTGCCGGTGTTTATGCTCCACACCAGCCTCCTCCCACCCTACTTCATCTCACCCCATCAGCAGATCCTTCTATTCCTTTCTCCCTCACGTGTTTATCTAGCTTCCCCTTGACTGCATCTGTGCTATTTGCCTCAACCACTCCCTGTTGTAGTGTATTCCACATACTTACCACTCTCTTGGTAAAGAAGTTTCTCCTGAATTCCCTATCGGATTTATTAGTGATTATCTTATATTGATGGCCCCTAGTTCTGGTCTCCTCCACAAGTGGAAACATCTTTTCCGTCTACCCTATCAAACCCCTTCATAATTTTAAAGACCTCTATCAGGTCACCCCCTCAGCCTTCTCTTTTCTGGAGAAAAGAGCCCCAGCCTGTTCAGTCTTTCCTGATAGTTATAACCTCTCAGTTCTGGTATCATCATGAAAAGCTTCCTCAGTCAGCATAAGTTTTAAATTGAGAAATTGCCCCCTTGACAGAATGTTCACATTTGAGATCTTCCAAAGACTTGGTAGCCTATCAGCTGATCTGCTTTCTTTGGTTGGAAATTCCTATCTACTCTAATTTTGCTCCATCCAACTTGCTGTCCTATTTATTACACAATGGCTGTATAAATTGAGCCCACTATATTTGTTTTTCCATACTCCCTCTGACTTCTCTTCTGCTGAACTACATTGGCTCCCGGTTGAGCAACGCCTCGATTTTACAATTCTCTTCCTTGTGTTCAAATCTCTCCATGCCCTTGCCACCTCCCTATCTCTGTAACCTCCTCCAGCTCTGCAACCCTCTGGAGATCTCTGTGCTCCTCCAATTCTGGCCACTTGCGCATCCCCGATTTTCATCACTCCACCATTGGCGGCCGTGCCTTCAGCTGCCTGGGCCTTGAGCTCTGGAATTCCCTCCCTAAACCTCTTTCTCCTCCTTGAAGATACTCCTTAAAACCTACTGATGTAAGAAAACTACTAGGCACTTGGTCTAAGCATTAAACAAAGCTTTAATCAACTGTTTTTCAACATGGAGATCTAGTTGTGTCCTTCACTAGTTCCTGTTAAAGAATGTCCTGAGCAAGCTGGGCCCATGCCCGAGTATTTATACTCTCCCTGGACAGCGCCACCAGCAGGCTGCCCAGTATTATTTCATAAGTCATTTCCACATGAATGACAAGATTCATGTCACCTACCTCTTTGACCCAGCTTTTGGTCAGCTGTCCCAATATCTCCTTATGTGGCTCGGTGTCAAATTTTGTTTGATCATCGCTCCTGTGAAGCACCTTGGGATGTTTTACTACATTAAAGGCGTTGTATAAATGCAAGTTGTTATTGTTGAATGCCAAGGCAGACTGGCAAAAGCAATCCTGATAATATCTCATTTGCTGGTTTGTGCTTTGACGTCTTCTCAAAGGGTGAGCTCCCCAACCTGAATTATCTCGGTCCAGCTTGCAGTCTTTAGAAATGTCCTTTAAGGCTTTCTACTGTCACTTTGTGTCTTGTTCTCTAAGCCGCTTGTATTAATCAGACTAAACCTCATTATTCAACTATAATCACTCTCTTGAAGAGAAGCATAGCCTACCTCGAGGCAAAGGCTTTCATAAATATTGCATAGCCATTGGCCATGTCCTAAAGGTGTCATTCTAATGGGGGCAGGGAGAGGATCATCCTTTGTAGAAGTTACTCTTTTGTTGTCCCCATTTGTCTTCCTCGCAAATGTTTAACTTTAGTAGGGCCAGTTCTCTTGGGTGGAGCAACATTTATAAAGGGCCATAATTTGCTGTAGGATTGAACCTAACGGCATCTGCTGTTAGTTAGATTTGCCGTTGCCCGTTTAATCGCGATGATATTTTGCCTGGCAAGTTGCTGAAAGTGCGAGCTGATAACGGGGCACCGAGGGAAATTGGGCATCCGGGACCTGAGTGAACAGAGGAAGCAACTGCGTATCTCCTTAACCCATCAGATTGAAGGATTGAGAAATAAACAGCGCAAGGACTGAGAAGGAAGTGTAAGTTAGAGTGGGTGAATTCAATGTCAAATCAGGTACAGAAAGAGAAATAAAGAGAGTGAAAGAAAGATTGTATTAAAAGAGAGAAAAAAGAGACAGAAAGGATAAGTTTAAAAAAAATTTTTGGCATTTAAAAAAACCCTCCAACAACAATTAAAACCTGAAGGAATGAGACTCCTCACTTGTAATAGTTAATTTCCAGTGGCAGAGAGGTTGCTTGGCAGTAATTAACACTTATCATGTCATTAAAAGGGTACTTAGACTGAAAGGGACAAGATAACTTTCTGTGGCGAGTTTAGTTCGGATCTACCGCGCAAATACAGCAATTTCACGCCGTTCAGATAGAAAGGACCTATTTCCCTTGGCAGAGGGGTCAAAATCCAGGGGGCACAGATTTAAAGTAATTGGTGGAAGGCTTAGAGGGAGTTTGAGGGGAAATTTCTTCACCCAGAGGGTTGTGGGGTCTGGAACTCACTGCCTGAAAGGTTGGTAGAGGCAGAAACCCTAACCACATTTAAAAAGTACTTGGATGTGCACTTGGGATGCTCTAACCTACAGGGCTACGGACCAAGAGCTGGGACATGGGATTAGGCTGGATAGCTCTTTGTTGGCCGACACGGTGGGCCGAAATGGCCTCCTTCCGTGCTGTAACTTTCTATGATTCAATGCATTTCAATGATGAGCCAGACAGCGAGATGCCGATTTAGCGAAGCTAACGGCATTTTAAATTATTTAAATTTAAATACTATAGGTTTGATTTAAAGTGCTTATTAAAATATTTATTTTTCCTCCCATCAAAGAAATGGCTCTTGATGAATCTGATTTAAAGAAGGAAAGTACCATAGCAGAGAACTTGGCCATAAAATACTCCAGATCCACCTACTGCAGTGAATTGATCTCCGAATTAAACAAGCTGTCTCAGGCTAAAGATGAAGAATATATATCCGTTTCTAGAAGGATCACATATGCAACATCATTCTGTCACCAACTGAAGTGGGTGACTAAACGATCATTCAAAAACCTCCTTAGGAATCCCCAGGCCTCTGTTGCTCAGGTAAGACTGAAAATCTCCGCTGTTAAATGGTTAATGATGATGAAATTCCGAGTAAAGGAATTGCTCTCATTTAATTCCTGCTTTTCTGACTACATAGAGAACAGGGTCTCGGAGCATTTTACAAAAATAAAGAAGGAAAGACTTGGCTTTATGTAGTGCCTTATCAGGTCTGTCAGAAACATCCCAAACAATGTTCCCCCTAAGGTGGGTAGCCACGCATCAATCGCATGGTCCCGCGCAGGTTGCTCACTAGCTGCAGCCACTGGAAGAGACACCGTGCATGCGTGGCCATGCAGCAAATTTAAAGGGACCGCGCAGGGGGGAAAAAATTAGAGGGGACATTGATCCCAAAGCACTTCATATGAATTACTTTGAAGCACAGTCACTGTGCTTATGAAGGCAAACATTGTACAGCAAGATCGTACAAAGAATCAAATGTAGGACTTAATATTTTTTTGCCGTTTGCAGTTGAGGGAGAAATGTTGGCCAGGACACTGGGAGAACTGCCTGATTGATTTTCTTTGAATAGTGCCATGGGATCTTTTAGCTTCCACTTGGAGAGGCAGGTGATCCCTCGCTTTAAAGATCTTGTCCAAAGCACAACATCTCCGACAGTGCAGCGCTCCCTCAGAACTGTCAGCCTAGATTATGTGCTCAAGTCTCAGTAGTGGGGCTCGAACGCACGACCTTCTGACTTAAGAGTCAGTAAGAGTGCTACCCTACTTAGCCAAGTTGACACTTGTGCCAAGGTGGACACTGAGCAGATGAGGAAAAAAGGAAGGGGCAAAAGCACAATCGAAGAAAAGGATTGGAAGGGGACTATTAAAGTCTGAGAGGGGGTAACAGTGGTGGAGTTGATGGTGGAGGTGGAAAGGTAAAGCTGAGTGTTGTTGATGTACATGTGGAAACTGACTCATGATTATGGAGGTTGCTGCTGAGAGGCACCGTGCAAATAATGAAGAGGTAGGACAAAGGATGGAGCCTTGGAGTATGGCGAAGGTGTAAGTGTGGGCACGGGAGGAGCAGCAATGGGTAGAATCAGAACCCGGAAAGAGCAGTGTTACAAAGGTGGACAGTGGAGGAGAGCCATTGGGAAGGAAGGGTGAAGCGTTTAGTGGTATTGAAAGCAGCAGAGAGGTTGCAGAGCGACACTCTGGAGTAAAAGCTGCACAGTAGAGTGCCTGATGAGTTGGCAGTACTGGGGGTTCAATTCTGGGGGGGGGGGCAAGAGTCTGGAATTGTAGGTGTTGCCTGAGCTGGTCATAGGATCATCTTCCAGAAAGCATTACCAGCCTGGTCTTGACTTGATTTCCAGCAAGTGGGATAAAAGCCCCCAGAGGAAGAAAGGTCCATAGTGCGAGTAAAGCTGTAGAGTGCCAAGTCAGCACTAAACAATGAGCAGCAGCACACTGCAAATAATGGGGAAGTGAAAGTAATTAGTGGGCAGGATGGGTGAGTGTACTTGACTTCGAGTAGCTAGTCAGCCGGAAGAGACCTGGACAATTCAACCCAGTAGGTCAATCAGTGTCTTAGAAAAATGGCTGCATGTAGTGACGCCACTATTCCCAGCCAGAATGGAGATGATTGGGTAATTTCCCCCGTCAATCACTGCTGTAAGTGACTGGGATTGATTTTCCGCACATCATTTGTATTGTGTAACTATCCTCCACTCACAGCATTTTGCTGGAGAAATAATCCGGCTTTTACCGGGAGACTTTGCTGCAGTTTCGGTCATGAGTTCTGTTTGGTGTAGTTTGTAGAGACTCTTTTTAAATAGACTCTGTAGACTGCTTGCTGAGTAAATAGTCTGTTTGCTGTAAAATAGACTGTCTGCTGTGAGTCCTGCCATAAATCCCACCCTGCCTCCAACTCATTGGCTGACACAGTGGTTTTTTTATATATATATATATATATATATTAACCCTGCCAGTATTTCCTTGTCCCTTTTTGCTACAGGGTTTGTCGACCTCAGAGTCCAGTTTATGGCCTGTTCTCTTCCACACCCACCACAAACTTACTAATTCAAAGTTACTGCTCTACTGCCCTTGAATGCCATTTTTCTACACTGTGTCTATTGATATCACTGTTTCAGCCAATGAGGTGGGGTGGGACATACGGCAGGGCTTGCAGCAAACAGTCTATTTAAAAAGAGTCTCTACAAACTACAGCAAACAGAACTCATGACCAAAACTACAGCAATGACTCCCGATAAAAGCAGGGTTATTTCACTAGGTAAATGCAGTGAGTGGAGGATAGTTACATAATACAAATTATGTGCATTAAATCAATCCCAGCCACTCCCAGCAGTGCGGTCTCCAGGCGTGATTGACGAGGGAATTACCCAATCATCTCCATTCTGGCCGAGAATAGTGGTGTCACTATAGGCAGCCATATATGATGTACCACACTAAAGTGTTTTTGAACTACTTTTTATTTCCCAGGAAAGAACCATGTTTTAACATTTTTCTGCTCATTTCATAATCTACGCCCAATGATGGACAGGAAAAGACCCTCTGGTTCATCCAGCCTGTCCCACACAATTGCGATACCTTGTGTATCACAATATGTACGCTCCCCACCCCACGCAAAAGCCATGTTATCTCCTGGGAGAGGTGAAGAACCAGGTAAAAAAACCCAGACCAATTTGGGGGGAAAAATCTGGGAAATTCCTCTCGGACACATCTAGGTGATTGAAACTAGTCCAGGAGATCACACTGCCCCTGAAAATGCCGTGCAGTACCTATCTTTTGTACGAGGTATCTCCGCCCCAGCCAGAAACAGGTCCAGCTCTCGCTTGAAGGAATTCAGCGAATCAGCATCCACCGCACCAGCCGGCAGCCTGTTCCAGAGGTCCCCAATGTTCTCTGGGCAAAGAACCACCTGGAAAAGAAACTGAGCTCAACTCTTTCAGGAATGCACTTAAGTTGAAATCTGGTAAAGATTAATGTTTTAATTGTAGTTTATAAAAGGTGATTAGATTTTTATGATTTTAATCATCATTATGATGATAATGTTGATGTTGCAGAACAGAATACTTTACTATTTTAATACTTTGCTCTTCTCAGTATCTGGTACTCCCTGGTCAAGTATGGCATGAGCTAGGTGGAAGTGTAATGTCTTCTTTCCAACTTTGACCCAACAATGTTTCTTTAAATAGTCTAATAAACCGCCCTTTAGTGTCTGGCTGTTTCTAACATCAATAAATAAATTGCAAGTTATTTTTCTTCAATAATCCATTGGCCACCTCGCATACATGGAGGATCGGAGCTATTTCCTTATTGGCAGTGCTACGGGACTCCGAGGTGACTACCTTTAGTGTCCTGGCCAATATTTATACCTCAACCAACAGATTATCTGGTCATTATCTCATTGCTGTTTGTGGGAGCTTGCTGTGCGCAAATTGGCTGCCGCATTTCCGTACGTTACAACAGTGACTACACTTCAAAAAGTACTTCATTGGCTGTAAAGTGCTTCATGACGTCCTGAGGGTCGTGAGAGGCGCTATAGAAATGTTCTTTGAATTTAGCACTCCCCTCACATCAGCACTGAATTGAGCGCTGACTGATTTTATTTCAGCAGTCTACTGTCCTCCTTGTTTGACTTTTAATTTCAGCATTGAAAGCTTCTATGGCACTGTGTAATACTGTGAAGCACCCTGGTACTGAATATAATACAGCAAGTAATTAGGAAGGCTAATGGAATGTTGGCCTTTAATGCAAGGGGTATGGAGTATAAAAGTAGGGAAGTTTTGATGCAACTTTACAGGGCGCTGGTGAGACCGCACCTGGAGTACTGCGTACAGTTTTGGTCTACATACTTGAGGAAGGATATACTTGCATTGGAGGTAGTGCCGAGAAGGTTCACTAGGTTGATTCCTGAGATGAAGGGGTTGACGTATGAGGAAAGGTTGAGCAGGTTGGGCCTATACTCATTGGAGTTTAGAAGAATGAGAGGGGATCTTATTGAAACATATAAGATTCTGAGGGGGCTTGACAGGGTGGATGCGGACAGGATGTTTCCCCTAGTGGGGGTATCTAGAACTAGGGGGCATAGTTTCAGAATAAGGGGTCGCCCATTTAAGACGGAGATGAGGAGGAATTTCTTCTGAGGGTCGTGAATCTTTGGAATTCTCTACCCCAGAGAGCTGTGGAGGCGGAGTCATTGAATATATTCAAGGCGGAGATACACAGACATTTGAACTATAAGCGAGTCAAGGGGTGTGGGGAGAGAGCGGGAAAGTGGTGTTGAGGCCAAGATTGGATCAGCCATGATCTTATTGAATGGCGGAGCAGGCTCGAGGGGCCGATTGGCCGACTCCTGCTCCTGTTTCTTATGTAATAAGATGGTGTCTTGGTTGCTGAAGAGGTGCAGTAGCTGCATATCACTTTCATTGCAATGCATCCATGCAGCAACATGGTGCTGTTCCTGCAGTGCAGCAGTGTGCTTTAATGCAGTTCGCATTACTGGATTCAGTGTTTGGCAAGCACAGCCAAAAGGTTAAATGGATGCTTTTTTCAGAGAGTTTCCTCCATGATGGGACCTAATGTTCCTGCACAATTCCCTTTTCCTTCCTAATAAAAACTCTCGACGGTTCAGCTGGTTTGAGTATTGGTAGCCAAGCCAGAGTCCAGGAAGGTTCTTGATTCAATTCCCAGTCTGTGCTCAGTTTGACCGGGGAGGTGGGAGTTCTACAGTTGACCTAAACCCCCTTTAAAGGTAGGGAAGGGACCATCTGCTGCGGTTCCTCTTCCTGATGGACTAGCCATTGGTAACTGTTGGGGGTGCATGTGCATTGTCGTCGAACAAAGGTGGGATCAGCATCAGTTGTGGCTTCCAGGGCTCTCTGCCTTGGCTTAGGTTAGGAGAATGGTCACTCGTCTGAGGTACTAGAAGGCAACCCAATGCCGGTGGAACTGTGTACCCCACCAAGGAGTCCATGTTCTTCAGCAGGGGAGACAATGGATGGAAAAATAAGAACTGGGAGGGGGGGAAACATACCATCTTGAAACATTTTATTGTTCTAACCAAGTTTGCTCATTTGATTAGGTGATGGTTTCAATTGTCCTGGGTCTGATTATGGGAGCCATATATTTTGGAGTGCAAGATGATATGACTGGAATTCAGAACAGGTTAGTAGAGTTTCACAGATTTCATCACTTAATTGAAAAATCTAAGTCCCTAAGAAGAACATGATAGATGACTGGCCAGTATAACAACAACGACAACTTGTATTTATATAGTGCCTTTAATGTAGTATAGTGTCCCAAAGTGCTTCACAGGAGCGTTATCCAACAACATTTGACTCTGAACCCCTATTTTAATTCTTTAGCTTGTTAACCATGAATAAATTAACCCTATAGTCTTCTCAATTAACTGTGATCTTTTAAAACTCATTTTAAGGGAGATATTAATTTCATCCTTGTTTTCAAATCCTTCCATGGCCTCGCCGCTCCCTATCTCTCTAACCTCCTACAACCCTCCGGGATCTCTGCGCTCCTCCAATTCTGGCTTCTTGTGCATCCATATTTCCTGTGCCCCACCATTGGCGGCCGTGCCTTCAGCTGCCGAGGCCCTAAGCTCTGGAATTCACTCCCTAAACCTCTCTGCCTCTCTCGCCTCCTTTTAAATAGGTCCTTAAAACCTACCTCTTTGACCAAGCTTTTGGTCATCTGCCCTAATATCTCCTTATGTGGCTACGTCAAATTTTGTCCGATAACGCTCCTGTGAGGGCCTTGGGGCGTTTTACTACGTTAAAGGTGCTGTATGGATGCAAGTTGTTGATGTTGCATTGGGCAAATATGGTGTAAGTAATACCCACTCATGATGATTACTGCTTTCTTACAGAGTAGGTGCGATGTTTTTCCTGAGCACCAACCAGTGTTTTAGCAGCCTATCTGCTATTGAGCTGTTTATCACAGAAAAGAAGATTTTCATGTAAGTGACAACTGACCTTGCTGATTTTAAAATTTCCTACATTAATGCCAAACTGTTTTGTTTCTCTGCAATTAGAATTGTGATGGAGATCTATTTGCAGCTGACAAACATTCAAAGTTTGGAAATTTTTAGCAATAATTTAAAGATGTACTCCTGATCCTTTTGTGTGGGCTGGATACACTGCATTTTGGGATAAAAATCATACAACTTATGCAATGTATTTATTTTCGGTTAGATAATCTTTCATTTCTGAAATTGAAATTTTAATTTTGTGATCTACTTATCGTTCTACACCACCAAATTATTCCTTAAATTGAACAACATTATTTACATTGAGGATGAAGGATATTGGAGATATCACAATGGTATTGTAACAAAATTGAATCAATTGACACTAATCCTATATTCCTAAATATTAATTTCAGCTAATATTAATATTCCTAAATATTAATTAATATGCTAATTAAATTGAAATGAGCAGGGTAATGCTCTGGTTAACAAATTAAATAGTGGTCTCGGTTTAAACCTGGACCTTTCTTTTTGTTCTTCACCTCTAAGTCTTACACACGCAAAGGTTTGATGGGCATAATTAACACAATTTCTATTTACTTTGTAAAGCCACAGAGTAGGGGACATCACAAATTATTTCCAGAGAGTTATTTCCATCACTGGACTGAGGGCCGCATTGTCCTTAAGGAACTTGTCCATAGATGTCGATCCCAATATCGTCATTGTGTGAAATGGCTGTGAATCACAAACATACTCTTCTGTCCATGGGAACTCGCCCCAAATTAGCTGTTCATTCCTAGAACAATGCTTGATGGAAGAAAGACTTGCATTTATATAGCGCCTTTCATGACCTCACGATGTCCAAAAGCGCTTTACAGCCAATGAAGTACTTTTGAAGTGTAGTCGCTGTTGTAATGATGGAAACGCGGCAGCCAATTTGTGCACAGCAAGCTCCCACAAACAGCAATGTGATAATGACCAGATAATCTGTTTTAGTTTGGTTGAGATATAAATATTGGACAGGACACCTGGGGAGAACTCCCCTGCTCTTCTTCGAAATAGTGCCATGGGATCTTTTACATCCACTTGAGAGAGCAGACGGGGCCTCGGTTTAACGTCGCATCTGAAAGGTGACACCTCTGACAGTGCAGCACTCCCTCTAATTGAGGTGTTTATAAGATGATTGAAGGAGTTGATAGGGCAGATAGAGAGAAACTATTTCCTCTGGTTGGGGGGAGTCCAGAACAAGGTGGCATAACCTTAAAATTAGGCTGTTCAGGGGTGATGTCAGGAAGCACTTCTTCACACAAAGGGGAGTTGAAATCTGGTCTGGAACTCTCTCCCCCAAGAAGCTGCTGAGGCTGGGGGTCAATTGAAATTATTTTTTTAATTGCGATTGCTAGATTCCTGTTAGGCAAGGTTATTAAGGGTTACGGAACCAAGGCGGGGAGATGGAGTTGTGAGATACAGATCACCTATGATCTAATTGATAGGCGGAACAGGCTCAAAGGGATTGAATGACCTCCTACTGTTCCTATGTAAAGCAGGACTTTAACATCCACATAACTGGTAAAAGGTTTTGAAAGCCCAAAGTGACTAAAACACGAAAGGGTCACAAAGTCATGGGACAAGTAGACACGATAAGACTATTTTTTTGCAGCAGTTCACTGGATTATTCACCGAATACTGCAGCATAACATACACTGCCCATCAATGTTCCCTCTAATTTTTTGGGGGCCGTGCGGGCCATTCAAAATACCATGCATGCGCGGTTTTTATATTAGCAAGCCGGCTGCGCAGGTTCCCTAGAGCGCTGCACGGCCACGTGACTTAAAGGGAACGTTGCTGCCCACTGTACCCTGTGTAAATTCACAACAGGCTATTTCTCGATATGCTTGCAGTAATCAAGTCATAAATTGTTCATCTCTTTGTGTAAATGTTGTTGTGCATCAATGGTCAATCGCAGTGGCAATTGGTATCAGACTCAAAAGTCAGTGTTGGGTCAGATACAAACTTAAAATAGTAGTCACCCCATAATTTTATAAATGGTGCATGGAAAAAAAACTGTTGTTGTTTCGTATGACGGGAAAAGCTTATAACGGGATGTCTAGTTAGCTATCCATTTGACGGCCTCCTGAGATGCCGAGTGGAGAAATGAGGTGCCTCCCGCAACAGATCACAGTGGGCAGGTTGATGTGATGTGTTCCACGGTCTGGGTCTCCTGGCCACAGTCACGCTTCGGGTCGTCCCTCATCTTCCACTTGTGGAGCAGTTGGCCGCAACGTCCGTGCCCTGTGCGGATTGGGTTGAGCGCTGCCCACTGTCTTCGAGGGAGGTCGAAGCCAAGGACCTCTGCTGTTGGGTCAGTGATGAGCTGTTGGTTCTTTATGTTGCCGTGCATCCCATGATTCCGTCCATCTGGATAGTGGGTCGATACCAGCTGCATGAACTAACTAACTGTGTGATTTGGACCCCTTGATCAGATTATAGCCTTGTAATTTGTCCCAAATATCCATCATTCTGAATATAAACAATGGGCCAAAAATTCGGCCCTTCCCGGGTGAGTACACATTGCGTACTCACCCGTAAGGTGTCCCGAAGTGCCGGTTTCCTGCATGCACTGCGCATGGGCGGGAAACTGGAACTTCCGGTCTGGTGAAGGGGGCGGTTCCTAGGTGAACCGCGTGCGCGGTAGAGGCTGCGCGCACGCAGCAAACTTAGTTTTTTTTTTCAGGTTTCTACGAGAGGGTAAGTATTGAAGAACCTACGCTTTTAAAAAGGAGGCGCAGGAGCCGTTTTCAACAAGGTAAGTGGTTAATTAAGTATAATTAAAAAAAAATTTCAACAGGTTTATCTTTTTTAGATACTTTAAAGAAAGGTAAGTTTATTTTTAGCACTGTTAAAAAGTATTTTAATTTTTTCAAAAATTTAAATTTTTGTTTAAAGTGGTTAATTTATTTAATTATAGTTATTTTATAAATGTGATGGTTTTTAAAAAATTTATTTGAAGTTTAGCTGTTCTTTTGGGGCCGATTTCAATTCACATTTGACAGGTCTTCCTGTCAAATCTATGAATGAAAGATGGTCTGCTGCCATTGGCTCTCCATGGCCCACGTGATCTCAGGGGACGCATCGCACTAACTGCGATACACAAGCACTGCGCGCCGGCACTTGGAGCAGGCCCAGGAGCTGAAGTTCCCGTGGGCCCAAAACACAACGGCAGGCGCGGTAGGTAAGTGCGCGTGCGATCCTTACCCCCGCGGCAAGCCGGAGAGGCGAATTTCAGGGCCAATATTCACGATGGTAAAATGCCACTAACTGAACCACAAAGCATATGGCTATCCAAAATTGGATAAACTCATCATAGAATCACGGAAAAAACTGTTCCAGCCCATCATGCCTGTTGCACTCTGAGCTCCACACTATTTCCCTATACCCTTATATTTTTCTTCTTAAAATGTTTATGCAATTTCCCTCTCAAACATTAAATGGGTTTCAATAGCCACTTGTGTAAATACATTTGATATTCTAATAATCCTTTGACCTTAAGCTTTAAATTAGTAAAGCAATTCTGGACTGGATGCTCATGATAAATGGATCAGGAAGAACATCCTGCACTGACGTGATGGCAAGCCACAAATGTGTGCATGCAGCTATACAGCAGTGGGCCAAACATTTCCACCTGACTATAGAATCATAGAATAGTCCAGCACAGAAGGAGGCCATTCAGCCAAACAAGTCTGTGCCGGCTCTTTCGAAGAGCAATCCAGTAAGTCCCACTCCCCTGCTCTTTCCCTATATCCCTGCAATTTTTTTTCATTCTAGTATTTATTCAATTCCCTTTTGAAAGCTACCATTGAATCTGTTTCCACCACCATCCACCATCAGGCTGTGCATTCCAGATCCTAACCACTCATTGCGTTAAAAAAAAGTTTTTCCTCATGTCGCCTCTGATTCTTTTGCCAATCACCTTAAATCTGTGCCTTCTCGATATTGACCCTTCAGCCATTGGAAACAGTTTCTCTTTATTTACTCTGTCTAAACCCTTCATGAGAAGATGGCCAGCTTCCAAAGAGTTGTGTGAAGGAATGTAAAATGCATCAATCTCCAGAACATTAGGAACCTGGATAGAGGTTCTGCTTTAATGTAGTGGAAACCAGCACTGAAAGAGAACGGCCCATTCCACTAGAAACCCCAGCCCATGATCCCAACAAGGAGAACGGCCCATTCCACAGGAAACCCCAGCTCATGAACCCAACAAGGAGAACGGCCCATTTCACTGGAAACTCCAGCTCATGAACCCAACAAGGAGAACGGCCCATTTCGGTGAGAACCGGAGCCATGAGCTGAGGAGGAGGGCTGTCAAATTCCGTGGCAACACAACCTTATGTCCTTTTAAAATATTGGTTAGAAAATTGTGCGCGAGTGCCTAAATTTCTGATTGGTGCTTCCTATGGGTGAGGCTCCGAGACAGCAGCACAAAGTCGGTAAATTACTTGTGTGGATATTTACAGAGGGAAGCATGTATGTTATGTGATGCACATCTAGGGTAAAGGTGGTGGTGTTCTATCTCTGATCTCTGTTGATAGTAATTTGATGCTATGTTACGGTGATTTTTATCTTACAGGCATGAATATATCAGTGGATACTACCGAATAATTGCCTACTTCATAGCAAAGTTATTGGTTGATCTGATCCCCATGAGGGCGATACCAGCCATATTATTTACAAGTATAACATACTTCCTCATAGGTGAGCAGCAGAATTTCATCATTTTCAGTCTCGAGCTTCCAAGAGCATAATTTTACGGAGGCCAGAAAGCAAAAATAACACGAATATATCTTTCACTCTCACATGGCAGTGCGAGAACATTAAGGGGTGATCTAATTGAGGTGTTTATGCTGATTCAAGGATTTGATAGGGCAGAGAGAGAGAAACTATTTCCTCTGGTGGGGGGAGTCCAGAACAAGGGGACATAACCTTAAAATTAGAGCCAGGCTGCTCAGGGGTGATGTCAGAAAGCACTTCTTCACACAAAGGGTAGTGGAAATCTGGAACTCTCTCCCCCCAGAAAGCTGTTGAGGGTAGCAAGTCAATTGAAAATTTCAGAACTGAGATTGATAAATTTTTGGTAGGCAAGAGTATTAAGGGTTACAGAACCAACGTGGGTAAATGGAGTTAAGATACAGATCAGCCATGATCTAATTGAATGGTGGAACAGGCTAAAGGAGCTGAGTGGCCACCTCCTGTTGCTGTGTACATAAAATTAAAGTATACGTCAAGTGCATTTAATAAATGAGCAGCGGGGATCAAACCTCTGTCAATGGGGCCATTACTGGGGTGTGGGAGGACTGAGCCCCGTCCAGCCATTGCTATAATTGGGGTAAATCATGTCGAAGTGGGGAGGGGATAATCTGGCGTCACAGGAGTTATAGAATCATAGAATGGTTACAGCACAGAAGGAGGCCATTCAGCCCGTCGAGCCCGTGCCGGCTCTCTGCAAGAGCACCTCAGCTAATCCCACTCCCCCGCCCTTTCCCCATAGCCCTGCAAATTTTTTTCCTTCAGATATTTATCTTTCAAAAGGGAGTTGGATAAGATTGAATCCGCCTCCACCACCCTTTCAGGAAGTGCATTCCAGATCTTAACCACTCGCTGCGTAAAAAAGTGTTTCCTCATGTCGCCTTTGGTTCTTCTGCCAGTCACCTTAAATCTGTGTCCTCTGCTTTCGACCCTTCTGCCAATGGGAACAGTTTCTCTCTATCTACTCTGTCCAGACCCCTCAAGATTTTGAACACCTCAGCAAATCTCCCCTCAATCTTCTCTGCTCCAAGGAGAACAATCCCAGCTTCTCCAGTCTATCAACATAACTGAAGTCCCTCATTCCTGGAATAATTCTCATAAATCTTTTCTGCACCCTCTCTAAGGCCTTCACATCCTTCCTAAAGTGTGGTGCCCTGAATTGGACACAATACTCCAGTTGGAGCCGAACCAATGTTTTATACAGGTTCATCATAATTTCCACACTTTTGTACTCTATGGGCTCGATTTTGCCAGGGTGTTAAAATTGCAAAAAATGGCGGGCGGGCCCTTTGGAGCCTGGAGTAGTAGTGGTGGTGGTAAAAATCTGGGAGCAGACTTAGGTCTCCTGCTGCTCATTTTGCCTCCAGGACCCTCTCACACCAAAGGCCAAAAGCTTCCCAGTCTTTGCAGACCTTAAATGCAGCAGCAATGATGACATCATCAGAGGCGACTTTCAGACTGAAAAAACTAATTGGGTCATGGGTTCCCACGTGCTGGAACTCAATTGCCCAATTAGGGGAAAATCAAATAATTCTCTCACAGCCAATTGGAGTCGGGTGGCTAACACGAAAAGCGGATGACACGCCCCCAGCCCACCCCAATGACAAAATCGAGCCCTATACCTCTATTTATGAAGCCCAGGATCCTGTAAGCCTTTTTAACTGCTTTCTCAACTGCCCTGCCACCTTCAACGATTTGTGCACACATACCCCCAGGTCTCTCTCTTCTGTTTATATGTCCTCTCCCCATTCTTTCTACCAAAATGTATCACTTCTCACTTTTCTGCATTAAATTTCATCTGCCACGTGTCCGCCCATTTCACCAGCCTATCTATGTCTTCTTGAAGTCTATCACTCTCCTCCTCACTGTTCACTATACTTCCAAGTTTTGTGTCATTTGCAAATTTTGAAATTGTGCCTGTACACTCACGTCCAAGTCATTAATATATATCCAGAAAAGCAGTGGTCCTAGAACCGACACCTGGGGAACACCACTGTATACCTTTCTCCAGTCCAAAAAACAACCGTTCACCATCACTCTCTGTTTCCTGTCACTTAGCCAATTTTGTATCCATGCTGCCACTGTCTCTTTTATTCCATGGGCTTCAACTTTGCTGGCAAGCCTATTATGTGGCACTTTGTCGAAGGCCTTTTGGAAATCCATGTTCACCACATCAACCGCATTACACTCATCAACCCTCTCTGTTATCTCATCAAAACACTCGATCAAGTTGGTTAAACATGATTTTGTTGAGGCTGCCGCGAAACACGAATGGAGGCTGAATCCATATGTGGAAAACAAGAAGCTTTTATTCACTGCATGGCAAAACAAAATGTCTGAGAAAGCTGCTCCCAGAATTCTCTGGGTAAACCCCCAGAATTCTCTGGGTAAAACCTGAGGCCCCGCCCCCTTCTGCCTTAAAGGGAAGGGGCTGGAAATTTGTCCACAGACGGAAGAGTGGATTATGCCCGTTTTAGGTGGGAATCCGCCACACAGCTCCCCCCAGAATCCGCTTAGGAGGTGTGGACGAGACGGTGCGGCGGTCTGATGGGCCGGCCGGAGCGGCTCTTGTAGGACGCCGGTGGACGTGGGACGGCCGGGTGTGGAGCAGCCGGGTGAACCGGCTTGAGGGCAGGTCGGCCGCGTGGAGGTGGACGAGCTACAGGGACCTGCTCCCTGGGCTCCGAGTGTGCTGGCTTGAGTCGGTCCACCGACACTTTTTCGGTCCTGTCGCCCACTTGCAGGGTGAAAAATTTGTCCCCAGCCTGTAGCACCTTGTAGGGCCCGTCGTACGGGGGTTGAAGGGGTCCGCGGTGGGTGTCGTGCCGGACGAAAACAAACCGTGCCTGGTGCAGGCTTAATGGGACGTGTGAGGTGGATTCGCCGTGTCGGGCAATGGGCACCGGGGCGAACTGCAGTGCCGGTGAGGCGAAGTTGTGGCATTGCTGGTCGGCTGACCAGGGTGTCGTGGCGGTGGGCAGGAACTCGCCGGGTACGCGCAGCGGCTGACCGTACACGAGCTCTGCTGCCGATGCGTGGAGGTCTTCTTTAACCACGGTGCGCAGGCCAAGGAGGACCCACGGAAGTCGGTCAGTCCAGGCGCCATCTTGGAGGCTGGCTCGAAGGATCTGTGGAACCGCTCACACAGTCCGTTGGCTTGGGGGTGGTACGCTGTGGTGCGGTGGATGGTCACCCCGAGATTGCGTGCGACGGCGGTCCAGAGTTCAGAGGTAAATTGCGGACCTCTGTCCGACGTCATGTCGGAGGGGACGCCGAACCGTGCGACCCAGGTGCTGACGAAGGCTCTGGCGATGTCGGCGGTGGTGGTAGAGGTCAGTGGAATTGCCTCAGGCCAGCGTGTGGTGCGGTCAACGATGGTCAGCAAGTGCGTGTGGCCTTGCGACGGCGGCAGGGGCCCGACGATGTCCACGTGGATGTGGTCGAATCTCCGCGAGGGGACGGTAAACTCCTCGAGGGGTGCTTTCGTGTGTTGCTGTACCTTGGCACGTTGGCAGGATAGGCAGGAGCTGGCCCAAGTACGCACATCCTTGCGAAGGCCGCGCCAGACAAAGCGGTTGGCTACCAATTTGATGGATGCGCGGGCGCCGGGGTGGGAGAGGTTGTGGAGAATGTCGAATATCCGGCGGCGCCAGGACGCTGGGACGACGGGCCGAGGTTGACATAGGGATATGTCGCACTTGACCGTGACTGCGGTCGGGCCACAGGCGTAGCCCTGGTAGGTTGGTGGGTGCGGAGAGCAGATACGGGTCGGTGATCTGGTCTGCTGCAAGTTGAGCGTAGTCGACTGCTAGGTGTGCGGCGTGGATGGCGGGGCGGGAGAGGCAGTCGGCTACCACATTGTCTCGGCCGGAGACGTGTTGGATGTCCGTGGTGAACTCGGACACTGCCGCGAGCTGGCACTGCTGCCTGGCGGACCAGGGGTCGGTTGTCTTTGCCATTGCGAATGTCAGGGGCTTGTGGTCGACAAACGCAGTGAAGGGGTGGCCCTCAAGCAAAAACCGGAAATGGCGGACCGCCAGGAACAGCGCGAGGAGCTCGCGGTCGAAGGTGCTGTACTTGACCTCCGGGGGGCGTAGTTGGCGGCTGAAGAAGGCAAGTGGTTGCCAGGCGCCGTCGACCCACTGCTCATACACGGCGCCGACCGCGTGGTCGGAGGCGTCCGTGGTGAGCGCTACCCTGGCATTGGGCCATGGGTGCGCGAGCAGGGTGGTGTTGGCGAGCGCGGTCTTGGTGGAATCGAAGGCGGCGGACGCATCTGCCGTCCATTCGACCGCCATCTTGCCGCTCCTGCCCCGGAGGGCTTCATACAAGGGCCTCATGAGGGACGCCGCTTTGGGGATGAAGCGGTTATAGAAATTCACCATCCCGAGGAACTCCTGGAGGCCTTTGATGGTGGTGGGGCGGGGAAATTGTTGGACGGCCTGCACCTTGGTGGGCAGGGGAATGGCCCCAGCATGGGTGATGTGGTGGCCGAGGAAGTCGATCTTGTCCAGGCCGAACTGGCATTTGGCTGGGCTGAGGATGAGCCCGTGGTCGCTGAGGCGCCCGAACAGGATGCGAAGGTGTTCGAGGTGTTCCTGCTTGGAGGAACTGGCTACCAGGATGTCATCCAGGTAGACGAACAGGAACTTCAGGTCCCGAAGGACCGAGTCCATGAGCCGTTGGAATGCCTGGGCCGCGTTTTTGAGGCCGAAGGGCATCCGCAGGAACTCGAACAGGCCGAAGGGGGTGATTACGGCCGTCTTGGGGACGTCCGCGGGGTGGACGGGGACTTGGTGGTAGCCGCGCACCAGGTCGACCTTGGAAAAGACTGAGTGGCCGGCCAGTCTAGCCGAGAAGTCCTGAATGTGCGGCACGGGGTACCGATCAGGGGTGGTGGCGTCATTGAGGCGGCGGTAATCCCCGCAGGGGCGCCAACCCCCGCCTGGTTTGGGGGCGATGTGGAGTGGGGAGGCCCAGGGACTGTTGGAGCGGCGGATGATGCCGAGCTGTTCCATGGTGGCAAACTCGGTCCGCGCGATCTCCAGTTTGGCCGGGTCCAGCCTGCGGGCGTGGGCGTACACTGGGGGGCCTGTGGTGGGGATGAAGTGTTCCACCCCGTGTTTGGCGGCCTCCGCGGAGAAGGTCGGATTGGTAAGGGCCGGGAATTCGGCCAGGAGTGCCGAGTAGTCATCCGTGGCCCGGGCGTGGCACTGTGACGCCATGTCGGCGGGTTGACGGGGGGCCATGGCGCCGAGGATGGGGGACATGGTGTTCATGTCCACGAGGCGGTGACGAGGGATGTCTACCAGTAAGCCGTGGGCACACAGGAAATCTGCGCCGATGAGGGGGGAGAGCACCTTGGCAGTGATGAACTCCCATCGGTAGCGGTGACCAGCGAGGTCGAGGGTGACTGTCCGGGTGCCATACGTCCGGATTTCCGAGCCGTTAGCAGCAGCCAGCGCCGGTCCTCGTTCGCCCTTTTGGATGTCGAGGGAGGAGGCCGGGATGATGCTGTGCTGAGCCCCAGTGTCGCACAGGAACCGGCGGCCAGTTTTGTCATCCGTGACGAACAGCAGGGAGCCCGCGTGGCCCACGGCCATCGCGGGGGCTGGAACGGAGGCGGACTTGAAAGAGCAAGGAGGTGTGCACCGTTGTGCCCTGGCGCCGAACCGTGCGTGGTAGTAACAGTGGCCCGGGTTAGTGGGGCGTGAAGGCCCCGTGGGCCTGGTGACAGGCCCTTGTGGCCGCGGGCTGGATGGTGAGGGGCGCGCCCAAGCATTGGCTGCCAGGTCCGGAGTGACGTCGTGGCTGGAGTGAGTGGACAGCAGCTTGTCGGCCTCATCGGCCAGGGCTTCCAGGTTCGTGAGGCCGGACGCCACGATCGCTGGGCGGATGCTGAGAGGGAGCTGGCGGATGAACAGCGTGCGGAAGAGGGATCCGGGTGGGCTCTCATCGGTGAGGGAGAGCATGTGGGAGAGGAGGTCTGACGGTGAGGCATCACCAAGGCCTGGAAGGTCGAGGAGGTGGCAGTTTCGCTGATATGCCGAGGCCGTAAATTTTTTAAGGAGCGCTGTTCTGAGATGTGCGTACTTGCCTTCCTCTGGTGGGTTCTGCAGCGTTGTCCAAACCTTGGAAACTGCGACGCTACTGAGTGATGTGACGAGATAGTCGTACTTCGTCCCATCTGTGGTGATATTTCGCAGCCGGAAGCGAGATTCAGCTTGGAGAAACCAGGCTTCGGGCTGGTTTTCCCAAAACTCCGGCAGTTTCACGGAAACTGCGTTCGTGTCCACCATTGCAGTGCTCGGAATACGTTCTGAGCGTCGGGGTCACCAATGTTGAGGCTGCCGTGAAACACGAATGGAGGCTGAATCCATATGTGGAAAACAAGAAGCTTTTATTCACTGCATGGCAAAACAAAATGTCTGAGAAAGCTGCTCCCAGAATTCTCTGGGTAAAACCTGAGGCCCCGCCCCCTTCTGCCTTAAAGGGAAGGGGCTGGAAATTTGTCCACAGACGGAAGAGTGGATTATGCCCGTTTTAGGTGGCAATCCGCCACAATTTGCCTTTAACAAATCCGTGCTGGCTTTCCTTAATTAATCCGCACTTGTCCAAGTGTTTGCTAATTTTGTCCCTGATTACTGTTTCTAAAAGCTTCCCCACTACCCGAGGTTAAACTGTAGTTGCTGGGTTTATCTTTACACCCTTTTTAAAACAAGGGTGTAACATTTGCAATTTTCCAGTCCTCTGGCACCACCTAAGGAGGATTGGAATATTATGGCCAGTACCTCCGTGCTTTCCGCCCTCTATTCTCTTAGCATCCTGTTGTCGGTTGTGTCGAACACAAAAGGGGAAAATTGAATGGTGAATTGATAGCTCCACACATTTCCCAGCTCCCGAACTCCATTAGTTCAATACAATGATTGGAAAATTGAATGGCTATTTTGCGATTGCCGCTAGATCTAGTCTCCGGCTATGACCCAGTAATATAACCCTAAGACCATTCATATGGGAATATTTCAAGTGTACCGCATACTGTGAGAAGTAGTGGGCAAATGTTCACTGGTAGCAGCTGTGAGAAATATGATTGTGAGTGGGTCTTAAATCCAATGCCTTAAACAACAAGGAGGGCTAATAAGGCAAGGGAATACACAATAAATAGTAGGATACTTAAGTGTAGAGGAACAGAGGGACCTTGGAGTGCATGTCCACAGATCCCTGAAGATAGCAGGACAGGTAGATAAGGTGGTTAAGAAGGCATTTGGGATACTTGCCTTTATTAGCTGAGGCACAGAATATAAGAGCAGGGAGGTAATGCTTGAACTGTATAAAACACTAGTTAGGCCACAACTAGAATACTGCGTGCAGTTCTGGTCACCACATTGCACTAGAGAGGGTACAGAGGAGATTTACGAGGATATTGCCTGGAGAATTTTAGCTATGAGGAAAGATTGGATAGGCTGGGGTTGTTTTCTTTGGAACAGTGGTGACTATGGGGAGATTTAATTGAGGTGAATAAAATTATGAGGGGCCTAGATAGAGTGGATAGGAAGGACCTAGTTCCCTTAGCAGAGAGGTCAATAACCAGGGGGCATAGATTTAAAGTAATTGGTAGAAGGATTAGAGGGGAGTTGAGGAGAACTTTTTTCACCCAGAGGGTGGTGGGGGTCTGGAACTCACTGCCTGAAAGGGTGGTAGAGGCAGAAACCCTCATCGCATTTAAAAAGTACTTGGATATGCACTTACTGTAACCTACAGGGCTACGGACCAAGAGCTGGAAAGTGGGATTAGGCTGTATAGATCTTTCTCGGCCGGCACCGACACGATGGCCTCCTTTTGTGTAGTAAACTTCTATGATTCTATGAACAAATAGATTTTATTTTAGGAAACCTTCTTTAAAATTATCACACGTAAATTTAAAGTTGTGATATTTAAAATGTGAGATTCAGACACCGTGTAGCATGTTGTAGTGCCTTAATAAAAGATAAATAAGTCATAAGCTTGTTCTTTAAAAATGGGTTTGCACAGCAAAATCTTCCCCAAAATCTGACATTTATGTTACGCAAATTTAAAAATTTCAGATAGCATCTTCCACAGCATTGTGCAGTGTGCACTCTACGAACCCAGAAATGATTTTTGATAAAGGTGTAACTGCTCTTACAAAGAGAAAAATTGCAGTCAAGTTGACTTTTTAATTTGATAGGTCACAATTTGATTGTCGCTTCGAAAATTAGAGCTTGTTTTATTTTTGATTTTTCAGGTTTCAAGTTACAGGCTGGTGCCTTTTTCATCGCAATGCTAACCTTAACCCAAGTGTCCCTTACAGCCACGTCTCTGGGATTGGCTGTCGCGACTGGACAGTCCATCGTAGCTGTTGCAAACCTCCTCATTACTGTTATCTTCGTTCTCATGATCGTACGTTGCATCTATTTGATTTTTACTTACTCTTGTGTTTTCAAATCCCTCCATGGCCTTGCCCGCTTCCCTACCTCTGGTACCTCCTCCAGCCCTACAACCCTCCGAGATCTCTGCGCTCCTCCAATTCTGGCCTCTTGCACATCCCCCATTTCCATCACTCCACCATTGGCGGCCGTGCCTTCGGCTGCCTGGGCCTTGAGCTCTGGAATTCCCTCCCTAAACCTCTCCGCCTCTCTCCTCCTTTAAAACGGCTCCTTAAAACCTACCTCTTTAACCAAGCTTCTGGTCACCTGTCCTAATGCTGCCTTTTGTGGCTCGGTGTCAAATTTCATCTGGTTATGCTCCTGTGAACCGCCTTGGGATGTTTTACTACGTTAAAGGCACTATATAAATGCAGGTTGTTAAAAAGAAAGACTTGCATTTCTATAGCGCCTTTCACAACCTCTGGATATCCCAAAGTGCTTTACAGCCAATGAAGCACTTTTTGAAGTGTAGTCACTGTTGTAATGTAGGAAACGCGGCAGCTAATTTGCGCACAGCAAGATCCCACAAACAGCAATGTGGTAATGACCAGATCATCTGTTTTTAGTGATGTTGATTTGAGGGATAATTATTGGCCAGGACACTGGGGAGAACTCCCCTGCTCTTCTTCGAAATAGTGCTGTGGGTTCTCTTACGTCCACCTGAGAGGGCAGACGGGGCCTCGGTTTAACGTCTCATCCGAAAGACGGCACCTCCGACAGTGCAGCACTCCCTCAGCACTGCACTGGAGTGTCAGCCTGGATTTTATGTGCTCAAGTCCCACAACCTTCTGACTCAGAGGCTAGAGTGCTACCCACTGAGCCACGGCTGACATGGCTGTTTTAATGTACATCTGGGTTTTTTTGTTATGCAGATGTTCCGTCTCAGATTGCATGCTTGCAGCAGACAGAGATTCAGCCAGTGGTTGTAAACTCCGAGGTAACTAAGTGTGTAGATGAAGGTAGAGCAGTTGATGTCGTATACATGGATTTTAGTAAGGCGTTTGATAAGGTTCCCCATGGTCGGCTCATGAAGAAAGTAAGGAGTTGTGGGATAGAGGGAAATTTGGCCGATTGGATAAGTAACTGGCTATCTCCTAGAAATGAGAAGTCGCACAACACCAGGTTATAGTCCAACAGATTTATTTAATTTTACAAGCTTTCGAAGCAGTTCGCTCCTTCGTCAGGTAAGTTATCTCATAGAAGGCAGAGGGTGGTGGTGGATGGAACATTTTCGGACTGGAGACCAGTTACCAGCGGTGTGCCACAGGGGTCGGTGCTGGGTCCTCTGCTGTTTGTGATTTTTATCAATGACTTGGAGGAGGGGACTGAAGGGTGGATCAGTAAATTTGCTGATGACACCAAGATTGGTGGAGTAGTGGATGAGGTGGAGGGCTGTTGTAGGCTGCAAAGAGACATTGATAGGATGCAGAGCTGGGCCGAAAAATGGCAGATGGAATTTAACCCTGATAAGTGCGAGGTGATTCATTTTGGTAGGGCAAATTTGAATAAGGATTACAGGGTCAACGGCAGGGTTCTGAGGAACGTGGAGGAACAGAGGGATCTGGGGGTTCATATCCACAGATCTCTGAAGGTTGCCACTCAAGTGGATAGAGCAGTAAAGAAGGCCTATAGTGTGTTAGCGTTTATTAACAGAGGGTTTGAGTTTAAGAACCGTGAGGTTATGCTACAACTGTACAGGACCTTGGTGAGACCACATTTGGAATATTGTGTGCAGTTCTGGTCACCTCACTATAGGAAGGACGTGGAAGCATTGGAAAGAGTGCAAAGGAGATTTACCAGGATGCTGCCTGGTTTGGGGGGGAGGTCTTATGAGGAAAGATTGAGGGAGCTAGGGCTTTTCTCTTTAGAGCGGAGGAGGATGAGAGGCGACTTATTAGAGGTTTATAAGATGATGAGGGGGATAGATAGAGTGGATGTTCAGAGACTATTTCCTCGGGTGGATGTAGCTGTTACAAGGGGCCATAACTATAAGGTGCATGGGGGGAGATATAGAAGGGATGTCCGAGGTAGATTCTTTACTCAGAGAGTGGTTGGGGTGTGGAATGGACTGCCTGCTGTGATAGTGGAGTCGGACACTTTAGGAACTTTCAAGCGGTTATTGGATAAGCACATGGAGCACACCAGAATGATAGGGAGTGGGATAGCTTGATCTTGGTTTCGGACAATGCTCAGTACAACATCAAGGGCCGAAGGGCCTGTACTGTGCTGTACTGTTCTATGTTCTAAAAAAAAAATAAAGTGTAACCAATCACAGCAGTAATGGTGATTTATACACCTATCTTCACCGGTGTGTAAAGCCAATAGTGAAAGTGTTCAGACACGAGCGGAGCAGACATGAATCAAAGCCCTGAAAATATACAGTCAGTGGTGCGGTATCTATAGTATGCAGTAGATTTTGAATTAGTTTTGGAACATTTCTTATGAGTGATAATTGAGGTTATTTTTTATCATCATTTTCTAATCACGTTTTGGGGCATAATATTATCAGAGAGCTCAGTGAGGGCCGATGTGGTTGGAATCTTGGGCTGTGTACCTCTGCTAACTACTTGTAATTGTCTCCAGATCTTCTCGGGTCTCCTGGTGAACCTGCCGAGTGTTGTGAACTGGTTGTCTTGGCTGCAGTATTTCAGTATCCCCCGATATGGCCTCACAGTAAGTACCATAGAATTCTCATCTGTATAGAAAGAGGATGTATGAATATAGAATCATACAGCACAGAAGGAGGCCATTCGGTCCATCGTGCATATGCCGGCTCTTTGAAAGAGCTATCCAATTACTCTCCCCTGCCCTTTCCCCATAGCCTTGCAAATTTTTCCTTTTTCAAGTATATATCCAATTCCCCTTTGAAAGTTAATATTAAATCTGCTTCCACTGCCCTTTCAGGCAGCGCATTCCAGATCAAAACAACGCGCTGCGTTAAAAAAGTTCTCCTCATCTCCCCTCTGGTTCTTTTGCCCATTATCTTAAATCTGTGTCCTCTGGTTACTGACCGTCCTGCCACTGGAAAACAGTTCCTCCCTATCTAGTCTATCAAACCCCTCATAATTTTGAACATCTCCTATTAAATCTCTCCATAATCTTCTTTGCTCTAAGGAGACTAATCCCAGTTTCTCTAATCTCTCTACATAACTCAAGTCCCTCATCCCTGGTACCATTTTAGTAAATTTCTTCTGCACCCTCTCCAAGTCCTTGACATTCTTTCTAAAATGTGGTGCCCAGAATTTAACACAATACTCCAGCTGAGACCTAACCAGTGTTTTATAAAGTTTTACCATAACTTCCTTGCTTTTGTACTCTTTGCCTCTATTTATAAAGCCAAAGATTTTTTAACAGCCTTATCAACGTGTCCTGCCACCTTCAAAGATTTCTGTACATAAACCTCCAGCTCTCTCTGTTCCTGCACCCCCTTTAAAATTGTACCATTTAGTTTATATTGCCTCTCCTCATTTTTCCTTCTAAAATGTATCACTTCACACTTCTATACATTACATCTCATCTGCCGCATGTCTGCCCATTTCACCAGTCTGTCTGTGTCCTCCTGACATCTGTAACTATCCTCCTCATTGTTTGCTACATTTCTAAGCTTTGTGCCATCTGCAAACATTGAAATTATGGCCTGTATACACAAGTCCAGGTCATTAATATATATCCAAAAGAGCAGTGGTCCTAATACCGACCCCTGGGGAATGCCACTGTATACTTCACTCCAGCCTGAAAAACAACTGTTCACCACTACTCTCTGCTTTCTATCCTTTAGCCAATATCATATTCATGCTGCCACTGCCCCTTTAATCCCATGGGCTTCAATTTTGCTGACCATATGGTAGATTTATAAATCACTACCGATCCGAATTCCAAAAGATACTTTCAACTTGGATGACACGCATTAAGGCTGATTACATCATCGAGTTACATCAAGTCTACAGCACAGAAACAGGCCATTCAGCCCAACAGGTCTATGCTGGAATTTATGCTCCACACGAGCCTCCTCCCACCCTCTTCATCTCACCCTATCAACATAACCTATTTCCTTTCTCTCTCATGTGTTTATCTAGCTTCCCCTTAAATGCATCGACGCTATTTGCCTCAATCACTCCCTGTGGTAGCGAGTTCCACATTCTCACCACTCTCTGGGTAAAGAAGTTTCTCCTGAATTCCCTATTGGATTTATTAGTGATTATCCTATATTTATGGCCCCTAGTTTTGGATTCCCTATCGAACCGTTTCATTATCTGAAAGACCTCTATCAGCCTTCTCTTTTCTAGAGAAAAGAGCCCTAGCCTGTGCAGCCTTTCCTGATAAGTATATCTTCTCAGTTCTGGTATTCATCCTCTGAATCTTTTTTGCACCTTCTCCATTGCCTATATAAAAATTGTAAATAAATCTGGAATAAAAAGCTAGTATCAGTAATGGTGACCATGAAACTAGCGGATTGTCGTAAAAACCCATCCGGTTCACTAATAGCCTTTAGGGAAGGAAACCTGCCGTCCTTACCCAGTCTGGCCTCCCTGTGACTCTAGACCCACAGCAGTGAGGTTGACTCTTAACTGTCCTCTGAAATCGCCTAGCAAGCCACTCAGTTGTATAAGGCGGCTCTCCACCACCTTCTCAAGGGCAATTGGGGATGGGCAATAAATGCTGGCATTGCCGACGACGCCCACATCCCATGAATGAATAAAAAAAATATATGGAGACCAGGACTGTGCGCAGTGGATGATGCTTATTAAGACTCTGATTAGGAACTAAGCTAACAGGAAGGATGAAAGTGACAACTCCTACTCCTTGACACTGGTACATCAGCACTCAGCACCTCCATGCTGCCCTGCTATATAAGTTTTAAGATGTCAGTAAATATATGTTATAACAGCTGGGGTTGTTCTCCATAGAGCAGAGAAGGTTAAGAGAAGATTTGATAGAGGTGTTCAAAATCATGCAGGGTTTTGATGGAGTAAATAGGGAGAAAGTGTTTCCAGTGGCAGGAGGGTCGGTAACCAGAGGACACAGATTTAAGGTGATTGGCAAAAGAACCAGAGGGGAGATGAGAATTTTTTTACACAGTGAGTTGTTATGATCTGGAATGCGCTGCCTGAAAGGGCGGTGGAAGCAGATTCAATAGTAACTTTCAAAAGGGAATTGGATAAATACTTGAAAAGGAGAAATTTGCAGGGCTATGGGGAAAGAGCAGGGGGAGTGGGACTAATTGGAGAGCTCTTTCAAAGAGCCGGCACAGGCACAATGGGCTGTATCATTCTATGATATAGTCATAACTAATAGGCCAGATAATCAACCATGTGACATATATTCTTGAATTTTGGTGAAGCACTCTATACCATGAGGGGACTAACTAGGCACAGAACTTGGGCTGTGCGGCTTTTCACCCTTTGTGCGCTCAATATTATTTGAAGTAAGGAAGTGCCAAGACTGCAGTAATTACCCAATGTACTGCTTTGGTTTTACACAGGCTTTGGAGGTGAACGAATTTGTTGGTCTGAACTTCTGCAACAACTCTGACTCGATAGCTACTCCGAATCCAAACAACTGTAACACATTTCCGGAATTAATGATGTAAGTTTAAAACCACTACATATATTAAAGAACAATAAATTGCTGATTTCAGTTTAATGTCTCAAAGATTGATTGTATGTTACCATCTACATATGTGAATGCAGATTTACCTCTTCTTCAATGTCCCCCCCTAAGGTGCGTGGTCACACGGCCATGCATCAATCGGAAGGTCCTGTGCAGACCGCTCACAAGCTGTTGTCGCTGGAAGATTCACAGTAAGAAAAAAAATTGGAGGGAGCATTGCTCAACCCCCCCACCCCCTGCCCTTTTCTCCAGTTGAACTGAACCCCAACATGAGTTGGTGCATTCAAGAGAAGAGGGAAGGAAACTGTGGGGGTGGGGACAGGAGTAACATCATGGGATAGGGGCAGCCTGGTGGCACAGCGCGCAACACCATGGCGTGCTAGCAAGTGAGCTCATGCTGCAGATCTGCCACTTACTCCCTGTGAGAGGCACCAATTGAAGATCAGATCCTTTCCCACGAGCACGCAGCAAGGAGAGAGAGGGAAGGGGAGAAATCACCCTTGTGTACCCTTTTGCAGGAAGTGTCAGGCCAGATGGCCTTGTCTTCCTTTTCAGCTGGGGACAGTGCATGATGTGGGGAGTCTTAGGTGAGAGAAAAAGTAGAAAAATACCTTTTTAAATAGGAAGATCGGAACTGTGACTGCGTAGTTTAAGGATTTGGAAACAGTCACTGCTGATCATTCATAGAATCATACAGCGCAGATAGAGGCATCCAGGGGTCTAAGAGTTTCCTCGAACATATGGTCCAGGAGGTGGTCACCCCACAGCTACAGAAGGTGCAGGAGGTGAAGGAATAGGTGACCACTAGACAGGGTAGGAGGAAGACACCGGTAGTGCAGGAATCCCCCAAGTCAGTGGCACTCGCTAACCGGTTTTCAGTTTTGAATACTGGGGAGGGTGACGACTCCTTGGAGGAATACAGCAAGAATCAAACCCACGGCACCACGGGAGATTTGGCTGCACATGGGAGAAAAAGAGTAGGAATGCAGTAGTCATAGGAGATTCGATAGTTACGGGCACTTTAAATATAGTTTTGATCGAGTAGATAGAGAAAAATTATTCCCTCTGGTGAATGAGTCAATAACTAGAGGTTATAGATTCCAAATTATTGGAAAAAGATCTAGAGGGGAGATGAGGAGAAATGTTTTCACTCAGTTGTGGGGATCTGGAACGCTCGACCTGAAAAGGTGGTGGAAGCTGATTCCATCAATAATTTTAAAAGGGAGTCGGACGGGTTCTTGAGAATGAGGAACTGACAGGGTTATGGACAAAAAGCGGGGGATGTGGGACTGAGCACGACAGTTCTTTCAAAGAGCCAGCACAGGCACAACGGGCCGAATGGCCTCCTTTTGTGCTGTAAGTTTCCATGAAGTTTCTATATTCACAACTTGAAAGACATCTCATGGTGGGGGGGGGGAGGAATCTTACCTTCGGGAACTGACTGAATGCTAATAACTGACATGTAATTGCAGCCATACTTTCTAATGAAGCACAACTTTTTGATGTGCTAAATCCACTCTTGATGGAACAAACTGGAGAGACTCAATGAACTGGAGTTGCTCTCTTTCGAGCAGAGAAGGTTAAAGGGGAGATTTAATTGGTGTGTTCAAAATCATGAAGGGTTTTGATAGAGTAAAGAAGGAGAAACTGTTTCCACTGGCAGGAGAGTTGGTAACCAGAGGACACAGATTTAAGGTAATTGGCAAAAGAACCAGAGGGGAGGTGAGAATTTCTTTCTTAATTCAGCGAGTTATGATAATCTGGAACGCGCTGCCTGAAAGGGCGGTGGGAGCAGATTCAATCATAACTTTCAAAAGGGAATTGGATAAATACTTGAAAAGGAAAGAAAATTGCAGGTCTGCGGGGAAAGAGCAGGGGCGGGGGGAGGAGGGGGGGAGTGGGATTAATCGGAGAGCTCGTTCAAAGAGCCGGCACAGGCATGATGGGCCGAATGGCCTCCCTCTGTGCTGTATCATTCGATGAATTGATTACTTTTTGAAAGATTCCAGATTAGGATCACGACTAACAACTTCAAGTCTCGGGATCTTAGAAACTGGCTAAAAGCATGCAATTTATAAATCACTGGAACCTGACTGAGTGGTCTTCCAGGCCCCATCACTGAGCCAGGCTGGCTGATCATTAGTACCCTTGGAGCGTTTATAGGATCTATTCGGTTCCAATCTCCTATCTATAAGTTTGTCACACATCAAACATACTTTTTTCCATGATTTTAAAATGGGTTTGATTATTAGAAATTGCTGGACAATTAAAAAAAAAAATCTAGAGGGAAGATGCAGGACAGTGAAACATTGCCATCTGGTGACAGAGAGAGGCTGTAGTCACCATATCCATTACTTTGTGACATAAGGGCCGGAATTTTAAGTTTTTGACCCAACCAGAGCGGGGGGAGATGGGGGCCGGTAGGGAGCAGGACACCCGAGAATTCAGGTTTCCCCGCCGCTGTAGAGTTTTAACTCCACAGCGTGCGTGCGTGCGACGTCGCGGACAGGTTCCCCGATCCCGGCAGGGGGGGAAGGGTCTGATCTGATGCTGGGGGTAGGACCTGTAGGATCTGATACAGGGCTTGATAGGATGGATGCTGGGAGAATGTTTCCCGTAGCTGGAGAGTCTAGAACCAGGGGCCACAGCCTCAGGATAAAGGGTAGGCCATTCAGGACTGAGATGAGAAGAAATTTCTTCACACAGAGGGTGGTGAATCTTTGGAATTCTCTACCCCAGAGGACTGTGGAGGCTCTGTCATTGGGTATATTCAAAACAGAAGTCGATAGATTTCTGACTGGTAAGGGCATTAAGGGATATGGCGATAGGGCCGGTGAATGGAATTGAGGCAGAAGATCAGCCACTGAATGGTGGAGCAGGCTCGAAGGGCCAAATGGCCAACTCCTGCTCCTATTTCTTATGTTCTTAGTCCGATCCCCGACCCCGGGGGGCTCAGATCCCGAGGGCGAGGGGGGGGGGGGGGGGGGGGGGGTCCGAACACCGACCCGGGGGGGGGGGGTGCCACGAGGAAGCACTCCTGCACCACCCAACCCACGAGAAGTGCTCCCCAAGGCTGTGCTCGCCTCTCTGCAGCTGCTGGGAATCCCGAGGCCCAGGATCCCCGGCGGCCACAGTTAAACCTGCATAGCAGGTTAACGCGGAGTCTTCCAGCCTCATTATAATATTCAAAGTGCCAACCCTCCACCTCCATTAAACCTGGAGGTGGGCGGGTTTGAGGAGAGCTGGTGTCAGGATTCACATTTTTAATACTTTAACCTCCCACCCAACCCACCTGTTTTTTGGGTTAAAGTTCCCCCAATAAAACTGGCATGTGAGGATATCCAAAACTAGGGGCCATAAATATAAGATAGTCACTAATAAATCCAGTAGGGAATTCAGGAGAAACTTCTTTACCCAGAGAGTGGTGAGAGTCTGGAACTCACTACCACAGGGAGTGAATAACATAGATGCATAAACCCCGGCATGGGCTGGTTGGGCCGAATGGCCTGTTTCTGTGCTGTAAATTCTATAAAATGTAACTTAATTTTTGAGCTGTCACTTTAATCATGCAGCAACCAGAATTCCCTATCAGATTTATCAGTGACTATCTTATATTTATGCTCCACACGAGCCTCGTCCCACCCCTCTTCATCTCACCCAATCAGCGTATCCTTCTATTCCTTTCTCCCTCATGTGTTTATCCAGCTTCCCCTTAAACGCATCTATACTATTCGCCTCAACCACTCCCTGTGGTAGCGAGTTCCACATTCTCACCACTCTCTGGGTAAAGAAGTTTCTCCTGAATTCCTTATTGGATTTATCAGTGACTGTCTTATATTCATGGCCCCTAGTTTTTAACTCCCCCACAAGTGGAAACATCTTCTCTACATCTACCCTATCGAACCCGTTCATAATTTTGAAGACCTCTATTAAGTTGAGCATGCATAGAAATCTGAGGATCAAAACTTATTAGAGAGGGAAATAGCTTCAAAATTACTCTGTTCTTACTCTCAAAATGCATTTTTGTTAATCTTTAGATATGCAATCACTTTCCACTTTGAAGCTTAAGGGAGGGAAAATGTAGGGAAGTTTTACAGATGTTCAGCCCATCTGGGGTACAGTAGTGCAGTGGTTATGTTACTGGACTAGTAATCCAGAGGCCTGGACTAATAATCCGGAGACACGAGTTCAAATGGGGAATTTAAATTCAGTTAGTTAAATAAATCTGAAATTTAAAAAAAGATAAAATAATAAAAGCTAGTATCAGTAATGCTGACCATGAACCTAGCGGATTGTCGTAAAAACACATCTGGTTTACTAATGCCCTTTAGGGAAGGAAATCTGCTGTCCTTACCCAGTCTGGCCTATATCTCATTGAAACTTATAAAATTCTAACAGGACTAGACAGACTAGATGCAGGAAGGCTGTTCCCGATGGCGGGGGAGTCCAGAACCAGGGGTCACAGTCTAAGGATAAGGGGTAAGGCCATTTAGGACTGAGATGAGGAGGAATTTCTTCACCCAGAGAGTGGTGAACCTGTGGAATTCTCTACCACAGAAGGCAGTTGAGGCCAATTCATTAAATATATTCAAGAAGGAGTTAGATATAGTTCTTAAGGCTAAGGGGATGAAGGCATATGGGGAGAAAGCAGGGACAGGGTACTGAATTTGGATGATCAGCCATGATCGCATTGAATGGCGGAGCAGGCTCGAGGGGCCGAATGGCCTACACCTGCTCCTATCTTCTATGTGACTCCAGACCCACAGCAATGTGGTTGACTCTTAACTGCCTCTGAAACTGTGGCTCATCACCACCTTCTCAAGGGCCATTAGGGATGGCCTTGCCAGCGATGCCCACATCCCATGAATAAAAAAATAAATAATCTGCTGCTGAAAACCTCATCCATGCCTTTTTTACCTCTAGACTTGACTATTCCAATTCTCGCCTGGCCGGCCTGCCTCCCACCTTGCATCCTCTGTAAGCATGAGCTCATCCAAAGCTCTGCTGCCCGTATTTTAACTTGCACCAAGTCCCGTTCACCCATCACCCCCTGTGCTCGCTGACCTACATTGACTCCCGGTCCGGCCATGCCTCCATTCTCCTCCTGGTTTTCAAGTCTCTCCATGGCCCAGCCCCAAAACCCTCCAAGATTTCTGCGCTCCTCCAATTCTGGCCTCTTGTGCATCTTCGATTTCCATCGCTCCACCATTGGCGGCCGTGCCTTCAGCTGCCGAGGCTCTTAAACTCTGGAATTCCCTCCCTAAACCTCTCCGCCTCTCTCCTCCTTTTAAGACACTCCTTAAAACCTGTCCTAATATCTCCTTATGAGGCTCGGTGTCAAATTTCATTTGATAATCGCTCCTGTGAAGCACCTTGGGCCGTTTTACTACGTTAAAGGCACTGTATAAATGCAATATGTTGTTTTTGTTCAGCGGCAGGTGATATTACCAGAAGACCAAAACCTGCATACTCAATAAATACATTTGTTTTGTGACTGAATAAACATGTTTTTTATGCCTTGTGTATTGTAGATGTACTGGAGAGCAATACCTTGCGAGACAAGGAATTGAAGCAACTGAATGGGGCTTGTGGCAGAATCATTTGGCAATGCTGGTGATGATGATCATTTTCTTGGCTATTTCTTACATGAAACTCCGATTAATGAAGAAATTCTCATAGGGTTATCGTGCAAGTAGGCACCGACTGAGTTCCTTTTTTTTTGTCTGAGGATCTTTTGTAAGTTGTACTGGAGAGGAGCCCTAGCTCATTCACTGTCACTGATACTTTTTTGTTTGAATTTTGGTAAATTATCTCTTGTGGGTGAATGATCAGCGAGTTAATAAACGAAAGTTGCGTTTAACGGTCTGTGCCTGTGCGCGCGAATCACCAAGCTGCCTTCAACTGCAGTATCTCGCCTCGCCGTTGGTCGCCCGACACATCCATCCTCGCAGTGCCCCGCCTTCCCACGGCCAATCGGAAAGCGAACACACTCTTCACTACCTGAGTGTTGAAACATTTTAAAACACTTTTTTTTATTGCCCCCCCCCCCCAACTATGATTTTTCTCCCAGGTTTTTGCTCCCAGTCAGTGTCCTGGAGATTAATCTTTAATTCCTGGAGACTCCAGGGCAATCCTGGAGGGTTGGCAACCCTAGTTAGAAAGCGTTGTAAATGATCAATTCTATTGGTGCTATTCCCGACAAATGTAAGACATCTTTTGTGCTTCGATGCCACTTTGGAAACTCCATGCTACTCTGCCATATACTGCCATCCAGTGGTACGGTTATGTATGAGCGAGAATACTATAGATTTTTTATATATACTTTTGAAATGTAAAATACCGTACTTGTAATTAAACTGAAAATACTGTTTGATAATCTTTTGGAAAGACAAAAGTATGTTTAATTTTGTATGGTTAATTATATATTTTTGGGAAAATATATTTTGCAAATTATTTTCATAAGGTGTTTAATTTGAAAGCAATCACCTTGTTGGCGGTGCTTGGGGTAGTGAAGTAAAACATTCTGTGAATTTTCATGACTTTTGTTGACGATGCAATGTATGTGCATACCTGGAGTGCAATATAAACTGGCTGCAACATTCATAGTGTCCGAGTTGAAATTGTGTGTCTATGTAGTGTGTGCCTATCTCTGTATCTCCTCCTGCCCTACAACCCTCCGAGATCTCTGCGCTCCTCCAATTCCTGGCCTCTTGTGCATACCCAATTTTAATCGCTGCACCATTGGTGGCCGTGCCTTCAGCTGCCTGGGCCCCAAGCTCTGGAATTCCCTCCCTAAATCTCTCCACCTCTTCCTTTAAGTCGCTTCTTAAAACCTACCTCTTTAAACAAGCTGTTGGTCATCTGCCCTAATATCTCCTTATGTGGCCCGTTGTCAAATTTTGTTTGATTACGCTTCTGTGAAGCGCCTTGGGATGTTTTACTATGTTAAAGGTGCTATATAAATGCAGGCTGTTCTTGTAGTCAATAATGCGATGACGCAATGGCCTGTAATTTGCGGTCTGCGGCGAAGCATCAGAACTTTCTGACGAAAGGTCATCGACCTGAAACGTTAACTCTCTTTCTCTCCACAGATGCTACCTGACCTGCTGAGTGTTTCCAGCATTTTCTGTTTTTATTTAAGATTTCCAGCATCCGCAGTACTTTGCTTTTGTATTAGTTTGCATCCCTGTGGAGGAGTTAAAATGAATTAAATACATTGCCGTTCTTTTTTCACTTTTCAATCTTCTTGCTTTATTACTCCCCTAAAAGGTTTGGCTTATCCGTGGGTGCTAGTTACCTTGTACGCCTCACCTAGATGGCCATTTGCCGTGTCTGAGACTAGACAGGGAGGGTTAAGCTATTCAACAAGGGCAGAGGGAGGGGAGGAGATGGTTGTCCTCACCTAGCATCCACCCATGTACACTTCCGGCGAGACATAGCTGGGGACACTGGTATCTGAGGTCGTGCCCTCCTGCGACTCTAGCTAAGTCATCATGGAGCAGGGATCGACACCGGGACCTTCATGGTGTGGCTCATTTTGCATCGCTGAATCACTTCAGAAAGCGTGTGGTACGAAATTGATGGGTATAAAAAGACCAGCTGGTCCATCAAGCCTGCCCCACACCTCATGGTGGCTGGAGCATTGTGACAAGACACTTTGATCAGAACATAGGAACAGGAGGAGGCCATTCAGCCCCTCGGGCCTGTTCCGCCATTTAATTAGATCATGGCTGATCTGTATCTTAACTCCATCTACCCGCCTTGGTTCCGTATCCCTTAATACCCTTACCTAACAAAAATCTATCCATCTCAGTTTTGACATTTTCAATTGACCCCCAGCTTTTTGGGGGAGAGTTCCAGATTTCCACTGACCCTTTGTGGGAAGAAGTTCTTCTTGACGTGATCCCTGAACGGCCTGGCTCTAATTTTAAGGTTATGCTCTTTTGTTCTGGACTCCACCGCCAGAGGAAATAGTTTCTAACAACTCTATCGAATCCTTTAATCATCTTAAACTCCTCAATTAGATCACCCCTTAATCTTTTATACTCGAGCGAATACAAGCCTAGTCTGTGCAACCTGTCCTCATAATTTAACCCTTTTAGCCCCGGTGTCATTCTGGTGAATCTGCGCTTCACCCCCTCCAAGGTCAATATATCCTTCCTGAGGCGCGGTGCCCAAAACTGAACTCAGTCGCTCCAAATGGGGTCTAACCAGAGCTCTGTAAAGCTGTAACTTAACTTCCACCCCTTTGTAATCCAGCCCCCTTGAGATAAAGGCCAAATTTCCATTACCCTTTTTGTGTTTTTTTTTTGTACCTGTCCACTAGCTTTTGGCGATTTCTGTACATGGGCATCAAATCTCTCTGCTCCTTCACCGTTCCTAGCTTCTTGCTATATGAACAATGGAAGAATCACTTGCATCGCCTGAGCCATGTATGGCTCTCCACTGCTTTGCACAGTGATGGTCAGCAGCCTCTTCGACCAAGGCAGAAGGGGGCATCACACCTGAGCAGTCACGTCATCATCTAACCCTTGCACGTGATTTTCAGACTTTGCTGGACCGTGCTGTGTGCAAATTGGCTGCCAGGTTTGCCTACAAAACAACAGCGACTACACTTCAAAAATTATCCATTGCCTTTGAGGCACTTTGGGACATTCTGTGGGTGCTATATAATTGCAAGTTTGTTCTTTAGTGATTGAGCAGCAGGATAATAACGGAATCAGATGCAAGTCTCTTTTACTCTGTTCCGAATAACTGTGATAGTGTTTTGACTTCAATTCAGTTGAAATAATGGGCCATAATTTGCTGTCAAAATAACGGTGAGGCTAATGGTGTTGGGTGTTATTTTTCCACAAACGCTACTGCAACTGCAGGCGAGAGACAGAGGTGCGGTTAAATGCGGAAATCCAAAAGTTCCTGTCCGAGTTGCTTCCCGAAAATGGCATCTCGCTGTCTGACTCACCATTGAAATGCATTGAATGGCGTGAAGTTGCTGTATTTGCGCGGTCGATACGAACTTAACTCGCCACAGAAAGTGAAGTCTTGTCCCTTTTAACGATGTGATAAGTGTTAATTACTGCCAAACAACCTCTGGCACCGAAAATTAACCATTACAAGAGTGGAGTCTCATTCCTTCAGGTTTTAATTGCTGGAGATTTTTAAAATTTTAAATTAAAAAAATATTTTTCCTTTCTGTCTTTTTTCTCTTCATCCAATCTTTCTCTCCCTCTTTATTTCTCTTTCTGTACCTGATTTGACATTGAATTCACCCACTCTAAGTTTTTTTAAAAAATTCGTTCCTGGGATGTGGGCATCGCCGGCAAGGCCAGCATTTATTGCCCATCCCTAGTTGCCCCTGAGAAGGTGGTGGTGAGCCGCCTTCTTAAACCGCTGCAGTCCGTGTGGTGAAGGTGCTCCCACAGTGCTGTTAGGGAGGGAGATCCAGGATTTTGACCCAGTGACAATGAAGGAACGGCCGATATATTTCCAAGTCAGGAAGGTGTATGACTTGGAGGGGAACTTGGAGGTGGTGGTGTTCCCATGCGCCTGCTGCCCTTGTCCTTCTAGGTGGAAGAGGTCCCGGGTTTGGGAGGTGCTGTCGAAGAAGCCTTGGCGAGTTGCTGCAGTGCATCTTGTAGATGGTACACACTGCAGCCATGGTACGTCAGGTGGTGGAGGGAGTGAATGTTTAATGTGGTGGATGGGGTGCCAATCAAGCTGGCTGCTTTGTCTTGGATGGTGTTGAGCTTCTTGAGTGTTGTTGGAGCTGCATTCATCCAGGCAAGTGGAGAGCATTCCATCACACTCCTGCCTTGTAGATGGTGGAAAGCCTTTGGGGAGTCAGGAGGTGAGACACTCGCCGCAGAATACCCAGCCTCTGACCTGCTCTTGTTACCACAGTATTTATGTGGCTGGTCCAGTTAAGTTTCTGGTCAATGGTAACCCCCCCCAGGATATTGATGGTGGGGGATTTGGCGATGGTAATGCTGTTGAATGTCATGGGGTGGTGATTAGACCCTCGCTTGTTGGAGATAGTCATTGCCTGGCACTTGTGTGGCGCGAATGTTACCACTTATCAGCCCAAGCCTGAATGTCGTTCAGGTCTTGCTGCATGCGGGCATGGACTGCTTCATTATCTGAGGAGTTGCGAATGGCGCTGAACACTGCGATTTGTGGAAAAAAAATTGATGTTTAATCTAGTAGAATTTACTGACATGGTACAGCTCTGCAAAAGATACTTTGTACTCATGTAACTTTACCCAGACTTTCCGCACACACTAAAGGTCATTAACATTGGGAAATATTTCTCAGTCCTGTCGCTGTTAATTTCACAATCCTTCAGTCTGATTGGTTAAGGAGATACCCAGTTGCTTCCCCTGTTCACTCGGGTCCCGGATGCCGGTTACCCTCGCTGCGACGTTATCAGCTCGCACTTTCAGCAACTTGCCACGCAAAAAAAATTAAAAAACCTAAACTTGCAAGGGGCACGTCTAACAACAGACACCCTTAGATGTACCGCTACAGCAAATACAGCCCAATATAGGTTTTCACAGTCTAGCTCATTTACAAGTAGGCTAACTATATATTGATAATATTTTAAGTAAACATTTATGGAATAAGCTTATATTTCCCAATGTTAATGACCTTTAGTGTATGCGGAAAGACTGAGTAAAGTTGCAAGTGCGAAGTATCTTTTGCAGAGCTGTATGTAAATTTTACGAGATTAAACATCAAATTAGTTATCACAAATATCGTAGAATCATACAGGACAAAAAGAGGCCATTCAGCTCCTCTTTGAATGAGCTATCCATATTTCTTTCCCCATAGGCCTGCACATTTTTCCTTTTCCAGTATATATCCTTTTTGAAAGTTATTATTGAGTCTTCTTCCATCACCCTTTCAGGCAGCGCATTCCAGATCACAACAACTCGCTGAGTAATAAAAATATCTCCTCATCTCCCCTCTGATAGAATCGTAGTAAATAGTTTGCAATACAGACAGAGCACTTAGTGCCAGCTCTTTGTTCGCGTATTCCACAGCGTATGTCAGCTGTGGCTCAGTTGGTAGCAGTCTCGCCTTTGATTTAGAAGGTTGTGGATTCAAGTCCCACTCTAGAGACTTGAACACCAAAAAGATCTAGGCTGACACTCCCAGTGCAGTACTGAGGGAGTGCTTATGAATCAAACTGGAAATCTTAATACAAAAGCAAAATACTGTGGATGCTGGAAATCTGAAATAAAACAGAAAATACTGGAACTACTCAGCAGGTCAGGTAGCATCTAACAAAAGGTCATCGACTGAAGGAACTGAAAGAAATTAGTGTTAGTAAAAAAAAATAGTACAAGAGAAATTAATGTGACTGAAAGCTGATAAATCCCCTGGACCAAATGGCCGACCTCCTAGGGTTTTGAAAGAGGTGGCTATAGAGATAGTGGAAGCATTGGTTGTCATTTTCCAAAATTCCAGATTCTAGAACTGTTCCCATGGATTGGAAGGTAGCAAATGTAACCCCAAGGAGGGAGAGAAAAAACGGGGAACTACAGACCAGTTAGCCTGACATCAGTAGTAGGGAAAATGCTGGAATCTATTATTAAGGATGTGGTAACAGGGCACTTAGAAAATAATAATAGGATAGGGCAGAGTCAACACGGATTTATGAAAGGGAAATCGTGTTTGACAGATCTGTTTTTTGAGGTTGTAACTAGCAGAATAGAAAAGAGGGAACCAGTGGATGTGGTGTATTTGGATTTTCAGAAGGCATTCGATAAGGTGCCACACAAGAGGTTATTAAACAAAATTAGGGCTCGGGAATAATATACTAGCATGGATTGAGGATTGGTTAATGGACAGAAAACAGAGAGTAGGAATAAACGGGTCATTTTTGGGTTGGCAGGCTGTAACTAGTGGGATACCGCAAGGATCATAGAAACATAGAATCTAGGAGCAGGAGTAGGCCATTCGGCCCGTCGAGCCTGCTCCGCCATTCAATACGATCATGGCTGATCATCCAAATCCAGTACCCTGTCCCTGCTTTAATCCCCACAGTACACATATCCCACCCTACCCCCGTAACCCCACGTATTTAATTCCCCCTAACATATCCCATCCTATCCCCATATATTTAATCCCCCCTAACACTAAGGGTCAATTTATCATAGCCAAATCAACCTAACCCACACATTTTTGGACTGTGGGAGGAAACCGGAGCACCCGGAGGAAACCCACGCAGACACGGGGAGAATGTGCAAACTCCACACAGACAGTCACCCGAGGTCAGATTCGAACCCGGGTCTCTGGCGCTGTGAGGCACCAGTGCTAACCACTATGCCACCGTGATCAGTGCTTGGGCTTCAGCTATTCACAATCTACATCAATAATTTGGATCAGGGGACCAAACGTAATCTATCCAAGTTTGCTGATGATACAAAGCTGGGTGGGAATGTAAGTTGTGAGGAGGATGCAAAGAGGCTTCAAGGGGATATAGACAAGCTAAGTGAGTGGGCAAGAACATGGCAAATGGAATATAATGTGGAGAAATGTGAAGTTATCCACTTTGGTAGGAAAAATAGAAAAGCAGAGTATTTTTTAAATGGTGAGAGATTGGGAATTGTTGGTGTTCAGAGGGACTTGGGTGTCCTTGTACATGAATCACTGAAAGTTAACATGCAGGTACAGCAAGCAATTAGGAAAGCAAATGGTATGTTGGCCTTTATTACAAGAGGATTTGATATAAGAGTAAAGACGTCTTACTGCAATTATATAGGGCCCTGGTGAGACCACACCTGGAGTATTGTGTACAGTTTTGGTCTCCTTACCTAAGGAAGGATATACTTGCCATAGAGCGAGTGCAACGAAGGTTCACCAGACTGGTTCCTGGGATGGGGGGATTGTCCTATGAGGAGAGATTGAGTAGACTAGGCCTATATTCTCTAGAGTTTAGAAGAATGAGAGGTGATCTCATTGAAACATCCAAAATTCTTACAGGGCTTGACAGGGTAGATGCAGGGAGGATGTTTCCCCTGGCTGGAGAGTCTAGAACCAGGGGGTCACAGTCTCAGAATAAGGGGTCGGCCATTTAGGACTGAGATGAGGAGAATTTCTTCCCTCAGAGGGTGGGGAATCTTTGGAATTCTCTACCCCAGAGGGCTGTGGAGGCTCAGTCGTTGAGTATATTCAAGACAGAGATCGATTGATTTTTGGATATTAAGGGAATCAAGGAATATGGGGATAGTGCAGGAAAGTGGAGATGTGGTCGAAGATCAGCCACGATCTTATTGAATGGCGGAGCAGGCTCGAGGGGCCGAATGGCCGACTCCTGCTCCTAATTCTTATTTTCTTATGACCTGAAACGTTAACTCTGTTTCTCTCTCCACAGATGCTGCCTGACCTGCTGAGTATTTCCAGCATTTTCTATTTTGGAAATCTTATTGGCCATGTTCCCACAGCATGTCGAGACTTTTACCACACACTTTGCCATGTATTTTAGGGGGTAGTTTCCCTGCACACTTTCTTGCAAATGCACAAATACAAACACGCCACCATATCGATTCGTCAGCCATGGCTCAGTGGGTAGCACACTGGCCTCTGAGTCAGAAGGTTGTGGATTCAAGTCCCACTCCAGAGACTTGACCGCAAAAATCTAGGCTGACACTCCCAGTGCAGTGCTGAGGGAGTGCCGCACTGTCGGAGGTGCCGTCTTTCGGATGAATCGTTAAACCGAAGCCTCAGCTGCCCCCTCAGGTGGACGCAATAGATCTCAGTGGCCACCGTTCGAAGAAGAGCAGGAGAGTTCTCCCCGGTGTCCTGCCAATATTTATCCCTCAATCAACATCACTTAAAAAAAAACCCAGATTATCTGCTCATTGTCACATTGCTGTTTGTGGGAGCTTGCTGTGCGCAAATTGGCTGCTGCGTTTCCTACATTACAACAGTGACGACACTTCTTAAAGTACTTCATTGGCTGTAAAGCGCTTTGGGGATATCCTGAGGTTGTGAAAGGCGCTATAGAAATGCAAGTCTTTTCAGTGCGTAAGACACATGGGGCTGGATTTTGATACTGGGGACGTGATGGAGGCGGGACTCCCACTTTTTGGGTTCGAGTCCCGCCTCCATTGACTTGTGGCCAACCCACTGCATTTTCACTTGATTGACCTTGTTGAGCCCGCCCAGCGAGCTCAGCAGGCCAATTAAGGGCCACCCGGCAACAGGTGACATCACAGATTGACATTTCATCTGTCAAGAGCTTTTGACAGATGAAATATCAGCGTTTAATAGCTCTGTGAAGCTGTCAAACACTGACAATTTGTCTTCTAACTTGAGTCCTTCCTCTCAGGCTGAGTTAGAAATCATTCCAGCACAGAAAACAGAGGCTGAAACTTTTGACAGCACCACGGCCTTTCTGCTTTCTGTGCCGGTGAGATTTCTGACTCCCGAGACCTGAAGGGCTGACACCTGCAGGAGGAAGTTAAGGTAAGTAAAACTTTTCCCCACACTTTGCACTTACCTTACACACTTACCTCTGCACACATGCACCCATCACTCACCTGCCCACCAGACATATCGACCCCTCCAACCCCTGCAGACCCACGGTCCGCCCCGATAACTTGGCGTGGTTGGCACCTGTCGGGAAGCCCACATTTCAGCTTTCAAAATAGGGATTAGGCAAAAAACTGCCTGTTAACTACCTGTTAACAGGCAGTTAATTGTCACTAATCCCCTTCCCGCCTCGGGGAGGCAGGTCCCAGCACAGGTCGGGTACCCGCTTCCAGCGAAACTGGCATGGAGGCGGGATGGGGTCGGGATGGGTTCGGGACCCCCGAATCTGCAACTTTAACCCCCCACACGCCTCCAAACCCGCCTCCACGGGTCAATGAAAATCCAGCCCATGATAATTGCAGTAACAACAACTTGCATTTACACGGCGCCTTTAACATACTAAAACGTCCCAAGGCGCTTCACAGGAGCATTATAAAACAAAATTTGACACCGAGCCACATAAGGAGATATCAGAAATGCAGTTATCAAACTCAATTTACCTTCATAAATCAATTTAATTGAATTCCACAATTATTTTTAAGTTGTTCTGCTGATTGATTTCTCAATTTCCCATGCTGGCCAATCTCCCATTCATTCCCTGACGTTATTAATGACAACACTTAGTCACTGAAACTCATTCCAATTTTCTGATGTGTCTATTAACCGTTCTCACATCTTTTATTCGTTTATCACTTTCAATTCTAACTGGCTTAGCCTTCCCAGTCCCTCCAATTACAGGAAACTTTAGTTTAAACGGCACCTAAATATCCGGAATTCTCTATTAACCGGCAAAATTCAGGAGTAGGTTCAGGTAAGTTTTACTGTATATTAGTGGCCGTGTAACCGGGGTTCCTGCACCTGTGGCCGTGTAACCGGGACTCCTGCACAAGTGGCCGTGTAACCGGGACTCCTGCACAAGTGGCCGTGTAACCGGGGCTCCTGCACAAGTGGTCGTGTAACCGGGACTCCTGCACTTGTGGCCGTGTAACCGGGACTCCTGCACAAGTGGCCGTGTAACCGGGGCTCCTGCACAAGTGGTCGTGTAACCGGGACTCCTGCACTTGTGGCCGTGTAACCGGGACTCCTGCACAAGTGGTCGTGTAACCGGGGCTCCTGCACAAGTGGTCGTGTAACTGGGGTTCCTGCACAAGTGGTCGTGTAACCGGGGCTCCTGCACAAGTGGTCGTGTAACCGGGGTTCCTGCACAAGTGGTCGTGTAACCGGGGCTCCTGCACAAGTGGTCGTGTAACCGGGGCTCCTGCACAAGTGGTCGTGTAACCGGGGTTCCTGCACTTGTGGCTGTGTAACGGGGCTCTCGTACCTTGGTAGGTATACATCTCCGTTATCCGGAATTTTTAATAAACCGGCACCAACCCGGTCCAGTGGGTGCCGGATACCAAAGAGTTTCCTGTATTTATGTTCAATCTCAGTGGGTTTGCTTTTCCACCACGTGGAATATTTATGCCAACCTGGTGACATGCTACAGAGGGGTAAATGTATTCAGATGGTCTCTATGCTGGTCTACAATTTCTAACAAAAGCTTAACACGCCAGTAAAACTGTTAGGCCAATAAAATGCAAAAGGAACCCCTGCAAATGCTGAAAATCTTACACACCAACGGAAAACACTGGGCGCACAGGCCAGTCAGCATCTGTGGAGAGAAAAGACGGGTTATCGTTTGGAGAATGTCCAAAACACTGAGACGTCAATTCCGCCAATAGTTAATAACCAATCCAAATCAGTTTCAATGACGTGGTGAATTCTGGGCTATAACTGTTCAGAATTCACTGCGTTATTGAAATTCATTTGGATCTGCTGATAATTAGTGGAGAAATTGATCACACATTGGATTAACTGAGAAGCATTTACTGATCTATGAAAACAATATGATCTTCACTCGGGAACAAAATATCTGTCTTCTGGATCAGATGTTAAACTGAAGGCCCGTCTGCCCGCTCAGGTGGACATTACCATCGCCGAATCCCCCACTATCAATATCCTGGGGGGTCACCATTGACCAGAAACTTAACTGGACCAGCCCACCTAAATACTGTGGCAACAAGAGCAGGTCAGAGGCTGGGTATTCTGCGGCGAGTGTCTCACCTCCTGACTCCCCAAAGCCTTTCCAACATCTACAAGGCACAAGTCAGGAGTGTGATGGAATACTCTCCACTTGTCTGGATGAGTGCAGCTCCAACAACACTCAAGAAGCTCGACACCATCCAGGACAAAGCAGCCCGCTTGACTGGCACCCCATCCACCACCTTAAACATTCACTCCCTCCACCACCGGCGCACCGTGGCTGCAGTGTGTACCATCCACAAGATGCACTGCAGCAACTCGCCAAGGCTTCTTCAACAGCACCTCCCAAACCCGCGACCTCTTCCACCTAGAAGGACAAGGGCAGCAGGCGCATGGGAACACCACCACCTCCAAGTTCCCGCCAAGTTACACATCATCCTGACATGGAAGTATATCGCCGATCCTTCATCGTCGCTGGGTCAAAATCCTGGAACTCCCTCCCTAACAGCACTGTGGGAGCACCTTCACAGCACAGACTGCAGCGGTTCAAGAAGGCAGCTCACCACCACCTTCTCCAGGGCAACGAGGGATGGACAATAAATGCCGGCCATGAACAAATATAAAAAAAAATAAAAGATCCTGTAGCACTATTTTGAAGAAGAGCAGGGGAGTTCTTCCTGGTGTCCTGGGCCAATATTTATCCCTCAATCAACATCACTAAAAAAAAACGATTATCTGCTCATTAGCATGTTGCTGTTTGTGGGGGCTTGCTGTGCGCAAATTGGCTGCCTCGCTTCCTACATTACAACAGTGACTACACTTCAAAAAGTACTTCATTGGCTGTAAAGCACTTTGGGACGTCCTGAGGTTGTATGAAAGGCGCTGTGGAAATGTAAGTCCTTTCTGTCTATAGGTTTTGATTTGTGTCACCTTTGCAGATCATAAGCTGTCACTGCTATAATTTCCCTAGCACGGACCGCTCTGCTATTTTTTTTGCTGTGTGTTTGTGTTTCTGGTAAGACGTCTGGTGCAGGAAACATAATAAAAGAAAATTATCTCAATTTTCTCCATTACAAAATTCTTCCAATTATTTTATCCTCCCTCCTTCCCCCCCAACTGGTTAATTTGCAAACTCTTTTATTTTTTTGCAATTTGAAACATGCATCGGTTGCCACTGAAAGGGGAGAGGTCTATAATCTAAATAATCCCCTTCACTGCTTAAGCTGCTGAGGGCTGGGTTTGTTTTGTTGGTTTTTTTTTTGCATTCTGCCCTGATGCAGGCAGGCGGCAGGCAGGCTTTGCACGTGGCGTCAGTACGTGCAGCAGGCGGGCGCGCGCACGCAGGCAAGTCAACCCACCAGCACATGCGGCGGGCGGGCGCGCGCTCGCGCACATACGTCGGCACGTCAACTCCCCATCGCAACCCTCCACTCACGCACGCCACCCACCCACCCCCCCCCTCCCTTGTCCACCGCGCGCGCGCGCTCAGCCGCTCCTCCGATTGGCCGACGGTCGACAATCGCGGCGCCGCCCATTGGCGGGTGGCTGCGGTGGCCCAGGGGCCCGGATGTGGGCGGGCCGAGTATAAATAGCGGGGGCAGGGGGCAGCGGCGGGAGCGCAGAACCTTTTCAAAAAGCGGCGGCTCAGGACACGCGGCGGGCGGGTAGACGGACGATGGTGAGTTGCGTGAGAGAGAGAGAGGGCCGCGCGCTGCCTCGGAATCTACCTCGGTCCAAAAAAAAATTTAATCTGAAAATTAAATGTATATTTTTTTTCTTTTTCTTACCTGCTTTTTTTTTGTTGTAAACAATTTTTTTCTTCTCTCTCTGACAGGCTGGCGGCAAAGCGGGTAAAGATTCGGGCAAGGCGAAAACTAAAGCGGTTTCGCGCTCCCAGCGAGCCGGGCTGCAGGTTAGGTTCAATCGGTGTCCCCGAGCGAGTGCGGCGCCCGCTCTCCCCGCCCGCGCTCACACTCCGGCCGGCGGGCGGCGGGCGCCGCACTCGCTCCAACCACAGAATTTTATTTTTTGCAAACGGTCGGAATTTAAATTTATTGTATCTCGTGTTTTTTTTTGTCTTCTTCCCCCCCCCCCCGCCCAGTTTCCGGTCGGTCGGATCCACCGGCACCTGAAGTCGAGAACCACCAGCCACGGGCGGGTGGGCGCCACGGCGGCCGTTTACAGCGCGGCCATTCTGGAGTACCTGACCGCTGAGGTGAGCGGGTGGCGAGGGAGGGGCTTGCCGTGGAGGGCGGGGCCTCGGGTGGTGGGCGGCGCTTGGGTCTGGAGGGCGGTAGTCCAGTGGTGGGGGGCGGGGCCTGATGGTGGGTGGAGTCCAGGGTTGGGTTGGGTGGGGCCCCAGGGAAGGGGGTGGGCTTGTCCATTCCAGCATAGGTTGCTGGATCTGGTTCATTGACTCTCTCAAAACAAGTGGGTGAAGAGCGAACTGCAATCCTGAGACTAATCCTGGATTTGGATTGCAAACAGCCCCTCGAGCCTGCTCTGCCATTCAATAAGATCATGGCTGATCTGTATCTTAACCCCATCTACCTGTCTTGGTTCCATAACCCTTAATACCCTTGCCTAATAAAAATCTATCAATCTGTTTTGAAATTATCCCCAGCCTGAATGGCTTTTTGGGGGAGAGTGTTCCAGATTTCCACTACCCTTTGTGAAGAAGTGCTTCCTGACATTGCCCCTAAATGGCCTGGCTCTAATTTTAAGGTGATGCCCCCTTGTTCTGGACTCCACCCCCCCCCCGCAGAGGAAATCATTGCTCTCTACCCTCCAACTCTTTAATCATAAACACCTCAATCACCCCTTAATCTTCTATACTCAAACTTCTGTGCTTTACACCCTAATCAGTTGTGCTGGAGGAGTTTTTACACATTTGCTTGTGCAGTATTAAATGCCTAAACATGTGTTGCCAGGTCCTGGAACTTGCAGGTAATGCGTCCAAAGACTTGAAGGTGAAGCGCATTACCCCGCGCCACTTGCAACTTGCCATTCGAGGAGATGAAGAGCTGGATTCGTTAATCAAAGCTACCATCGCTGGTGGTGGTGAGTACTGTATCTTGTACAAGAGGTTGTGCTCCCACGAGCTCTATACAGGTGTCCTGTGCCCCCCTTCCCCCAACTGCACTTTCAGCGGTGTGATGTCCTATTTGCTAACTTTTTTTTGGATTTGTTTCAGGTGTCATTCCCCACATCCACAAATCTCTGATCGGCAAAAAGGGACAACAGAAGACTGTTTGAGGATGCAAGCTTCCTTTTTTTTAGGTTCATTATCTCAGGACTCCATCTCCAATCTGGCTGCCAAGACACTGGACTTCTGAAAATGTGATCACTTAGGGAAAAACATTTTTTTATTATCTCAATAGTATTTTGGGGGGGCGGGGGGGTCTTTTTTTAAGTAAAGCTCAAATGGTAATACTTCCCGGTGCACTGGTCTGGGAATGCTAAATCTGGGATCATGTCTTTGGTGGAACTGTAACTGAGTGACCTCTGGAGATATTCTCCAGTTACTGCCTTTTTAATGGAGCCCTGTTTGCAATGTTTTAAATGCGGGAAGAGCTCGTTGCTTGTATAACTTTATTTTTCTGGAGTGGATTTAAATCTGGATGGTTTGTTCCAACTGTCTAATTTGGTGAAGTTTTCAATAAAATGTATTAAAACATCTGCACCTTGTGATGTCTAGCCACATAATCTTCTTTCAAAGATTGGAGAAGCTGGGGTTGTTCTCCTTGGAGCAGAGAAGGCTATAAGAGGAGGTTTAATTAGAGGTGCTTAAAATCATGAAGGGTTTAGACAGAGTAAATAAAGAGAAACTGTTTGCAGTGGCTGAAGGGTCGATAACCAGAGGGATTTAAGGCGATTGGCAAAAGGGACCAGAGGTGACATGAGAACTTATTTTAACACGAGTGGTTAGGATTTGGAATGTGCTGCCTAATGAGGTGATGGATACAGATTCAATAGTAGCCTTCAAAAAGGAATTTGATAAATACTTGAATGCGAGGCGGGGGAGTGAGACTAACTGGATTGCCCTTTGAAGGAGCCGGCACTGAGTCTATGGGCCAAATGGCGGCCTCCTGTGCTCCAGGATTCTACGATTCAATTGTTCATTTGTGAGCTATGAGGGAGTTCACCTAACTTTGACCCACTTCATTGAGCTGGGGTCCACCCTAGAAATGGATGGTTGCTGTTCAATTGGAAAGGTGCAACTGGTGCAGTAGGGCATGCTGTTGTGGAGCCAAGTGTTTTGTTTTATCCACCATAAAACACCCAGCTCCAACATTGTCCTTGAAATGGAACTTCCTAGCTAGGTATGAAAAGAAATGGCTATCAAGTTTCAACCTTCAGAATTTAGCTGTGACTTTGTGTCTGGATAAATCCGTGTTGCCTTGCGTTTTTGTTGCGGGGTATAGCTAGACCTGGTCCATAGCTTTCTAAATGCTCCTAGATAGTGGCTAAAAGCAAAGCCTGCCCTGACCAGACCGACTATCTAAAATCCTTGTCCCATTAGTTATTGGCAAATTGTTGATTCACTTTTTGATGCCACAGGACAATTGTGATTTCTAGTAAGGCTCGTGGCTGCCTACAACTGTCATGACCACTGTGATTGCCATTAAACAGATGAGTAAGTGTATCCAAAAGTGTGGCTCCATCTAAGCATAATTCTACACTGCTCCCATCAGTTTTAAACTATCTCTTGCAAGTTGGTCGTCTCCAGAAAGACAATTGAACTTGGACTATAAATACCAGTCCACTTGTTTCCTGTTTCTTAAACTTAAATGAATGCTTTGGGTTCACTTGTAGTGTTGGAAAGGGAGGATGTTCTTGAGGGGACAAGGACAGAATCCATTTGGTTAGAGTTGAGGAGCAAAAAGGATATGATCACGCTATTGGGGGTATGCTATAGGCCTCCAAATAGTGAGAGGGAGGCAGAGGAGCAAATCTGCAGGAAAATCGCAGAGATATGCAAGAGCTATGGAGTGGTGATTTTGGGGGACTTTAAATACCCAAATATCGATTGGGATAATGCTAGGGTAAAGGGGAAGGAATTTCTGAAATGTGTTCAGGAGAATTTCCTTGACCAACATGTTGGCCCAACTAGGAAGGAGGCATTGCTGGGGCATGAGGTGGGCCAGGTCGACCAACTATTTGTGGGAGAACACTTGGGTACGAGTGATCATCGTATCAGATTTAGATTAGCAATGGAGAGGAGCAAGGAACACTCTGGAGTGGAACTTCTAAACTGGAATAGGGCTAACTTCAATGGGATGCAAAAGGATCTAGCCAGGGTAAAATGGAACCAAAGACTGACAGGAAAAACTGTAATGGAACAATGGGTGATCTTTAAGGAGGAGATGTTCAAAGTACAGGCTAGGTGCAATCCAACAAGAGGGAAGGGTAAGGGAACCAAAGCAAGGGCTCCTTGGACGATGAGGGAAAAAGAGGGTGTATGATGCATATCTGGTGAATTCTTCAAGGGAGAACCAGACTAAATACAATAAGTTGAGGGGATGTGAAGATGAAAATAAGATTGGCAGAGAGAGAATGAGTAGAATGGCAGTTAACATAAAATGGAACCCCAAAATCTTCTACCGGCATATAAACAGTAAGGGGGTAGTAAGAGGTGGGGTGGGGCCTATTCGAGACAAAGGTAGTATATGCTTAGAGGTGCAGGGCAAGGCTAGAATACTCAGTACTTTGTATCGGTGTTTACTAAGGAGGTGGATGCTGACAAAATATCGGTAGAAGTAATGGAAGGGGTGAAAATTGATAGACTGGATGTACTAGAAAGGCTGGGTATGCTTAGAGTGGACAAGTTGCCTGGTCCATATGGCTTGCATCCCAGTTGCTAAGGGAATTGTGGGAGGAGATAGCAGAAGGGCTTGCCATAATTTTCCAATCTTCCCTAGATGAGGGGGAGGTGCCTGAGGATTGGAAAGGGGCAAATGTGCCACCATTGTTCAAGAAAGGGTGTAAGGGCAATTCTAGTAACTACAGGCCGGTCAGTTTAACATCAGTGGTGGGTAAAGTTTTAGAAACAATAATCAAGGAAAAAATTAACAGGCACTTGGAGAGGTTTAAGCTAATTAAGGAGAGCCAACACGGATTTGTAAAAGGCAGATCGTGTTTGACTAATTGAATTTTTTGATAAAGTAACAGAGGATTGATGAAGGGAATGCAATGGATGTTGTCTACATGGATTTTAGGAAGGCTTTTGACAAAGTACCACATAGAAGGCTGGTTAACAAAATTGAGGTTCATGGAATAGATGAGTCAGTGGCAGCTTGGATAAGGAATTGGCTTAAGGACAGAAAACAGTGAGTTGTGGTAAATGGCTGTTTTTCAGACTGGAGGATAGCAGACAGTGGTGTTCCCCAAGGGTCAGTGCTGGGGCCACTGCTTTTTTTGATATATATAAATGACCTGGATATTGGAATAGAGTAGAATTTCTAAATTTGCTGATGACACCAAACTTGGGGGTGTGACAATGTGAGGATGATGCCAATCGTCTGCAACAGGACATAGAAAGGCTAGCAGAATGGGCAGACAAGTGGCAGATGGAATTTAATACAGAGACGTGTGAGGTGATGCATTTTGGCAGAAGGAACAGGGAGAGGCAATATACACTTAATGGCACAGTTTTAAAGAATGTGCAGGAACAGTGGGACCTGGGAGTTAATCAGCATCGGTCCCTGAAGGTGGCAGGACATATTGAGAGAGTGGTTACAAAGCATATGGGATCTTGGGCTTCATAAATAGAGGTATTGAGTACAAAAGTAGAGAAGTTATGCTGAACCTTTATAAAGTGCTGGTTAGGCCACAACTGGAGTATTGCGTCCAGTTCTGGTCACCACACTTTAGGAAGGATGTGAAGGCCCTTGAGAGGGTGCAGAGGAGATTTACCAGAATGGTTCCGGGGATGGGGGATCTTAGCTACAAGGACAGGTTGAAGAAGCTGGATTTGTTTTCATTAGAGCAAAGGAGGTTGAGGGGTGATTTGATAGAGGTGAACAAGATTATGGCGGGTTTGGATAGGCTAGACGGGGAAAGGCTGTTCCCACTAGTTGATGGTACAAGGACTAGGGGACACAGATTTAAGGTTTTGGACAAGAGATACAGGGGGGATGTGAGGAAGAACTTTTTTACGCAGCAAGTGGTGATGACCTGGAACTCGCTGCCGACAGAAGTGGTGGAAGCGGAGACACTCGATGTTTTCAAGGGGAGACTGGATTGGCACTTGAAGGAAATAAACTTGCAGGGCTATGGGGATAGAGCGGGGGAATGGGACTGACTGGATTGCTCTACAGAGAGCCGGCACGGACTCGATGGGCCGAGTGGCTCTTTCTGTGCCTCTATGACTGAATTGCTGCATTTTTCCATCTAGCCCTATTATGATCACATTCTTTGGAAATTTGAGCCCTAACTGGCAAATTGCAGTTCTCTACCTTTCGCTCTGAATTTTATATTCTGCCATTTTAATCTCCCGACAGTGGCTTATTCATCACAAAATCATGCATCCGTTGCATTGTTTCCTTACACTGGAGCAATCCAGAGGGGCGATGAGATTTTATTTTTATGCAGCGAGTTATGATCTAGAATGCAGTGTCTGAAAGGGTGGTGGACTCGAATTCAATGGTGACTTGGGTGAAAAATGTGCAGGACTATGGGGAAAGAGCCAGGGAGTGGGACTAATTGGAGAGCGCTTTCAAAGCGCCAGCACAGGCACGATGGGCTGAATGGCCTCCTGTGCTGATTCTATCCAATCTGTTAAGTGCAAGAGTTCTGTACCACTCTGCTTTTCCACTTTCCTAGAAACCAAAGGCTATGTTATAATGGCCAATGGTAGACAGCAGCAAGATTGAATAGACCAGGCCTATATTCCCTAGAGTTTAGGAGAATGAGAGGTGATCTAATTGAAACATATAAAATTCTTAAGGGGCTTGACAGGGTTAATGCTAAGAAAATGTTTCCCCTGGCTGGGGAATCTAGAGCACAGGGTCACAGTCTCAGAATAAGAGGTTGGCCATTTAGGACTGAGATGAGGAGAAATGTCTTCACTTGAAGGGTTGTGAATCTTTGGAATTCGAGTATATTCAAGACAGAGGTCGATAATTGAGGGATATGGGGATAGTGCGGGAAGGTGGAGTTGAGGTAGAAGATCAGCCATGATAATGCTGAATGGCGGCGCAGGCTCAAAGGGCCAATTGGCCTACTCCTGCTCCTATTTCTTATGTTCATAGCTGTACCTAGATGGTATACAATGAGGAATTTTCACTTTTGAGCAGCTGAAATGTAATGTGCCTGCAGTCTCCATTCTGCCTGCAAGAGTGGTTTCCATGGAGTGTTGGCCTTTAAATAACTTTTTCCGGGTATGTCGTAACCTGGGTCCTGACTTGAGGGTTTTAATCAGATTGTTGGCCATCAAACCCATGGTACGTATGAGCTTGTTTCTTAGTCACCTTCTTGACATGAGTGGAAGTATGGGGTAGAGGAGCAAAGGGATCTGGGAGTACAAATACACAAATCACTAAAAGTAGCGATGCAGGTTAATAAGGCCATTTAAAAAAAAACAGGAACTAGCGTTTATTTCTAGAGGGATAGAACTGAAAAGTGGAGAAGTTGTGCTAAACTTGTATCGAACCTTGTGTAGACCACACCTGGAGTACTGTGTGTAGTTCTGGTTGCCATATTATAAAAAGGATATAGAGGCACTGGAGAGGGTGCAAAAAAGATTCACAAGGATGATATCAGAAATGTGAGATTATACCTATCAGGAAAGACTGAACCACTCCCTGTGGTAGCGAGTTCCACATTCTCACCACTCTCTGGGTAAAGAAGTTTCTCCTGAATTCCCTCGTGGATTTCTTGGTGACCATCTTATATTTATGACCCCTAGTTTTGGTCTCGCCCACTTACACTTCAGGACAAGTTCCACGGAAGTATATTTAAAAAATATATATATTTTTGCATGAAAGCACACATTGACAATCCATATTATATGTGTGCAATGTGTATACACACAAATCATTTCCTTACCTCTACTCCTGATTCAACTGCAGGGGCAGCAAAGTCAAGCCCATTCCTGGCCTCGCCTGCGACATCCACACACGAGTAGTGTTCTTTCCAGTCAGGCCACTGGGTGTCAAGCGGGAGGAGGAGGAACTCTTGCTGAATTCTTGCCTCCTGCAGCACTCCTCTCCACCCTGGCTGGGACCGGCTAATTGAGCAAAGGCTGGGGGGGAGTGAGCCTGGGAACCTTCCAGCTCATGTGGGGACCAGTTCCCCACATGAGGCGAGGCAAAGCATTGACCAACCTTTGAACAACACTGCACATTTTCAAATTAAATGTGATTTTAAAACATTCTTGTGTGTCCATGTAAACTTAATTTTCTATAGAATCTCACAGCACAGATGGAGACCATTTAGCCCATCGTGCCTCTACCGGCTCTTTGAAAGAGTTGCCCAATTTAGTCCCACACTCCAGCTTTTTCCCCATAACCTGCACAAATGAGTCCTCTTCAAGTACATGTCCAATTGCCTTTTAAAAGTTCCTCTGGAATCTGAATCCACCACCCTTTCAGATAGAGCATTACAGGTCGTAAAACCCTCTGTGTGAAAACATTTCTCCTCACTTCCCCTCTGGTTTTTTTGCCAATTATTTTAAATCTCTGACCTCTGGTTTCCAACCCATGTGTCAGAGGAATGAGTTTCTCCCTACTTGCTCTATCAAAACCCCCTCATGATTTTAGTGACCTTTTTTTCTGCTTAATTCTTTTCTCCATTTTTTTCTCCCTATCCCCCGCTTCCCTCTCTTCGTTCTCTCCCGCCCCCCCCCCCATTGTATGCCATCTTGTGCACCCTTGAAATTTCATGAAAGTTATAACAACTTACATTTATACAGCGCATTTAACGTAGCAAAACGTCCCGAGGCGCTTCACAGGAGCGATTATCCAACAAAATCATTTTTTTGACACTGAGCCACAGAAGGAGATAATCAGGACAGATGAGCAAAAGCTTGGTAAAAGAGAGCATTGAAGAGAAGCACTTCTAGAAATACAATCTAAGAGACAATGTTATCAAGAAATAGTCCAATATTGTAACACCAGGGCCCCAGTTTGTGGGTATGGAAACCAAGACAGATACCACGCGTTAATAGGAGAGCTAAATTGTTCTAAGGAGCGTCTTAAAGGAGGAGAAGAGAGATGGAGAGGTTTAGGGAGGGAATTCCAGAGCTCGGGGCCCAGGCAGCTGAAAGCACGGCCGTCAATGGTGGAGCGATTAAAATCAGGGATGCACAAGAGGCCAGAATTGGAGGAGCGCAGAGATCTCGAAGGCTTGTAGGGCTGGAGGAGGTTACAGAGATAGGGAGGGGCGAGGCCACGGAGAGATTTGAAAACAAGGATGAGGATAAGAAGGAAGACGAATCGACCAATCAGTTGAGATCATTCCCCTAATGGCTGTGCTGAAACCTACACAGCCCCGGTCAGGCTGCACCCGAAGTGATGAGTATAGTTCTGATCAATGTGACATTAGTGGCCGTGAAGTCCCGGGGCGGTGCAGAGGAGAGCAACACAGCTGCACCGTGACTTCTGAGATTAGAGCTAATGGGAATGACTTGGATCCATTCGGGCTCATCAGCCACAAAGAGACATTTCGAGTGGATCCTATAGGGGTATGAATGATACTTTGCTAGATAAAGGAAGAAGTCGCACAACACCAGGTTATAGTCCCAACAGCTTTATTTGAAATCACGAGCTTTCGGAGCGCTGCTCCTTCGTCAGATAAAGGAAAGTCAAAACAATGCCAAGAGGGCACGGGATGAGCTTGTGAAGAACAAGTCACATCGCGGGTACAATCTCAAGATTGAACAGATGTTAGGAAGTATTCTGTGTATAGATAGTCAATTTCTGGAATGTGTTTCCAGAAAAGTTGGTTGAGACCAAGTTGCATTGAACTCATTTTGGAAACAGCTAAATGATGTAATAGAGAGTTGGTAGGTATTTTGGAAGGATTAGATCCAATGGGTTGGGGGGCCTCCTTCAGCTGAACCTATCTTGTAAGTAAATATTACACCTCTTGAGTGTTGGGAGACACCATGACCAAGATCAAGAACTTATCCGACAAACATACAAAATTAACAAGCAGGAAAAGACCAGCTGGTCCATCAAGCCTGCCCTGCACTCATGATGGCCATAGCATCGTGAATATAAACTTCTTCTCTTCCACCATGGCCACGTCATCTCCTGGGAGAGGCAAAGAACCAAAGAAAAACCCACAGGGCCAATAAGGGAAAAAATACCCTGGAAAATTCCTCTGCGACCCCCTCGGGTGATGGAAACCAGTCCCAGAGATCACACGGGACCGTGTGTTGTCTCTATAAAGACACTGATCTGCTCTATGATGGACTCTCGGCCCCGGTCAGGAACCGGTCCAGCTCCCTCTCGAAGGCAGAGAGTCAGCGCCAACCGCACCAGCCCACAACACATTCCAGAGGCTCACTGCTCTCTGGGGAAAGAAGAACCGCCCAACAATCCAGCCTCTTCCTACTCTTACACAGTTTAAACTCGTGTCCTCTGGCCCTCCCCAACCTATGGTGAAGTTACAGATTTGAACCCGCACCTTAGGACTATATAACCCCGTCATATAATTAACTCAGTCCAACCAGTCAAACTCGAGAGCTGTCAACATCTTGGAAGTGTTAGTTAAATAGAGACAGATCGTAAAAAAATATTTACATGCTGCATTTATTCTTCAGATATGAGACACATCAAAATAGGGTACACTTTCAAAGCAGAAGAATGTTTAATACTCTACATGAGGGCGGACGTAAAAAATCCCATTTTAAAGAAGAGCAGGGGAGTTCTCCCCGGTGTCCTGGGGCCAATATTTATCCCTCAATTAACATCATTAAATAAAACAGATTATCCGGTCATTATCACATTGCTGTTTGTGGGATCTTGCTGTGCGCAAATTGGCTGCCGCGTTTCCTACATTACAACAATGACCACACTTCAGAAAGTACTTCATTGGCTGCAAAGCGCTTTGGGGCGTCCCGAGGTTGTGAAAGGCGCTATATAAATGCAAGTCTTTCTTTTATACTATGGTGTGCTCTGGGCCGCATATATAGATTAAATGCATACTGCCTTCATACTACAGACACTGCAAGTTGCTGGATGCTAAGATATCTTGTATTCAGGTTTAGAATGTTTCCATCAATGAGGAAACTGTCCGGAAAAAAATTGCTTTTCCGAACCTGTCCTAAACAGGGCAAACCAGAGAAAAAGGTCAAATAGGGTAAGTTGCCTGGGCTCGGAGAGGTGGATAGCAAGGGGTCCTTTATAGAGGAACCCAGTGCTCGCTGATCTACTGTTGGCTCCCAGTCCGGCAACGCCTTGAATTTAAAATTCTCATCCTTCTGTTCAAATCCCTCCAGGACTTCGCCGCTCGCTATCTCTGCAACGTCCTTCAGTCCTACAACCAATGGTTTTAATAAGCTGTGCGGCCGCTCGGCGCTCTGGAGATCCCGCGCAACCGGCTCACCAGATTTTCAATGGAAACACCGTGCATGTGCGGAATTTTGAATGGGCTTCGCCACCCTTTAGCGGGAACATTGCCTACAACCCTCTGCGATGTCGGTGCTCCTCCAATTCTGGCCTCTTGTGCATCCCCGATTTCCATCGCCCCACCATGCCTTTAGCTCTGGAATTCCCTCCCTAAACCTCTCCTCCTTTAAGACGCACCTCTCTCTTTGACCAAGCATTCGCTCATCATTCCTAATATCCCCTTATGTGGATCAGTGTCTGGTAACACTCCTGTCAAGCACCTTGGGACGTTAAAGGTGCGATATAAATACAAGTTGTCGTTGAGTTTGCAATCGGCAATGCAATAAAAATCTGAACAGCATTGCAGTACCCTAACCAGTCACTGGAGGAGCAAACAACTTTTCAGTGATTCATCTGGGGAAGATTTTGTAAAGGAACATTATTCCATTCTGCATTACAACACGGCCACCGTCTTTCCTGTAAGAATTGAACACACAGGAAGCAACGATGACAGAAACCAACAGTAAGAAGCAATATCAAGGCGGGGACTAAAAATAAATCTGGAACAGCTCGCTCTCATTGGTGCAGCAAATCAGAGCGAGGGAGCAAGGACTCAACGATTCCTAACCTACATTTCGCCACCAAAAATAAAAAAGCTTTTTAAATTTTGCAATAAACCAGAGCTACAAATATATTTCAGTGGACGGTGCATCTGCTGCCCAGTTGCTGTGCTGGGGTTTCAACTTGCTCTGCTGGGCTAGTTTGCTATCTGATGCAACTGCTGGGGTGTGTGTGGAATCTGCTCATTTCCTGGTTGTAAGTCGCCGGGTAAGGGGGTGGGGGGGGTTAAAAGATGGAAGGGAACAGGGATGAGGCCGAGAAGTGCTTGCGGATAGCCAGGAAAGCGCTGCGGGGAGGCGAGCTGGAGAAAGCGCTCAAATTCCTGAACAAGGCGGAAAAGCTGTACCCGTCCGTGGAGGCGAAAGGTGAGGCTGGAAAAAAGAGGGGGGTGATTTGTTTGCATTGCAAAAAAAAAATAAAAGAGGCCGAGGTTTTATTGGGGGGGAGGCATCTGCTATTGCCAGGGACGCCAGGCTGGGTTACTGCTGCGGACGGTGCTCGGGTTTTTTGCTACAAGCGCTGGTCCGCGCGGCCCGGGGATCCGGGATTCCCGGGCTCAGCTGTCAATCAATCCCCGGGAGCTGGCCAGGCGGATCCTGGACTGTGCACCGTCATCTCTTCTTGGGCTTGCTTCCTTGCTTGTGTGAGTTTGCATTTTGTTTTTTAAACGTCGCAACAGAGTAAATAGGATTCCCGGTGGTTGCAATAATCTCCGATCACAGCATAGTTACAGCACAGGAGGAGGCCATTTGGCCTGTCAAGCCCGTGCCGGCTCTCTGCGAGAGCACTTCGGCTAATCCCACTCCCTCGCCCTTTCCCCAGTAGCCCTGCAAATTTTTTTCATTCAGGTATTTATCCAATTCCCTTTTGAAAGCCACGATTGAGTAACTACAGGCCGCTCAATTTAACATCAGTGGTGGGTAAAGTTTTAGAAACAATAATCAAGGAAAAAATTAACGGGCACTTGGAGAGTTTTAAGCTAATTAAGGAGAGCTAACACGGATTTGTAAAAGGCAGATCGTGTTTGACTAATCCAATTGAATTTTTTGATGAAGTAATGGAGAAAGTTGATGAAGGGAATGCAATGGATGTTGTCTACATGGATTTTAGGAAGACTTTTGACAAAGTACCACACAGAAAGCTGTTTCACAAAATTGAGGCTCATGGAATAGGTGGGTCAGTGGCAGCATGGATACGGAATTGGCTTAAGGGCAGAAAACAGCGAGTTGTGATAAATGGCTGTTTTTCAAACTGGAGGATGGTAGACAGTGGTGTTCCCCAAGGGTCAGTGCTGGGGCCACTACTTTTTTTGATATATATAAATGGCCTGGACATTGGAATACAGAGTAGAATTTCTAAATTTGCTGATGACACCAAACTTGGGGGTGTGGCAAACAGTGAGGATGATACCAATCGACTGCAGCAGGACATAGAAAGGCTAGCAGAATGGGCAGACAAGTGGCAGATGCAATTTAATACAGAGAAGTGTGAGGTGATGCATTTTGGCAGAAGGAACAGGGAGATGCAATATACACTTAATGGCACAGTTTTAATGAGTGTGCAGGGACAGAGGGACCTGGGAGTTAATGTGCATAGGTCCCTGAAGATGGCAGGACATATTGAGAGAGTGGTTAGCAAAGCATATGGGATCTCGGGCTTCATAAATAGAGGTATTGAGTACAAAAGTAGAGAAGTTATGCTGAACCTTTATTGCATCCAGTTCTGGTCACCACACTTTAGGAAGGATGTGAAGGCCCTTGAGAGGGTGCAGAGGAGATTTACCAGAATGGTTCTGGGGCTGGGGGATCTTGGCTACAAGGACAGGTTAGAGAAGCTGGATTTGTTTTCATTAGAGCAAAGGAGGTTGAGGGGTGATTTGATCGAGGTGTACAAGATTATGGTGGGTTTGGATAGGCTAGATGGGGAAAGGCTGTTCCCACTAGTTGATGGTACAAGGACTAGAGGACACAGATATAAGGTTTTGGGCAAGAGATAACAGGGGGAATGTGAGGAAAAACTTTTTTACGCTGCGAGTGGTGAGGACCTGGAACTCGCTGCCGACGGAAGTGGTGGAAGCGGAGACACTCAATGTTTTCAAGGGGAGACTGGATAGGCACTTGAGGGAAATAAACTTGCAGGGCTACGGGGATAGAGTGGGGGAATGGAACTGCCTGGATTGTTCTACAGAGAGCTGGCATGGACTCGATGGGCCAAATGGCGCCCTCCTTTGCTGTTATGACTCTAACTATGACTCTGCCTCCACCACCCTCTCAGGCAGTGCAGTCCAGATCCTAACCACTCGCTGCGTAAAAAAGATTTTTCTTGCATCGCCTTTTTTCTTTTGTCAGTCACCTTAAATCTGTGTCCTCTGGTTCTCGACCCTTCTGCCAATGGGAACAGTTTGAGGAGAGCAACCCCAGCTTCTCCAGTCTATCCACGTAACTGAAGTCCCTCATCCCTGGAACCATTCTCGTAAATTTTTTCTGCACCTTCTCTAAGGCCTTCACATCCTTCCTAAATTGCGGTGCCCAGAATTGGACACAATACTCCAGTTGAGGCCGAACCAGTGTTTTATACAGGTTCATCATAATTTCCAATAATCATAGATCATGCTGAACTTGCACCAAGTTCCATTCACCCATCACCCCGCCGTGATCGCTGACCTACATTGGCTCCCAGTCAAGCAATGCCTCGATTGCAAAATTCTCATCCTTGTGTTCAAACCCATCATGGTCTCGTCCCCTCACTATCTCTGTAACCTCCTCCAGCCCCACAACCCTCCAAGATATCAGCGCTCTTCCAATTCTGCCCTCTTGAGCATTCCTGATTTTAATCACTCAGCCATTGGCGGTTGTGCTTTCTGTTGCCTGGGCCCTAAGCTCTGGAATTCCCTCCCTAAACCTCTCTACCTCTCTCTCTCTTTTAAGACGCTCCTTAAAACCTACCTCTTTAACCAAGCTTTTGGCCATCTGTCCCAATATCTCCTTATGTGGCTCGGTGTCTAATTTTTTGTCTTATAGTAATCCTGTGAAGCACCTTGGGTCGTTTTACTATGTTAAAGGTGCTATATAAATACAAGAAGACCAGAGGGACCTTGGAGTGCATGTCCACAGATCCCTGAAGGTAGCAGGACAGGTAGATCAGGTGGTTAAGAAGGCATACGGGATACACTGTACTTGCCTTTATTAGCCGGGGCATAGAATATAAGAGCAGGGGGGTTATGCTTGAACTGTATAAACCACTAGTTAGGCCGCAGCTAGAATACTGCGTACAGTTCTGGTCACCACATTACAGGAAGGATGTGATTGCACTAGAGAGGGTACAGAGGAGATTTACGGGGATGTTGCCTGGGCTGGGGAATTTTAGCTATGAGGAAAGATTGGAAAGGCTGGGGTTGATTTCTTTGGAACAGAGGAGGCTGAGGGGAGATTTAATTGAGGTGTATAAAATTATGAGGGGCCTGGATAGAGTGGATAGGAAGGACCTATTTCCCTTAGGGTCAATAATCAAGGGGCATAGATTTAAAGTAATTGGTAGAAGGATTAGAGGGGATTTGAGGAGAAATTTTTTCACCCAGAGGGTGGTGGGGGTCTGAAACTCACTGCCTGAAAGGGTGGTAGAGGCAGAAACCCTCATCGCATTTAAAAAGTACTTGGATATGCGCTTGAAGTGCCGTAACCGACAGGGCTACGGACCGAGAGCTGGAAAGTGGGATTAGGCTGGATAGCTCTTTGTCGGCCGGCACAGACACGATGGGCCGAATGGCCTCCTGTGCTGTAAATTTCTATGAAGTTGTTGTTCAGCCTGCAGGCCGATTATATGTTGCAGGTTTAACTGTGCAGTAGGATTTGGATAGTCCCATTCCTCTTATCTCACTGCCGAGATTTCGTCAGAAGAATGCACATGACTGCTACAGGAAATGACTACTCAGCAATGACGTTTTTTCTTTAAATGAAAGGCTCTAATCACACACACCTACTGTAGCTTTTGAAATGACCACTAAGTATTTTTAACTGAGTGCTCATGTAGAAGGGCAAGCATGGAGCAAAATGTTTTGTGCAGAATGAAGTATCGGTTTTGAAACTCCATTCCTGTATATCTTGCATTTATTTTTGTACTTTTGGTTTTCCAAAAGCAATAGACTCTCTCATTGTCAAATGCAATTCGAGGAGGTGCTTTCGGGAAAGCACAGGTATGTTGGAACTGAGTGCGTTTATCAGAGACCACAAAAGGAGGCCATTCGGCCCCTCGTGCCTGTGCCGGCTCTTTGAAAGAGCCTCTCCGATTAGTCCCACTCCCCCCTGCTCTTTCCCCACAGCCCTGTCAATTGTTTTCCTTTTTTTAAGTATATATCCAGTTCCCCTTTGAAAGCTATCTGGTCTGTTTGCGATGCGAGGGAGGGAAGCTCTACAAAGTGTTTAAAGGCAAAGGTTGACCTTCTGAAAGTCATTGTGTATCGGCAAATATGTAAACAAAACTTGCTTAATGGTTCACTGGTCCTGCAGTCAGGGTTTCATGTGTTGATTGTACGATCCCTGGCACTGGGGGTGGCTTCCAGTTAGGTACAGTTTTTGAAACTCGGTGATGCTGTGACGGAGAGGCAGTGTCACTTCAGTCCCTTTGTTTTGTGCTACTGCTATAGTGCATTTTTTTATATCTCCAGTATATTTAAAAATCTTGTGTCTGTGTGCACTTCCTGTCTACAAAATCTTACTTCCCCTTTTTTTTTTTGTATCGACCTGTTTCTCCTTGTATAAATTCCGGTGTCTGTATTTATGATGACTTCCTATGTAAACTTGCCAAATTGTTAAAACCCCCTTCCCCCTCCCCCTTTGTATCTCAGTATATTGTCTCCCAGCTCCTTCAGCCTGTACTTCATCTGAAAACACGACGTCAGGTTCCGCATGTACGCTGACGACACCCAGCTCTACCTCACCACCACCACCACCTCTCTCGGCCCCTCCACTGTCTCTAAATTGTCAGACTGCTTGTCCAACTTCCAGTTCTGGATGAGCAGAAATTTTCTTCAATTAAATATTGGGAAGACCGGAGCCATTGTCTTCGGGCCCCGCCCCAAACTCCGTTCCCTGGCCACTGACTCCATCCCTCTCCCTAACATCGGTCTGAGGCTGAACCACACTGTTCACAACCTTGGTGTCATATTTGACCCTGAAATTAGCTTCCGACCACATATCCGCAGCATAACAAAGACCGCCTACTTCAACCTCCGTAACATCGCCCGTCTCCGTCCCTGCCTCAGCTCCTCCGCTGCTGAAACCCTCATCCGTGCCTTTGTTACCTCCAGACTGGACTATTCCAACGCACTCCTGGCCGGCCTCCCACATTCCACCCTACGTAAACTTGAGCTCATCCGAAACCCTGCTGCCCGTGTCCTAACTCGCACCCGTCACCCCTGTGCTCGCTGACCTACATAAGCAACGCCTCGATTTTAAAATTCTCCTCCTTGTTTTCAAATCCCTCCATGGCCTCGCCCCTCCCTATCTCTGTAACCTCCTACAACCCCCCGAGATCTCTGTACTTCTCCAATTCTGGACTCTTGTACATCCCTGATTATAATCGCTGCACCATTGGCGGCCGTGCTTTCAGCTGCCTGGGCCCGAGCTCTGGAATTCCCTCCCTGAACCTCTCCACCTCTCGCTCCTCCTCTAAGACACTCCTTACATTTTGTTTAATGCTCCTGTGAAGAGCCTTGGGACGTTTTACTACGTTAAAGGCACTGCATAAATACCAATTGTTGTACAGCAGAGAAACTCCTGTATTATATGCAAGATTTAGAAATAACAGCACAATTTGGATGTATTGCTTAAAATATATACAAACCTACCCAATAGCCAGAGTGCTATCGAGAAAAAAGTCATTATCTAAGGGGAAGTGAAATAAACACATGAGGGAGAGAAAGGAATAGAAGGATATGCGAAGAGGGGTGGGAGGAGGCTCGTGTGGAGCATGAACACCAGCACGGACCAGTTGGGCCGAATGGCCTGTTTCTAGGCTGTAAATTCAATCGTAACAATGATGTTTTACATCCCTGATACAATTTTGTTTAAACATTAAGTGAGCCGACTGCCCGATGATCGACACACAGTGAAATTATTTAATAAGGCATTGATTCCAGTCAATGGGAATAGAATCTCCAAACCTTTCTAAACCATTATTTTAAATAGAATGTGAAAGGCATCCATGGTAACCTGGAAGAGGTTGGACAAGTTACTTTAAGGTCTTGCAAAAGAACTACTAACTCGGAATTGCGGTTTAATAATTCATCACACAGCCAAAAAACAACTCTTAAGGACAACTTGTGAGACTGATTTTTATAAATAGGAGACCTGAGGGGGGTATACGGTCTGGAGAATGGTCATCCATGCCTGTCTGTGTGACCGTTACTCAAATGCTCCCTTTTAAGGAAGTGACCTTTATTGGACTTGCCTTCAGGCCAATTATTGTTGCTGTAGGAACTTTCAAAATATATTTATTTTGGAAACACAAGATGGTAGAACTGTTTTTTAATATAAAAAGTATTTATTTACCATCCCCCCCCTGTCCTTGCTGTCCTACATTGGGACCTCCCAACACTCCCAATTTAAAATTCTTATTTTTTATCAATAAATTGTCCCACGACCCCTCCCCTCCCTATCTCTAGTCTACTATCTCCTTTCCCCCTCAAATTCTCTGTTCCACCAACTCTGGCCTCTTGTGCCCTCCTCTTTATCCCACCATTGGTGGCTGTGCCTTCAGACGCTTAATCGCCACACTCTGGAATTCTATCCCTAAACCCCACTTCTCTCTTTTCTCTTTCTTTCCCCCCCCCTGCCCCGGCCTTTAAATCCCGTCTCGTTGACCACTCTTCTGGTATCTCCTTCTTTGGGTTGACATCCATTTAAAAAAAAAAAATTATGCCTCCTATAATTAGGATGTTTTTCTACCTTTTTAAAGGTGCTATCTCAATGTAAATCATTCTTCTTTAGATCTGCCAGATTATATAGATGTACCTAAACATACATAAGAGCCCCATTTCACTCTCCACTCACAGCTGGAACTGGTAGCAGTTACTATCTTTGACCAACGTTTTTATATGGATAGGTTGTGAATGTTTTCTTAGGACTTTGCAGTGCATCATATGTAGAACAACAAAAGGGATATTGTGTCCATAACTGAGTGAGTTTAGAATTTTTACACAGCATTGATTTGCTAGTTGTACCCACAGAACTGAGAGGTTAAAACTATCAGGAAAGATTGAACAGGCTGAGACTCTTTTCTCTAGAAAAGGGAAGGCTGAGGGGTGATCTGATAAGAGGTCTTTAAAATTATGAAGGTGTGCGATAGGATAGACGTAGAGAAGATGTTTCCACTTGTGGGGGAGACCAGAACTAGGGACCATCAATATAAGATAGTCACTAATAAATCCAGTAGGGAATTCACGAGTACATGAGGGAGAAAGGAATAGAAGGATATGTTGATCGGGTGAGATGAAGTAGGCTGGGAGGAGGCTGGTGTGGAGCATACACCCCGGCATCGACCTGTTGGGCCGAATGGCCTGTTTCAGTGCTGTATGCTGTATGTAATTCATAAAAAGCTACACAAGAATTCTTGCGTAGTAACTGCGACACACATCACTTTAGGCAAAGGATGTCAATTTCAATTCATCTATTAGATCAATTTATGTATAGAGGTATTCAAAATCATGAGTGGTGTTTTTGATAGGAACAGGAGGAGGCCATTTAGCCCCTCGAGCCTGTTCCGCCATTCAATGAGATCATGGCTGATCTGCGATCTAACTCCATATACCCGCCTTGGCCCATAGCCCTTAATACTTTTGGTTAACAAAAATCTATCAATCTCAGATTTAAAATTAACAATTGATCCAGCATCTATTGCCATTTGCGGAAGAGAGTTCCAAACTTCTACCACCCTTTGTGTGTAGAAGTGTTTCCTAATTTCACTCCTGAAAGGTCAGGCTCTAATTTTCAGACTATGCCCCCTAGTCCTAGACTCCCCAACCAGCGGAAATAGTTTCTCTCTATCTACCCTATCTGTTCCCCTTAATATCTTAAACTTTGATCAGATCACCCCTTAACCTTCTAGGGAATACGACCTTATTTGTGTAATGGCTCCTCATAACTTAACCCTTGAAGTCCGGGTATCATTCTGGTAAACCTACGCTGCACTCCCTCCAAGGCCAATTTATCCTTCCTAAGATGTGGTGCCCAGAACTGCTCACAGTACTCCAGATGTGGTTTAACCAGGGCTTTGTACAGCTGCAGCATAACTTCTACCCCCTTGTATTCTAGTCCTCTAGATATAAAGGCCAGCATTCCATTAGCCTTTTTGATTATTTTCTGTACCTGTTCATGACATTTTAATGATCGATGTACCTGGACCCTCAAGTCTCTTTGGACATCCACTGTTTTTAGCTTTTCACCATTTAGAAAGTACCCTGTTCCATCCTTTTTAGGTCCAAAGTGGATGACCTCACATTTGCTTACAAATAGAGTAGACAGGGAGAAACTGTTTCCAGTGGCAGGAGGGTCGGTAACCAGAGGACACAGATTGAAGATAATTGACAAAAAGAACCAGAGGGGAGATGAGATTTTTTTTTTTAAGCAGCGAGTTGTTGTGATCTGGAATGCGCTGCCTGAAAGGGCGGTGGAAGCAGATTCAATAGTAACTTTCAAAAGGGGAATTGGATAAATATTGAAAAGGGAAAAAAAATTCAGGACTATGGGGAAAGAGCAGGGGGAGTGGGACTAATCGGAGAGCTCTTTCAAAGAGCCGGCACAGGCACGAATGATGGGCCGAATGGCCTCCTCCTGTGCTGTGTGAGTCTGTAATTGGAGAAAATGGGCAGAAATAACAAGATGCGAGCATAATATTTTGATCAACACCGTGCATGTGGCACATCTGCTGGCTGTTTGTAGAGCAGAGATATCCAACCTATGAGCCCCAAAACCCTGGCAATCCAACCCTTGAAGCCCAAGCAACTCTGTCATGTTATCATAGATGCAGTTTAGGAGAAGCACATTTAAAAAAAAAACTTGAATTTTTATAGCGCCTTTCACGACCTCTGGACATCCCACAGCCAATTAAGTACTTTTGAAGTGTAGTCACTGTAGGAAACGCGGCAGCCAATTTGCACATAGCAAGATCCCACAAACAGCAATGTGTTAATAACCAGCTGATCTGTTTTTAGTGATGTTGATTTGAAGGATAAATATTGGTGCAGAACACCGGGTCAACTCCCCTGCTCTTCTACGAAATAGTGGCCGTGGGATCTTTTACATCCACCCGAGAGGGCAGACGGGGCCTCGGTTTAACGTCTCATCCGAAACTCCCTCAGCACTGCACTGGAGTGTCAGCCTAGATTTTTGTGCTCAAGTCCCTGGAGTGGGACTTGAACCCACAACCTTCTTCTGACTGAGAGGCGAGAGTGCTACCCACATGGGGGGAGAAAGGAATAGAAGGATATGTTGATGGGGGTGAGATGAAGTGGGGTTGGGAGGGGAGGTTTGTGTGGAGCATCAACGCCGGCATAGACCTGTTGGGCCGAATGGCCTGTTTCTGTGCTGTGGAAACATAGAAAAATAGGAGCAGGAGTCGACCATTCGGCCCTTCGAGCCTGCTCTGCCATTCAACACGATCATGGCTGATCCTCTATCTCAATACCATATTCCCGCTCTCTCCCCATACTGCTTGATGCCTTTTGTGTCTAGAAATCTATCTATCTCCTTCTTAAATATATTCAGTGACTTGGCCTCCACAGCCTTCTGTGGTGGAGAATTCCACAGGTTCACCACCCTCTGAGTGAAGAAATTTCTCCTTATCTCAGTCCTAAATGTCCTACCCCGTATCCTGAGACTGTGACCCCTCGTTCTAGACCCCCCCAGCCAGGGGAAACATCCTCCCTGCATCCAGTCTGTCTAGCCAGGTCAGAATTTTATACGTTTCAATGAGATCCCCTCATTCTTCTAAACTCTAGTGAATACAGGCCTAGTCGACCCAATCTCTCCTCATTCGACAGTCCTGCCATCCCAGGAATCAGTCTGGTGAAACTTCGCTGCACTCCCTCTATGGCAAGTATATCCTTTCTTAGGTAAGGAGACCAAAACTGCACACAGTACCCCAGGTGTGGTCTCACCGGGGCCCTGTACAACTGGAGTAAGACATCCTTGCTCCTGTACTCAAATCCTCTTGCAATGAAGGCCATTAGGACTGAAGGACTCTTAATGCATGTACATGTGCTTGCATTTCTCATTCACTGCTTTCTTTTGGTTGAATTTTGTGGGCCTGAAGTTTGTTTTTGGTAGGTAATCAGATCTGTTTTGATCAGCAGCTTGAGATGCCTGCTGATTAAGGGGAGCATGACTTAGAACATCGTATGCGCTCCCCAGAGCCCTGTCGCATCCACCACCCGTGGCCCGCAGAGAGACACAAAACTGTTGTAGCAGGTTTGTGTTTACCTTGGTTTAAATTGGAACTATTGCTCGAACATTGTTCAACGGTAATTTCCTTTATTTTTTTCCTTTTTTTCCCCCCCCTTTTATTTTCTGTCATTTTCTACTTCTCTCAGTGTGCGCATATATATTATAGCCCCTTCTTGAATAGCCCAAAAGTTTATTTTTTAAGTGCTACATTAATTTCCAGATCCAATCCCCCCCCCGGCTCTATATTTTCTATTTTGATGTACAGGCCCGGAATTTGCGGTCCCCATGACTGCGAACTGGCAGCGCTCGCCGTCATTTCGCCTTCGAAACTGACCGCAACTTCAGGATTCAGCACACGCGCATCCTAACGCAGAAATCCTGAAGTTGCGGTCGGTCAGTCACTGCTCCGACACTGGCTGCGCTGTGGACCCGCCCCCCCCCTCCCCCCCACCGGCTCCTCCACCCCCCCCCCCCAGAGCCGGCAGTCAGTGAAGTCTCTCAAATAAGGGAAACTGACGAAAACTTGGGCTCTTCCGCCGTAATATCGCTGTTAAATTCCCCATTTAATGTTAGGTCTTGTTGGATTAGGTGTAACTGGGGTTTTAACAGCGTATTGACTGCTAAACAAACGCTACGGCCCTGAAAAACGAATTTTAATTTTGCGGAGTGTCAAATTTATCCATTTTAATTATAAAAAAAAAATTAAAATTTTTTTTTTATATTTGACCATCTTTATTTCAGGTTTGCCTTTTCCCCGTGTGAGAGCCCCAATCTTTGTTTTGCTCTCACTAACATATTTTTTTTTAAAATTAGAATTTTAAGAGCTTACTCGCTTCCTGGTTCGCTGTCTGTGAGAATTCTGCGTTTTGATTGGCTGCTTAGTCAGCCTGTTGCCGTCATGGCAGCTCGCGTTAGGGATTCCCCGTTAACTTGTGTTGATTTCAGTTACGCGTCGGGGAAAAAGCAGAACTTCTCACCGCCGAGAGGTCGCGCGATCTTTGCGGGAAGCCTACTTCAGGGCCAGCAGCGAGCGCCTTTGCTTCGCCGCTGAACGCAAATTACGGGCCTGTTATTTTTACGCGTGCGTCGCTGCCAGCCAGCAAATAATTGTGCCTTTGGCTGCATGCAGTAGAGTGGGCAGTTGAAGTAACTGGTTGGAATATTCAAAAATCATTTTTTTCCTCTTAAATTCGGTCCTTTAAATTTTGCATGTTAATAACCGGCCCACAAATAAGTTTTCCTCAAAAATGTGTTTTGCGTTTACGTTTGACTTTAAATAATTGCAGTCTTTGAGTGGAGTTACCCGGTGTCCTGTGCATGCAGTATATATTAATTTAGACTTATGTGCAAGTTTCATCCTATACACAAGAACATAATCAGGAGCAGGAGTCGGCCATTCGGCCCCTCGAGCCTGCTCCGCCATTCAATAAGATCATGGCTGATCTTCGACCTCATCTCCACTTTTCCGCCCGATCCCCATATCCCTCGGTTCCCTTAGTATCCAAAAATCTATCGATCTCTGCCTTGAATATACTCAACGACTGAGCATCCATCTCTTAGGGAGTATAGTTTTGAACTCCTGTGCCGTCTAGCACTGGGTTACTACATGAAATGTATTGCAAATCCGTTTTTGTTAAAAGAGCAATTGTAACCTAGTTATGTGGAGAGACTGCAGAAGCTGGGGTTGCTCTCCTTAGAGCAGAGAAGGTTAAGGGGAGATTTAATAGAGGTGTTCAAAATCATGAAGGGTTTTGATGGATTAAATAAGGAGAAATTGTTTCCAGTGGCAGGAGGGTCGGTAACCAGAGGACACAGATTGAAGATAATCGGCAAAAAAAAATCCAGGGGAAGATGAGAGATTTTTTTTATGCAGCGAGTTGTTGTGATCTGGAATGCACTGCCTGAAAGGGCGGAGGAAGCAGATTCAATAATAACTTCCAAAAGGGAATTGGATAAAATACTTGAAGGGGAAAAATTTGCAGGGCTGTGGGGAAAGAGCAGGGGGGGGAGCGGGACTAATTGGAGAGCTCTTTCAAAGAGCCGGCACAGGCACGATGGGCCGAATGGCCTCCTTCTGTGCTGTACTGATTCTATGAGTGTGGACTTGGATGAAACAACATGAAAGGAGATATCAGATCTAGTGCTGCTGGTGGGGGAGATGGGTGGATCTGGTAACTAGCAAGGTCTCGGCTGTGGCTCAGTGGGTAGCACTCTCTCCTCTGTCAGCAGGTTGTGGGTTCGAGTCACTCCAGAGACTTGAGCATATAATCTAGACTGACACTCACAGTGCCAGTGCTGAGGGAGTGCTGCACTGTCGGCGGTGCCGTCTTTCGGATAAGACGTTAAACCGAGGCCCCGCCTGTGGGCGTAAAAGATCCCATGACCCTTTTTCAAAGAAGAGCAGGGGGGAGTTCTCCCCGGTATCCTAGGGCCAGTATTTATTTATCCCTCAACTAACATCACTAAAAACAGATGATCTGGTCATTATCACATTGCTGTTTGTGGGAGCTTGCTGTGCGCAAATTGGCTGCCGCGTTTCCCACATTACAACAATGACCACACTTCAAATAGTACTTCATTGGCTGTAAAGCGCTTTGGGACGTCCTGAGGTCGTGAAAGGCGCTGGGGAAATGCAAGTCCTTTCTTTCTGTCTTGCGACAGCCCGGCGGCGCGACTGCTACGCGCTGTTTGAACTATATTTATTGTTTCGCTCAGAACCTAAGTGAATAGCAAAGTGGCATGAAGCTAAGCAGAAAATATGAGGCGTGCCTCGGTGTGAAACTTGGACAGAAGGCTCGTGCGTGAGATTCTTGAGCCACTTGCTAACTGGAGGAGCTGATTTTGTTTCAAGTTGAGCAAGATGGCCACTGATGTGGGGCAGCATAACGTGTTCTTTATTTTTGTCTTTTGAGGCAAAGACGGGTTGTACTGATTGAAGTGAGCCGCATAGTAACTGTTGCTTCTTTGTGTTCGCTTATGGCCTGACCATCTCCACTGTACCTGGAGAGAGATGATGACGGCAAATTTAGTCAATGTGGAGAAAGTTATTAACGTAGCAACCAGTTTTTTGCAGAGGTTTTCATATCTTGGTTATGGACTCTTTTTAATTAGTATTGCTGTCCAAAGAATGTTTAAAAGAACGCTCTCACATCAGCTGAGGGCGCGTGGGGGTACGTTTAGAATGATGCCTTGCTTTTCTTTGAGACGGAATCCAGTTACTGAGATTGCCCTCTGGAGGTTTACATCACACGGAACGCCTTGCACCCATTCCCGACCCGTTTTATAGGAGGCTGAGGCAATTGGTAAAATCAGGATGGGTCATGTCTGAGGGATATTGTGCCAAATTGTCTTAAAGCTGAGGAGGAAATTGAGGGCCGTTGAAGAGGGAGCTCTGGTCGGTGTTTGCTTCACGGTGATCCCAAGAGGCCGACTGAGAAAGTCTTTTAGGAACACCGGAACGGGGAGGAGGCCATTCAGCCCCTCGAGCCTGTTCCGCCATTCAATGAGATCATGGCTGATCTGCCACCTAACTCCATATACCCGCCTTTGCCCCATATCCCTTAATACCTTTGGTTAACAAAAGTCTATCAATCTTGGATTTAAAATTAACAGTTGACCCAGCATCAATTGCCTTTTGTGGAAGAGAGTTCCAAACTTCTACCACCCTTTGTGTGTAGAAGTGTTTCCTAACTTCACTCCTGAAAGGCCTGGCTCTAATTTTTAGACTGTGCCCCCTAGTCCTAGACTCCCCAACCAGCGGAAATAGTTTCTCTCTGTCTACCCTATCTGTTTCCCTTAATATCAAATCACCCCTTAACTGTCTAAATTCCAGGCAATACAACCTTTTCAAGCCCTAATCTTGATGCTAACCTTGGACTCTAGGAGCTCGGGCACAAAAAGGTAACCGATCCTTGAATAGGATCTGTGGAGATAAGAACGGTTGTAATCTGAAGCGTCCACCTTTGCCACACATCTATCAACACCAAGTTAAGTTATTGTTAAACTTCTGTCGAACCTTGGTTAGACCACACTTGGAGTACTGTGCTCAATTCTGGTCTCTGAGAAGTTATAACTATCAGGAAAGATTGAACAAGCCGAGGCTCGTTTCTCTAGAAAATAGAAGGCTGAAGGGTGACCTGATAGAGGTCTCTTAAATTATGAAAGGGTTTGATAGGGTAGACGTAGAGAAGATGTTTCCACTTGTGGGGGAGACCAGAACTAGGGGCCATAAATATAAGATAATCACTAATAAATCCAATAGGGAATTCAGGAGAAACGTCTTTTACCCAGAGAGTGGTGAGAATGTGGAACTCACTACCACAGGGAGTGGTTGAGGTGAATAGCACAGATACATTTAAAGGGAAGCTAGATAAGCACAGGAGGTAGAAAGGAATAGCAGGATATGTAGATGGGGTGGGAGGAGGCTCGTGTGGAGCGTAAAAACTAGCCAGTACCAGTTGGGCTGAATGGCCTGTTTCTGAGCCGTTAATTCTATGTAAGTCTTTATATCCACGGTGTCAAACCAGAGCTACATTAAGTGGGGTGAGAAGCCAAACTAGCAGATGGCTTATTCACCCAAGGATTAGCATATAATTGAAACCTCCATGTAAGGAAAAGATTCGACCTAATTGGAGAATCAGTGTCTGCATAAAGAATTAATGGGTGAATTAACTAGCCCGAAAGAAACCAGAATGTTGTGGTCTTTTCAATTTCTGCTTGACTGAAAATGGAAACCCTAGTGAATCAGAGTGGGTCTTATTGGGAGAGGAATGAGCGACGTGGAGAGGTAATCCAGAACAAGGGGGCATAGCCTAAAATCAGAGCCAGGCCGTTCAGGGGTGATGTCAGGAAGCACTTCTTCACACAAAGGGGAGTGGAAATCTGGAACTCTCTCCCCCAAAAAGCTATTGAGGCTGGAGGTCAATTGAAAACTTCAAAACCGAGATTGAGAGATTTTTGTTGGGCAAGGGTATTAAGGGTTACGGAACTAAGGCGGGCAGACGGAGTTAAGATACAGATCAGCCATGATCTAATTGAATGGTGGAACAGGGCTCGAGGGGCTGAATGGCCTCCTCCTGTTCCTATTGACAGTTGAATCCCATTGTAAGTATTTCCCTGCTTGATCTAATTGTACAGCTTTGTTATTTGAAAGAAAGGAAAAATAAAACTCTGCACTCTTCCTCCCACATAACCTCCCTCCCTTCTCAAGTAATTACTTTAAGTGCCTAAAATTATTTATCTAGGATGAACCTTTGAAGACCAAATGTCTTCCTTCCCAGCTTCGAGCGCAGTTAAGCGATAAAATATTCCAAGTGCTGTGACTGCGTATATTTGTAATGGAAACCTATAAAGACTTTGCTATATTAAATGTGTGCACAAACTGCTAATGATGCCCAAGTACATCCAAGACTTGCAAGTAAGGCTTACAGAAACCCAGCAAATGTTGTGCTATTGTATCGATATTACATCGAACTTGCAACACAGAAACCGGCCATTTGGCCCAACTGGTCTGTGCCAACGTTTCCTTTAAGCTGCGTGGTCTCACCGCGGTCTGGAGCTCCCTTGCGGCCGGCTCACCGGCTTTTAAATGGGAAAAACCGCGCGGTATTTTGAAAGGGCCACGAACCCCCCCAAAAAATTAAAGGAACATTGGTCTGTGCCGGTGTTTATGCTCCACACGAGCCTTCGCCCACCCTTCCTCATCTCGCTCTGTCAGCATGTCCTATTTTCTCACTCATGTGCTTCCCCTTAAATGCCTCTATGCGATTGGTCTCAACCACTTCCTGTGGTAACGAGTTCCACATTCTCACCACTCTCTGGATAAAGACGTTTCTCCTGAATTCCCTATTGGATTTATTAGTGATTATCTTATATTTATGGCCCCTAGTTCTGGTCTCCCCCACAAGTGGAAACATCTTCTCTACGTCTACCCTATCAAACCCCTTCATAATTTTAAAGACCTCTCTCATCAAGTGAACCCAGCAATCCAAGAACAAGTCAGCACAAGAAAAACAGTAACAGCCGCTAGCTTAAATGGACATCTAGGTTCAACCAAGAGTCCACCTCTCTGAGTCCAGATCATAAAGAACACTGAACTACGTCCGTCGTAACTATCCCAGACAGCCTGCAATCTTCAGGAGCACAACACCCGTTCTAAACACAAGCCCTGATATTTTCCACAGTGCATGAGCGTGGTAATGAATCTGTCAACTTGTTAACCGGCAACTCATTTTTATGGAGTCATTAATGGTAATGTAATAGAGGAAAGTAATAGGAATGGAGTCTTGTGTTAAACTCGGCATGGCCTTTCCTTTAGGGACCCATGGGGGGGAGCACTTTGCTTCCCTCTCTTTCATGGAGTCGGGTGGGTTGTCCATTTTCATCTGAAGGTTGTGTGCCAGGTACAAATCTCAGGAGGAGTTGAGAATGAGGCTCGAGCAGGAAGATATCTGGAAAGGAGACTGGTCAGTTTGGGGCCTTGCGGGACGAAGCACGGCAGCGTAGAGGCTCTTTTTTTTTTGTGACGGACTTGTTTGACCATGAATTCTAGCCAGCTGTTGAATGAATAAATCTGGGGGACAGACCTCGAGGTGGAAATCTATTTCTCCTTCCATGTGGCTTCAAACAAGCTCACTGCAGGATCGTCGACCTTGATCTGTGTTTTGCGGGAGAGCAGGGCGTGATTTGTATCAGAGTGTCGTGTGCTGTATCAGTCAGGAGGTTGTGCTTCTTCTGATCGAAAAGGGACCTTCAGGCGCTGTTGAAATAAGTGGAATGGTTGCAGTGGCCTCGGCAGTGAATTGTTTATTGTGCCAGGCACAGTTATTCATGTTGGCAGTTCTGGCAGCGAGCACTTTGTTCCTTTTGCACAAGAAGTATAACTGGTTTTGTACCATTGTCCAGCCTACCGGATTCAACATGGGCCAAAACAGTCTTCAATAATGTGTGAAATATTCTGAAGGTCAGAAGTAGCTTTTTGTGGAAAAATTCTTCCCGAATAGCCCATCTCTGCTAGGGTTATTGAAGATGATGCGGAGATGCCGGTGTTGGACTGGGGTGGACAAAAGTGAGAAGTCGCACAACACCAGGTTATAGTCCAACAGCTTTATTTGAAATCACAAGCTTTCGGAGCGCTGCTCCTTCGTCAGGTGAAGTGAAGAAATACATATGGGCACAGCATATATAGTCAGAGAACACTGCCAGATGACTACAGTTAATCTTTCTAACTGCCCTTTATCACACCTCAGCAGAGAGACAATCACGGCAATCAAAGGTGTGGATGGTGTCCAAACAGGTCAGTCAGGAAAACATTACATCAAAGACAATAGCAAAATACAACAAAGACAATGAGGTGGGGTCACAAGGGGTCAAATGTGGCAGATGCTGGAGATGCTGGGTTATTGAAGACCTAGATGGGCGCGGGTCTCCAGTGTGGAGGTGATGCCTCCAAACCCAAGGCAGGAATGGAATGGAATCTGTTGTTGAATGTCAGCTTGGCTCAGTGGGTAGCACTCTTGCCTCGGAGCCAAAGGGTCGTGGTTTCAAGCCCCATTCCAGGACTTGAGCGCATAATCCAGACTGACTGGTGACCGGTAACTCCCTCTGAGGGAGTGCTGCACTATCACAGGTGCCATCTAATCCTGGGCTTTATAAACCGAGGCATAAGAGTACAAAAGCAAGGAAGTTACGCTGAACCTTTTTAGACATCACTAAGTTGGGCCTCAGCTGGAGTATTGTGGCCAATTCTGGGCACCACATTATAGGAAGGATGTCAAGGCCTTGGAGAGGGTGCAGAGGAGATTTACTAGAATGGTACCGGGGATGAGGGACTTGGGTGGTGAAGGAAATCGGAGATGTGCTTTTCCTGTTTCCATGGCAGACCTGCCTTACCCCCTTCCCCTTTTCTCCCCCCCCCCCCCCACCCTCAATTACCTGAACTATTCACACATTCTCAGCGTCTCCAAAATCTTTTAATTTCTTCTATTTTGCTTCTTCTTTTCATCTCGTGTTAATACCATTTCAGTAATTTAACCACCTCCTGTTTTCCATTTAAGCACATCACAGGGTGTGCGTGAGCGAGAGAGAGAGAGACGTCCTGAGGTGGTGAAAGGTGCTATATAAATGCAAGGTCTTTCTATGTGTGACTCCGCAGGAAACTAGGAGTGTTGAGAATGGTAACGGTGTTGGCAGATGTGTAGGTGCTGATTGGGCATCGCCGTGCACGTCTGGGATTATTGCATTATGATGGAAACTGCTGGGTGTTTGGTAAAAAGCTGCTGTGCCCTGGTCGAGTCGGCGAGCTGTCTGTTCCCTTGTCAATATCTCTCCCTTTCTTGTTTCCCTTCCTGTTTTTTAGCACTAATAGACACAATCACCAGAAACGGAAGCGCGGCTGGTAGCGCTGGGCATCGTGCTGAATCGGGCAAACCGCACCACAGGAAATCTTCGGGCAGCACGGCTGAAACTGGGGCCACGTCGGAGAAGGAGAACAAAGCTGATTCAGCAAAGGTCTACACGAACGAGCAGTTGGAAGGAGTCCAGAGGTATGGGGTGGGGGGATTGAGGGGGTGTGGGCTCTCTCGGAGAGATTGGGGGGGGGGGGCTCTCTCTCTTTGTGTAAAGGGTTGGCCACTCACCTTCTGAGTGTGAGATGGCGCTGAACTCAGATGCCTACGATTGTGGCTAAAATCAGAAGGCAAGCCTTGAACGTAAAGAAAGTCCTTTTTTTATAGTTTGGAGTTGGCTGTTACTGGCAGTTTTCCTGGTTAGAGTCAGCTGGAGTTCACCGATAGGATGATCTGGATTTTTACCAAAAATACAGGGTCTGGCCTGTCTAGACTCCCGAGTCCCATTGCTTGAACCAACAGGAACAATGGCTCTTTCTATTGTTCCGTTAATGTATAATTGACTACAAATAATGAAACTATGATTTAATTTTTTTCAACTAAGTGGCGTGTGAAAATCTTATTTTGAATTTGCCTTTAAAGAAAGAACGACCAAACTTGCATTGGCCACTTTTTAAATTTTTTTCCCAAAGCGCTTCAGAGCCAATGAAGTACTTTTTTTTTAGAGTGTAGTCACTGTTGTAATGTAGGAAACGCAACAGCCAATTTGCGCACAGCAAGATCCCACAAACAGCAAAGATATATATGACCAGATAATTTTTTTTTTTACTGATGTTGGTTGCGGGATAAAAAATTTCCAGGACACCGGGGAGAGCTCCCCTGCTCTTCTTCAAAATAGGGTCATAGGATCTTTTATGTCCACCTGAGAAAGCAGACGTTTAATGTCTCATCTGAACGACGACGACGACGACGACAACAACAACTTGTATTTATATAGCGCCTTTAACGTAGTAAAACGTCCCAAGGTGCTTCATAAGACACAAAATTTGACACCGAGCCAGATAAGGATAAATTAGGGCAGGTGACCAAAAGCTTGGTCAAAGAGGTAGGTTTTAAGGTGCGTCTTAAAGGAGGAGAGAGAGGCGGAGAGGTTTAGGGAGGGAATTCCAGAGCGTAGGGCCGAGGCAACAGAAGGCATGGCCACCAATGGTTGAGCGATTATAATCAGGGATGCTCAAGAGGGCAGAATTAGAGGAGCGCAGATATCTCTGTGTGGGGGGGAGGTGGGTGGTGGTTGTAGGGCTGGAGGAGGTTACAGCGATAGGGAGGTGCGAGGCCATGGAGGGATTTGAAAACAAAGTTGAGAATTTTGAAATCACGGCACCTCCGACACTGCAGCACTCCCTCAGTACTGCGCTGGGAGTGTCAGCCTGGATTATGTGCTCAGAGTAAAACACAGCTTTAGCTGTTTATAACAGATTGGCTTGCACATGCTTGCTTTTTCCCAGCCTCCCTCCCTCTTTTTTAAAATTTATTTTTGAGCAGCTGTCTGTGGTTTTTTAGGCCTTGCGATGAGGTCAGTGCTGGGATCATCTGGTGTGTCGGCAGTCGCTGTCATGAGGTGCACAGCCAGGCTGAGATGACAGCTGATCCCACTGGCAAGTTTCAGCGTGCGTTGCTGTGCGTCTAAACAGTGTGTGCTCGGAGGAGCTACCTGCTGATTGGGTGGGATGAAGATGGAGGGCAGGAGAGACCAGTTGGGCCGAACGGCCTGTTTCTGTGCTGTAAATTCCGTCTACTCCGATGATCAGCTACGTGACTGCAGTAAAGGCTAATTCTCCTCGCACGGCAGCTAATATCATAGAATGGTTACAGCACAGGAGGAGGCCATTCGGCCCGTCGAGCCTGTGCCGGCTCTCTGCGAGAGCACTTCAGCCAGTCCCACTCCCCTCGCCCTTTCCCCGTAGCCCTGCAAATTTTTTTCCTTCAGGTATTTATCCAATTCCCTTTTGAAAGCCACGATTGAGTCTGCCTCCACCACCCTCTGCATTCCAGATCTTAACCACTCGCTGCGTAAAATAAGTTTTTCCTCATGTCGCCTTTGGTTCTTCTGCCAATCACCTTAAATCTGTGTCCTCTGGTTCTCAACCCTTCCGCCAATGGGAACAGTTTCTCTCTATCTACTCTGTCCAGACCCCTCATGATTTTGAACACCTCTATCAAATCTCCTCTCAACCTTCTCTGCTCTAAGGAGAACAACCCCAGCTTCTCCAGTCTATCCACGTAACTGAAGTCCCTCATCCCTGGAACCATTCTCGTAAATCTCAGTTAAAATACCTGTCCCATGCTTTGCTTTGAAACAGAATAAGTATAAACACTAGCTTCCATTGGGTGGATTTAGGTTTCAGTTTTAAGCCATTATTCATTACAGTCTAATCCTGTTAACTGCTGAATTTGAATTATCTGCTAATTTGAATATTATGTTCCTCGCCCCTCCCTATCTCTGTAACCTCCTCCAGCCCTACAGGATCTCTCAGCTCATCCAATTCTGGCCTCTTGCGAATCCCCTATTTTAATTGCTTCACTGCACCCTAAGCTCTGGAATTCCCTCTCTGCCTTTTTTTTTATTCGTTTATGGGTGTCGCTGGCAAGGCCAGCATTTATTGCCCAGCCCTAATTGCCCTCTAAGGTGGTGGTGAGCCGCCGCCTTGAACCGCTGCAGTCCGTGTGGTGCTGTTAGGGAGGGCGTTCCGTTGCCGTGTCCATAGCCGGTGCCGAGGTGGTCCGTCCAGTTTCATTCTTTTTCATAGCGGTTTGTTACAACGGAGTGGCTTTTTCAGAGGGCAGTTAAGAGTCAACCACATTGCCAGGACGGGTAAGGACGGCAGCTTTCCTTCCCTAAAGGACATTAGTGAACCGAATGGGGTTTTTAGGACAATCCGATACTGATCCGTTACCATTACTGATTCTAGTAATTATTCCAGATTTATTTAATTAACTGAATTTAAATTCCCCAGCTGCTGTGGTGGGATTTGAACTCGCGTCTCTGGATCATTAGTCCAGGCCTCTGGATTACTAACCCAGTGACATTACCACTACGCTACCGCTCTCTCCTTTAAAACCTTTTTCTTTTGACCAAGCTTTTGGCCACCTGTCCTTGTGTGGCTCGGAGTCAGATTTAGTTTGATTTGCGCTCCTGTGAAGCGCCCTGGGATGTTTTTAACTACTTTCAAGGCGCTGTGTCAATGCAGGTGGTTGTTGTTGCTGAAACATGGGAACTGTTATTCTGCCCGAGGCGTGTTGCTCGTTCCCAAAGGACTTGGAAGTGGGAACTTTGTCATGTTTACCATTCGGTAGTTGCAACCGTGGTGAACCTTGCCTTTAGGGGTTTTAATTGTTTGTAGGCTACCTATCCTGGTGGAAATGGCAGCGACAGTATAACAAAGGAACAGTCTGTGTAGGGTTACTTTAGTAGGGCATCGCTCTGCTTTTGCTATTAATACAAGGTAGCTTATAGGTTTAGAAATAAAAACAGAAAATGCAGTTCTGGATACTGGTGGGGGCGATTGGTTCCTCTGGGAGTGCAGCCAGAGTCAAGTCCATGGCACCATGGGTGGCTCAGCTGCACGGTGGGGGGCGGGGGGGGAACGGAGAGAGGAAGAAGAGTGGCAATAGTCACAGGGGATTCGATAGTTAGGGGAGCAGACAGGCGTTTCTGCGGCCGTAGACGTGACTCCAGGATGGTATGTTGCCTCCCTGGTGCCAGGGTCAAGGATGTCACTGACGTTCTGAGGGGGGAGGGTGAACAGCCAGAGGCCGTGGTCCATATCGGTACCAACGACATAGGTAGAAAGAAGGATGAGGTCCTGCAGGCAGATTTTGGGGAGCTAGGAAAGAGATTAAAAAGCAGGACCTCCAAGGTAGTAATCTCCGGATTACTCCCAGTGCCACGTGCTAGTGTGTACAGAAATAGGAGGATAGAGCAGATGAATACGTGGCTGGAGAGATGGTGCAGGAGAGAGGGCTTTAGATTCCTGGGACATTGGGACCGTTTCTGGGGGAGGTGGAACTGTACAAGCCGGACGGGTTGCACCTCAACAGGACCGGGACCAATATCCTCACTGCGGGGGGGGTTTGCTGGTGCTGTTGGGGAGGGTTTAAACTAGCTTGGCAGGGTGATGGGAACCTGAGAGTAGGTTCAGAAGGGAGAGAAGCAAAGCTGGAAATGGAAGGCAGAAAATTAGTGAGCGAGTTTGGAAGGCAGAGGAAACAAAGGCGAGAAAATAGACAACAAGGGAGTTTGGCAGCGCTAAATGGTATATACTTCAACGCAAGGAGTCTAGGGAATAAAGCAGATGAGCTGAGGGCACAGATAGACACGTGGGAGTATGATATAGCTATTACTGAGACATAGCTGAAAGAAGGGCAGGAACGGCAGCTCAACATTCCTGGTTACAGGGTTTTCAGACGAGATAGAAAGGGGGATAAAAAAAGGAGGAGGGGGTCGCAATGTTGATTAAAGAAACCATTACAGCTGTGAGGATGGATGATATCTTAGAAGGATCATCCAACGAGGCCATATGGGTTGAACTGAAAAGCAAAAAAGGGGCAATCACACTGCAGGGAGTGTACTATAGACCCCCAAACAGTCAGAGGGAGATAGAAGAGCAAATATGTAGGCAAATTTCTGAGACATGCAAAAATAGGGTAGTAATAGTAGGGGATTTCAACTTCCCTAATATTAACTGGGATAAAATTAGTGTGAAAGGTATAGAGGGTGCAGAATTCCTAAAATGCATTCAGGAGAACTTTTTTAGCCAGTACATAGCAAGCCCAACAAGAGAGGGGGCGGTTCTGGACCTAGTTTTAGGGAATGAAGCTGGGCAGGTAGAAAGGGTATCAGTGGGAGAGCATATTGATCAGCTCCGATGGACGGGTCACATTGTCCGCATGCCCGATACGAGACTCCCAAAACAAGCGCTCTACTCTGAGCTCCGGCACGGCAAGAGAGCCCCAGGTGGGCAGAGGAAACGCTTCAAGGACACCCTCAAAGCCTCCTTGGAAAAAGTGTAACATCCCCACCGACACCTGGGAATCCCTGGCCCAAGACCGCACAAAGTGGAGGAGAAGCATCCGGGAAGGCGCCTGAACACCTCGAGTCTCTTCGCCGGGAGCAAGCGGAAGCCAAGCGCAAGGAGCGCACGTCAACCCAAGCACCCCACCCACCTGCCCCTTCAACCACCGTCTGCCCCACCTGTGACAGAGACTGTAGGTCCCGCATTGGACTCATCAGTCACCTGCGAACTCATTTTTAATGTGGAAGCAAGTCATCCTCGGTTCCGAGGGACTGCCTAAGAGAGAAGAGATATTGGTGGTAGTGATCATAATTCAGTTAGATTTAGCGTAGTTATGGAAAAGGACAAGGATAGACCAGGACTAAAAGTTCTCAATTGGGGAAAAGCTAATTTTACTAAGCTGAGATGTGATTTAGCCAAAGTGGACCGGAGACAGAAACTTGAAGGTAAATCAGTGTCAGAGCAGTGGGAGGCATTCAAGGAGGAGATAGTGAGGGTTCAGAGCAAGTATGTTCCCTCAAAGAAAAAGGGTGTGACTAACACATCTAGAGCTCCTTGGATGTCAAGGGGCGTACAGGCAAGGCTAAAGAAAAGAAGGGAAGCTTATGACCGATACTGAGGACTCAATACTGCAGAAACCCTAGAGGAGTATAGAAAGTGCAGGGGTGAAATTAAAAAGGGAATGAGGAAAGCAAAGAGAGGGCACGAAAAAATATTGGCAAGTAAAATCAAGGAAAACCCAAAGATGTTTTATAAATGCTTTAAGAGCAAGAGGATAACTAAAGTAAGAGTAGGGCCTATTAGGGACCATAAAGGTAACCTGTGTGTGGAGGCAGGAGACATGGGTATGGTTCTTAATAAATACATTGTGTCTGTTTTCAGAAAGGAGAGGGGCGAAGCAGACATTGCTATCAGAGAGGAGGAGTGTGAAATATTAGATGAAATAAGCATAATGAATGAGGAAGTATTAAGGGGTTTAGCATCTTTGAAAGTGGATAAATCCCCAGGCCCAGATGAAATGTATCCCAGACTGTTAAGAGAAGTAAGAGAGGAAATAGCAGAGTCTCTGACCATCATTTTCCAATCCTCTCTGGCTACAGGTGTGGTGCCGGAGGACTGGAAGACTGATAACGTGGTACCGTTGTTTAAAAAGGGAGAAAGGGATAGAATGAGTAATTACAGGCCAGTCAGCCTAACCTCGGTGATGGGAAAATTATTGGAAAAAATTCTGAGGGACAGGATAAATCTTCATTTAGAAAGACACGGATTAATCAGGGACAGTCAGCATGGATTTGTTAAGGGAAGGTCGTATCTGACTAACTTGATTACATATTTTGAGGAGTTAACAAAGAGGGTCGATGAGGGTAGTGCGTTTGATGTAGTCTATATGGATTTTAGCAAGGCTTTTGATAAGGTCCTGAATGGCAGACTGGTCACAAAAGTAAAAGCCCATGGGATCCAAGGCAAAGTGGCAAATGGGATCCAAAACTGGCTCAGAGGCAGGAAACAAAGGGTAATGGTCGAAGGGTGTTTTTGTGACTGGAAGGCTGTTTCCAGTGGGGTTCCGCAGGGCTCAGTACTGGGTCCTTTGCTTTTTGTGGTATATATCAATGATTTGGACTTGAATGTAGGAAGTATGATTAAGAAGTTTGCAGATGATACAAAAATTGGCCGTGTGGTTGATAATGAAGAAGAAAGTTGTAGACTGCAGGAAGATATCAATGGACTGGTCAGGTGGGCAGAACAGTGGCAACTGGAATTCAATCCGGAGAAGTGTGAGGTAATGCATTTGGTGAGGGCTAACAAGGAAAGGGAATACACATTAAATGGTAGGACACTGAGTAGTGTAGAGGATCAGAGGGACCTTGGAGTGCATGTCCACAGATCCCTGAAGGTAGCAGGACAGGTAGATAAGGTGGTTAAGAAGGCATACGGGATACTTGCCTTTATTAGCCGTGGCATAGAATACAAGAGCAGGGGGGTTATGCTTGAACTGTATAAAACACTAGTTAGGCCGCAGCTAGAATACTGTGTGCAGTTCTGGTCACCACATTACAGGAAGGATGTGATTGCACTAGAGAGGGTACAGAGGAGATTTACGATGATGTTGCCAGGACTGGAGAATTTTAGATACGAGGAAAGATTGGATAGGCTGGTTTTGCTTTCTTTGGAACAGAGGAGGCTGAGGTGAGACTTAATTGAGGTGTATAAAATTATGAGGGGCCTAGATAGAGTGGATAGGAAGGATCTATTTCCCTTAGCTGAAGGGTCGATAACCAGGGGGCACAGATTTAAAGTAATTGGTAGGAGGTTTATTAGAGGGGAGTTGAGGAGAAATATTTCACCCAGAGGGTGGTGGGGGTCTGGAACTCACTGCCTGAAAGGGTGGTAGAGGCAGAAACCCTCATTGCATTTAAAAAGTACTTGGATATGCACTTGAAGTGCCGTAACCGACAGGGCTACGGACCAAGTGCTAGAAAGTGGGATTAGGCTGGATGGGTCTTTGTCGGCCGGCACAGACACAATGGGCCGAATGGCCTCCTGTGCTATAAATTTCTATGATACTCAGCATCTGTAAGAGAGAAACAGTTAACGTTTCAGGTCACTGACCTTTCATTAGAACTGGAAAAAGTTAGAGATGTAACAGGTTTTAAGCAAGTACAGAGGCAGGGAAAAAGGGGGGGGAAGAACAAAAGGGAAGGTCTGTGATAGGATGGGAGGCAGGAGAGATTAAATGACAAGAGGGATGATTGTGCAAGGCAAAAGGAGATGGTAATGGGACAAGTAAAGAAACAAAAGATGGGTCTGGAGGAGATGTAAATGACAACAGCAGAATCAAAACCAGAAACTGCTGTCCAAAAAATCAGATCATAACCACTGCTCTCATTTTTAAGGAGCATCTTAAAGGAGGAGAGAGGGGTGGAGAGGTTTGGGGAGGGATTTCCTGAGCTTGGGGCCTAGGCAGATGAAGGCAGGCCGCCAGTGGGGGCAGCGATGGAAATCGGGGACCGCAAGAGGCCAGAATTGGAAGAGAGCAGAGATCTCGGAGGGTTTTAAGGCTGGAGGAGGATACAGAGATAGGGTGGGGCGGGGCCATGGAGGGATTTGAATAAAAAGAATGAGAATTTTAAAATCGAGGCGTTGCTGGACTGTGAACCAATGTAGATAATTTTCAATGGAACTAAGATGTAACATTGTCTCTCCGTGTTGTCTGAAGATCCAGGATATTGGATGTGAAGGGACCCGGTAAGAGTCTGATGAGACGGAGGAGGGTGATGCCTCCTTTAGTCTATTTTGCCATTCAAGGGTAGTATCCCTTTTAGATGGAGGAAGACAGTAGTAGCTGAACACTCTTTGTGTAGTCATTCTAGACAACAACAACGTATTTATATAGCTCCTTTAGCATAGTAAAACATCCCAAGGTGCTGCACAGGAGTATTTTAAAACAAAATATTTGACATCGATCCACATAAGGAGAAATTAGGGCAGGTGACCAAAAGCTTGGTCAAAGAGGTAGGTTTTAAGGAGCGTCTTAAAGGAGGAGAGGCAGGTCGTGAGGCGGACAGGTTTAGGGAGGGAATTCCAGAGCTTAGGGCTGAGGCAACAGAAGGCACGGCCACCAATTGGGGCGGGGGGGCGGGAGGTTGTGGGGCTGGAGTAGATTAGAGATAGGAAGGGGCGAGGCCATGGAGGGATTTGAAAACAAGGATGAGAATTTTGAAATCGAGGTCGTTGCTTAACCGGGAGCCAATGTAGGTCAGCGAGCACAGGGGAGATGGGAGAACGGGACTTGGTGCGAGTTAGGACACAGGCAGCCGACTTTTGGATGACCTCAAGTTTACGTAGGGTGGAATGTGGGAGGCCGGCCAGGAGTGCGTTGGAATAGTCAAGTCTAGAGGTAACAAAGGCATGGATGAGGGTTTCAGCAGCGGATGAGCTGAGGCAGGGGCAGAGACGGGCGATGTTAAGGAGGTGGAAATAGGCGGTCTTTGTTATGCTGTGGATCTGTGGTTAGAAGCTCATTTGAGGATCAAATATGACATCAAGGTTTCGAACAGTGTGGTTCAGCCTCAAACAGATGTTAGGGAGAGGGATGGAGTTGGTGGCTAGGGACCGAAAACAATGGCTTCGGTCTTCCCAATATTTAATTGGAGAAAATTTTTGCTTATCCAGAGCTGTATGTCGGACAAGCAGTCTGACAATTTAGACACCGTGGAGGGGTCGAGAGAAGAGGTAGTGAGGTAGAGCTGGCAAACATGCATGCCAATCAATGCTCACGCTATCTGTTAAACAGGGCAATCTTCTGAGGCCTCCCCGAGGTCCCCACCACCACAGAAGCCAGTCTTCAGCCAATTCGATTCACTCCACGTGATATCAAGAAATGGCTGAGCGCACTGGATACAGCTGTGGGCCCCAACAACATCCCGGCTGTCATGCTGAAGACTTGTGCTCCAGAACTAGCCACGCCTCTAGTCAAGCTGTTCCAGTTCAGCTACAACACTGGCATCTATCCGACAATGTGGAAAACTGCCCAAGTATGTCCTGTCCACAAAAAACAGGACAAATCTAATCCGGCCAATTACTGCCCCATCAGTCTACTCTCAATCATCAGCAAAGTGATGGAAGGTGTCGTCGACAGTGCTATCAAGCAGCATTTACTCACCAATAACCTGCTCACTGATGCCCAGTTTGGGTTCCGCCAAGACCACTCAGATCCACACCTCATTACAGCCTTGGTCCAAACATGGACAAAAGAACTGAATTCCAGAGGTGAGGTGGGAGTGACTGCCCTTGGCATCAAGGCAGCATTTGACCAAGTGTGGCATCAAGGAGCCCCCAGTAAAACTGAAATCAATGGGAATCGGGGGGGGAAAACTCTCCACTAGTCAGAGTCATACCTAGCACAAAGGAAGGTGGTTGTGGTGGTTGGAGGTCAATCATCACAGCCCCAGGACATCGCTGCAGGAGTTCCTCAGGGCAGTGTCCTAGGCCCAACCATCTTCAGCTGCTTCATCAATGACCTTCCCTCCATCATAAGGTCAGAAGTGGGGATGTTCGCTGATGACTGCACAGTGTTCAGTGCCATTCGCAACTCCTCAGATAATGAAGCAGTCCATGCCCACATGCAGCAAGACCTGGACGACATTCAGGCTTGGGCTGATAAGTGGCAGGTAACACACAAAAGATTATTGCTTAAGGTAAAAAATCACGGGATTGGGGGTAATATTCTGGCATGGATAGAGGATTGGCTATCTAACAGAAAGCAAAGAGTTGGAATAAATGGTTCATTCTCAGACTGGCAATCAGTAACTAGTGGTGTTCCACAGGGGTCAGTGCTGGGTCCCCAACTCTTTATAATCTATATTAACGATTTGGAGGAAGGGACCAAGTGTAACATATCAAAATTTGCAGATGATACTAAGATGGGAGGGAAAGTAGTGAGTGAGGAGGACATAAAAAACCTGCAAGGGGACATAGACAGGCTAAGTAAGTGGGCAGAGATTTGGCAGATGGAATACAACACTGGAAAGTGTGAGGTGATGCACTTTGGCAGGAAAAATCCTAGAGCAATTTATTATCTTAATGGCAAGAAACTGGAGAGTACTGAAGTGCAAAGGGATCTGGGGGTCCTGGTGCACGAAACTCAAAAGGTTAGTATGCAGGTGCAGCAAGTGATTAAGAAGGCAAATGGAATGTTGGCTTTCATTGCTAGGGGGATAGAATATAAAAATAGGGAGGTATTGCTTCAGTTGTACAAGGTATTGGTGAGACCGCACCTGGAATACTGCATACAGTTTTGGTGTCCTTACTTAAGGAAAGACATCCTTGCTCTCGAGGCAGTGCAAAAAAGGTTCACTCGGTTAATCCCGGGGATGAGGGGGTGGTCATATGAGGAGAGGTTGTGTAGATTGGGACTCTACTCATTGGAGTTCAGAAGAATGAGAGGCGATCTTATTGAAACATATAAGATTGTGAAGGGGTTGGATCGGGTGGATGCGGGGAGGATGTTCCCGATGACGGGTGAGACTAGAACTAGGGGACATAGTCTTAGAATAAGGGGCTGCTCTTTCAAAACTGAGATGAGGAGGAACTACTTCACTCAGAGGGTGGTAGGTCCATGGAATATGCTGCCACAAAAAGCCGTAGAAGCTACATCATTAAATAAATTTAAAACAGAAATAGACAGTTTCCTAGAAGTAAAGGGCATTAAGGGTTACGGGGAGCGGGTAGGAATTTGGACATGAGTCTAGGTTCGGATCGGTCATGGCCCTGTGGGTAGTGGAGCGGGCCCAGGGACCGTGTAGCCTGATTCTGCTCCTATTTCGTGTGTGCAATTCTGTTAGATGCAGGAGATGGTTCTGTGATAGTAGATAGTAGATTGGCGGTTAGGATCAGATCAGCCATGATCTTATTGAATGGCGGAGCAGGCTCGAGGGGCCGATTGGCCTACTCCTGCTCCTATTTCTTATGTTCTTATGTTCTTATGTTCACACAAGTGCCAGGCAATGACTCGCTCCAACAAGCAAGCGTCTAACCACCACCCCTTGGCATTCAGCGGCATTACCATCGCCGAATCCCCCACCATCAATATCCTGGGGCCACCAAAGACCAGAAACTTAACTGGACCAGCCACATAAATACTGTGGCAACAAGAGCAGGTCAGAGGCTAGGTATTCTGCGGCGAGTGTCTCACCTCCTGACTCCCCAAAGCCTTTCCACCATCTACAAGGCACAAGTCAGGAGTGTGATGGAATACTCTCCACTTGCCTGGATGAGTGCAGCTCCAACAACACTCAAGAAGCTCGATACCATCCAGGACAAAGCAGCCTGATTGATTGACACCCCATCCACCACCTTAAACATACACTCCCTCCACCACCGGCGTACCGTGGCTGCAGTGTGTACCATCTACAAGATGCACTGCAGCAACTCGCCAAGGCTCCTTCGGCAGCACCTCCCAAACCCGCGACCTCTACCACCTAGAAGGACAAGGGCAGCAGGCGCATGGGAACACCACCACCTCCAAGTTCCCCCTACAAGTCACACACCATCCTGACTTAGAAATATATCGGCCGATCCTTCATCGTCGCTGGGTCAAAATCCTGGAACTCCCTCCCTAACAGCACTGTGGGAGCACCTTCACCACACGGGACTGCAGCGGTTCAAGAAGGCGGCTCACCACCACCTTCTCAAGGGCAATTAGGGATGGGCAATAAATGCCGTCCTTGCCAGCGATGCCCACATCCCGTGAATGAATAATAAAAAAAAGTATAACTTCCATTTCCACTGCAGAACTTCCCCCTGGATGAAGAAGTTTGAGCTTTTTGCATCTTAAACTTTTTGTTAACACTTTTTTTGTAATTGAAGATGCAAGAGTCTCATGTTTCCAATGTTGGAATTTCCTTGATCAGTGGTCCCAGAACAGTCATATGAACACAGGAACAGGAGGAGGCCATTCAATGAGATCATGGCTGATCTGCGACCTAACTCCATATACCTGCCTTTGGCCCATATCCCTTAATACCTTTGGTTAACAAAAAGCTATCAATCTTAGATTTAAACTTAACAATTGATCTAGCATCAGTTGCTGTTTGCGGAAGAGAGTTCCAAACTTCTACCACCCTTTGTGTGTAGAAGTGTTTCCTAATTTCACTCCTGAAAGGCCTGACTCTAATTTTTAGACTATGCCCCCTAGTCCTAGACTCCCCAATCAGCGGAAATAGTCCATCTTTCACGTGGATAACCTTGTGGTGGTATTTTCAATTGCTTGAATTTGGGGTGTTTGATGTGAAGGGTGAGTTATCCCAATTGACTTTGTGAATTGTTATTTTCTGTTTATTATCCAAACTTTGATAAATGTCTCGCTCTTAATTCTGCGTTTGTTGAATAAGTACTATTTTCAAGAGCAAAGATTTGCCGTGCTTGCACTTAGATTGATTATATGAATAACTTTAAATGAACTCCCTGCTGGTTGAGGGTCTGTTTTATATATTGAATGTTCCAATCTCTCTCTATAGGATAAAGAGATGTAAAGATTACTATGAGATTCTGGGGACCAGTAAAGATGCCTCTGATGAGGATCTGAAGAAAGCTTACAGAAAACTGGCGCTGAAGTTTCATCCGGATAAAAACCATGCTCCCGGAGCAACGGAGGCCTTTAAAGGTGAGTTTAGAAATCTTGTTTAGAGCTTTACTTTATCCATGTACCGTTGACTGTCCCTCCTATGTGTTAACAACAATCGGGACAGGTAGCCCAAAAGATACAGGCTGGAGTATTGTGTCCAATTCTGGGCACCACACTTTAGGAAGGACATGAAGGCTTTGGAGAGGGTGCAGTGGAGATTTACTAGAATGGTTCCAGGAATGAGGGATTACAGTCATGTGGATAGACTGGAGAAGCTGGGGTTGTTCTCCTTGGAGCAGAGAAGGCTAAGAGGAGATTTGATAGAGGTGTTCAAAATCATGAAGGGGTTTAGATAGAATAAATAAAGAGAAACTGTTTCCTGTGGTGGAAGGGTCGATAACCAGAGGGCACAGATTTAAGGTGATTGGCAAAAGAACCAGAGGTGAGATGAGAAAAAACTTTTTTACACAACGAGTGGTTAGGATTTGGAATGCACTGCCTGATAGGGTGGTGGAGGCAGATTCAATAGCAGCCTTCAAAAGGGAATTGGATAAAGGCTTGAAGGAGAAAAATTTTCAGGAATATGGGGAAAGAGCGAGTGAGTGGGACTAACTGGATTGCTCTTCGAAAGAGCCGGCGCAGACGCGATGGGTCGAATGGCCTCCTGCTGTGCTGTACTATTCTATGGTCTGATGGCTTTGGATTCCGCTACAGCCATTATCTAATTCCGCTGCCCTGCGCTCGCTCGCTCTCTGTCGCTCTCTCTGTCTCGTGCGCGCTGTCTGTGTCTGTCTGTCTCTCTTTCTCTCTCTCTCTCTCTCTCCCTCCCTCTCTCTCTCTCTCTCTCTCTCTCTCTCTCTCTCTCTCAGTACTTAAGCCACTTTTGCCTTGGTCTGTGCCATAACCACTCCCTGTGGCAAAGCATTCCATACTCCAACAACTCTCCTTTCTATAATCGATGAATTCACATAGTCTGTTGAGTGCTTGTTTATTTTTCCGCTGCTCCAGTCTAGGAGAACGCTTGAACCAGGCTCTGCATGGATACCAATGGCCTTTCCTTCTCTGCTCGCATGCTTACTTCCAGTGTACATAGGAACAAAAATGAGAAGTCGCACAACACCAGGTTATAGTCCAACAGTTTTATTTAAAATTACGAGCTTTCGGAGCGCTGCTCCTTCGTCAGGTAGAGGTACATAGGAACAGGAGGAGGCCATTCAGCCCTCGAGCCTGTTCCGCCATTCAATGAGATCATGGCTGATCTGTATTTTAACTCCATCTATCCGCCTTGGTTCCGTAACCCTTAACACCCTTGCCCAACAAAAAAACTATCAAACTCAGTTTTGAAATTTTCAATTGACCCCCAGCCTCAACAGCTTTTGGGGGAGAGAGTTCCAGATTTCCACCACCCTCTTGTGTGAAGAAATGCTTCCTGACATCACCCCTGAATGGCCTGGCTCTAATTTTAAGGTTACGCCCCCTTGTTCTGGACTCTTTCCGCCCCCCCCCCCCCCCCACCAGAGGAAATAGTTTCTCTCTATCTACCTATCAATTCCTTTTTAATCATCTTAAACACCTCAATTAGATCACCCCTTAATCTTCTCTACTCGAGGGAATACAAGTGTGCGTAGGGATCCATCTTTGGCTTCTGCTTCACTACCTATGTGCTATCACTTACCTGAAAGCGTGAGGTCAGCTTCCACATAGAAACATACATAGAAACATAGAACAGTACAGCACAGTACAGGCCCTTCGGCCCTCGATGTTGTGCCGAGCATTGTCCAAGACCAAGATCAAGCTATCACACTCCCTATCACTCTGGTGTGCTCCATGTGCTTATCCAATAACCGCTTGAAAGTTCCTAAAGTGTCCGACTCCACTATCACAGCAGGCAGTCCATTCCACACCCCAACCACTCTCTGAGTAAAGAATCTACCTCGGACATCCCTTCTATATCTCCCCCCATGCACCTTCTAGTTATGCCCCCTTGTAACAGCTACATCCACCCGAGGAAATAGTCTCTGAACATCCACTCTATCTATCCCCCTCATCATCTTATAAACCTCTATTAAGTCGCCTCTCATCCTCCTCCGCTCTAAAGAGAAAAGCCCCAACTCCCTCAATCTTTCCTCATAAGACCTCCCCCCCCAAACCAGGCAGCATCCTGGTAAATCTCCTTTGCACTCTTTCCAATGCTTCCACGTCCTTCCTATAGTGAGGTGACCAGAACTGCACACAATATTCCAAATGTGGTCTCACCAAGGTCCTGTACAGTTGCAGCATAACCTCACGGTTCTTAAACTCAAACCCTCTGTTAATAAACGCCAACACACCATAGGCCTTCTTTACTGCTCTATCCACTTGAGTGGCAACCTTCAGAGATCTGTGGATATGAACCCTCAGATCCCTCTGCTCCTCCACGTTCCTCAGAACCCTGCCGTTGACCCTGTAATCCTTATTCAAATTTGCCCTACCAAAATGAATCACCTCGCACTTATCAGGGTTAAATTCCATCTGCCATTTTTCGGCCCAGCTCTGCATCCTATCAATGTCTCTTTGCAGCCGACAACAGCCCTCCACCTCATCACATGTATATAGTTTAAATACTTGAAGGAGAAAAAATTTACAGGGCTGTGGGGAAAGAGCAGGGGGGAGTGGGACTAATTGGAGAGCTCTTTCAAAGAGCCGGCACAGGCACGATGGCCGCATGACCTCCTGTGCTGAATCATTCTATGATTCCAAACTGATGAAGCTCAGGTCTACATTCACCCAAACCTTGTTGTCTGCCTGATATCGAGACCTGCATGAAAGAAGACTTCCTCTGACTGAACACTGGTAAGATCTAGGCCCATCCTCTTGTAACTCCCGGCTGCAGTTCCGTGCCTTTCGGCCTCAATTCCATGCACCGTCCCAACTACCATTTCCGTCTGGAAGTGAGCGATCCTGCTTAATCCAAAACATTACTTCCTTCCCCACATCCAAACACTTACCAAAAAATGCCTTTCTTCGACCTTTACAATACTGCCCCATCTCACCCCTTCTGGCTGCCTCTGCCCCATCAGTTGCTGAAACCCTAGTCCATGAGTCCTTCATGTTGAGTGTAGGCCTCCCCATGTCAGCTTCAATTACTCATTAATACTGCACGCTCTAGCTCCCATTCTCGAGCTCCACTACCTCTTTTTTATTCGTTTATGGGATGTGGGCATCGCTGGGAAGGCCAGCATTTATTGCCCATCCCTAATTGCCCCTTGAGAAGCTGGTGGTGAGCCGCCTTCTTGAACCGCTGCAGTCCGTGTGGTGATGGTACTCCCACAGTGCTGTTAGGGAGGGAGTTCCAGGATTTTGACCCAGCGACGATGAAGGAACGGCGATATATTTCCAAGTCAGGATGGTGTGTGACTTGAAGGGGAACTTGGAGGTGGTGGTGTTCCCATGCGCCTGCTGCCCTTGTCCTTCTAGGTGGAAGAGGTCGTGGGTTTGGGAGGTGCTGCTGAAGAAGCCTTGGCGAGTTGCTGCAGTGCATCTTGTAGATGGTACACACTGCAGCCACGGTGCGTCGGTGGTAGAGGGAGTGAATGTTTAAGGTGGTGGATGGGGGGCCAATCAAGCGGGCTGCTTTGTCCTGGATGGTATCGAGCTTCTTGAGTGTTGTTGGAGCTGCACTTATCCAGGCAAGTGGAGAGTATTCCATCACACTCCTGACTTGTCCCTCCCAGTGAGTCATTTCAAAGTTCTCGTCTTTGTTTCCAAATCTCTCCATGGCCTCCACCTTGGTGATTCCCCTTTTGCCTTGTGTCCCTGTGCGTACATTCCACTCCGCTAACATAGGACTTCTCGCTCCTGCTGCACTGTCGATGGCTAGTACACTCCTATATTCTAGAACTGTGTACCCACACTTTGCTACATCTCTCACTCTCTGCTTTTAAAAGTATCATCTTAAACCATCCCTTTGGTCCCCCATCCTAGCCTCCCCTGCTCCCGATCTCTTTCCTCCTTCAGTGTAAAGCGCTCTGAGACATATTTCTTATGCGAGGAGTGCTATTTAAATGCAAAGTGTTGTTGAGGGGTTTTGGGCAGTGCCACACTAGCACATTGTGTATAAAGTCACAAGCCAGTGCGGAGGGTACGATGGCTCACTGAGGGGAGTGGTCTTTCGCGCTGAGCATGACCCATCTGAGTAAAGTTTAATAAACATCACTTTTAAAAAGTTTAAGCATTAAAGACAGACTTGCATTTCTATCGCGCCTTTCATGACCTCAGCACCTCCTAAAGCGCTTTACAGCCAATGAAGTACTTTTGAAGTGTAGTCACTGTTGTAATGTAGGAAATGCCGCAGCCACTTTGCGCACAGCAAGCTCCCACAAACAGCAATGTGACAATCTGTTTTAGTGATGTTGATTTGAGGGATAAATATTGGTCAGGACACCAGGGAGAACTCCCCTGCTCTTCTTCGAAATAGTGCCATGGGATCTTTTACGCCCACCTGAGAGAGCAGACGAGGCCTCATGATTAGCTTTTAATGATGTCTCTTTTTTAAAAATCTGCAGCAATCGGAAATGCCTACGCTGTACTCAGTAACCCAGCGAAACGCAAGGACTATGATCAGTACGGTGAAAGCCAGTCCCCTGGTAGCTATCAGCATGGAGGCTTCGAATTTCACAGGAATTATGAATCGGACATTACGCCAGAGGATTTATTTAACATGTTTTTTGGAGGAGGATTCCCTGCAGGTACTGTTGAAAATGTCCTCACAAAAATAAAATAACGAGATGACTATTACTATGTTTTTCTTTCACAAGTGGTAGCTGGGGCTGGGGGACCTATTTAAAAAAAAAAAAAAAAAAAAAAAAATGCCCTTTAGTGTGAGCCTGAATTGACTTTTGAACCAGTGTAAAAGATCGTGGATAATTGAGCGTAAGTGGTTACGGGCGTAACACTCACTCACTTAAAATGCCACAATCTTTTGCACTATTTCAGTCAATTCCACACAGCTAGCAGCACAATCTGGGCGGAAGCTCCAGGAGTTTGGCGTTGAGGCAAAACCCACAATTTAAATAAAAACAGAAAATACTGAAAACGCTCAGCGGGTCAGGCAGCATCTGTGGAGAGAGAGAAACGGAGCTAACGTTTCAGCTCGATGACCTTTCGTCAGAACGGGAAAATGTTAAGCGATGCAACAGATTTTAAGCAAGTGCAGAGGCAGGGAAAGGGGGGGGGTTGGGGGTGGGGGGGGCGGAGGCCAGTAATGGGGTGGAAGGCAGGAGTGATTAAATGACAAAAGGGATGATGGTACAAGGCAAAAGGGGTGTTGCTGGAACAAGAAAAGAAACAAAATATGGGTCTAGAGCAATGTTCCCTCTTTTTTTTTTCCTCGTGGGCAGTCCCTTTAACTAGCTGGGCAGCCCGTTCAAATTTTCGCGCGTGCGCGGTTTCTCCCGTGTAAAAGCCGGTGAGCGGCCTGCGCAGCTTAGCGGGAACGTTGGTCTGGAGAAGGTGTAAATGGCAGAATCATTACCAACAGCTGCTGTCCAAGAAAATCAGAGCGGCGGTTACGATCCGAAGTTGTTGAAATCCGTACTAAAGCAAAGTGCTGCGGATGCTGGAAATCTGAAATAATAACGGACAATGCTGGAAACACTCAGCGGGTCAGGCAGCGTCCGTGGAGAGAGAAACCGAGTCAACGTTTCAGGTCCATGACCTTTCGTCAGAACTGCCCTGAAACGTTTAACTCTGTTTCTCTCTCCGCAGGTGCACTGAGTATTTCCAGCATTTTCTATTGTTGAAATCAATGAGTCCGGAAGGCTGAAAACGTGGAATTTAAATGCAACTCTTACTGCATTACAAAGATATATTTTACTACTGAACCTTTTTTTTAATATTGGAGTATCAGTTTGCGTACTGTTCGTAATCTTGATTTTTTTCCTTTTTTTAAATTGACCAGTTTCAATGCTTTTTTTTTTGGTGTGGGGTGGGATAATTTCTAATGCATTTTTTTTCTTGGCAGAATAAGCAGAAAATGTCTCCCTATCTCCGTGCCAGACTGTTGGATTTATTAGATGCTGATGTGGTGACTGCACAGTCCTTAATTAATTATTCTATTCTTTTAGGTAATACACAGCCATATTCCAATGGAAGAGCGAGGCACGCAACTCATCAATCGTATCACAGAACTGAGAGAGAGGAAGAAAGAGCCGATGTATGTATTCACTTCGGATGAGTCGCCCTCAACACCGCAGGCAAAATTTTAGAATTCCAAAATTCATAATTTTGCTTGAAGGCGATGGGTGGATTTTATTTAGGAGGGAAGGTTATTCTGTTTGATTCGACAATGAGAAGGTACTCAACTTTTTCATGTGTTCGAACTGGAAATATAGAATCATAGTGTTTTACAGCACCGAGGGGGCCACTCGGCCCATCGTGTCTGTGCCATTTCTGTGAGAGTTATCCACTTAATTCCATTCTCCTGGCCTGTCCCAATACTCCTTTATTTTTTGTTGTTCTTCAAAATATTTATTTCCGTCCCTTTGTCAAAGCTATTATGGATTCTGCTACCGTCTGTTTCTGGTAAGGCCATGCTACGTCCTAACAACCCTCCCAAGTAAAGCAACAACAATTACTTGCATTTATATAGCGCCTTAAACGCCCCAAGGCGCTTCACAGGAGCGTTTATCAAACAAAATTTGACACCGAGTCACATAAGGAGCTATTAGGGCAGCTTGGTCAAGGTGGTAGGTTTTAATGAGCGTCTTAGAGGCGGAGAGGTTTAGGGAGGGAGTTCCAGAGCTTAGGGCCTCAGCAGCTGAAGGCACGGCCGCCAATGGTGGAGCGATTAAAATCGGGGATGTGCAAGAGGCCAGAATTGGAGAAGCGCAGAGATCTCGGAGGGTTGTAGGGCTGGAGGAGGTTACAGAGATAGGGAGAGGGGGCGAGGCCATGGAGAGATTTGAAAACAAGGACGAGAATTTTTAAATTGAGGCGCTGCTTAATAAATAAATAACATTCTCCTAACCTCTCCCTTTTACTCTTTTGGTGGTAGTATTGAAACCTATGCTCGCCAGCTAACAAACCAGTGACACAGTGGTTCCCAATTTACCTCTTATCAAAACCCTTTCAATAACTTCCTGTAATAAATCCACCAGCAGAACCTTTCATTCAACCACACTTTTTAAAAGTGTTTGCAGCAATGTTGTCTATATTGGACTTAAAAGGGTTAAATTATGAGGACAGGTTGCATAGACGAGGCTTGTATTCTCTTGAGTTTAGAAGATTAAGGGGTGATCTAATCAAGCTGTTTAAGATGATTAAAGGAGTTGGTAGGGTAGAGAGAGAGAAACTATTTCCTCTGGTGGGGGAGTCCAGAACAGGGGGGGCATAACCTTAAAATTAGAGCCAGGCCGTTCAGGGGTGATGTCAGGAAGCACTTCTTCACACAAAGGGGAGTGGAAATCTGGAACTCTCTCCCCCAAAAAGCTGTTTAGGCGAATGCATCTATGCTATTCACCTCAACCACTCCTGAATTCCCTACTGGATGACTAACTTAAATTTTATGGCCCCTAGGTTTGGACTCCCTCACAAGTGGAAATGTCTTCTCTATGTCTACCCTCTTGAACACATTCATAATTTTAAAGACCTCTATCAGGTCATCCTTCAACCTTTTTTCTAGAAAAAAGAGCCCCAGCCTGTTCAGTCTTTCCTGATAGTTTGATGCTTTCAGACTTGAGGATGGAGTTTGTTTTTAATTGGGAAGATAATTGAACTTTTAACTGATGTACTTTGGGGAGGGGAGGGGAGGTGGGGGGCGGGGGGAGAAAGTGCCTTTCTGTGAAAGTGCTTTGATCTCTGAACAGACAGTTGTTTAGCACCTAATCCAACTTTGAATCTACAAATATTTAATTAGTAATGCAACTGAATTTTGAAGGAAAAAAAACTTTTCCGAATCTATAATGAAGTAGGTCAGAGACTGGGTATTCTGTAGCAAGTGTCTCGCCTCCTGACTCCCCAAAGCCTTTCCACCATCTACAAGGCACAAGTAAGGAGTGTGATGGAATACTCTCCACTTGCCTGGATGAGTGCAGCTCCAACAACACTCAAGAAGCTCGACACCATCCAGGACAAAGCAGCCCGCTTGACTGGCACCCCATCCACCACCTTAAACATTCACTTCCTCCACCACCAGCACACCGAGGCTGCAGTGTGCGGTAGAGAGGGCTTTAAACTAAATATTGGGGGCATGGGATCAAATTTGGGAAGATGTGGTAATTCAAAGATTAGAGACAAGGCAATAGAGAAAGGTATTAATATGGGAAATGATAAACAGACCGTGACAGGAAGGGATAGAGAGTACAAATCTAAGAGTAAATCAACAGATAAGGCTAGAGGTTACAAAACTAAAGGCTCTGCATCTGAATGCACGTAGCATTCGAAACAAAACAGATGAACTGATAGCGCAAATAGAAATAAATAAATATGATCTGATAGCCATTACAGAAACATGGCTGCAGGATGACATAGATTGGGACCTGAATATTGAAGGGTACATGACATTTAGGAAGGTGGGAAATGGTGGAGGGGTGGCTCTGTTAATTAATGATGGTATTAGCACAATAGAGAGGGATGACCTAAGTTCAGGAAACCAGGGTGTAGAAACGGTTTGGGAAGAGATGAGAAATAATAAAGGCAAGAAGTCACTTGTGGGAGTGGTATACAGGCCCCCTAACAGTAACCACATGGTAGGATGGAGTATAAAGGAAGAAATAATGGAAGCTTGTCAGAAGGGTACGGCAATAATCATGGGGGATTTTAATCTGCATATAGACTGGAAAAATCAGATGGGCAAAGGTAGCATAGATGAGGAGTTCATGGAATGTTTTCGGGATAGTTTCTTACAACAGCACGTTCTGGAGCCAACCAGAGAGCAGGCTATACTAGACCTGTATTGTGCAACGAGATAGGATTAACTAATGACCTCATAGTGAAGGCACCCCTAGGTAGCAGCGATCATAATATGATTGAATTTTACATTCAGTTTGAGAGAGAGAAGAGTGGGTCCAAGACTAGTATTTTAAACTTAAATAAGGGCAATTATGAGGGCATGAAAGCAGAGCTAGCTAAAGTGAACTGGCAAATTAGGTTAAGGGATAGGTCAATAGAGTTGCAGTGGCAGACATTTAAGGGGATATTTCAAAATACACAGAATATATACATTCCAACAAGAAAGAAAAATTCCAAGGGGAGGACCCACCATCCGTGGTTAACTAAAAAAGTTAAAGATAGTATTAAACTTAAAGAAAAAGTATATAATTGTGCAAAGATGGGTAGTAGATCAGAAGATTGGACAGAATATAAAAAACAGCAAAGAATGACTAAGATTAATAAGGAGAGAAAAATTAGAGTACGAGAGAAAGCTAGCTAGAAATATAAAAACAGATAGTAAGAGTTTCGACAGATATTTAAAAAAGAGTTAACAAAGTGAGCGTTGGTCCTATAAAAAGTGAGTCTGGGGAATTAATAATGGAAAATAAGGAGATGGCAGTTGAATTGAACAGGTATTTTGCATCGGTCTTCACTATAGAGGATACAAGTAACATCCCAGAAATAGCTGTAAATCAGGAAATGGAAGGGAGGGAGGAAGTCAAGAAAATTATAATCACCAGGGAAGTGGTACTGAGCAAATTGTTGGCGCTGCGGGCTGACAAGTCCCCAGGTCCTGATGGACTTCATCCTAGGGTCTTAAAAGAAGTGGCTAGTGAAGTAGTTGATGCGTTGGTTTTAATTTTCCAAAATTCCCTAGATTCGGGGAAGGTTCCATTAGATTGGAAAATAGCGAATATAACTCCTTCATTCAAAAAGGGAGGGAGACAGAAAGCAGGAAACTACAGGCCAGTTAGCTTAACATCTGTCATAGGGAAGATGTTAGAAGCTATTATTAAAGGCGTTATAGCAGGGCATTTAGAAAAGTTCAAAGTAATCAGGCAGAGTCAACATGGTTTTGTGCAAGGGAAATCATGTTTAACCAATTTATTGGAGTTCTTTTGAGGAAGTAACATGTGCTGTGGATAAAGGGGAACCAGTGGATGTACTGTACTTAGATTTCCAGAAGGCATTTGATAAGGTGCCACATCAAAGGTTATTGTGGAAAATAAAAGCTCATGGTGTAGGGGGTAACATATTGGCATGGATAGAAGATTGGTTAGCTAATGGGAAACAGAGTAGGCATAAATGGGTCATTTTCTGATTGGCAAGATGTAACAAATGGTGTGCCACAGGGATCAGTGCTGAGGCCTCAACTTTTTACAATTTATATAAATGACTTGGATGAAGGGACCGAAGGTATGGTTGCTAAATTTGCTGATGACACAAAGATAGGTAGGAAAGTAAATTGTGAAGAGGACTTAAGGAGGCTACAAAGGGATATAGATAGGTTAAGTGAGTGGGCAAAGATCTGGCAAATGAAGTATAATGTGGGAAAATGTGAAGTTGTCCATTTTGGCAGGAAGAATAAAAAAGCATTATCTAAATGGTGAGAGATTGCAGAGCTCTGAGATGCAGAGTGATCTGGGTGTCCTAGTGCATGAATCGCAAAAGGTTACTATGCAGGTACAGCAAGTAATTAGGAAAGCTAATAGAATGTTATCGTTTATTGCGAGGGGAATTGAATACAAAAGTAGGGAGGTTATGCTTCAGTTATACAGGGCATTGGTGAGACCACATCTGGAGTACTGTGTACAGTATTGGTCTCCTTATTTAAGAAAGGATGTAAATGTGTTGGAAGCAGTTCAGAGAAGGTTTACTAGACTAATACCTGGAATGGGCGGGTTGTCTTATGAGGAAAGATTGGACAGGCTAGGCTTGTATCCGTTGGAGTTTAGAAGAATAAGAGGTGACTTGATTGAAACATATAAGATCCTGAGGGGTCTGGACAGGGTGGATGTGGAGAGGATGTTTCCTTTTGTGGGAGAATCTAGAACTAGGGGTCACTGTTTAAAAATAAGGGGTCGCCCATTTAAGACAGAGATGAGGAGAAATTTTTTCTCAGAGTCATGAGTCTTTGGAACTCTCTTCCTCAGAGTCTTTGAATATTTTTAAGGCAGAGGTAGATAGATTCTTGGTAAGCAAGGGGGTGAAAAGTTATCGGGGGTAGGCAGGAATGTGGAGTAATCGGATGAGCCATGATCTTATTGAATGGCGGAGCAGGCTCGAAGGGCCGAGTGGCCGACTCCTGCTCCTAATTCATATGTTCATATCTACAAGATGCACTGCAGCAACTCGCCAAGGCTTCTTCAACAGCATCTCCCAAACCCGCGACCTCTTCCACCTAGAAGGACAAGGGCAGCAATGCGCATGGGAACACCACCACCTCCAAGTTCCCCTCCAAGTCACACACCATCCTGACTTGGAAATATATCGGCCGATCCTTCATCGTCGCTGGGTCAAAATCCTGGAACTCCCTCCCTAACAGCACTGTGGGAGCACCTTCACCACATGGACTGCAGCGGTTCAAGAAGGTGGCTCACCAGCACCTTCTCGAGGGCAATTAGGGATGGGTAATAAATGCCGGCCTTGCCAGCGACGCCCACATCCTATGAATGAATTTTTTTTTTAAACTAGTAATATTAACAACGTCTTAATTTTATTCTCCTATACCTTTTTACAGGGAGGATTTTCAATGATTATACAGTTGTTACCCATAATTGTCTTGATCCTGGTGTCAGTTTTGAGCCAGTTGATGGTATCTACTCCACCATACAGTCTCTACTACAGAACGTAAGTATTGCTGACTTTCCAAAGTGTCCTTTAATTCAGTCACTAGTCATAAGGTGTTTTTACAAAATAAAACTAGCTGTAGTCAGAATCTTGCCCCAATCTTTAACTCAATACAAACGTGCTATGTGTGGTTCTTGCTGAGTACTAAGTGGCCCCCTAATGGGAGTAAGCACATTGTAGCAAATACACTTCAATGTCTTCTCTGGTATCACCTTTGACGGAATATTCTACATCAGCGGTTCCCAACCTGTGGTCTGTGGACCACCAGTGGTCCGCGAGGGTACTGCAGGTCGTTCGTGAAAAAAAAAATTATGATAATGTAATAGGCAGCCACAGGCGATGTTAAAAATGTTTTAAATGGCTAGTGGTCCGCAAAAGCTTTTGATGACTGTAGTGGTCCGCATAAAGGAAGAGGTTGGGAACCGCTGTTCTAGAGGGTCTAGAAATAAAAGCAGCTGGTTATTACCCCACCGATTCGAGTGTTTATTCAGCCGTAACAAAATGTTGCAAGTACCATTGACTATTTGCAAAGCTTGAGGAAGCAGCCGAGTTAATTTCAAACCAAAACAGACTGCGAGATTTATTCTGCTGTGTGACGCCCAGTTATTTTTGAATATGATCGGCAATTATTCAAATCCCAGATATTTTAAAAGAAAAGAACTTGCTTTTCTATAGCGCCGGACATCCCAAAGTGCTTTACAGCCAATGAAATACTTTTTGAAGTGTAGTCACTGTTGTAATATATGAAACGTGGCAGCCAATTTGCGCACAGCAAGCTGCCACAAACAATAATGACCAGATAATCTGTCTTAATGATGTTGATTTGGGGAATAATTATTGGCCAGGACACTGGGGATAACCCCGCCCCCCCCCCCCTCTTCGAAATAGTGCTGTAGGATCTTTTGCGTCTGCCCGAGAGAGCAGACGGGGCCTCGGTTTAATATCTCATCTGAAAGACGGCACCTCCAACAGTGCAGCGCTCCCTCGGCACTGCACTGGGAGTGTCGGGCTGGATTTTTGTGCTCCGGTCTCTGAAGTGGGACTTGAACCCACAACCTTCTGATTCCGAGGTGAGAGTGCTGCCCACTGAGACACGGCCGACACATGAACTGTAACTGTTTGAATCTGCTTTGGTGTGGAAATTCCGTGAGATATAGTCTAGCCTAGCACCGCTCCTGCAATAGTAAGACATGCAAGAAAAGAAACACTGCATATATATAAAAACGTTAATTACAAGAGAATAGCGTTGCATTTACATCATGACCCTGCTACTGTTTGAGGAGCTAGATAGAAATATATATTTATATAAAAGAAATCTATGTATTAATTTAAATCTGAAGTGCGGTCCTGTGGGATGGTCACCTGCTTCTTGAAGACTGAGTTGAGAACCTGTGGATAATTCCAATAGCTAAAACAATTAACAGAGAGGTTTTTCTGTTTTTTGTTATCCGGAGCATGTTATCGAAAGTCTGCATATCCAGGCTAGTGAAGACGTTCTCCAAGGCAGAGAGAGTTTGGGCAACTAAATCACGGGGGCCAAGAAATCTAGAGTGGGAAGGGTAGAAAAATACCCAACATCGTAATGGGCATTCTACGCTGGATTTTGTTCTAAAATATATAATTAAATCTGTTACTCGTTACTGTTGAGATACTGTGCTATTTCCTTTTTATAAAACAAAAGACTTGCATTTATATAACGCTTTTCACAACCTCAGGATGTCCCAAAAGTACTTCATTACAGCCAATTAAGTGCAGTCACGGTTGTAATGTAGGAAATTTGCGCACAGCAAACTCCCACAAACAGCAGTGAGATAAATGACCAGATAATCTGTTTTCGTGATGTTGGTTGAGGGATAAATATTGGGCAGGACACCAGGGAGAACGCCCCTGCTCTTCGAAGTAGCACCATGGGATTTTTTTTTATGTCCATCTGAGAGCAGACGGTACCTCTGTTTAACGTCTCATCCGAAAGACGGCACCGCCAACAGTGCAGCACTCCCTCAGCACTGCACTGGAACTGTCCGCCTGAATTATGTGCTCAAGTCCCTGGAGTGGGGGCTTGAAGCCACAACCTTCTGACTTAAAGGCAAGAGTGCTACCCACTGAGCCAAGGCTCTCCAGACCAGAGCAGGGCTCAAGATATTTTGTGATGGGACACTCTCTTTTGGTAGGTTTCCTACTGCAGGAGATATTATCCTTCAAGGGAAACCTCATTTTTCGTTGAGTTTTGAAACTCTTTAGTTCAAAGTTCCTTCATTCGAATTATCTGATCGTTCAATTTTTTTATGCATTAAATTCCCATGTTGAAGAGCAGGGGAGTTCTCCCGTGTCCTGGCCAATATTTATCCCTCATCCGACGTCACTTAAAAAAAAAACCCAGATGGTCTGGTCATTATCACAGTGCTGCTTGTGGGATCTTGCTGTGTGCACATTGGTAGCCGCGTTTCCTACATTACAACAGTAACTACACTTACTTCAGAGGTACTTCATTGGCTGTAAAATGCTTTGGGATGCCCTGAGGTCATGAAAGGCACTATATAAATGCAAGTCTTTCTTTTACAAATGGGTCGTGTGAATACAGATTGCAATAAATGTTTTTTCACTCAACTGAACAATTTTTAACTTGACTAATGAGTACTTCTGCATTTCCAGTGCTGTGGGACACACTGTCAAGAGGCAGACCAGTAATTTGAAAGTAGTTTACTATTGCAACAAAGACTTTGACAAAGAATACACAGGTGTGACGTTGCAAAAAATAGAAAAGAGCGTCGAAGAAGATTATATAACAAACCTCCGAAATAACTGCTGGAGAGAAAGACAGGAGAGTAAGTTGTTTGAACTTCTCTTTGTGATATTTCAGTCTTTAAAGTGATTCTTAAGTAGTACCTTACTTTGGCACTCGGACACCATATCGTACAGTTTAAGACACCGTAGATGAGCGATCCCAATGTAGGGGCATTGCTTTTACACTCTCATTGGAAATTGCAGTTTGCTTAATGGCTGGATAAGGGTCGCATAGCTGTCGAGTATCCTGCAGTTGTACCAATTGAGGCAAATCTATTATGCAGAATTACTTCGCATTCCCCTTCCCTCTACAGCAGGTCTCACCTGAGTTCTGACGAAGGGTCATCGACCTGAAACGTTAACTCTGTTTCTCTCTCCACAGATGCTGCCTGACCTACTGAGTATTTCCAGCATTTTCTGTTTTTAATCTCACCTGAGTTAGTTTGGCAACTGTTGTCAAGTGGATGATGGTGGAGGGATTGGAGGAAGTAGAATCATAGAATTGTACAGCACAGAAGGAGGCCAATTAGCCCATCGAGTCTGTGCCGGCTCTTTCAGAGCTATCCAGTTAGTCCCACTCCACCACTCTTTCCCCGTATTCTGTGGGGGTGAGGGTAAGTTACTCCTAAGGTGCTGTCATTGCTGCCCTGAAATATGAGGTGAGACCGAGTAGCCCAAGGGTGGCTCCTTCAACTTCTCTCCTTTCCCCCACCTCGGGGGTATGGTAGCATAGTGGTTATGTTACTGGACTAATGATCCAGAGACGTGAGTTCAAATCCCACCATGGCAGCTGGAGAATTAAATAAATCTGGAATGGCCTCGAATTGGCCTCCTTCTGTGCTAATATCTGAAATGGTGACCATGAAACTACCGGATTGTTGTAAAAATCCATCTGGTTCACTTGTGTCCTTTTAGGGAAAGAAATCTGCCATCCTTACCCGGTCTGTGACTCCAGACCCACAGCCATGTGGTTGACTCTTAACTGCCCTCTGAAATGGCCAAGCAAGCCACCACCTTCTCGAGGGCAATTAGGGATGGGCAATAAATGCCAGCAACGCCCACATCCTGTGAATGAATTTTTTTTTAAAGTAAAAATACAAGACTACTGCTTGACGTACCTTTTTTATTCATTCACGGGATGTGGGCGTCGCTGGCAAGGCCAGCATTTATTGCCCCTAATTGTCCTCGAAGGTGGTGGTGAGCCTTCTTGAACCGCTGCAGTCCGTGTGGTAAAGGTACTCCCACAGTGCTGTTAGGGAGGGAGTTCCAGGATTTTGACCCAGCGACGATGAAGGATCGGCCGATATATTTCCAAGTCAGGATGGAGGGGAACTTGGAGGTGGTGGTGTTCCCATGCGCCTGCTGCCCTTGTCCTTCTAGGTGGTGGAGGTCACGGGTTTGGGAGGTGGTGTACAGCTTAGACCATTAGGGTGAGTGTTGGAACCTCGATCCCGACAGGGTACTCCCAACATGCTGCACTAGCTGGATTTCACATAACATAGTTTTAAAAACAGCAAGTTCCTGCTTACCTAAACTTTCTTTCAAACAGTTTCTCAACGTTTTTCATTGCCTGGCCCAGCCTTGGAAAATGGTGCAATTGGAATTTCTTGTTGGTGCTTGCTGTCTTTATTAAGCCACTGTCCCGGGAGGTCTTTTGTGCCAGATTCATGGCGGTGACTGCACAAATTCAGTGCAAGGTTTCCCAGCCAGATTGCAGTGCAACTTGGTTATTCTGCCTCTGCCAGATGCACCCAAAAACTGAACAGGCTGGGGCTCTTTTCTCTAGAAAAGACGAGACTGAGAGGTGACCTGATAGAGGTCTTTAAAATTATGAAGGGGTTCGATAGGGTAGACGCAGAGAAGATGTTTCCACTTGTGTAGGAGACCAAAACTAGGGGGACAGATATATAAGATGGTCACTAATAAATCCAATAATTCAGGAGAAACATCTTTACTCAAGAGAATGTGGAACTTGCTACCACAGGGAGTGGTTGAGGCGAATAGCATAGATGCATTTAAGGGGAAGCTAGATGAGGGAGAAAGGAACAGAAGGATTTGTTGATGGGGTTACATGGAGAGGGGTGGGAGGCTCGTGTGGAGCATAAATGCTGACATGGACCATTTGGGCCAAATGGCCTGTTTCTGTGCTGTAAATTCTATGTAAATAGTGTGTGTAGTAATAAACTGTGCCAACCAGCTTAACAACCGCATCGCTTGGAAAGTGTTTTCTCGATGTCCATTGGTCTAGGAGGGAGTAGGCCATTCAGCCTCTTGAACCTGTTCTGCCATTCAATGAGATCACGGCTGATCTGTGACCTAACTCCATCCACCTGCCTTTGGCCCATATCCCTTAATACCTTTGGTTAACAAAAATCTATCAATCTCCGATTTACAATGAACAATTGATCTCGCATCAATTGCCGTTTGTGGAAGGGAGTTCCAAACTTCTACCACCCTTTGTGTGTAGAAACGTTTCCTAACTTCACTCCTGAAAGGCCTGGCTCTAATTTTTAGACTATGCCCCCTAGTCCTAGAATTCCCAACCAACGGAAATAGTTTCTCTCTCTCTACCCTATCTGTTCCCCTTATGTATTAATTTTGTTGTTCCTTTTTATTTTTAAAAAAGGAAATGACTACCTTTACGCGGCCAAAGTATACCGCGATGATAGACTTCGAAAGAAAGCAGAGCTTATGAAGATGGAAAGTTGTGAAAAGCTGACGAGACTAAACGAGCTGTATCGAGGAGGCTGACACGGTCGGCAAAGTTTCGCCTTTTAATTTAAATGTTTGGTTGTACAGGAAGACATTTCAATTATCTACAATTTACAAAAATAAATAAATCAAAGTCTTGTAACCGAGTCTTACCTTGAGAATCCTCAGTTGTCACCTTGTTGGACTGTCTACACAGGTGTCTGATTGTAGCCAAAGCACTTTGCAGTGGCTGATGTCGTTTGTGTGTGTGTGTGTGTTTCACATCCCCTTCACTTTATTGTATACAATACAGTGTATTCTAGATTAGCTTTTTAAAAAAGCACCTGATCGAATCTAATACAATTTATGTCCGTTAGTACCAAGGGTTTAACGAGTAACGGGTGTCAGTTTTTAAATTTCAAAGTAGTGGTGTTTTGTGTTGGCATTCGCTGCACTTCCAACCACACGGGTTAGAACGCACACACAGACTGAGCGAACGACCCCAATCCTTAGCTGCGTGTGCGTAGTTGAAGAGACTTCCCTGCTTGTGTGTCTCTAAAAGTTTTTTCGTACTTTTGAGATAGCTATGACAAAATAACTCTCCGTACGCTTCCAGTACTTCGTCCACAGTGAGATGGATTTTAATGCATTCCTTAAGTCATGAAATTTTAGATACATTCCCATTTTTTGAGTTCTAAAAAATTGTTTTGGCAAAATGTATTAATTGACCATTTTTTTCACTTCCTATTAACTGAATGAGGTAAGCAATAGAGTGGTATATTGACATATTCCTTATATTAAGGATTATGTAGAGATTTCTTGGGATTAATGTCCACTGTTGCATGTATAGCAGTACATAAACTACTTGATTTCTGTGAATATTGTATAGTTGTGCTGTAATTCTTAAGAGCTGCATTTCTTTGTACTGAGTCTTGCTAGAAAATAATGACGATGTACATATGAGTTTCAAAGAAATCCCTTGTGAAGGTTTAGGATTTGAATACTGTGATGCCTGTTTTGGGAGACGGGGGGAAAGATGAGGGTAGAAAAGCTCAGTTGAGCGACCGTTTTAACCCGTTAGGGCGAGGGGGACATGGAGCTGATTCACATGATGATAAATCTGACTTCCTCCTATAATTAATTCCCCTCCGGTCGGAAAATGTTCCAACTTTCCTTCGCACATCCAGTATCAATGTAAGGTATCGGAAATTCAATGGGCTGGTGTCAAAGATAGAATTTTTACACCTCGGAATATACAATTAATACTCATAGGTACTTGAATTCTGAAGCCCCGAAGGTGTTAATGGAATGACCTGCTAAAAGTTGTGATTACATAAAGTCCTCAGAACTTGGCTCTGTTTTTCTTCATACTATCCTATTGAAATCAGTAAAAATGGCCTAGTTTCTATTGTAAAGTTGAATTGCTTATTGTAATATATATTTAATGTATCCTTCTCGTAACCTATATCAAATAAAAGTTATTTTAAGTGTGTAACCTGGATGGCTTTGAGTTGGGCCACAGTTTGTGTATTTTTTTTTTGTTCCAAGCTCAGACCCAGTAGCCTCCTTGTACAAACTTCAGTACACAATGTTATTCTGCATCCAAAGCTGCCTCTCTCAATTCTTGTCTTGGTTTGCCTTTTTAGGAACAGGAGGAGGCCATTCAGCCCCTCGAGCCTGTTCTGCCACTCGATGAGATCAGGGCTGATCTGATTCTTAACTCTATCCACCTGCCTTGGCTCCATATCCTTTTTACACCTTTGGCTAGCAAAAACCTATAGATCTCAGGTTAAAAATTATTAATTTGAGCTAGCATCTGCTGATTTTCTTTTTGAGGAAGAGTGTTCCACACTTCTACCACCCTTTGCATGAAGAAGTGTTTCCAAATTTCTCTCCTGAATGGCCTGGCTCTGATTTTAAGGTTATGTCCCCCTTGTCCTAGACTTACCCTACCAGTGGAAAAAGTGTGTCTCCATCTACCCTATTCTGCTGGCTGATGCCCACAGACACTAGTACGCCCTCCCCGATGTCTTAACTAGCTCAGCCAAACAGACTAGGACGGTCCCAAATTGACTCCCCACTGTGGGCAGCTCTTGGTAGGAGTGCAATAAATGGGCCTTGGATTATAAAGCAGAGAATAAGCTAGAGTTCCTGCTCCTGATCATCATCCATTGACGTATGGTGGAAGTCCATGTGTTGATGTCGGGTGAGGTCAGGGTTGGGTTCAACCTTGTGACGACCTACTGACACTTGCCCCTGAAGAATGGACATTTGGACAAGGTACTTGCATAAGAAATAGGAGCAGGAGTCGGCCACACGGCCCCTCGAGCCTGCTCCGCCATTCAATAAGATCATGGCTGATCTTTGACCTTAACTCCACTTTCCCGCCCGATCTCCATATCCCGCGATTCCCCTAGAGTCCAAAAATCTATCGACTCTGTCTTGAATATACTCAACGACTGAGCATCCACAGTCCTTTGGGGTAGAGAATTCCAAAGATTCACCACCCTCTGAGTGAAGAAATTCCTCCTCATCTCAGTCTTAAATGGCCCAACCCTTATCCTGAGATTATGCTCCCTAGTTCTAGACATTCCAGCCAGGGGAAACAATCTCTCTGCATCTACCCTGTCAATCCCTCCTCAGAATCTTGACCAGCAGCTGTGGAACCATAGCCCACTATGGAGGCAAAACTTTCAGAAGATAAGGGGGGGAGAAATTGCCAGAAACACAAGGAGGATGGAAGGAAGGCAGATGGGAGAACTGCAACAACACATAACTTGCATTTTTAGTAAAACATCCCAAGGCGCAGGAGCAATTATCGAGCAAAATTTGACATCGAGCCACGAGAAATAGTAGGACAGATGACCAAAAGCTTGATCAAAGAGGTAGGTTTAAAGGAGAGTCTTGAAGGAGGAATTCCAGAGCTGTAGGCCCAGACAGCTGAAGGCACGGCCACCAATGGGGGAACAATTCAAATCGTGATTCTTTGACAGCACTTCCAAACCCGTGACCTCTACCGCCTAGAAGGACAAGGGCAGCAGGTGCATGGGAACACCACCACCTGCAAATTCCCCTCCAAGTCACACACCATCCTGACTTGGAAATATATCGGCCGTTCCTTCATCGTCGCTGGGTCAAAATCCTGGAACTCCCTCCCTAACAGCACTGTGGGAGTACCTTCACCACACGGACTGCAGCGATTCAAGAAGGCGGCTCACCACCACCTTCTCGAGGGCAACTAGGGATGGGTAATAATTGCCAGCAATGCCCGCATCTCATGAACATTTTTTAAAAATCAGGGATGCGCAAGAGGCCAGAATTGGAGGAGCGTAGTGATCTTGGAGGATTGTAGGGCAGGTGGAGGATAGCGATAGGGAGGGGCAAGGCCAGGGAGAGGTTTGAAAACAAGGATGAGTTAAAATCGAGGCGTTGCCAGATGTGAGTCAGCGATCACAGGGCTGATGAATGAATGAGACTTGGTGCGACACAAGGAAAGATGTAATATTTTTTTTTAATTTCCTATTGTTCTGGAAGGATAGAGAGGGAGTGAAATGATGACTTCGAAATTTTGTTCCTCCTATCTCATACTTTTACAAAAGCAAAATACTGCGGATGCTGAAAATCTGAAATAAAAACAGAAAATGCTGGAAATACTCAGCAGGTCAAGGCAGCATCTGTGGAGAGAGAAACAGAGTTAACATTTCAGGTCGATGACCCTTTGTCAGAACTGGAAAAAGTTGTAGATGTAACAGGTTTTTAAGCAAGTGTAGGGGCAGGGAAAGGGGGGAGGGGAGGAAAGAACAAAAGGGAAGGTCTGTGATAGGATGGAAGGCAGGAGAGATTAAGAGACAAAAGAGATGATGGTGCAAGTCAAAAGGAAATGGTAATGGAACAAGTTAAGAAAAAAAAGATGGCTCTAGATGAAGTGTAAATGGCACTGGCAGAATGAAAGACAGCTGCCATGTGAGAGAGAGAAAAAGAAATTGAAAAAAAAGATAGGGGCCGAGGTTATGATCTGAAATTGTTGAGCTCAATGTTGAGTCCAGAAGGCTGTAAAGTGCCTAATCGAAAGATGAGGTGCTGTTCCTCGAGCTTACACTGAGCTTCATTGGAACAGTGCAAGAGGCCGAGGACTTTTCCCTCTTCCTGTTGGTATTTTTGTAACACAAAGTAGGGCCGACTGCAGCATGTGGTGTGAAAGTGAAACCCAGTCAGATCTAGAAGAACAAACCAAAAGAGTTAATGTACTTTGCCTATAAACCAACACCATGACAATATTGCTTGAAACTTTGCACGATAATTTTAGATTTATACAGAACTTAATTTTCACAGGCAACAAGAAATACATTCATTCTTATTTTCTCCAACAATACCTTAGTAAATTTGGAACTTCATTACATAGAATTTACAGCCAAGAACAGACTATTCGAGAGTCCAACCACCGCCCCTTGACATTCAACAGTATCACCATCGCCAAATCCTCCACCATCAACATCCTGGGGATCACCATTGACCAGAAACATAACTGGACAAGCCACATAAATACTGTGGAAACAAGGGCAGGTCAGAGGCTGGGTATTCTGCAGCGAGTGTCTCACCTCCTGACTCCCCAAAGCCTTTCCACCATCTACAAGGCACAAGTCAGGAGTGTGATGGAATACTCTCCACTTGCCTGGATGAGCGCAGCTCCAACAACACTCAAGAAGCTCGACACCATCCAGGACAAAGCAGCCCGCTTGATTGGCACCCCATCCACCACCTTAAACATTCATCCCCTCCACCACCGGCGTACCGTGGCTGCAGTGTGTACCGTCTACAAGGTGCACTGCAGCAACTCGCCAAGGCTTCTTCGGCAGCACCTCCCAAACCCGCGACCTCTACCACCTAGAAGGACAAGGGCAGCAGGCGCATGGGAACACCACCACCTCCAAGTTCCCCTCCAAGTCACACACCATCCTGACTTGGAAATATATCGCCAATCTTTCATCGTCGCTGGGTCAAAATCCTGGAACTCCCTCCCTAACCGCACTGTGGGAGTACCTTCACCACACGGACTGCAGCGGTTCAAGAAGGCAGCTCACCACCACCTTCTCAAGGGCAGTTAGGGATGGGCAATAAATGCTGGCCTTGCCAGCGACACCCACATCCCATGAACAAATATAAAAAAGAATTCAGCCCAACAGGTCTATGCCACTATTCCGCTCTCCCTCATGTGTTTATCTAGCTTCCCTTTAAACACATCTACACTATTCACCTCAACCACTCCCTGTGGTAGCGAGTTCCACATTGTAACCACTCTCTGGGTAAAGAAATTTCTCCTGAATTCCTTATTGGATTTATTAGTGGCTATCTTGTATTTATGGCCCCCTAGTTTTGGACTCCACCCAAGTGGAAACATCTTCTCTACATCTACCCATATGCGAAGGTAAGAGGTTTCACACTATGGTAGCTGTTGGTATTGGGGCTATGGAGACTCATTACTGGGAGCAAATTTCCCTTTAGCTAGAACACTTGCAGCTGCAATGCTCAACAGACTGATGAACTGAATGCCTGCTTCTCTGACAGTCTTGTTCAGTCTTGATGCGCTGAGAATGTCAGATGGGAAACTCTTATAATTCCTAGTGATAACATTCATGCCTTAGGCAGAAAATTCCTGAAACAAAAATGAGTAATTGTACAGTGTTTATGAACTTTGGGCATATTGCAAAAAGACCATTTTTTTTGGTACGTTGTTTGGCATAATGGCCAGAATGGCAGTGGTAACAAATTTTTTGACCCTGGTTGTTGGCGGTAGAAAAGATTTTAAGATTGTATTGGAATACAAACAGGCAAGTTACAGAGTTTCCCAATGGAATTTCCCCTGGAGCCCCGAGTCTCATTCTGCCACGGTTCGTGTTGAGACCAGGGATGCAACCTGGGACTTTGCTGTGCTGTGGTCATTAATCCACTGAGCTCCAGTTGCTCATTGATGTACAGCGTGCAGGTGTGCAATGCGGCCGTGCTCATTGAAAAAAAAAACTAGCATTTATACAGCGTCTTTCACGACCTCAGAATGTCCCAAAGCGCTTTACAACCAATGAAGTACTTTTTGAAGTGTCGGCACTGTTGTAATGTAGGAAACGCGTCAGCCAATTTGCACACAGCAAGCTCCCACAAACAGCAATGTGATAATGACCAGATCATGTTTTAGTGATGTTGGTTGAGGGATAAATATTGGCCCAGGACACCGGGGAGAACTCCTCCTGCTCTTCTTCGAAATAGTGGCCCTGGGATCTTTCACATCTACCTGAGAGAGCAGACGAGGCCTCGGTTTAATGTCTTATCCGAAAGTCGGCACCTCCGACTGTGCAGCACTCCCTCAGCACTGCACTGATAGTGTCAGCCTGGATTATGTGCTCATGTCCTTGGGAGTGGGGGCTCGAACCGGACAGTGTGATAACAACTGGGGCTGGCAGCCCTGGCCCAGCACAGCTGCCCCTGGTCAGGTAGATCAGACCATCCAGTCTGCACTCGAGAGCTCGGCCCCTCCCCACACACCTGGCACCAGAGCTCAGCCCCTCCCCCGCACACCTGGCACCAGAGCTCAGCCCCTCCCCCGCACACCTGGCACCAGAGCTCGGCCCCTCCCCCCAACACCTGGCACCAGAGCTCGGCCCCGCCCCCCAACACCTGGCACCAGAGCTCGGTCCCGCCCCCCAACACCTGGCACCAGAGCTCAGCCCCTCCCCCGCACACCTGGCACCAGAGCTCAGCCCCTCCTCCCACACTTGGCATCAGAGCTCAGCCCCTCCCCCGCACACCTGGCACCAGAGCTCAGCCCCTCCTCCCACACTTGGCATCAGAGCTCAGCCCCTCCCCCACACACCTGACACCAGAGCTCGGCCCCTCCTCCCACACTTGGCACCAGAGCTCAGCCCCTCCCCTAAACATGTGACACCAGAGCGTGGCCCCTCCCCATAACATGTGACACCGGAGCTTGGCCCCACCCCATAACATGTGACACCGGAGCTTGCCCCGCCCCTAAACGTGACGCCAGAGCTGGGCCCCGCCCCATAACATGTGACGCCAGCGCTCGGCCCCGCCCCTAAACGTGACGCCAGAGCTGGGCCCCGCCTCATAACGTGACGCCAGCGCTCGGCCCCGCCCCTAAACGTGACGTCAACGCTCGGCCCCGCCCCGGGGCGCTGATTGGCGGGCTCGGTGCGGGCGGAGGAGTTGGAGCGGCGGCGGCAGGAGCGCGGATTCGGGATCGCGCTGAGGTAACCGCGCCTCCCCTCACCCCGCGGGAAGCGGCCGGCAGCGGCTCCACAGGCCCGGCCACCGCGCGGAGGCTCCAGCCCAGCGGCAGAAAGGCCGAGAAACGCACAGCGGGGCGGGTGTTCAGGGTAAAACCGCGCTCGCCACATCACCTTTAAACTCGACTTTTAAAATCGCCTCAGTTCTCCAGCGGGCCCCAGAAAGTTCTGGAAGATTCCAGCAAAATCTGGCGGGGGGGGGCGGGGTTTCCGTTTGCACGGGACTGGTCAGCTGACCCCGATTTCAGTGACGTGATTCCCGTCGTTACGTCACGCGAGACGGCGGACGACGTCAGGCAACGTGTGACGTCAACCGATCCTACCTTTCGTGACGTCACGGCGGTGCATGTTCTGCCAGTTGGCCTCAGTTCCCCACATTGCAGCACAGGAGGAGGCCATTCGGCCCTCCATGCCCCTGATGGCTCGGTCCAACCCCCCCACCACCCTTTTTATCCGTAACCCTGTAAACTCCTCATCCTCAAGAACCCGTCCGGCTCCCTCTTTAAAATTATTGATGGAAGCGGCTTCCACCGCCTTTTCGGAGAGAAGAGTGATGTGATTCATTCTGGTAGGAAGAATAAGAGAGGCACTATAAACTAAAGGGTACAATTTTAAAGGTGCAGGAGCAGAGAGATCGGAGTGTATGTACACAAATCTTTGAAGGTGGCAGGACAAGTTGAGAAGGTGGTTTCAAAAGGAATATGGAATCCTGGGCTTTATTAATAGAGGCATAGTGTATAAAAGCAAGGAAGTTATACTAAACCTTGATAAAACACTGGTCAGGCCCCAAGTGGAGTATTGTGTCCAGTTCTGGGCACCACACCTTAGGAAGGATGTGAAGGCCTCGGAAAGGGTGCAGAGGAGATTTACTAGAATGGTACCAGGGATGTGGGACTTCAGTTATGTGGGGAGACTGGAGAAGCTGGGGTCGTTCTCCTTAGAGCAGAGAAGGTTAAGGGGAGATTTAATGGAGGTGTTCAAAATCATGAAGAGTAAATAAGGAGCAAGTGTTTCCAGTGGCAGGAGGGTCGGTAACCAGAAAACACATATTCAAGGTAATTGACAAAAGCACCAGAGTCGACATGAGAACACATTTTTTTACGCAGTGAGTTGTGATCTGGAATGCGCTGCCTGAAAGGGCGGGGGAAGCAGATTCAGCAGTAGATTTCAGAAGGGAATTGGATAAATACTTGAAGGGGAAACATTTACAGGGCTATGGGGAAAGAGCAGGAGTGAGTGGGACTAATTGGAGAGGCTCTTTCAAAGAGCTGGCACAGGCACGATGGACCGAATTACCTCCTTCTGTGCTGTATCGTTCTATGATTGTTCACTACAGTTAATTGCTGAATTTAAATTATCTGTTAATTTGAATATTTTTTTCCTTGTTCCTCCCCCTCCCAATCTCTGTTATCTCCTCCATCCCTGCAACCATCTGAGATCTCCACGCTCCTCCAATTCTGGCCTCTTGCGCATCCCCGATTTCCATGGGTCTCCACCTCTTTACCTCTGTCTCTTCTTTAAGAGGTCGCACAACACCAGGTTATAGTCCAACAGTTTTATTTGAAATCACAAGCTTTCGGAGCTTACTACTCCTTCGTCGGGTGAAGTAAAAAGATACAGAATCGCCAAAGCATATATAGATAGAGAACAATGCATGTGTACCTTACAATTGCAGACAACTAAATTAAATCATCCTGACTGTTTATCTGCCGAGGTGTGATAAGGTTAAGACGCAGACTGATTCCTGGGATGGCAGGACTGTTGTATGAGGAGAGATTGGGTCAACTAGGCCTGTATTCACTAGAGTTTAGAAGAATGAGAGGGGATCTCATTGAAACGTATGCAATTCTGACAGGGCTAGACAGACTGGATGCAGGGAGGATGTTTCCCCTGGCTGGGGGGTATAGAACGAGGGGACACAGTCTCAGGATACGGGGTAGGACATTTAGGACTGAGATGAGGAGAAATGTCTTCACTCAGAGGGTGATGAACCTGTGGAATTCTCTACCACAGAAGGCTGTGGAGGCCAAGTCACTGAATATATTTAAGAAGGAGATAGATAGATTTCTAGACACAAAAGACATCAAGGGATATGGGGAGAGAGCGGGAATATGGTATTGAGATAGAGGATCAGCCATGTTCATATTGAATGGCCTACTCCTGCTCCTATGTTTCTATGATAAAACCTACCTCTTTGACCAAGCTTTTGATCACCTTCCCTAATATCTCCTTATGTGGCTTGGTGACAAATTTTTGCCCGATAACACTACTGTGAAGTGTCTTGGGATGTTAAAGCTGCTATATAAATGTAAGTTGTTGCTGTTTTTTTGGGAAAAGATGTTGGGAGACTTTAAGAGCGATATTTACAATCGATAGGAGTGGAACCCATTGCAAACCCATGTTAATTTTTGGGTTTGCTTTATTTTTTGTGATGCATGTTAAATTAGGACAGCTTTTATTTGTTTACAAAAAGAGCTTTGTTTTCTATGAAAGTTACAGATGTGATAAGTATCAGCCGTTTTTCAGTGGGTAGCACTCTTGCCTCCGAGTCAAAAGTTGTGGGTTCAAGTCCCACTCCAGAGATTTGAGCACAAAAATCTAAACTGACACTCCCAGCGCTGTGCTGAGGGAGTGCTGCACTGTCGGAGGTGCTGTCTTTCGGATGAGATGTTAAACCGAGGCTCCGTCTGCCCCCTTGGGTGACACTATTTTTGAAGAAGAGCAGGGGAGTTTAGAAATGCATTTGTTGAGGTGCATGAAGTTCTGCGCTGGTGGAGGGAGAAAGAGAGATTCTTTTGCATAGGGCTGAGAATTTGGGTGTTACTGTTTAGGTATGTGAAGCCTGTATTTGACCATTCGAAGGCGTTGTCGTATATATTCTGGAACATCCTGGGTGAGCAACATGCTTTCTATTTTGGAATGTTTAAAACTGTACATGAAGAGCTGGCCAAATTCTTTAATGCTGTGGATTATGGTGGGGTTGGTCACTTATAGCAGAATATTAACTGCATGGAGTAATATTTGGTTCTCCATTTCTCCAGAATTCATTCATTTTTAGGATCAAAAATTAATTTTCTTAATGACCCTAATATTTCAGTTTCGCATAAATGCATTTGTGAAATTTTACGGTATGGTACATGTTTGAAACAGTCAGGCTTGTGTTAGGCTAGCCTAGCACTTTTAGAACCTGAGCTTGTATCCAGCCCACACTGATGGGGTGAAAGCCCCCTCTGGTTGCAAGAGTATTAAGTGACATGAGTTTAGACAATCTCAACCCAGTTCCTAGCCACCATGGCCGCACAACCACAGCATAATTTTTTTATATTCGTTCCTGGGATGTGGGCGTCGCTGGTAAGGCCAGCATTTATTGCCCATCCCTAATTGCTCTTGAGAAGGTGGTGGTGAGCCGCCGCCTTGAACCGCTGCAGTCCTTGTGGTGAAGATACTCCCACAGTGCTGTTAGGGAGGGAGTTCCAGGATTTTGACCCAGCAATGATGAAGGAACGGCCGATATATTTCCAAGTCAGGATGGTGTGTAACTTGGAGGTGGTGGTGTTCCCATGTGCCTGCTGCCCTTGTTCTTCTTCTAGGTGGTAGAGGTCACGGGTTTGGGAGGGGCTGCCGAAGAAGCCTTGGCGAGTTGCTGCAGTGCATCTTGTAGATGGTACAGACTGTAGCCACGGTGCGGTGGTGGAGTGAGTGAATGTTTAAGGTGGTGGATGGGGTGCTGATCAAGCAGGCTGCTTTGTCCTGGATGGTGTCGAGCTTCTTGAGTGTTGTTGGAGCTGCACTCATCTAGGCAAATGTGAGAAGTCGCACAACACCAGGTTATAGTCCAACAGTTTTATTTGAAATCACAAGCTTTCGGAGCGCTGCTCCTTCTTCACCTGACGAAGGAGCAGCGCTTCGAAAGCTTGTGATTTCAAATAAAACTGTTGGACTATAACCTGGTGTTGTGCGACTTCTCATCCAGGCAAGTGGAGTGTATTCCATCACACTCCTGACTTGTGCCTTGTAGATGGTGGAAAGGCTTTGGGGAGTCAGGAGGTGAGACGCTCACTGCAGAATACCCAACCACTGACCTGCTCTTGCAGCCACAGTATTTATGTGGCTGGTCCAGTTAAGTTTCTGGTCAATGGTGACCCCCAGGATGTTGCTGGTGGGGGATTCGGCGATGGTAATGCCGTTGAATGTCAAGGGGTGGTGGTTAGACTCTCGCTTGTTGGAGATGGTCATTGCCTGGCACTTGTGTGGCGCGAATGTTACTTGCCATTTATCAGCCCAAGCCTGAATGTCATCCAGGTCTTGCTGCATTCGGGCATGGACTGCTTCATTATCTGAGGAGTTGCGAATGGAACTGAACACTGTGCAATCATCAGCGAACATCCCCACTTCTGACCTTATGATGGAGGGAAGGTCATTGATGAAGCAGCTGAAGATGGTTGGGCCTAGGACACTGCCCTGAGGAATTGCTGCAGTGATGTCCTGGGGCTGAGATGATTGACCTCCAACAACTACAAGCATCTTCCTTTGTGCAAGGTATGATTCCAGCCATGGAGAGTTTTCCCCCCCGATCCCATTGACTTCAATTTTACTAGGGCTTTTTGATGCCGCACTCAGTCAAATGCTGCCTTGATGTCAAAGGCAGTCACTCACCTCACCTCTGGAATTTATCTCTTTTGTCCATGTTTGGACCAAGGCTGTAATGAGGTCTGGAACCGAGTGTTCCTGCCGGAACCCAAACTGAGCATCAGTGAGCAGATTATTGGTGAGTAAGTGCGCTTGATAGCACTGTCAACAACACCTTCCATCACTTTGCTGATGATTGAGAGTAGACTGATGGGGTGGTAATTGGCCGGATTGGATTTGTCCTGCATTTTGTGGACAGGACATACCTGGGCGGTTTTCCACATTGTCGGATAGATGCCAGTGTTGTAGCTGTACTGGAACAGCTTGGCTAGAGGCGCGGCTAGTTCTGGAGCACAAGTCTTCAGCACGATAGCCAGGATGTTGTCGGGGCCCATAGCCTTTGCTGTATCCAGTGCGCTCAGCCGTTTCTTGATATAACTTGGAGTGAATCGAATTGGCTGAAGACTGGCTTCTGTGATGGAGGGGACCTCAGGAGGAGGCCGATATGGATCATCCACTCGGCACTTCTGGCTGAAGATGGTTGCAAACACTTCAGCCTTGTCTTTTGCACTCGCGTGCTGGGCTCCACCATCATTGAGGATGGGGATATTCATGGAGCCTCTTCCTCCCGTTAGTTGTTTCATGGTCCACCACCATTCATGACTGGATGTGGCAGGACTGCAGAGCTTTGATCTGATCCGGTGATTGTGGGATTGCTTAGCTCTGTCTATAGCATGCTGCTTCCGCTGTTTAGCATGCATGTAGTCCTGTGTTGCAGCTTCCCCAAGTTGGCACCTCATTTTTAGGTACGCCTGGTGCTGCTCCTGGCATGCTCTTCTGCACTCCTCATTGAACCAGGGTTGGTTCCCTGGCTTGATGGTAATGGTAGAGTGAGGAATATGCCAGGCCATGAGGTTACAGATTGTGGTGGAATACAATTGTGCTGCTGCTGATGGCCCACAGCGCCTCATGGATGCCCAGTTTTGAGCTGCTAGATCTGTTCTGAATCTATCCCATTTAGCACGGTGGTAGTGCCGCACAACACGATGGAGGGTGTCCTCAGTGTGAAGACGGGATTTTGTCTCCACAAGGACTGTGCAGTGGTCACTGCTCCCAATACTGTCATGGACAGATGCATCTATGACAGGTAGATTGGTGAGGACGAGGTCAAATAGGTTTTCGCTCGTGTTGGTTCTCTCACCACCTGCCGTAATCTTAGTCTGGCAGCTGTGTCCTTCAGTATCAAATTGTGTTTGATAACGCTCCTGTCAGCTTGGTCAGTAGTGATGGACATTGAAATCCCCCACCCAGAGTTCATTCTGTGCCCTGGCTACTCTCAGTGCAACATGGCGGAGTACTGATTCATCAGCTGAGGGAGGGCGGTAGGTGGTAATCAGCAGGCGGTTTCCTTGTCCGTGCTTGGCCTGAAGCCAGGAGACCTCATGGGGTCCGGAGTCAATGTTGAGGACTCCTAGGGCCACTACTTCCCGACTGTATACCACTGTGCCGCCACCTCTGGTGGGTCTGTCCTGCCGGTGGGACAGGACATACCCAGGGATGGTGATGGAGGTGTCTGGGACATTGGTTGAAAGGTATGATTCTGTGAGTGAGTGTCACTATGTCAGGCTGTTGCTTGACTAGTCTGTGGGACAGCTCTCCCAATTTTGGCACAAGTCCCCAGCACTTTGTGGGGTTGACTGGGTTAGGTGTTGTCGTGTCGGAAGCCGGTGCCGAGGTTGATGCTGGGTGGCCTGTCCGGTTTTATTATTATTGTTTTTTGTAGCGGTTGTGTACAACTGAGTGGCTTGCTAGGCCATTTCAGAGGGCAGTTAAGAGTCAACCACAGTGCTGTGGTTCTGGAGTCAGCAGATTTCCTTCACTAAAGGACATTAGTGAACCAGATGGGTTTTTAAGACAATCCAATAGTTTCATGGTTACTGACACTAGCTTTTTATTCCAGATTTATTTAATTAACAGAATTAAAATTCCCCAGCTGCCGTGTTGGGATTTGAACTCGTGTCTCTGAATCATTAGTCCAGGCCTCTGGATTACTATTCCAGTAACATAACCACTATGCTACTATCCCTATTACGTCAATTTTGCCCAGATAGCTGGTACGAGAAATGGAAAAATGTCACAGTGGTGCAATAACAACAACAACTTGCATTTATACAGCGCCTTTAACCTAGTAAAACGTCCCAAGGCGCTGCACAGGAGCGATTATCAAACACAATTTGATACTGAGCCACATGAGATCTTGGCCAAAGAGGTAGGTTTTAAGCAGCGTCTTAAAAGCGGGAGAGAGAGGTAGAGAGGCGGAGCGGTTTCAGGAGGGAATTCCAGAGCTTAGGGCACAAGCAGCTGAAGGCACGGCCGCCAGTGGTGGAGCGATGGAAATCGGGCATGGGCAAGAGGCCAGAATTAGAGGAGTGCAGAGATCTCGGAGGATTGGAGGAGGCCATGGAGGGATTTGAAAGGGGAATGAGATTGCAGCTGAAACATGTTGCTGGGCAGAATAGAGGAAGCATCGAACCACTGGATACGCAAAATATTCCATTGCTCAGAACTGACTATTCTTGTCTTGCTGAATACAAAGTCGCACAAAAGCCATTGTTTTCTAAAATCTTAAACTCCTCCATTCTCCCTGAAGCTATGTTGTGGCTCAGTTTGTATGTGAAAATTAGTAATACTGTAATTTTGCCTTTATTCTAGTAAGTACATGAGAATAAAGTCATGCATTTAAAGGAAGTACTTTACCTCATTGTGTTGTGTTTCAGAATTGGGTTTGCCTCGTGTGAAATTTTAAAGGAAAATGGCAGATGTAAGTAATATTTTCCTAATTACTAAGAGGAAATGTGAAAAGCTAATTTGCTAGGTTGCCTATGTTGTAGGAAGTTTAAAGAGCATATGGAAAGAATCTGCTTTTTCAAAGCACTATGACATAAATAAAGGTGCCAACAATGATCAAATGTGCGGTTACTGTACATTTGAACCGTGCTGAGTGGTGCAACGGATGTGTTCCCACTGCTGTAAGCCACGCAGCCAATCTAGATGCAAACAGAACTTCATCTAACATCTGTGATGTTGTGTGCAACATCTGTGCACCCCACTGACATGGTAAGTTCATTTGCTCTCCTTTTCTAATTCTTCCAAAAGCAAAATTCAGGGCGGAGGAAGCTTCCATTGTTGTGTCTGACTTAGTTCTAACATAGTGTTCTGCAGTGGTTCTTGCAACCTCCTAGACCTGATATCCGTGGCGCAAGGTTCGATTATATTTACTGCACACCTAAAGGTTCACTGTGGCCGTGACTCATTGCTCCTCACCGCCTCTCAACTCCCCCCCGGTGCCTCTGTGCTGTTAGACTGCGTGTCTGGCATCCCATCTTGGATGAGCCTTAATTTCATCCGGCTAAACATTGGGAAGACTGAAGCCATTGCCTTTGACCCCCCATCGCTTACTCCATACCCTCACTGCTAACTCCATCACCCCCTCCCTGGCCCCTGCCTCAGTTTGAACCAGACTGTTTGCTCCCTTGGACTCCTGTACAATCCTGAGATGTGGGTCTGATCATGGTCATAGAGTCATCATAAAGACTGTCTCCCTCTAACATTGCCCACCTCCGCCCTTACCTCAGCCTACCTGCTGCTGAAACCTTCACACTTGCCTTTATCATCATCAGACTCAATTACTCTCGCACTCTGCTGGACTGCATCCCTTCCACCATCCATAAACTCATCAGCTCATCCAAAATCCTGCTGCCCGTATCCTATCTGCACTAAGCCCTCCTTGCCCACCAGCCTCGTCCCCGTTAGCCTACATTGCCTCTTGGTCCCCCAATGCCTCAGATTTTAAATTCTTATCCTTGTGTACAAATCCCTTCATGGCTTGGTCCCACTCTAGATCTAACTTCCTCCAGCTTTACCACCACACCCAATGTGGTGAGATTGCAATTAAAAGCTGCAATGGAGAGCTGAATAGCTGCAGCAGCTCTATTCACTAATAGGAGGTAGTGTTCTCAAATGCTTAGACTCCAATTTTTGTCCCCATACCTGAATATAATGGTCTCCATCTCTCAAAGTATGATGGACAAGCGACGCAATATCAAAGTTGGCAACCTGTCCAATCTCATCTTTCGGGCAGCCAACAAACTATGTAGAGAAAGAGTCCTTTTTTGGTGTTATGTGTCTTGATGATCTACTCCCCCCCCGCCCCGTTTTTACGCAGAATATTCCTTTAAACTCAGATCCCTAGATGGAATAAAATGTATTATTTTAGCGTATACAGAATGTTCCTGTGGAGTATTTCATGCATGATTGGTGTGAATTAAATAGTTTGACCAATTGAAAACCACAGCTTAAATTAATTTTGTATGTTGGCTGCAGGTTAACAAGTTTTTAAACAATTCTTCAAAATAAATCCATGGCGGCTCTTGTAACTCACTGGAGCAGTGGGAGGTTTGAGCCTCAATTCTTGTTTCAAATTGAAAGTTTGCAATGTACTTATGTTATAATAATGTAATAAAAATGTAAAAGTGACTTTCTTTTATGCAGGACTTGAAGAGATACCTTTACAAACAGTTGCCTAGGTAAGAGTATAAATCAATCTTTCCTTCTCTCTGATCTGCGTTTCCATTTCTAACTTTTCTTCAGTTCATTTCTGATTGGCTAATACCTTAGTTACTACCCTAACCGCACATTAATAATCCCCGTACTATTAATTCATTAATTAAGCCTTTATATTTCTTAATTGCTATCTTTCTTTGCACTTCTTTATCTTCTAAACTTGTTTCCTCTTGGACTACTAAAGTCACTTTCTCATCTTTTGTGGCCATTTTATAATCAAAATATTACAAATTTAAAACCTGTAACGTGGGGAGTACAGATCGGCCGGTTTCAGCAGTAAACTCAAAGCAGTTCCCCGGCTTTTTTGCGACCTTGAGGTAGCGATTTTCTCACCGTCCCCTGCCTCAATCTATAATACACAAGAACTTGCGTTCCATCTACAAGTGCCAGCTGTTCACTAATACTGTTGGAGAAACCAGCTTGGAGCGGTTGTCTCTATGCCAGTAATTATTATTCTAAACGCAGAGTCTTAGTTTTATTTTAGGAAATAATACTCACAGACAGCACACACGACAGTGCGAAGGCTATGGGACACCTCGCATTACAGGTGCTGAGTTCGGTTGCAGGGTGATTAGCCCGCCGGCTCTTCCCTATCTTACAATGATCTCGCTTTTTAAGCTCGGCTAAAAGGCCATTACATCACCGCCTCGATGACCTTCATTCTTGGTTTTACAGCTAGCGTACAACAACTCCGCATTCTAGGGAGTAGGTCTCATAACAGAAGCTGTCCTTACAAGTACAGAAAAGTAAAGATATACTCACCAAATGGATAGACATATCTATTTGAAGATTGGTACTAGCCAAGGCTATCTTGTATGGCAACAATCGATACAGCCATGGAGCTGATTCGTTGAAACTCTGCAGTTACTGTCTGTTTCAACAGATTCTGCAAAACTGTCTATTAATTACAAAATGGAGTTCTGAACATAAAATGGATTCTTTAATAAAAAATGTCCTGCTAGATTTCCTAATGCCCTCTTTCCCCCCGCCCCCCCCCCTCCCTTTCCCCTCCCATTCTGCTGCATGCATGTTGTCTGTCTGAACAGCTGCATTGCCTCTGCTTGTTTTCTGTCTCATCAAAGGAGATGAGTTGGGTGAATGCTGGTTGGAACGTTAGCAGTCCCTCCCTCCTTAGTGCCGGTGAAACTGCTCTGTAACCAGCATAGCCACACTGACATTAAGGAGGATGGGCAGCTCCACTCCCTAACTGCACTCACCTAACTTTTCACCGTTGGGAAGAGTAGAATTAGTGCCACACTTTGGACTGAGGGAGGGTAGGTTTGCAATGTATGTGGGAGGTCACTATTGGGACTCATTCTCTCCCCTTCCCTCACAGAGGCATTGACTCTTTGCTGGGTGTTGTGCAAATGACCATTATTCACGTGTGAGCCACCGTCGCTGTTAGTTTGCCGTCATTAGCCACCGCAAAATCCGGCCCAACATATTTAAAATTGTTATTTGTTAACACTCGACAACATTGCAAGCTTTGACTTCTCATTAGTTCTGTGTGTCTTTTATTACAATTTTTCAATGAATAAAATCCTATTGTGCAATAATTTCATAAATTGTTCTAATTCTAATACAAATGTAGAGATGCCTGATCAGTAGACTGCAAATAAATTTGCGCCATTGTTTTACAGTGTCGAGGGCCTTCATGCCATTGTAGTATCTGACAGAGATGGAGTGCCTGTAATTAAAGGTAATTTATAGCTGCTTGTTAAACCTGCCCTTTTACTGTGATCTTCTAACTTATCAGTCATTGCATTATGGTCCTTATTCATAATTTGGATTGGCTCCTCATCTATTTGGAAGGACTACTGCAATGTCCAAATAAACTTCAAACTAGATAGTAGAGGTTGAAAATTAATATACTTTACCTCATCCCGATTATATAAAATTAGTTACAACACTGAAATAGTCTGCCCAAACCCAGTCGGGGTGAAATTCAACATTGGCAGGGGGTACAAAGCACATTTATATAAATGCATTTATATAGCGCCTTTCATGTCCTCCGCGCTTTACACCCAATGAATTACTTTTGAAGTAGTCTATTGTAAAGGCAAATGAGAGATCCTATGAACAGCAACTGAGAATGAACATTTTGTTTTTGGCAGCACTGGTTGAGGGAGAAATGTTGGCCAGGAGGCGGGAAGAACTCCCTGCTCCTCTCCCAATAATGCAGTGGGATGTTCGACGTCCATCTGAGAAGACAGTACCTCTCGTCAGTGCTGTACTGAAGTGTCAGCCTAGATTATGTGCTCAGATCCATAATGGAGCTTGAATCCACAAGCTCGGGGAGGGAAACAAGAGAGTGCTACCAAACTATCCAAACTGACACTACTGTGCTCTTGTTCGGTGGATTGGACTTTTACTTAAAAAAATTCCTTCCCAGCTTATGATTTATTAATTTTTGGTCCATGATCTCTATTAGCAAGATACTCCGGACACTGATTTTTTAAAATATATTTGTTCATGGGATGTGGGCGTTGCTGGCAAGGCCAGCATTTATTGCCCATCCCTAGTTGCCCTTGAGAAGGTGGTGGTGAGCCACCTTCTTGAACCACTGCAGTCCGTGTGGTGAAGGTACTCCCACAGTGCTGTTAGGGAGGGAGTTCCAGGATTTTGACCCAGCGACGATGAAGGAACGGCGATATACTTCTAAGTCAGGATGGTGTGATTTGGAGGGGTACTTGGAGGTGGTGGTGTTCCCATGCGCCTGCTACCCTTGTCCTTCTAGACGGAAGAGGCCACGGGTTTGGGAGGTGCTGCCGAAGAAGCCTTGGCGAGTTGCTGCAGTGCATCTTGTAGATGGTGCACACTGCAGCCACGGTATGCCGGTGGTGGAGCAAGTGAATGTTTAAAGTGGTGGATGGGGTGCGAATCAAGCGAGCTGCTTTGTCTTGGATGGGGTCGAGCCTCTTGAGTGTTGTTGGAGCTGCACTCATCCAGGCAAGTGGAGAGTATTGCATCACACTCCTTACTTGTGCCTTGTAGATGGTGGAAAGGCTTTGGGGAGTCAGGAGGTGAGACACTCGCCGCAGAATACCCAGCCTCTGACCTACTCTTGTTGCCACAGTATTTATGTGGCTGGTCCAGTTAATTTTCTGGTCAATGGTGATCCCCAGGATATTGATGGTAGGGGATTTGGCGATGGTAATGCCGTTGAATGTCAAGGGGCGGTGGTTAGACTCTCGTTTGTTGGAGATAGTCATTGCCTGGCACTTGTTTGGTGCGAATTGTACCTGCCACTTATCAGCCCAAGCCTGAATGTCGTCCAGGTCTTGCTGCATGCAGGTATGGACTGCTTCATTATCTGAGGAGTTGCGAATGGCACTGAACACTGTGCAGTCATCAGCGAACATCCCCACTTCTGACCTTATGATGGAGGGAAGGTCATTAATGAAGCAGCTGAAGATGGTTGGGCCTAGGACACTGCCCTGAGGAACTCCTGCAGCGATGTCCTGGGGCTGTAATGATTGACCTCCAACCACCTTCCTTTGTGCAAGGTATGACTCCGACCAGTGGAGAGTTTTCCACCCCGATTCCCATTGACTTCAGTTTTACTTGGGCTCCTTGATGCCACACTCGGTCAAATGCTGCCTTGATGTCAAGGGCAGTCACTCTCACCTCGCCTCTGGAATTCATCTCTTTTGTCCATGTTTGGACCAAGGCTGTAATGAGGTCTGGAGCCAAGTGGTCCTGACGGAACCCAAACTGGGCATCAGTGAGCAGGTTATTGGTTGACTTGCTGGATTGGTTTACAGTGTCAGCCGTGGCTCAGTGGGTAGCACTCTCACCTCTGAGTCAGGAGGTTTGGGTTCAAGTCCCACTCCAGAGACTTGAGCTCAAAAATCTCGGCTGATATTCCAGTGCAGTATTGAGGGAGTGCTGCGCTGTCAGAGGTGCCGTCTTTCGGATGAGACACTAAAGCGATGCCCCGTCTGCCCTTTCAGGTGGATGTATAAGATCCCACGGCACTATTTCCATGAAGAGCAGGGAGTTCGCCCCGGTGTCCTGGGGCCAATATTTATCCTGCAATCAATATCACTAAAACAGATTATCTGGTCATTATCACATTGCTGTTTGTGGGAGCGTGCTGTAACGCGTTTCCTACATTACAACAGTGACTACACTTCAAAAGTACTCCATTGGCTGTAAAGCACTTTGGGACATCCTGAGGTCGTGAAAGGCGCTGTAGAATTGCAAATCTTTTTTTTCTTTTTTACTGGAGATGCTCTTCTAACTTTTCCTCGTGAGTTAAAAAGCATTATTCATATAACACTCCATTTCATGAGTGAAGGAGACCTGACCCAACTTAAGAAAGAAAAGACTTGCATTTCTCCAGCGCCTTTCACGACCACCGGACGTCTCAAAGTGCTTTACAGCCAATGAAGTACTTTTTTTGGAGTGTAGTCACTGTTGTAATGTAGGAAACTTAAGCTAATTGAAGCAGGGAATTTGGAGTGACTGACGAACCATACTTGAACCCATGATTTGGCGATTGTCAGTCGAGAGTTCAACCCTTTGTGAGACGGCACTAAAACAATAATTATGATTCGAGTTCTGTTTTCAGAGCTTTGAAACATCTTACAATTTTCCCCACCCCCAGTTAGAATACCGTTGCTGGTGCGTGAATAGCGATGAGGTTTTCTGTTTTGATGGAGTGTTTTCTTAATGTGCTTTTCTGTGTTAACCTTCATTTGTGCCAGTGGAGCAGTAAAAATTAATAATTCATAACCTCGGCCCCTACCACACATATATATATCTCCACCCTTTTGGTTTGTGCCTTTTCCCTTTTTTTTCTCTCTCTCCCTCACGGCAGCTGTCTTTCATTCTGCCAGCATTTCACACTTCACACTTCTGAGCCATCTTTTGTTTCTTAACCTGTCCTATTACCATCTCGTCTTGCCTTGAGCATCTCTTAATGTCTCTACTCATCACAGACCACCCCTTTTGTTCTTTTATTCCTTCCCCCCCAGCCTCCCCCTTGCTTTTTTATCTGTTTCATTTCCTGCTTTTTTTCCTCAGTTCTGACGAAAGGTCTTCGACCTGAAACGTTAACTCTGTTTCTCTCTCCACGGATGTTGCCTGGCCTGCTGAGTTTTTCTAGCGTTTTCTGTTGTTGTTTCAATTTTCCAGCATCCGCAGTATTTTGCTATAGTAAAAATTAATTGTTCCCATGGGTTGTTTTCCTTCAGTCGCTAATGATAATGCACCAGAACATGCACTGCGGCCCGGATTCCTCTCTACCTTCGCCCTAGCAACAGATCAAGGAAGCAAGCTGGGACTTTCAAAGAACAAGAGCATCATTTGCTATTACAATACTTACCAGGTAATTTTTTTTGTTGAATCTTCTATATTTAATGAGCGCCTCACTAAAGTAGTTAGTACATGCCTCTCCTCTCATAAGGAATAGGAGCAGGAGTAGGCCATTCGGCCCCTCGAGCCTGCTCCACCATTCAATAAGATCACGGCTGATCTTTGACCTCAACTCCACCTTCCCGCACTATCCCCATATCCCTGGATTCCCCTAGAGTCCAAAAATCTATCGATCTCAGCCTGGAATATACTCAACGACTGAGCATCCACAGCCCTCTGGGGTAGAGAATTCCAAAGATTCACAACCCTCTGAGTGGAGAAATTCTCCTTATCTCAGTCTTAAATGGCCGACCCCTTTATCCTGAGACTGTGACCCCCCTAGTTCTAGGCTCTCCAGCCAGGGGGAAACACCCTCTCAACATCTACCCTGTCAATCCCCCTCAGAATCATGTATGTTTCACTGCGATCACTCTCTCCACCCCATTACATGTATTTTTCTTCTTTGAATTCAAATTGCATTTAATTTTTTTTAACTTTGGAGTCCTGTTCTAACAGACAACGTGCACTTTCTTGTTGCATGTTAAGTGTGGGTACATTTTTAACATAAAACAGTACACTGGTGGCTATATTGGTATAGTTGTACACTTTTAACAGTATTTAAAGGAGGATGCATTGGTGGCAGGGTTATCTACATTGGCACAGCAGCTTTACACACTTCTAGATCAGGATGGTTGGGTCCAATGTTCCCTCTAATTTTTTTTTTGGTGCGTGGTCCCTTTAACTGGCTGCGCAGCCCATTCAAATTTTCGCGCATGTGCTTTTATTTCCATTGAAAAGCCGGTGAGCGGCCTGCGCGGGACCTCCAGACTGCTGCGCAGCTTAGCGGGAATGTTAGTTGGGTTACTTGTGCAGTTGCAATCAGATTGTGACGTGTTTCCATCTTCTGTATTGCATCAGCAGCCTGCCCCTCCCTCTGCAGAGATATGTTGAGTATTTAAATGAGGTTTTATATTTCCTGTAGGCCGGATCAGGAATATTTATTTCCATTTTAAATTGTGGCCATTAGCAAAGTTGTACCTTTTGAGAACCTTTGTGTGCAGTCAGACTTGCTCTTGGCTCCCACCTGTGTTGGGCAGTGGAACAGCACTTGTATGCTGCAGTTATACTGCTGACCTGCAGCGGGATCAATCCTCAAAATAAACCCCCAAAATTGCCTGCTACTGTACCGCCATTCTGGCAGGGAAACAAATTGTTGACCAAGCTGTAAAGATCATCATGTTCTTAGGCAGTCCCTCGGAGCCGAGGATGACTTGCTTCCACATTAAAAATGAGTTCTCAGGTGACTGATAAGGCCAATGCGGGACCTACAGTCTCTGTCACAGGTGGGGCAGACGGTGGTTGAAGGGGCGGGAGGGTGGGGTGCTTGGGTTGATGTGCGCTCCTTGCGCTTGGCTTCCGCTTGCTCCCGGCGAAGAGACTCGAGGTGTTCGGCGCCTTCCCGGATGCTTCTCCTCCACTTTGTGCGGTCTTGGGCCAGGGATTCCCAGGTGTCGGTGGGGATGCTGCACTTTTTCAAGGAGGCTTTGAGGGTGTCCTTGAAGCGTTTCCTCTGCCCACCTGGGGCTCTCTTGCCGTGTCGGAGCTCCGATTAGAGCGCTTGTTTTGGGAGTCTCGTATCGGGCATGCGGACGATGTGGCCCGCCCATCGAAGAAGCGGTTGACAACACTACAAAATCTTAACCTTTAACAGCTGCAGGTATGGTGCAGCTTGCTGTCACCAGCAGCATGTCAAAGGTGTCAGGGCCTTAGATGGGGTACAGAGGATGATACTAGAATAATATCAGGGATGCGGGACATCACTTACAAGGAGAGACTGGAGAAGCTGGGATTGTTCTCCTTGGAGCAGAGAAGGTTAAGGGGAGATTTACTAGAGATGTTCAAAATCATGAGGGGTTGATAAAAAAAAAGTAACTAAAGGAGAAACTGTTTCCACTGGCAGAAGAGTCAGTAACCAGAGGACACAGATTTAAGATAATTGGCAAAAGAAGCAAGGGCAAGAAGAGGAGAATTTTTTTTTAAGCAGTGTGTTGTGATCTGGAACGCGCTGCCTGAAAGGGCGGTGGAAGCAGATTCAATAGTAACTTTCAAAAGGGAATTGGATAAATAATTGAAGGAGAAAAAATTTGCAGGGCTATGGGGAAAGAGCAGGGGGGAGTGGGACTAATTGGAGAGCTCTTTCAAAGAGCTGGCACGATGAGCCGAATGACCTCCTTCCGTGTTGTATCACCTCTGTCTATTAGTGAATATTTTTCTATATTTTATTGTAAGTTTAAATTTTTTTAATTTACCTGCTAAACTGGCAAAGCAGATGGTACATGTGTAGTTCTTTCAGTATACTCTTACTTGCATAATATATATTTTTTAAAGTTACAAATTTCCTTTCTTGAGCTGCTCATTTACAGTATTCATTAGTGGAAACCGGAGCTCCGGTTCAGTGGGATTTGTGCTGATATAAAGATGTCTATGGCCATGGAAGGTGTGTTCCTGTCACGGCCTGTCGAACTGTTAATCAGCCTGAGAATCTTCCCACTACTTCATGGGGGGAGAGAGTGTGAAGATATGAAAAACAAGCAAACGGTATTCATTCGCACCCTTTAATCATATAATGGAATGTTGACCTTTATAACTAGAAGGCTAGAATATAAAGGGAGAAAGTTTTGCTACAGCTACACATAGCCCTGGTTAGACCACATCTGGAGCCCTGTGTACAGTTCTGGGCATCGCACCTTAGGAAGAGGATATATTGGCCTTGGAAGATGTGCAGCCCAGATTCACCAGAATGTTACCAGGGCTCCAAGGGTTCGATTAGGAGGAGAGATTACATAAACTAGGCTTGTATTCCCTGGGCTTTAGATGGTTAAGGTTTTTAGGATTTTGCAAAGAAATTATAGGGTAGATAGAGAGAAACTATTTCCGCTGGTGGGGGAGTCTAGGACAAGGGGACTTAACCTTAAAATCAGAGCCAGGCCATTCAGGAGAGAAGTTAGGAGAAACTTCTTCACACAAAGGGTGGTAGAAGAGTGGAACTCTCTCCCACAAAAAGAAGTAGATGGAAGCTCAATTAATAATTTTAAATCTGAGATCGATAGATTTTCGTTTGCTAGACGAAGCTATTAAAGGATATGGAGCCGAGGCGGGAGGATGGAGTTAAGATACGGATCAGTCATGATTTCATTGAACTGCGGGACAGGCTCGAGGGGCTGAATGGCCTACTGCTGTTCCTATATTTAATGCATTTCTGAGGCTAGGTGCGGAAACGTGAAGCTGTATCTTTGTCCAGCATTGCTTTCGATGGAGAAACAGAACTGGTGACAGTCAATTCAATGTCGAGTTGCTGCCCATTTCAGCATTTGGCCTCAAATGAGGTAAAGCACCATTTGTTGGTAAGCTGGTTTGGTAACCATTTGGTTGAGACCTACTCATTTTATCAGATTATAGTGTTGCTTTAACATTCAGCCATTCCCTCTGGCATAGTTATCCAGTTTCATTGTAAGCGTATCACCGGGGGAGATGACCAGTCGGATCCATTAACTGGTCTTTTTTGATTGAGGTTTGACCCAAACAATGTTTTGGTTTAGTGATTTTTTTTAAAGAAAAAGAGAGACTTGCATTTCTATAGCGCCTTTCATGACCGCAGGACGTCCCAAAGCGCTTTCCAGCCAATGAAGTACTTTTGAAAGTGTAGTCACTGTTGTAATGTAGAAAACGCGGTAGCCAATTTGCGCACAGCAAGATCCCACAAACAGCAATGTGATAATGACCAGATAATCTGTTTTTAGTGATGTTGATTGAGGGATAAATATTGGCCCAGGACACCGGGGAGAACTCCCCTGCTCTTCTTCAAAATAGTGCTGTGGGATCTTTTATGTCCGCCTGAGAGACGGATGAAAGACGAATAATAATAATAATTATTTTTTCTTTCCAGGTTGTGCAGTTTAATCGGTTGCCTTTGGTAGTTAGCTTCATAGCCAACAGCAGTGCTAACACAGGTACTTCATTTTGTTTATATTATAGTGGTATATATTTTAACAGTGTGGATCGGTGTGCAATGGCCCCTCTAATTTTTTTTGGGTCACCGTGGGCCATTCAAAATTCCGCGCATACGCGGCTTTTCTATTTAAAAGCCGGCTCACCGGCTGCGTGGGACCTTCAAAGCGCTGCGCGGCTTAAAGGGAACATTGCCGGTGTGTAATGATGCTGAAGACAATTGCAATACTATTTCCATTATCATCTTACCTTATTGGTACAAAGTATATTAAAGCTACATCAAGTGCAAGTATTGTTTCAGTATCCCAAACGTGGCATGCTGCTCTTCACGGAACGTTTTTGTTACCTGCCAGGTTAGTGGACTAAGTATAGGAGCAAATGCAAATGCTTCTGTCGCTAAGAGCAATATCTGCTGTGCACAAAATTGGCTGTCGTATTCACTTACAAAGCAAGCTTAGTGGGATTCGAACCCACAACCTTCTGTCTCAGGCGAAAGTGATAGCAAACTGCTTTTGTTCCTTATTTTTCTCTAAGGAGAAATGGGGTTGGGGTGGTTTAGTCACTGACATTGGTGGTAGAATGTCTCTTGCAGTAGAATCGACTGAAATTGGTTGCAAATGCAGCTGCTCTTGTAGGTCACAGAAAAGGAAGGCTATTTTGGTGTACGGGATATGGATGGAACTTTCAGCCCGAAATTCCATGTGCACAGTTTCCTTTCTTGTCAATAAAGTTAGTGTATATGAAGTTGTACAAAATAATTTGAGGAACACCTAACCACAGCAAAGATTAAAAGATGCGTCTAAATTAGTTGTGTTGGAGTTCCTCTTTTGTGGCCTGTTTTACGCAAACTTTGTTCGTTGTTACTTCTGGAGATAAATTTATAAAATACTAGGTTGATCTCCTGACGTAATGGTGGTAAAGTAGAGACCCGAGAAGGCTATGATGGCAGAACAGTTCAAGAAACGAGCAGAGATATTGACACTTCCTTTAATGACTCACCTGGCTCAATGTGTTCTGATATTGCAATGGGTTTCACTAGACCAAGTGAAGAGCAACACATAAATGTATGTAGGATTCAGAGCTGTGACAGTTGGAATACTGCTATCCTGAAAACATCTATTTTTAAATTTGTTTTTACAACAACTTGCATTTAGATAGCACCTTTTAAGGTAGTAAAACGTCCCAAGGCGCTTCACAGGAGTGTTCTAAAACAAAATTTGTCACCGAGCCACATAAGGGGATATTGGGGCAGGCTTGGTCAAAGAGGAAGGTTTTGAGGAGCATCTTAAAGGAGGAGAGAGAGAGGCAGAGAGGGTTAGGGAGGGAATTCCAGAGCTTAGGGCCTCGGCAGCTGAAGGCACGGCCGCCAATGGTGGAGCGATTAAAATCGGGGATGCTCAAGAGGCCAGAATTAGAGGAGCGCAGAGATCTGAGGGTTTTGGGTCTGGAGGAGATTACAGAGATCGGGATGTTGAGGTTTATTTTGGAGACTATATAACATGAATAGGAAAACCTGGGGGGAGAAAAGAGCAACTAGTGATCCCTATGACTAGTTTTATATCCAATTTTAATCCAGGTTAATTAGAATCCGTCTCAACCTTTGTGTTTAGGTTGTCCAGGCCACAGATATATCTGCCAGCCATTCGCGGCAATATTAATTTTGTTCAACTTGGGAGCAGAGGGAGTCAGACAGCAGGCATATTTGATTTAAATCCGTTTCTTAGGTTATTTACTGTTTCTACAATTTATAATTCGCAATACTGTAATATTCTTGCATGACCTGGAATGCTCTGCCCTGCCAAGTGCAACCTGGATCTGTACGCCCAAATGATGGCTTGGTCTTTCCAGTCTACATCTAGAGTTGACCAGCAATCCAGTCCTAACCTCCCTGATCTGCCACTGGCTCCTCTTGTCTGACGACAGCAATTTCACCCATTTTCTTGGAACTTTTATAACCAGCTTGTGGCTGGTTTTCTTCCTTATCTTATTTTCAAACATTCTCAAAGTCTTTTCATCTTGTTTTTAAACCATCTTCAAGGTCTTGTGCTTAGTACTTTTCCATTAGTTCATTATTTTCATTCTTATTGAAGCTGTTAGAACTGCAACCCAAATTCTTCCATTACAAGCACATACTTTTTTTTAATTGGCATGGTAGTAACCCTTTTCATGTAGTCCAATTTCTACCAAAGTTTAATTTTAGTTAACCTTGCACAACGATTCATAATAAACAGACATCTATAATACACAACATTCGATCTTGACTATTTGCGGCTTGTAACTAATTAGTTCTTTTAAAGCAATAAAATATAAAGAAACACATAAATTCCATTGGTAGGTAAATTGAAGATGAGCCTATGATCTCACCATAAGCTCTAGGTGCATAAATGGTTACCTCGACAACCTCAGCTCATTCAAAATTCCGCTGCCTGTATCCTATCCCATCCTGCACCAAGTCCCACTTGCCCATCGCACCAATCCTCGTTGACCTACAGTGGCTGAAATTTTCAATTCTTAAACTTGTGTTTCAATCCCTCCATGGCCTTGCCCCCCCCCCCCCTGCGGAAAAGCTGTGCCGATTAGTATGCTTCTGCATTTAACATAAGAAATAGGAGCAGGAGTAGGCCAATCGGCCCCTCGAGCCTGCTCCGCCATTCAATAAGATCATGGCTGATCTGATCCTAACCGCCAATCTACTATCTATCACAGAACCATCTCCTGCATCTAACAGAATTGCACACACGAAATAGGAGCAGAATCAGGCTACACAGTCCCTGGGCCCGCTCCACTACCCACAGGGCCATGACCGATCCGAACCTAGACTCATGTCCAAATTCCTGCCCGCTCCCCGTAACCCTTAATGCCCTTTACTTCTAGGAAACTGTCTATTTCTGTTTTAAATTTAATTAATGTTGTAGCTTCTACAGCTTTTTGTGGCAGCATATTCCATGGACCTACCACCCTCTGAGTGAAGTAGTTCCTCCTCATCTCAGTTTTGAAAGAGCAGCCCCTTATTCTAAGACTATGTCCCCTAGTTCTCGTCTCACCCGTCATCGGGAACATCCTCCCCGCATCCACCCGATCCAACCCCTTCACAATCTTATATGTTTCAATAAGATCGCCTCTCATTCTTCTGAATTCCAATGAGTAGAGTCCCAATCTACCCAACCTCTCCTCATATGACCACCCCCTCATCCCTGGGATTAACCGAGTGAACCTTTTTTGCACTGCCTCGAGAGCAAGGATGTCTTTCCTTAAGTAAGGACACCAAAACTGTATGCAGTATTCCAGGTGCGGTCTCACCAATACCTTGTACAACTGAAGCAATACCTCCCTATTTTTATATTCTATCCCCCTAGCAATGAAAGCCAACATTCCATTTGCCTTCTTAATCACTTGCTGCACCTGCATACTAACCTTTTGAGTTTCGTGCACCAGGACCCCCAGATCCCTTTGCACTTCAGTACTCTCCAGTTTCTTGCCATTAAGATAATAAATTGCTCTAGGATTTTTCCTGCCAAAGTGCATCACCTCACACTTTCCAGTGTTGTATTCCATCTGCCAAATCTCTGCCCACTTACTTAGCCTGTCTATGTCCCCTTGCAGGTTTTTTATGTCCTCCTCACTCACTACTTTCCCTCCCATCTTTGTATCATCTGCAAATTTTGATATGTTACACTTGGTCCCTTCCTCCAAATCGTTAATATAGATTGTGAAGAGTTGGGGACCCAGCACTGACCCCTGTGGAACACCACTAGTTACTGAGTGCGGGTTCAATGGAGGCCTGCAATGAGATATGTTTAGAGCTTTGGGGCTTCAATGGGACAGAAGGAAGAACAAAGCATAGAGGCAGGAAATGGAAAACAGCAGCCGTGCCTGGTCAAGCAGGGGTTGCTAACATCTGATGAATTAAAGATTAGTTGGAAGCTGATGTGAAGAGGGACAGTTGGTAGACTTAGAGAGGAGAAAGACTGGTGGGGTTCAAAAAGTGCTGCAAGTACTTCTCTTAGCAGCAGTATGCTAGTGACTGGACAGTTTGAAATCTGGTTGTTCTGATTCATAAACCACTGCTTCTCTGCCTATTTCTATTGTTGCATAAACAATGTTCTGGATAGACTCTTAAAACCAGTCTTCCAACTACATTTTACATTTACAGCTTTACCCTGGCCTTAAATCTATTTGATTTCCGGCTCTTCCCAGTTCTGATGAAAGGTCATCGACCTGAAACGTTAACTCTCTTTCTCTCTCCACGGATGCTGCCTGGCCTGCTGAGTTTTTCCAGCGTTTTCTGTTGTTACTTCCAACTACATTGTTGTAAGATTTTATCACTGGTTTACACCAGAAAAACTGGTTCTGGAAAAAGTATTGTGCATATTTAGCTAACCAACCATCTGCGAATTGAAGTGAGCTTGCCTTGAAATGAACCTTATTGCTACTTCAAGCTAGTCCTTAAATTAGTGTTTGTTTTTAAAGAATTGAGCATAATGTAGCCACCTTTCTCCAGAGTAGATTAATTTGAAGGTTGCCCCCACACTCACTGTACCTGTTTGTCAGACGATGCAGGTTTGCAGTAGGGGCAGTTCTAATGGCAGTAGCAGTTCTAATGGCAGTAGCAAGGGAGGTTGGACTGGTTCTACTTGTGGAGCATTTTCTATTTTTCTGGATGGTCTGGGTCCACTTTGTTACCTCTGGCTTGTGTGCCTGTCTTTGCGGTATCTGTTATGTCTGGCTGCATCAAGAGCTTTGGGGACCTCCTGGAAAAAGCTGCTTTCTGCTAAATCTCTTCCCTCCTCCACCCCTAACTATGACTTGCTGCTTCCTTTTGTTTCACTATTTTACACTCAGCCTTTGTGTTTTTTCTTTTGTGTCTCCATTACTCTCCCCTCATTCTCTCTGAAATTATAAACTTAAGGTCATCCAAAACTCTGCTGCCCCGTGTCCTAACTCGCGCCAAGTCCTGTCCACCCATCCCCCTCGTGCTCGCTGACCTACATTGGCTCACGGTTAAGCAACGCCTTGATTTTAAAATTCATAACCTTGTTTTCAAATCCCACCATGGCCTCGCCCCCCTCCTCCAGCCCTACAACCCTCTGAGATATCTTCGCTCCTCCAATTCTGGCCTCTTTCACATACCCGATTTCAATCGCTCCACCATTGGCGGTTGTGCCTTCAGCTGCCAAGGCCCTAAGCTATGGAATTCCCTCGTTCCTCTTTAAGACGCTTCTTGAAACCTACCTCTTTGACCAAGCTTATTGGTCATCTGCCCTAATACTGCCTTATGTGGCTCGGTGTCAAATTTAGTTTGATAACGCTCCTGTGAAGCGCCTTGGGACGTTTAACTACGTCAAAGGCGCTATCTAAATGCAAGTTGTTGCTGCTGTTATCTCGCACTGCCAATACTTTGGTTATTGTAGCACGCTCTGTCAGTTGTATCCTTTTCTCTCAGTGTGCTTTCACAATAGGATCAGGGCAGTGGAAGCAGAGCTGCAGTGTGACAGGAGGGAGTAGGAAGGGATGGAATTGTTGGCATGTGTTCCTCACGTGAGGCGGGACCTGCAGTATCTGGGTGTGGTGCTATAGCGTGGGCCCTGGGCAAGGCTCTTGATTTAGAGTACCGTTTTAAATTTAGTAGCATTGGATGAGTAAAGAGCTGGTGGCTGTATCCCTATATTTTTTCACTGCAATTTCATTAGGCAAATGTTTTTGGGAGAGAGATTTGAAGAATATGATTGGTCACGTTTGCCTAAATTAAAGGGGGAAAATACACAACCAATGAGGAGGAAAGATATTAACGAGTTACTTTTTAAAATGAGATTGCTAGCGATGTTCCCTGTGAGCTGCGCTTTGTTCTGCGCAGCCTGTTTCTTTTAATGCGTGGTGTTTACAATGTAAAAGCCGGTGAGCGGCCTGCACGGGTACCTTTCAGATACTTTGCGACCGCGCGCGTGCACCTTAGCAAGAATATTGATTGCAAGATGTGTACAGAAAAATCAACATGGGGAGAAAATGTATGTTTTAATAGAAAGCAAGTATTGTTGCATGCACGTGAGGATCTGTGAGGTGATGTCTATGTTTGCATCATCCCTTTATAAGGAAATTGCTCAATAGTTAAAAATGGGGCAGCAATAGAGCCGTTAAGAAAAGAGGGCAAAGAGGCATATCAAAATCCGCAGATATGAAAATAGGGAGTGAGATTAACTGATGAGGACTAAGCAACTTCAGGAAGACATGCGGGTTCGTAGCGTGGGCAGCTAGATGTCAGATGAAGTTTAATTCAGATAAAGGTGAGGTGATACATTTTGGGAAGATGATTACAGAGAGGACGTAAACTGCAAAACATTAACAGAGAGGAGACCTAGGAGTTCCGAGAGACAAATCTTTAAAAGTGAGAGGGCAAGTTGATAACTCTAACTCTAAAGCAAGTCAGCATATGGACCCCTAGGTTTTAATAAATGTGGATACAGAGTACAAAAGCAATGTTACAATTAGAATATTGTCCATTTTTGGGCACCTTAATTTAGGAAATATGTCAAAAGCCATGGAGAGGATCTGAAGTGATTCATTATTTGATACGAGGGATGGGAGCCCTTAGTTATGAGAGATTAGAGAAACTGGGGCACTTTCATCAGAGCAAAGAGGATTAAGAAGAGATCTGAAAGAAATGTTCAAAATTGAGGGGTTTTGAAGCAAATAAGGAACCATTGCTTCTGCTGGTTGGTAACCAGAGGGCATCAATTTAAGATCATCGTCAAATAAACAGAGAGCTTTGAAGACATGTTTCTAATGCAGGGACTTGTTAGTTTCTGATGGGGCATTCTATAACCTGTGATGGAAGCAAAATCCATAATAGCTTTTAAGAGGGAAGTGATCTGAACAAGAAAAAATTAAAAGGTTGTGGGGGAAAAGCAAGGGAACGGATGAATGAATATCTCTCAGCCCTAGCACAGGTATGAGGGGTCAAATGGCCGCTGTGCATTTTGCTGCTTTTTAACCGTGCTGTTTTCTGTCTTGAAAGGGTTGATTGTCAGTTTGGAGAAAGAACTGGCACCGTTGTTTGAAGAGTTGCGGCAGGCTGTGGAAGTTTCATGAAGCATAGCAGCCAGAAAATACACCGTCTCGAAGATTGTGAACTTATTGGCAAGTCATTAGTGCAGCATACAGTTCCCAGATATTTGCTCATTTGGATGGTGGTCTTAAAAGCAATTCATCAAGTTTAATGCTTCTTAAACGGAGAAGTGGATTATACACGGCTTTCCTCCTGAGCTCCAGTTGATGGTTTTCCCTGCTCAACACCTCACTACCACTAATAATTTGTGGGGCTTCTTTAAGACCCCAATGTTTTCCTTTGTTTATGAAATAAATTAGCATTTCTGGTATCATAATTGGATTGTCAGAACTCATGGGCTGTAATTGGCTTACTTTGGGGGCACAGGGAAGAGGAGAGAGAATCATGGCTGGCTTTAAATTACTGTTTGAATTGCATTCATTTTGGATGCACAACTGCTTAAAACTGTTTAATTATGTACTATCACCCACGTACTGTTTGGTTTTGATGTCTTTCTACTAAATGCAGAAGAACCACAAACAATTTACCGAGTGCAGTACAATTTGGAATAAAACATGAGTAATCAAAGCTGTCAAATTTGTTTCACTTTATTTCTTGATAACTTACCACAAAGTATCATGTTATGGTGTAAAATCTGTTAAATTAACACTCAATAGAGCCATTTAAATGGTATCTATACAGGCTGAACTATTCCAAAATCAAGTCAGTTGATTGCATAATTTAAAGATACATCTTTTGTACTGTTAGCTGTGTCTCCATTGGGTAGCACTCTCACCTTTGACTCAGAAGATTGTGGGTTCAAGACCCACTCCAGAGACCGGAACACAAAAGTCCAGACTGCCACTTCAGTGCTGCACTGTCAGAGGTGCCGTCTTTCGGATGAGACGTTAAACCGAGGCCCGCTCTGATGGATGTAAAAGATCCCCATGGCACTATTTCAAGTAAGAGCAGGTGAGTTCTCCTCAGTGTTCTGGCCAATATTTATCCCCCAATCAACATCACTTTAAAAAAAAAAAAACTGCTCATTTATCACGTTGCTGTTTTGGGAACTTGCTGTGTGCAAATTGGCTGCCGCATTTCTACATTACAATAGTGATTACACTCCAAAAGCAGGTCGTTGGCTGTAAAGGACTTTGGGACGTCCCGAGATTGTGAAAGGAACTATATAAATGCAAGTCTTTTCTTATACTGCTGAATGTTAGACCCACATTATCCACCAGGCAGGGGATTCATTCAGCCGGTGACCATCTCCAGCAATCATGTTGCTAATGATTAAGAATTATACTGAAAAGTTTTAGCTAGAAACAATGCATGTTAGAAAACTTATAAAAAGAGTCATGATTTTCCAGATTTGCACAAAGCTATTAAAACAAGTATGGCATAAATGTAGAATGGAGTTATTTCAAAAAGTGAAATTAACACTTATACAAGATTCAGATTTATTTGTAACATTTACATACTGTAATAGATTAACTCCATCTTTATCAATGCTTTGAGAACTACACTATTTTACATTAAGTATAAACCTGGGTGGAAAATTCTTTCCTGTGTCTAATATTCAATAAGTTATACTTGTAGATGTTGTGATTTCAAAAATGAACTCAGGATGGCAAAAGGATGTTTAGTATTCAAACTTAACCCCGTGTTGCTTTCACCCTTAATACCAGTCTATATTCAAGTGAACATGAATAGTTCCTGTATCACTTCCTTTGGTTTAGCAGGATCCCCTGTCTCTCTATTCTTCAGCTAGGATAGTGCTGGTATTGTGACAAAAAATGGAAACTTAACCCTTGGTGCAATTTCAAACTTAAAAATACAAACAAACTCACTTCAGTGATAAAATGGAGCAGTGCTAAATACTGCCAAAACATCATCTTAACTGTGGAAAGAAAATGATCTGCGATGCTACGTGGCCTACTATCTTCACAGTGTAGTTTGAGTTAGGTTAACTGAACTATTTACAACTTCCAGAATCACAGATAATACTTTTAGGGGGGGAAAAAAGCACCCCTACTAATTTTTTTTTGGCCCGTGCAGCTCCTTTAACGGGCGGAGCGGGCCGTTCAAAATTCCGCGCAGTTTTTCTATTTAAAAGCCGGCTCTGCCCGGGACCTGCAGAGTGTTGCGCGGCCAGGCAGCTTAAAAAGGGAACATTGACCCCTCTGCCATTTTAAGCTAAAACTGTATCGTCATCAAATCAAAGCCTGGACCAACTATTAGTCAACAAATGGCATTTTATTTTCAGCTGGTATTAATTTGCCCGAAGGAATTCCCGTCGCTGAAAACTTAATAAAATTGCAGTGCTTTTAGTTGGTGAGTATGTCAAAAAATGCAATTGGCATCTGCAACATTTAAAAATCCAACATTCCTTTTAAAACAATTAGGTAGGTTTCACATCCATGGATCATTATGCAAATAAACTGAACATGCACAAAAACATTTGCATCAGAACTATCTTACAAAAATGAAGTAATAGACCAGCAAATATTGTGAAATGTGGGCAGATCAGAAGCTTAAATAACATCTGTAAGAATGTAGTCACAAGATTATTTCTAGGTTAATTACTAAGCGGTGAATCATGGTTGGAGTAGAACCAGCAAGGGTATTTTGTGCTTCCAGGCAGCATTTAAACACGTACTTCCTCGTCCTTTCCACCAACGATACATACATAGAATTTACAGCAAAGGCCATTCAGCCCAAAAGGTCCGTGCCGGTGTTTATGCTCCGCACCAGCCTCCTCCCACCCTACTTCATCTCATCCTATCCGCATAACCTTCTATTCCTTTCTCCCTCGTGCTACATTCCCTTTAAATGCATCTATGCTATCTACAGTAGCGAGTTCCATGTTCTCAACACTGAAGATACTCCGTCATAATTTTAAAGATCACTAATAAGGTCACCTCCTCAGGTCTTCCCTTTTCTAGAGGAAAAGAGCCCCAGCCTGTTCAGTCTTTCCTGATAGGATGATGCCAGAACAGAGAGGTTATACCTTTCTCCAGTACTTCTATATCCTTTTTGTAATACTGTGCATAGTACTTGTAAGTGTAGGTTCTATACAAGTTTAACATAACTTCTCTGCTTTTGAATTCTATTTCTCTAGAAATGGTCCCCAGTGCTTTGTTTGCATTTTTTTTATGGCTGTTAAATTGATGTAAAACCTTGGTGCTATGCTATAATTTCAAAGAATTGTGGAAGTTAAACTACAGCAAAATTAATGGATTTTCCTTCCAAACTCCCACTCAGTTTGTAGATAGCAGTTTATCATCAAAAGCTTGTGTGTCTTTGCACACTGGAGACAATGCTTGCTGGTCAGATTTTAAGTTTTTGCTGCTTTCTTCTTTTGAGTCTGAAATCAAAATGAGAAAAATAAATTAGAGTTGTGGCTGATTTTCAGCTACTTCTAACACTAGTCTTGCTGGCCAATTCTGTGCCTACTGATGCACAAAACAAACTAGCTTTTTCCACAGGATATATTCATAGTGCAGAAAATGGAAGGGGTATTTCAGACCCTCTATTGCAAAGGTCAAAGTCATACTTGGGTAGCTTTGTTACCCCATTGTAACCGTTTACAGATGTGGCTTAGCATGTTACATTATATGAACACTTAGCCTATGGTTCAGCTAACTTCTACCAGTTCTTACAGGCTAGCCATCATGACCCCTACCTACAATGGCCAGTTGGTCCAGAGAAATTCCTTCACAATGTGATGTGGAAACATAGGCTGCGATTTCAGCTACCGAGGCGGGTCCAGTGCGGTCGATGGCGGGGTGCGACCCCGCTGCTGGCTCCAGCCCGCTCTTTAGTGTGATTCTACGTTGATTGTGCTTGTTAAGCCCGCCCAGCGCATTTCCCGGCCAAGTGAAGGAAACAGGTCTGATGAAGTAATTTGATGACGCGTCATCAGCCGGTTTCCTTAAAGGGACCATGTGCAAATTGATTTGACAGTTGTGCCGTCAGTGTTCTACAGCATTGAGGTGCTGCAAACACTGCAGAGCACGGCTGCACCCAGGACTCCCTCCATATGCTTATGGAGGCCCTCTTCCCTTCCCATGGGCGGAGCAGACCTCCCCAGGAGCTCAACGCAGCCTCGTTGAACATTGCACAGGAGGACAGAAGCGGGGATGTCGTTAGGAGGACCGGGCTGCAGTAGCGCAAACCTTTCAATGATCTCAGTAGATCATGAAACGTTACTGCAAAGCCACACTCAACCTCATTCTGCTGTGCCACTCATCACATTCCCATCACTCTGCCTTGCCTTCCCCACCTTACTCCTGCATATCCTTACTCACACCAACTTACCTCCACCCATCCCTCTCTATCTACATTATCACATCTCCATCTCACTAGCCACCCCTCACACTCGCCCTCATCCTAGTTCAATCATACCAACTAACAACACAACGGTCACTTGGGTGTTTTAGCCAATGTTCATGTGAAGTTTCTGTTAATGTGCTGTCAAACATTGAAATCTTTATTTTCAACACTTTGCGTTCTTGGACAGGTGTGTGTGTACCTTTGGAAGTGGCTTAGTGAGTTGCAGTGACTGGTGAGACACAGTGGTACACCCCCAGGCCCCGCAATGAGTGTGAAAGGAATGGCTTGGGCATTGTAGGGATGCGTTTTGGTGTTGGTGTGGGGTGGTGCCAACCTGGCGCATCATGTGGGAGCCAGGGTGTACAGCGTCAAGTGGTAAATCTGGCTATGGTGAGGCCATCGCTGTCGTCCCAGACAGCAATGCGGTTGCGTACTGATGCCCTATCAGTTGATTGCGGAGAAGGTTGGTGGTTTTGGGGCTGATCATGGTGGAATTCTGAGGACCAAGGTGAGATAGTTTCAAGGGCACCGATGCTGATGTAATAGATGGCAGGTGAAGTTGAGATGACAGAAGTGATCTGTCAATGGTCAGAGAGGTTGTTCCAGTGAGATGGCACTGGATAGAGTTTGCTCCAAACACTTGCAAGCTACATAAAGCTCAATACGTCTTCCAAATGCAGCAAGTAACAGTTTCTGAGCTTGGAAAGTGAACAGCTGAGAGATGGGAGCTTTTATAGCACTTTTGCAGCTGTCAAGTAATTAGATAATTCAGTGCTGAATCCACTCGCGTCTGAGCTGACGTGATCCCCGAGCAGCATATAACCCATGGGGGAAACTCGTAAAATTGAAAGGTAAGCTTAAAATAGTATTTAAGTGCCTCTTAATCTCTTAATGATCTAAATTGCCTCCCCCGCCACTTGGTGTCTGGTCTGTTCAGTGATGACAGACTCGACATCTGGGAGACTAGCGTGGAGGTGGGTTGACAACGGGTTCCTGACTCGGTCATTTTTTTTTTCTCCCCACACCTGACCCGCCATCGATCGTGCCTGCTGACTCCCCGAAAAATTCCCCTCAAAGAATGATACAGCACAGAAAGAGGCCATTTGGTATCTTTGGTAGGGCTATCCAATTAGTCCCACTCCCCTGCTCTTTCCCCATAGCCTTGTAAAAATATTCCCTTCAAGTATTTATCGAATTCCCTTTTGAAAGTTACTATTGAATCTGCTTCCACCGCCCTTTCAGGCAGCGCATTCCAGATCACAACAACTCGCTGTGTTAAAAAATGTTTCCTCACGTCCCCTCTGGTTCTTTTGCCAATCACCTTAAATTGGTGACCTCTGGTTACCAACCCGTGTGCCACTGGAAACAATTTCTCCTTATTTATTCCATCAAAACCATTCATGATTTTGAACATCTCTATTAAATCTCCCCTTAACCTTCTCTGCTCTAAGGAGAACAATCCCAGTCTCTCCACATAACTGAAGTTCTTCATCCTTGGTACCATTCTAGTACATCTCTTCTGCACCCTCTTGGCATCCTTCCTAAAGTGTGGTGCCCAGAATTGGACACAATACTCCAGCTGAGGCCTAACTAGGTGTTTTATAACAGCACTGAGACTTGAATTAACTGCAAGTGAGGGGGGAGTTCCATGTTGTGGGGTTCCCGATAGCAGATCAGTCGCAGGAGGTGCCGACTGGCCACGGTAAATGCTGAAGATCAGCTTCTCAGAACCTGACGGTGAAGCACATTGGATCCCTGACATGGTGCCCATCATTCACTCCCTCCGCCACCGGCGCACTGTGGCTGCAGTGTGAACCCATCTACAAGATGCACTGCAGCAACTCGCCAAGGCTTCTTCGACAGCACCTCCCAAATCTGTGATCTCTACCGCCTAGAAGGACAAGGGCAGCAGGCGCACCACCACCTCCAAGTCACACACCATCCTGACTTGGAAATATATCGCCGTTCCTTCATCGTCGCTGGGTCAAATCCTGGAACTCCCTCCCTAACAGCACTGTGGGAGCACCGTCACCATACAGACTGCAGCGGTTCAAGAAGGCAGCTCACCACCACCTTCAAGGGCAACTAGGGATGGGCAATAAATGCTGGCCTTGCCAGCGATGCCCACATCCCACAAATTAATTTTTTTTTTTTTTAAAAAGCCACCCTCAAACTTCACTTCTGCTTTTCAAGAAAAGCCCCATAAAAATAAACTTGGAACTAGGAAGGATGTCAAGACCTTGGGGAGGGTGAGGAGGAGATTTATTGGAATGGTACTGGGGATGAGGGACACTAGAGAAGCTGGGGTTGTTCTTCTTAGAGCAGAGAAGGTTATGGGGCGATTTGATGGAGTAAATAAGGAGAAACTGTTTCCAGTGGCAGAAGGGTCGGTAACCAGAGGACACAGATTGAAGGTGATTGGCGAAGGAACCAGGGGGGGAGATGAGGGGAATTCCTTTTAACGCAGTGAGTTGTTGTGATCTGGAATGCGCTGCCTAAAAGGGGCGGTGGAAGCAGATTCAATTGTAACTTTCAAAAGGGAATTGGATAAATACTTGAAGGGGAAAAATTTGCAGGGCTCTGGGGAAAGAGCAACTAATTGGATAATTCTCAGAGCCGGTACAGGCACAACGGGCTGAATGGCCTCCTTCTGTGCTGCATCATTCTATGATTTTCCTGTCTGTCTCTTTACAGCTACTGATTGACCTGCTGTGTATTTCCAGTAGTTTGTGTTTTTAAGAAGCCAAACACTCTACATTTTCTAGACAGTGTAACTGAGAGGTATGGAGGCAATAAAGGACTTAGTAGACAGACTAATTCATTATCCCGGTCGCCTGTCACTTTAATTCACCGCTTCACTCCCACTCTGACCTCACCGTCTTCGGCCTATTACACTGCTTCCACGGAAGCTCAGCGTAAGCTCGAGGAACAGCACCTCATCTTTCGTTTAGGCACGCTACAGCCCTCTGGACTCAATATCAAGTTCAACAATTTTAGATCATAACCTTAGCCCCAATCACATTTATATTTTATTTTTTCATCCACCCTTTTATTTGGCCCCCCTCCCCCCCTCTTTTTTTTTCCCCTCCTAGAAGCTGGTAGCTGTCCTTCATTCTGCCAGTGCATTTCACACTTCTTTCAGCCTTAACTTGTCACATTAACACCACCTCTTGCCTTGAATGTCTCTTAAGATCTCAATCTCTCCTTTTGTTCTTTCATCCCCTCCCCCTTTTCCCAGCTTTGTCCTTGCCTTAAATCTATTTGATTTCCTGCTGTTTCCAGTTCTGACGAAAGGTCTTCGACCTGAAACGTTAACTCTGTTTCTCTCTCCACGGATGCTGCCTCGCCTGCTGAGTTTTTCCAGCGTTTTTGTTGTTATTTCGGATTTCCAGCATCTGCAGTATTTTGCTATCTAATTCATTATCCAATTGACTTAAGATGTCTCCAGAATGGATAACCATTCGTGCTCAATTCTGCGCATTAGAATGAGATGGACATTTCAAGCACTACTTTATGGGTATGCAAGGGGTTTACAGAATTCCTGTGTTACAAAATTTGGAGTTCTTCAAATTAAAATTCTTGGGAGCCAGAAGGGTTTTGTGTTGTGATGTGGAGATTTCTCGGTTGTGACTTCTCGGTTTTGTGTTGGACTGAGGAGGGAGAGCTTTTTCTTAGAAGCCAGGCTGGAATATTCTACCTCATTTTAACCAGTGGCCCATACCCTTCAGTTCAAGCACCATTAGTCCATAACTTCCTAAAACATTACCCTCCCCCCACGCCGCTGTGAAAGGTGTTTACAGCAAGGGTTCCGCTCTCTGATTTTGGATTCTGGTGCCAGAGCAGCATTGTGTTGGAATTGTTGTGCTGTGACAAGTTACTGTCACAGCACAACAATGCTAACATGCTGCTGCTCTCAGTTGTAGTTGAGAGGCAGCTGCATGTCAACAGTAGCCATTAATCCTCTTCAAATCATGTAATGTTTACCTCAAATTCTACTTTGAGCAGTAGATGCCATTGCCATAATTTACAAAGCACCCAACAATGTCACGACTCCAGGGACTCTTCAAACTCAACCACTTAACTTAAAGTAGACACTTACCAGTTTCCATCGTATTAACTTGATCCATTCATCAGCTTCAACCCCTGTCTTTGTGCACAAATAATACGTTCTTTCAGGAAATACTAAACTGTAAAGAGAAGGAAGGTTTAGCAACATATCTTTGATAGAACTTTAAGCAAAATATTGATGGCTTATTCTGTGCATTAGGAGGAAGAGTTACAATTTGAGGGTTTTTGTTTTAAGTTTATTCGGGTTCAATTCCAAATTACTTACTCAAGTCAGCAGATAGCAGATTTTGTTAAGAACAAGAAATTGCCCTGCTTTAAATACATTTTTGACTGCTCAGAAGTTTGTGGGTTCAAGTCCCACTCCAGAGACTTGAGCACAAAAATCTAGGCTGACACTCCCAGTGCAGTACTGAGGGAGCGCCGCACTGTCGGAGGTGCTGTCTTCTCTCTCAGGTGGACGTAAAAGATCCCATGGCACTATTTCGAAGAAGAGCAGGGGAGTTCTCCCCGGTGTCCTGGCCAATATTTATCCCTTAAAATCAACATTACTAAGAAAACAGATTATCAGATCATTATCACATTGCTGTTTGAGGGAGCTTGCGGTGCGCAAATTGGCTGCCGTGTTTCCTACATTACAACAGTGACTACACTTCATTGACTGTAAAGCGCTTTGGGACGTCCTGTGGTCGTGAAAGGCGCTATAGAAATGCAAGTCTTTTAGTCTCTGAGCTGAGCACCACTCCACAGCCAAGTAGACACATCTGCCAGTGGCACTCATGGTGGCATTTCAGGAGTTGTTTGAGAGCAGGATAGGTCGATTGGGCCTAGATATTTCTTTCCCCTTAACCTTTGCGGAATCGCACCTCTTTAATGACGTTCCAGACGCTCTGGAATACTGTGTGCATGGGGAAACATGGAAGAGACTCTCCTCCTTCATAGTTACTTAGTTAGAAGCCAGGTTGATGGACAGAGAGAGAGAGACTCATTTCATATTCCTTACCAGAAACAATTAATCTTTTCTTGTGAATAGTCAAATTGTACCCCAGTACATTCCGTTAGATCCAGAGTCTTAATTGGTTCTGTAGACTGCAGAGTAAATAAAACATAGAAATACATTTTACACAGCTATTATTTAATTGGTACAGATATTTCCCTTAATGTTGGTCTTGCATTATGCGTATCTAGTTTACAAGATTCCTATCTGGTCTGTGCCTCAATGCAGGGAGTAGCACTACCATGTCTTCGAGCAGGAATATTCTAAATTGTAACGCAATGTCATCAAACATTCTGTGGCGAGAATCATTTTCTGACTGATTAAACAACTGTGTGACCCAATCCCTACAAATGAAAATAGTTCTAACATCTGGGAAATAGATCAAGCCCACATTAAAAAAAAACAATTACAGGTTACTCCTGTTAATTCAAATCGATTTTTACACTTAAAAAATCTGAATCTTTAGTGTCAGCCATGGCTCAGTGGGTAGCACTCTTGCCTCCGAGTTAGAAGGTTGTGGGTTCAAGTCCCACTCCAGAGACTAGAGCACAAAAATCTAGGCTGACCCTCCCAGTGCGAGTACTGAGGGAGTGTTGCACTGTCGGAGATTAAACCGAGGTCCCGTCTGCCCTCTCAGGTGGACGTAAAAGATCCTCCAAAGAGCAGGGGAGTTCTCCCCAGTGTCCTGGCTAATATTTATCCCTCACCCAACACCTAAAAACAGATTATTTGGTCATTTATCACATTACTGTCTGTGCTGCACAGTCGGAGGTGCCGTGTTTCGGATGCAACAATAAGCAGAGGCCCATCTGCCTGCCTGCTCAGGTGCACGTAAAAGATTCTGTGGCACAATTTGAAGAAGAACACATCATCTCGAGCCATCTTTTGTTTCTTCACTTGTCCCATTACCTCTCCTTTTGCCTCGCACTATCATCCCTTGTGCGTAACTGAGCTGTGTAGACCAAGAAAGCCCTAGTTTCGATGGTCGGTCAGTCCTGCGTTAGAGAATCCCAGGGTCCAGTGGTAAGAAAGAACTCACATTTAAATAGTGCCTTTAATAACCACAGACGTCCCCAAAGTGCTTCAAAGACAATGAAATACTTTTGAAGAATAGTCACTGCTGTAATGTAGGGAAACGCGGCAGCCAATTTGCAAACGGCAAGGTCACACAAACAGCAATAAGACAAATGCCCAGATAATCTGGGGTTTTTTTTTTAAAAAGTGATGTTGGTTGAGGAGAAGAATGTTGACATTCCGATTGCCGCCACCTCCCCACACTGGGGATAACTCCCCCGCTCTTCTTCAAAATAGCGCCATGGGATCTTTTACGTCTGCCCAAGAGAGCAGACGGGGCCTTGGTTTAACATCTCATCAGAAAGACGGCACCTCCGACAGTGCAGCACTCCCTCAGTAATTACATATATAGAAGTACATAGAATTTCCAGCACAGAAACAGGCCATTCGGCCCAACTGGTCCGTGCCAGTGTTTATGCTCCACACGAGCCTCCTCCCACCCCTCTTCAGCATAACCTTCTATTCCTTTCTCCCTCATGCGCTTAAGTAGCTTTCCCTTAAATGTGTCTATACTATTCGCCTCAACCACTCCCTGTGGTAGCGAGTTCCACATTCTCACCACTCTCTGGGTAAAGAAGTTTCTCCTGAATTCCCTATTGGATTTATTAGTGACTGTCTTATATTTATGGCCCCTAGTTCTGGTCTCCCCCACAAGTGGAAACATCTTCTCTACCTCTGCCCTATCAAACCCCTTCATAATTTTAAAGACCTCGATCAGGTCGCCCCTCAGCCTTCTCCTTTCTAGAGAAAAGTGTCCCAGCCTGTTCAATCTTAAGAACATAAGAAATAGGAGCAGGAGTAGGCCAATCGGCCCCTCAAGCCTGCTCCACCATTCAATAAGATCATGGCTGATCTGATCCTCACCTCAAATCTAAAGAACACAAGAAGTAGGAGCAGGACCCGGCCACTCAGCCCCTGGGCCCGCTCCGCCACCCACAGGGCCCTGACCGATCCGAACTCAGCCTCGTGTCCAATTTCCTGCCCGCTCCCCGTAACCCCTAATTCCCTTTACTTCTAGGAAACTGTCTATTTCTGTTTTAAATTTATTTAATGATGTAGCTTCCACAGCTTCCTGGGGCAGCAAATTCCACAGACCTACTACCCTCTGAGTGAAGAAGTTTCTCCTCATCTCAGTTTTGAAAGAGCAGCCCCTTATTCTAAGATTATGCCCCCTAGTTCTAGTTTCACCCATCCTTGGGAACATCCTTACCGCATCCACCCGATCAAACCCCTTCACAATCTTATATGTTTCAATAAGATCGCCTCTCACTCTTCTGAACTCCAATGAGTAGATTCCCATTCTACTCAACCTCTCCTCATATGTCCACCCCTCATCCCGGGATTAACCGAGTGAACCTTCTTTGTACTGCCTCGAGAGCAAGTATGCCTTTTCTTAAGTATGGACGACAAAACTGTATGCAGTATTCCAGGTGCGGTCTCACCAATACCTTATATAACTGCAGCAATACCTCCCTGTTTTTATAATCTATCCCCCTAGCAATAAAAGCCAACATTCCGTTGGCCTTCTTGATCACCTGCATACTAACTTTTTGATTTTCTTGCACTAGGACCCCCAGATCCCTTTGTACTGCAGTACTTTCCAGCTTCTCGCCATTCCAGCTCTCTGATTTTTCCTGCCAAAGTGCATATCTTTCCCGATATCTCTTTACTGAAGAGTCAGCCTGGATTATGTGCTCAAGCAAGTGGGGCCTCACATTTCACCTCAGCTCTTCAGGTCCAGGGAAGGAATAAAGCAGTCAGGGAGCTCAATCCTCACGCCCTCCGGTGTCCCTGCTGGACAGTGTACGTGTAGCTGTGGGGTTAGGATAGGGTCGGGGTCCGGATAGGGTCGGGGTTAGCTGGAACGCCTGCACCATCACGTAGCCTGGGGCAGCAATCACCCTCCAGCTTCATACTTCAAGAGTGGCCACTTGGGCAAAGTATTGGAAGGCAACCACAACCTAACAGTGTAAATCAGCACCTTCAGAATGGGGGGCGCGATGGGCGCAGTCGGAAGGCAGTTGACTTATTTTTTATTTTAAACAAAAGGTTAATAAGCTGCAATTTGTTTTAATTAATACTTACCATTTTGTCCTTGAAATACTTCAGTTCATTCCGATGTAAAATAAACCACCTAGTTTTCCAGCTCTGGAAAGAAGCATAGAAGGAAAAGGAGAACAATCAAGCGTTCATCAAAATAAACCCACTCAACCCTCCGTGGTAAACTCCGTAATACCAAACCCGAGCTGTCCTTGACCTGCCCGCCAAACTCAATAGGACATGCAAGGTGTAGATCTGTCATCTACAACCCTACTTCATCCATACAACCTCGCAAACCAGTGCGCTAAAGGATCGGGTGACCCCCTCCAGCTAGACAAGCGGAGGGAAAACTTACCAGTTCTCTCTGCTCCAGTATTATTTTTTATATTCGTTCACGGGATGTGGGCGTCGCTGGCAAGGCCAGCATTTATTGCCCATCCCTAATTGCCCTCGAGAAGGTGGTGGTGGTGGTGGTGAGCCGCCTTCTTGAACTGCAGCAGTCCATGTGGTGACTTTTTTGTGTAAAGGTTTGTTACAACTGAGTGTCGCGCTGGGCCATTTCAGAGGGCAGTTTAAGAGTCAACCACATTGCTGTGGGACTGGAGTCACATATAGGCCCAGACTGGGTAAGGACGGCAGGTTTCCTTCCCGAAAAGGACATTAGTGAACCAGTTGGGGTTTTTACAACAATCCAATAGCTTCACGGTCATTATTATTATTGATGCTAGCTTTTTATTTCCAGATTTATTTAATTAACTGAATTCACATTCACAAACTGAATGTGGTGGGATTTGAACTCACATCCCCGGATTATTAGCCCAGGTTCTAATGAAGGGTCTCTGGATTACTAGTCCAGTAACATAACCAGTCTGCTAACGTACACTTGTATCTGTAATTGGGGGGCGGTCCTTGTACTTAAATAAATGGTTGTGTCCATAGGGGCAAAGATTGTGCAATCTATAAATCAGACTCTTGGAACATGGTGTTGGGTGTGTATGTGTGCGTCAGAAACACAGCCGACATGAAAAAAGAATTACCTTTGCGTCATCTAACACTTTTTACCTCTATAAAAATCCAACCCCAGGCTTCTTGTTTCTAATAATATTTGGCGTATTTGACCAGCCACCTTCACCCCTCCTGCTTTACTGAGTTCTAATGAAGGGTCTCCCCCTGAAACATTAGCCTATAGAACAGTACAGCACTGAAGGAGGCCATTCGGCCCATCGAGTCTGCGCCAGCTCTGTCGAAGTGCAATCCAGTTATTCCCACTCCCCCTCTCTTTCCCCATAGCTCTAAAAAGAAAAAAAAAAAAATTCCTTCCAGTATTTATCCAATTCCCTTTTGAAGGCTACTATTGAATCTGTATCCACCACCCTATCAGGCAGCGCATTCCAAATCCTAACCACTCGTGTAAAAAAGTTTTTCCTCACGTCGCCTCTGGTTCTTTTCCAATCACCTTAAATCTGTGCCCTCTGGCTAGCTTTTCTTTTTCGGTTTGCTCATGGACTCGCTGTCCAGTACTTTCCGCATATTTCCACTGGTCATGCGTAAGGATCCAATACTGCCCTCTAATAGCCTTGACCTTGGATACATACAGCGTTGTAAAAAAATGCACTGCTTTTAATGATCTCGAAATAATTAACTCTAGAGGTATGTATTAACTCTGCTGGAATGCAGATCGTGGTTAAAAACATTTTGTAAAGTTGACACCATCTTGTGTACTTCCTCAAATGTCCGTTTGATTCAGGTTCTGTATCGTTGGAAAAATCAAACCAACTGGAACAATAGCAATGCTCAAACTTTGAGCAGCTCAGTTGGACAAGGGCACGCCAATGAAAAACAGGAGGTCCTGGAACCTCATCATTGAATGATACAGCATAGAAGGAGGCCATTCAGCCCATCGTGCCTGTGCCGTCTTTTTGAAAGAGCCTCTCCACTTAGTCCCACAACCCCAATCGTTCCCCATAGCCCTACAATTTTTTTCCTTTTGAATTTTTTAATCCAATTCCCCTTTTGAAAGTTACTACCGAATCTGCTTCCACCGCCCTGTTTCCCCAGCTTCCTGTTTGTTCAAGTGAATGGAAAAACCCCTGGGCTGTGCACCGTGTGACGTCACCAACTATGAACGGTCCCCATTGGTAGCATCAACTCACTCAGAAAAACCACCCTTTGTCATCTTCTCTCAACTAATGCCATTCAGAACAAGATTAACCGTGCGATAGCAAAATACTGCGGATGTTGGAAATCCGAAATAACAACAGAAAACGCTGGAAAAAATCAGCAGGCCAGGCAGCATCCGTGGAGAGAGAAACAGAGTTAACGTTTCAGGTCGAAGACCCTTCGTCAGAACTGAGAAAAAAAGCAGGAAATGAAACAGATTTAAGGCAAGCCGCATCTTGAGATCCACGCTCAACGCCATGCGGCGCCACATGAACACTCTCGACATCTCTCTTCAGCAGCACCGACGCACTCTATCTCAAAGCTGTCCGGGTCCACAGTTCCATTTCATCCTTAGACTCATCCGACGCTTCAACAAAAAACTTTTCTTCTTCCTTTCCGATGTCAAGGATCGCAAGCTTCAACAACTCTTGGACACTAACTCCCCTCCGGAACCTTCTTCCCCTTCACTTTCCTCTGACCCCCCTTCTCCCAATCTCACCCCCTGCCGCGTTTTCACTATCCCCTCTGACCTTCCCCTCTCTGACTCCGAACGATCAGTCCTCAGCAAAGGCCTGACCTTCATCCCCTTACGCCCCCATCTCAATGAATTTCGAGCTCGGCACGATGCTGAGCTCTTTTTCCGCCGCCTCCGTCTCCGTGCCCACTTCTCTGGCCAGGAGTCTTCCCCCCGCACGGCTGACCCTTTCTCCCGCTTTCAGAATTCTCGTTCCACCTGGACCCCTCCCTCTGGCCTCTTACCCTCTCTAGATCTTTTCATTGCTAACTGCCGCCGTGACATCGGCCAGCTCAATTTCTCTGCTCCCCTCACTCACTCCAACCTACCTCCCTCTGAACTTGCAGCACTCCATTCTCTCCGATCCAACCCTGACATTGTCATTAAACCTGCTGACAAGGGTAGCGCTGTTGTTGTTTGGCGAACCGACCTCTACCTAGCGGAAGTTGAACGCCAACTCTCTGACACCTCCTCCTACCTCCACCTGGACCATGACCCCACTACTGAACATCAAGCCACCGTGTCCAAGACCGTCACTGACCTCATCTCCTCTGGAGATCTTCCCCCCACGGCCGCCAACCTCATAGTTCCCCAACCACGCACAGCCCGCTTCTACCTCCTTCCCAAGATCCACAAACAGGACTGCCCCGGTAGACCCATCGTTTCAGCCTGTTCTTGCCCCACGGAACTTATCTCTTCCTATCTCGACTCTATTTTTTCTCCCCTTGTCCAGTCTCTTCCCACCTACATCCGCGACTCTTCCGATGCCCTCCGCCATTTTAACAGTTTCCAGTTTCCCGGCCCCAACCGTCTCCTCTTCACTATGGACGTACAATCCCTCTACACCTCCATTCCCCACCAGGATGGCCTGAGGGCGCTCCGCTTCTTCCTTGAACAGAGGCCCAACCAGTCCCCATCCACCACCACCCTCCTCCGCCTGGCTGAACTTGTTCTCACATTGAACAACTTCTCCTTTGACTCTACCCATTTCCTCCAAATTAAAGGTGTTGCTATGGGTACCCGCATGGGTCCTAGCTATGCCTGCCTTTTCGTGGGATATGTGGAACACTCTTTGTTCCAGTCCTACTCGGGTCCCCTCCCTCACCTCTTTTTCCGGTACATTGATGACTGTATCGGTGCCGTCTCCTGCTCTCGCCCTGAACTAGAACATTTCATTCACTATGCTTCCAATTTCCACCCTTCCCTCACCTTCACATGGTCCATCTCCGACTCTTCCCTTCCCTTCCTCGACTTCTCCATCTCCATCTCTGGGGATAGGTTGTTGACTAACATTCACTACAAGCCCACTGACTCCCACAGCTACCTGGACTACACTTCCTCCCACCCCGCCTCCTGTAAGGACTCTATTCCATTCTCCCAGTTTCTCCGTCTCCGCCGCATCTGCTCTGATGATGCCACCTTCCATACTAGTGCTTCCGACATGTCTTCCTTTTTCCTCAACCGAGGATTCCCCTCTACCGTGGTCGACACGGCCCTCGACCGTGTCCGTTCTATCTCCCGCACTTCTGCCCTCACCCCTGCCCCTCCCTCCCGGAACCACGATAGGGTTCCCCTTGTCCTCACCTTTCACCCCACCAGCCTCCACATTCAACGGATCATCCTCCGCCATTTCCGCCACCTCCAGCGTGATCCCACCACCAAACACACCTTCCCCTCACCTCCCCTTTCAGCATTCCGCAGGGACCGCTCCCTCCGCGACACCCTAGTCCACTCCTCTACCACCCCCAGCACCCCTTCCCCTTCGCCCGGCACCTTCCCGTGCACGCGCAGGAGATGCTACACATGCCCTTACACCTCCCCTCTTCCCACTGTCCAGGGCCCCAAACACCCCTTCCAGGTGAAACAGCGATTTACTTGTACTTCCTGCAATTTAGTATACTGTATTCGCTGCTCACGATGTGGTCTCCTCTACATTGGGGAGACCAAACGCAGATTGGGTGACCGCTTTGCGGAACACCTCCGTTCAGTCCGTAAGGGGGACCCCGAGCTCCCGGTGGCCTGTCACTTTAATTCACCGCTTCACTCCCACTCTGACCTCACCGTCCTCGGCCTATTACACTGTTCCACGGAAGCGCAGCGTAAGCTCGAGGAACAGCACCTCATCTTTCGTTTAGGCACGCTACAGCCCTCTGGACTCAATATCGAGTTCAACAATTTTAGATCATAACCTCAGCTCCAATCACATTTATATTTTATTTTTTCCACCCTTTTATTTGCCCCCCCCCCCACCTTTTTTTTTTCCTCCTAGAAGCTGGCAGCTGTCCTTCATTCTGCCAGTGGATTTCACACTTCTTTCAGCCTTAATCTGTCACATTTACACCACCTCTAGCCTTGCATATCTCTTAATGTCTCTTCATCTCCCCCTTTGTTCTTTTATCCCCTCCCCCTTTTCCCAGCTTTACTCTGGCCTTAAATCTATTTGATTTCCGGCTCTTCACAGTTCTGATGAAAGGTCATCGACCTGAAACGTTAACTCTCTTTCTCTCTCCACGGATGCTGCCTGGCCTGCTGAGTTTTTCCAGCGTTTTCTGTTGTTATTTCAGATTTAAGGCAAGTTTAGGGCTGGGAAAAGGGGGAGGGGATGAAAGAACAAAAAGGAGAGATTAAGAGACATTGAGAGACATTAAGAGATGATCAAGGCAAGAGGAGGTGTTGATGTGACAGGTTGAGGCTAAATGAAGTGTGAAATGCACTGGCAGAATGAAGGACAGCTGCCAGCTTCTAGGAGGGAAAAAAAAAAAGAGGGGCCAAACAAAAGGGTGGATGAGAAAATAAAATAAGATTAACCGTGCATCTCATTGACTATTTCAAACAAACCAATAGCGGTGCCCCTACTCTGTTCCAACGAAGCTCGTCTTTCGATTAAGCACTTTACAGCCTTCCGGACTCAACACTGAGTTCAACAATTTCAGATCATAACCACTGCTCCCATTTTATCGGACAGCAGCTGTTGCTGCAGGTTCCGATATTACCATTTACACCTCCTCTAGACCCATCTTTTGCTTCTTTACGTGTCCCTATTACCATCTCCTTTTGCCTTGCACCACCATCCCTTTCGTCATTTAATCTCTCCTGCCCTCCACCCTATATTTTCCCCTTTTGTTCTTTCCTCCCCCCTTTCCCCACGCTCTGTACTTGCCTTAAAAACTGTTACATCTCCAACTTCTTCCAGTTCTGACAAAGGGTCATCGGCCTGAAACGTTAACTCGGTTTCCCTCTCCGCAGATGCTCCCCTGACCTGCTGAGTGTTTCCAGCATTTTCTGTTTTTTATGCCTCTACTACTGTCCCAGCTGATTTCAGCCATTTTCCCACAGCCCGGGTACCCAACCTGGAGACCACCCTGATCCGTGTGACTCAGTTACTCACTAGACAAATACACAGCCAGCCATCGGAGGAGCAAAGGTGTATATTTTTTATAAATGATTAACTGGAGGATAGAATCAGGGAATCTTACAGCACAGAAGGAGGCCATTCAGCCCGTCGTGCCTGTGCAAGCTCTTTGAAAGAGCTCTCCAATTAGTCCCACACCCCAGCTTTTTTCCCATAATCCTGAAATATGAGTTCTCTTCAAATACATGTCCAATTGCCTTTTAAAATTTCCTATGGAATTCTTTCAGGCCGTGCGTTCCAGTTTATAACAACCCTGTGTGTGAAAAGATTTCTCCTCATTTCGTCTCTAGTTCTTTTGCCAATTATTTTAAATCTGTGACCTCTGGTTACCGATCCATTTGCCAGAGTAAACAGTTACTCCCTACTTGCTCTATCAAAACCCCTCATAATTTTAAACACCTCTGTTAGATTTTCCCTGAACCTTCTCTGCTCTAAGGAGAACAATCCCAGCTTCTCCAGTCTCTCCACATAACTAAAGTCCCGCATCCCTTGTATCATCCTGGTAAACCTCCTCCGCACCCTCTCCGAGGCAGCTGGAACAGAGTAAACAACTTGGGAGTTTGGTAAGTGTGGGAGTTCGATGAAGTGGGGGCAGGAGGTGCTTGCTTTAACTAACTTCTCCCGCAGAGCGGTGGCGGAGGACCTGAGCGGGAGCAGACCGAGGCCCGAGAGCGGGGATAAAAGCAGCAGCAGACCGAGGCCCGAGAGCGAGCAGACCGAGGCCCGAGAGCGAGCAGACCGAGGCCCGAGAGCGAGCAGACCGAGGCCCGAGAGCGAGCAGACCGAGGCCCGAGAGGGAGCAGACCGAGGCGCGAGAGCGAGCAGACCGAGGCGCGAGAGCGAGCAGACCGAGGCCCGAGAGCGGGGATAAAAGCAGCAGCAGACCTGCAACTACAAGAGAAAACTACAGTGTGACGTCACAGGTAAGTGATTGGTAGTGACTGTGGGCTAAGTTTTAAGTTAACATATAACTAAATTTTAAAAACTAAACTTAATTTAATTAATTTAATAAACTAAACGAGGTAAATAATTTGATTAACACTAAACTAACTAATTAAATAAATAAATGAGAGAACAGGAGATGTGTTGCTGCTGCAATATGTGGGAGCTTGTGGACATTTTTGTCCAGGGCGACTACATCTGCGGTAAGTGAATGCGGCTCGAGGAACTTCGGCTCCGAGTTGAGGAGCTGGAGTCCGAACTGCAGACATTGCGAGACATCAGGGAGGGAGAAAGTTACCTGGACCTTTTGCTCCAGGAGGCAGCCACACCCCTTAGATTAAATACTTTAGAATTGACACGTGGTCAGGGACAGGAGGGCCGAATGACCTGCTCCTATTTTTCTATGTTTCTATGTTGACATCCTTCCAAAAGTGCGGTGCCCAGAATTGAACGCATGTAAAGTTACATCATCCTACTAAAAAATTAATATAGAATCTTACCTTTACTCTGCCTCCTTGTTTTGTAAGATATCCTTCCTTGGTGCCCAACTGAAAAATGGAGAGAAATGTTTTGAATTATCTTCTAATGCAAACTCTACCAGTTCTTAGTATCACAACGAACACCATGAGCTGGTTGGAGCAGGTATCAGATTAGTTCGGTAAATTATCCACTGTTACAAGTTAAGCTGATAAGTTACCCAAAGATGGCAAAACTGAAGCACTGTGCCATCTTCTTCTTAGGCAGTCCCTCGGAACCGAAGATGACTTGCTTCCACACTAAAAATGAGTTCTCAGGTGACTGATGAGTCCAACGCGGGACCTACAGTCTCTGTCACAGGTGGGGCAGACGCTGGTTGAAGGGGCGGGTAGGTGGGGTGCTTGGGTTGACGTGCGCTCCTTCCGCTTGCTCCCGGCGAAGAGGCTCGAGGTGCTCGCCGCTTTCCCGGATGCTTCTCCTCCATTTTGTGCGGTTTTGGGCCAGGGATTCTCAGGTGTCAGTGGGGATGTTGCACTTTTTCAAGGAGGCTTTGAGGGTGTCCTTGAAGAGTTTCCTCTGCCCACCTGGGGCTCTCTTGCCGTGTCGGAGCTCCGAGTAGAGCGCTTGTTTTGGGAGTCTCGTATCGGGCATGCGGACGATGTGGCCCGTCCATCAGAGCTGATCGAGAGTGGTCAGAGCTTAGATGCTGGGGATGTGCCAGACATAGGTCGCAAACTACTTATTTTAAACGGAGACACATTTCTCTTCCTAGCTTGTTACAAGGCCGAATAAATGTTTGTTTTGTCTGATTTACATTCCAAATCGGGAGACCGTTACACTTTCTCTGTCTTACTTCCTTCCTGTGATAGGGACTGACAAAAAGCAGAAATCCACTTCACACAACAGCGCTAACTGCCATTTCTGTTTTCAATTCAACAACAACTTGCATTTATATAGCGCCTTTAACGTAGTAAAACGTCCCAAGGCGCTTCACAGGAGCGATTATCAGACAAAATTAGACACCGAGCCACGAGGAGATATTAGGACAGGAGCTTGGTCAAAGAGGTAGGTTTTCAGGAGTGTCTGAAAGGAGGAAAGAGAGGTGGAGAGGTTTAGGGAGGGAATTCCAGAGCTCGGGTCCTAGGCAGCTGAAGGCACGGCTGCCAATGGTGGAGCGATGAAAATCGGGGATGCTCAAGGTGCCAGAATTAGAGGAGCGCAGAGATCTCGGAGGGTTGTAGGGCTGGAGGAGGTTACAGAGATAGGGAGGGGCGAGGCCACGGAGGGCTTTGAAAACAAGGATGAGAGTTTTAAAATTGAGGCGTTGCTTAACCGGGAGCCCGTGTAGGTCAGCGAGCACAGGGGGTGAACGGGACATGGTGCGAGTTAGGACACGGGCACACACACAGGGTCCCGCTCTGGGGGTTGTTGCTCCTTCACTGGAAGAGGCCTGGATCAGCTCGACAGATCCAACTCTCAACTTGGGGCTGTCTGGCTGGGGAAAATTGCAATGGCATTAAACACATTACAAAAATGGAAAGGGCAGCCCGATACTTTTCAGTACTGAGGGAGCGCCGCACTGTCGGAGGGGTATGTCAGCCGTGGCTCAGTGGGTAGCACTCTCGTCTCAGAGTCAGTAGGCTGTAGCACCAGTTAAAATAGCTGACAAAGTGATCTTGTAAAATCCAGGCCGACACTCCCAGTGCAGTACTGAGGGAGCGCCGCACTGTCGGAGGGGCAGAAACGAGGGAGCGCCGCACTGTCGGAGGGGCAGTACTGAGGGAGCGCCGCACTGTCGGAGGGGCAGAAACGAGGGAGCGCCGCACTGTCGGAAGAGCAGAACTATTTCCAAGAGCAGCAGGGGAGTTCTCCCCGGTGTCCTGGGGCCAATATTTATCCCTCAGTCAACATCACTAAAACAGATTATCCGGTCATTATCACATTGCTGTTTGTGGGAGCTTGCTGTGCGCAAATTGCCGGTCGAGTTTCCTACAGTACAACAGCGACTACACTTCAAAATAGTACTTCATTGGCTGTAAAGCGCTTTGGGACGTCATGTGATCGTGAAAGGCGCTGGGGAAAGTCTCTCTTTATTTTCCCCAAATGTTGGAGCCGAGCTAAAATCGCACTTACCGAAGGAGCTTCGGAGACGAGATCACTTTCCGTGCGGCCTGTCTGCATGGCTGTGTGGACCCGGACAGACTCGTAAATGGAAGGTTCTTCTACTTTTCGCGGATATGGACTTTTAAGTATAAGAAGCGTACCTTTATTAAACACAAAGATCAATCAAGACCAGCTCAACAGTGGTTGAAAGTTACACTGAAAATGCAAATGCTTGTTGGAGCCACTGTCTTTTTCCGCTCCCGAGCCAACGGGTGACTCGACCCAACCTGAAACTTCTGCCCAATTAACTTGGGGAGAAGTTCATAACTTTTTGCAAGTTATTCCCATCGTCAGGAATTCAAAGGCTAGAAATGACGGCGGGAGATATTAGCACGCAAACGGTTAACGTGTTTGTACAAGATTACTTTGTCAGCTATTTTAACAATAGTGCTACAGCCTACACTAAAAAATAAATGTGATGTGGAGATGCCGGTGTTGGACTGGGGTGGACAAATGTGAGAAGTCGCACAACACCAGGTTATAGTCCAACAGTTTTATTTGAAATCACAAGCTTTCGGAGCGCTGCTCCTTCGTCAGGTGAAGTGAAATAAATGGGTTTACAAAGCAATCATTGGAATTGGTAATATTGTACGGTGTAAATCCCAGGGTTAAATAAGTGGGATACAGTTAATAACAGCACAAAACGTAAGCTAGAAGCAGGCTTGATGGGCTGAGAGCCTTTTCTCAGTCCGCAGTTTCTCGTGTTGCCCTTTTACAGCAACTGGGAGCGAGATTGCAAATGTTAGTCCTGAATTTCGTGAGCTTTGTGCTGGGGACTAGCGTTTCCCTGAGCTGGCCTTGTGACAGAACATTACCTGCCACCCCAGTACGCCGAATGCCCTCCCCTGTGGGAGCTGCACTCAAAATCAGCCTTCTGCAGAGGACAATTTCAGTGAGGCCCGCACTCCTGCAGCGAGGAGCTATAGCCCACTTCCAATAGAGGTGTTCAAAATTATGAGGGTTTTGCTCGAGCAAGTAGGGAGAAACTGTTTCCTCTGGCAAGTGGGCCGGTAACCAGAGGTCATAGATTTAAAATAATTGGCAAAAGAACTGGAGGGGAAATGAGGAGAAATTTTTCTTCACAGAGGGTTGTTACGATCTGGAACGCATTACCTGAAAGGGTGATGGAATCAGATTCCAGAGGAACTTTCAAGAGGCAATTGGACATGTACTTGCGAAGAAAACTAATTTGCAGGGTTATGGGGAACAAGCTGGGGAGTGGGTCTAATTGGAGAGCTCTTTCAAAGAGCCGGCACAGGCACGACGGGCCGAAGGGCCTCCTCCGTGTGGTAAGATTCTATGATTCCAAATCCTTGCTGGATGGGAGCACAAATCAGAGATGGGGCTTTATTTAAACACTATACCTCAATTCTCCAATCTGCAAAACGAACTAGTGGGGTTTCAAGCTGAGTGCACAGGATCACTGAATTTCTCCTCATGTTCAAATAGAGCGTAGCATTCAGTGTCCCTCTGCAGTGAAGGAACGAGTAAGGTCATTCAGCCTCTCGAGACTGCTCCGCCATTCAATCAGATCATGGTTCATCTGTATCTCAACTCCATCTACCTGCCTTGGTTCCATTGGTTTCCTAACAGATCTAAATGACTAATTTTTAACAGATTTCTGTTTAAACAGTCAATCTCAATGCTGAAATCAATATCTCGAACGTAGCTCGTGACCACTTTTGGAAATGGCGATTAGAAAAAGGCAGTTTTCCGATCAGCAGAGGTAGGGACAATTTTACCAAGCTAGCATCGCTTTGGAGTATGTCAGCCATGGCTCAGTGGGTAGCACTCTCGTCTCAGAGTCAGTAGGTTGTAGCACCATTGTTAAAATAGCTGACAAAGTACAGGAAACTCTTTGGTATCCGGCACCGACGGGACCGGCGTGGTGCCCGTTGATCGAAAGTTCCGGATAACGGAGAGTTATATCTACTGAGGCTATTTTTAACATAAAAAAAAAAATCAAGAAATGTGCAGTATACAGTCTTGTAAAATCCAGGCCGACACTCCCAGTGCAGTACTGAGGGAGTGCTGCATTGTCGGAGGTGCCATCTTTCGGATGAGATGTTAAACCGAGGCCCCGCCTGCTCTCTCAGGTGAACGTAAAATACCCCTCGGCACTATTTCGAAGAGCAGGGGAGTTATCCCCGGTGTCCTGGGGCCAATATTTATCCCTCAATCAACTTCACTAAAAAAACAAATGATCTGGTCATCATCTCAGTACTGTTTGTGGGAGCTTGCTGTGCGCAAATTGGCTGCCACATTTCCTACATTACAACAGTGACTACACTCCAAACATACTTCATTGGCTGTAAAGCGCTTTGGGACGTCCTGAGGTCGTGAAAGGAGGTATAGAAATGCAAGTCTTTTCTATCTTTAAACAGTAGGGCACAGCAAGCCTGGCAGCGACGTTATGCTACTGTTGCGGATCAGTGGGAGAGATGATATGATATTAATGCTCAACGCACCCAATGGATGTTCACTTCCGTGGCCAAATATCTGTCGCATGAGCGCCCTGCACTGCAAGAGCTAAATCGGAAAATTTACCCCATAATGTGTTACAACTGAAGGTACGGTATATTTTTATGTGAATGTTAAAATGTCTTTGCACTAAATTTTTGTGCGTGTTACTCAATGAAGGTTCCACAGGGAGTGGTTGAGGTAAATGTCATAGATGCATTTAAGGGGAAGTTAGATGAACACATGAGGGAGAAAGGAATAGAACACGGTGGCATAGTGGTTAGCACTGGTGCATCACAGCGCCAGGGACCCGGGTTCGAATCTGACCTTGGGTGACTGTGTGGAGTTTGCACATTCTCCCCGTGTCTGCGTGGGTTTCCTCCGGGTGCTCCGGTTTCCTCCCACAGTCCAAAAAAAAAAATGTGCGGGTTAGGTTGATTTGGCTATGATAAAAAAATTGACCCTTCGTGTTAGGGGGGGATTAAATATGTGGGGTTATGGGGATAGGATGGGATATGTTAGGGGGAATTAAATATGTGGGGTTACGGGGGTAGGGTGGGATGTGTGTACTGTGGGGATTAAAGCAGGGACAGGGTACTGGATTTGGATGATCAGCCATGATCGTATTGAATGGTGGAGCAGGCTCGACGGGCCGAATGGCCTACTCCTGCTCCTAGATTCTATGTTTCTATGATATGCTGATAGGGGGAGATGAAGAGGGGTGGGAGGAGGCTGGTGTGGAGCATAAACACCGGCACGGACCAGTTGGGCCGAATGGCCTGTTTCTGTGCTGTATGCTCCATGTACGGCAGCACTGCTTTCAGTTTCGCTTCTTGTGTTTAATCAGGTATCTGCCAAGACTCGGTTTCCTCAACCTGTCCCATTTCCACCTCCTCTTGCCTTGAATATTTCTCAATGTCTCTTAACCTCTCCTGCTTTCTATCCTATCACTGACCTTCCCTTTTGTTCTTTAATCCCCTCCCCCTTTTCCCAGCCCTAAACTTGCTTTAAAATCTATTTCATTTCCTGCTTTTTTCCAGTTCGGACGAAAGGTCTTCGACCTGAAACGTTAACTCTGTTTCTCTCTCCACGGATGCTGCCTAGCCTGCTGAGTTTTTCCAGCATTTTCTGTTGTTATTTCGGATTTCCAGCATCCGTAGTATTTTGCTATCCCATTAAACCACGCAGGTTAACAACTTCAATACAACAGCAGCATAACAATTTGATGCAAATGTGCACTTAAAAAAAACAAACCTGTCCTGTTTTCTGTCGCTGGGCTGGTTTTAACACCCCATTTAAGACAATGCAAGCAATGTATATATTAAACCCATTTGTCGGTTGAACACTAACTATTGCCGGTACAGAAAGAAAATAACTAACAAAACTGTTTTTATATAGCATTGTGTGTGTCCTCAGGGTATCCTAAAGCGTTTCACAGCTAATTAATTGTTTTTTGAAGTGTAGTCACTGTTGTTACATAGACACACACACAGCAACCAATTCGTGCACAGCAAGGTCCCACAAACAGCAATGAGATAAATCAATCAGTTAATCTGTTTTTGGTGGTGTTGGTTGAGCGGTAAATGTTGGCCAGGGACAGCAGGAGAACTCCCCGTGCTCTTTTCAGTAGTGCCATGGTATTTTTTTTTTTTTAATACATCCACCTGAACAGACAGACAGATCCTCAACTAAAAGATTTAAACCAATTCCCTCATTACTGCACTGAAGTGTCAGCCTAGATTTTGTGCTGGAGTACCTGGGGTTGGGCAGAATCATGACCCTCATCTCTAATAATGTTAAGCCAGCCCACTAAGCAGTCAGGCTTCAGTAACCCCGCCCAGCCAGCACTCTGCGCTACTGACTCTATCCCTGCTAGTGTTAATTCCGTTCCCTCACACTGTCGGGCTCAGTAACGGTGCACAGAGGGGCTGTGACACACCCCCTCCCCCCGCCTCCAAATGTTTATAATCTCCGAAAACAACTGCAGTAATGAAAGATTTCCATTTCTTTCGGAGACTTCAAGGAAGGATACAGGCGTGCAATTTTAGATTAATGCACATGTGAAATAATAACGTGCATCACCCAGAATGAAAATGAAGACTATGCAAAACACAACTGAATCATTGAATCAATCAGAGAAATTTACAGCACAGAAGGAGGCCATTCGGCCCATCGTGTCTGTGCCGGCCGACAAAGAGCTCTCCAGCCTGATCCCACTCTCCAGCTCTTGGTCCGTAGCCCTGTAGGTTACGGCACTTCAAATGCGTATCCAAGTACTTTTTAAATGTGATGAGGGTTTCTGCCTCTCCCACCCTTTCAGGCAGTGAGTTCCAGACCCCCACCACCCTCTGGGTGAAAAAAGTTCTCAACTCCCTTCTACCAATTACTTTAAATCTCTGCCCCCTGGTTATTGACCTCTCTGCTGAGGGGAGTCATTCACAAAAGGGGAGACATTGCAATGTACACAACAGTCATTGATAAAGGCCTATCCGAATGATAGCAGCGTATTAGACAGAATATAGCAGCGTGCGCCAGATTACCTGTCTCACTTCCAATAAGTGGCTGATTGGCGAAGTGACTGACAAATTCCGACAGTGAACGAAACTCATTAAATCCAAATTTAATCGCGTCTTCAGTCCGCTCAATCTGGAAGTGTTTGACGGAGTCTTTGCCTCTGCAATGGGAAGTTTGGTATTTTTTAGTTAACTTCAACAGTTACCGCTGCGGGTCATCTTTAGAAAAAGGTTTCCAGCTCTACAATTTCTAGCACCTCCCAAACCCGCGACCTCTACCAGCTAGCAGGACAAGGGCAGCAGGCGCGTGGGAACACCACCACCTCCAAGTCACGCACCATCCTGACTTGGAAATAGATCGGCTGATCCTTCATCGTCGCTGGGTCAAAATCCTGGAACTCCCTCCCTAACAGCACTGTGGGAGCACCTTCACCACACGACTGCAGCGGTTCAAGGCAGCGGCCCACCACCACCTTCAAGGGCAACTAGGGATGGGCAATAAATGGTAACATTTATATTCACCACTAAAGTCGTTGTCTGATGCGATCTCCACTCTGGCTCTTGGTCTCATGAGGACCCAAATGACCTTTATTCCAGATTTGTTCGGTGCATTTATTACCAGCCTGAAAATGGTGTGATGGCATATACCAGAAGAGTCCAAGCTTTTTGCCTTCATGAGACACGTATATGTGCATCAGGAACAGGAGTACGCCATTATAGAATGGTTACAGCATGGAAGAAAGTCATTCAGCCCGTGCCGGCTCTCTGCAAGAGCACTTCAGCTAGTCCCACTCCCCCGCCCTTTCCCCGTAGACTTGCAATTTTTTTTCCTTCAGGTACTTGTCCAACTCCCTTTTGAAAGCAGTGATCGAGTCTGCCTCCACCACCCTTTCAGGCAGTGCATTCCAGATCCTAACCACTCGCTGAGTAAAAAAGTTTTTCCTCATGTCGCCTTTGGTTCTTTTGCCAATCACCTTAAATCTGTGTCCTCTGGTTCTCGACCCTTCTGCCAATGGGAACAGTTTCTCTCTATCTACTCTGTCTAGGCACCTCATGATTTTGAACACCTCTATCAAATCTCCTCTCAATCTTCTCTGCTCCAAGGAGAACAACCCCAGCTTCTCCGGTCTATCCATGTAACTGAAGTCCCTCATCCCTGGAATCATTCTCGTAAATCTTTTCTGCACCGTCTCTAAGGCCGTCACATCCTTCCTAAAGTGCGGTGCCCAGAATTGGACACAATACTCCAGTTGAGGCCGAGCCAGTGTTTTATACAAGTTCATCATAATTTCCACACTTTTGTACTCTATACCTCTATTCATGAAGCCCAGGATCCCATAAGCTTTTTTAACCACTTTCTCAACCTGCCCTGCCACCTTCAACAATTTGTGCACATATACCCCCGGGTCTCTCTGTTCATGCGCCCCCTTTAGGATTGTACCATTTAGTTTATATTTCCTCTCCTCATTCTTTCTACCAAAATGTATCACTTCACACTTTTCTGTGTTAAATTTCATCTGCCACGTGTCCGCCCATTCCACCAGCCTTATGTCTTCCTGAAGTCTATCACTATCCTCCTCACTGTTCACTATACTTCCAAGTTTTGTGTCATCTGCAAATTTTGAAATTGTGCCCTGTACACCCAAGTCCAGGTCATTAATATACATATCAAGAAAAGCAGTGGTCCTAGTACCGACCCCTGGGGAACACCACTGTATACCTTCCTCCAGTCCGAAAAACAACCGTTCACCATCACTCTCTGTTTCCTGTTACTTAGCCAATTTCGTATCCATGCTGCCACTGTCCCTTTTATTCCACGGGCTTCAACTTTGCTGGCAAGCCTATTATGTGGCACTTTGTCGAACGCCTTTTGGAAATCCATGGACACCACGTCAACTGCATTACCCTCATCAACCCTCTCTGTTACCTCATCAAAAAACTTGATCAAGTTGGTTAAACACTATTTGCCTTTAACAAATCCGTGCTGGTTTTCCTGAATTAATCCAGACTTGTCCAAGTGACTGTTAATTTTGTCCCTGATTATTGTTTCTAAAAGCTTCCCCACTACCGAGGTTAAACTGACCAGCCTGTAGTTGCAGGGTTTATCTTTACACCATTTTTAAAACAAGGGTGTAACATTTTCAATTCTCCAGTCTTCTGGCACCACCCCCGTATCCAAGGAGGATTGGAAGATTATGGCCAGTACCTCCGTGATTTCTTCCTTCACTTCCCTCAGCATCCTAGGATGCATCCCATCCGGTCCTGGTGACTTATCTACTTTAAGTACAGCCAGCCTTTCTAGTACCTATGCTTTATCAATTCTTATCCCATCCAGTATCTCCTCTACCTGCTCCTTCACTATGTCTATGGCAGCTCCTCTAGCCTGTCTTGCCATTTAATTAGAGCATGACGGATCTTTACCTCAACTCCTTCGACCCGCCTTTTCTTTGTAATCCCTTGATACCCTTACCCAACAAAAATCTGTCGATCCGAGTCTTGAAAATTTCGATTGACCCCCCCCCGCCAGCAGCCACAGCCCTTTGGGGGAAAGAGAGTTCCAGATTTCCACTACTCTTTTTGTGAAAAAGTGCCTCCTGATTTCACTCCTCAATGCCCTAGCTCTAATTTTAAGATTGAGCCCCCTTGTTCTGGATTCTTCACCAGTTGGAAATAGTTTCTCTCCGTCTACTCTACTGAATTGTTCTATTATTTTAAACATCCCAATTAGATCACCCCTCAATTTTAGAGCGTTGGTGACCACATATAAAGTTTAAAATCCATGTTCCCACATACATCTGAAGTTGCTGATACTATCAAATCATAGAAGGCATCCAAGTACAAGAGGGAGAAAGGAATAGAAGGATATGCTGATAGGGTGAAAAAAAAGACAGACTTGCATTTCTATAGCGCCTTTCACGACCACTGGACGTTCCAAAGCGCTTTACAGCCAATGAAGTACTTTTTGAAGTGTAGTCACTGTTGTAATGTAGGAAACGCGGCAGCCAATTTGTGCACAGCAAGCTCCCACAAACAGCAATGTGATAACGACCAGATCATCTGTTTTAGTGATGTTGATTGAGGGATAAATATTGGCCCCAGGACACCGGGGAGAACTCCCCTGCTCTTCGTCGAAATAGTGGCCCTGGGATCCTTTACGTTCACCTGAGAGCGTAGTCGGCGCCTTGATTTAACGTCTCATCTGAAAGACGGCACCTCCGACAGTGCAGCGGGGCTCCCTCAGCACTGCACTGGGAGTGTCAGTCTGGATTTTTGTGCTCAAGTCCCTGGAGTGGGACTCGAACCCACAACCTTCTGACTCAGAGGCGAGTGCGCTACCCACTGAGCCATGGCTGATGCATCGAATCGAAGTAAGGTGGGAGGAGGCTGGTGTGGAGCATAAACACCAACATGGACCAGTTGGGCCAAATGGCCTGTTTCTGTGCTGTAAATTCTATGTAAAATCTTAGTGTTCTGATTTAGGATTTATCCACCCATCAGGCAACTGCACCGAGAATAGCCCTTTGCAAATCTCCAGCCCCGTCCCCGTGAAATTCAAACAGAATAAACCAGCTATTAATTAATAGAAGTGCAAATAGGAGCGAGTTTGCTTGGTCTTCCAGGCAAGGATTGTCAGGGGTTCGAGGGCTTCAGATGAGCTTTGGACACTCCCTGGCCTGTAGAGTCACAGCAAGAGACATCACTAGTTTAACTAATTACCCATAACTACTATTTAGTGCTTGTGGGGGGGGGGGGGGCACTTTTTAAATTACATTTCTATACAGCAATCCTAAAAAAAAAGTTTATATAATATAAGAGAGCGCAGTGGAAACAAAGGATGCAATTACAGATTTGCGAAAAGACTCAATCCGTGCTGGAACTGGGCAGATAAATGGTAACTGAAATGTAGCCTCAACAAATGCATATTGCGTACCAACATTGCATGTTTTGCACTCAAAACAACTATTTGCATGTTTAATGCACCACCTTTAATGCAGTAAAACATCCCAAGCCGCTGACAGAATTAGCACGGCTAAAAGTAGAAAAGGATCGGAGAGCATTGTTCAGACTTTACTATACATGGGCAAAAAGGTGGGTGTAGCAATGAAAAAAGTTAACAGAATGTTTGAATATATAAATCAGACCAGTACAGAAAGGTAGAAAAAAAAAATGAAACGCTATAGCTAAGGTGAGCCTGGAATATTCAAAAACGTCAGGCTAGTAGGACCAGAGGATAGGAATTCAAATGAGTGAAGGGATCATTTTACAACAGATAAAAGCAAGTGCACCTGTACCCAAACGTTTAGAAGCAGGGCCTAGAAATTCAACATCGCTGCACCAGTTTAACAGGCACAAAATGGATGCAAAGGCGTCCAATTTGGCGGGCAGCGGGCACATTCGGAGCTGAAAGCGCACCGCCCGCCATATCGATATAGGCATCGACAGAGACGTCCAGGGCCCGCGCCCGAAACTGGAGTTAGACCCCTTAGCATGTGCAAGGGGCAAGATTACATGCGCAAGGACCAGGACCAGCTCCAACCTGTTGACTGAGGGGTGAGTGCTACCCACCCACTGAGCGGAGCAAGAGAGAGAGAGAGAGAGAGAGAGAGAAGGAAAGAGGAGAGAGAAAGGACGAGAGAGAGAGAGAGAGAATTTTAATCCCATCAGTCTGAGCTGGATAGTAACCCAGGTCCCAGAGATGGACAGCGTGTAAATAAACTGCGCTATCCCAATTTCCCCAAACACCAATACAGTTCTTCACTTTCAAGGTCAATTTGAAACATCAACCAGCAGGGAAGAAGGTTTAATGTCTGCCTGATTGCAATTGGACCCTGACTGCATCAGCAGTCTGCCTCAATCATCTCTTCCACCTACAGCTAACCTCCTGTTTCTGAAGAGCTTGTGTGAACTCGCAATTCTTCACAGGTAACCATCTTTAACCAACTTTCTAGGAATTTTACACAACATTGGATCACAGCAAAGCCGGAATAAGCTCATTGCGTAACCTCTGTTTCCAAGTCTATGTTGTTCTCTGGCTCTGGGAAGTTGGGTAAGATTAACAAATACATGCAAATAATATGCAGATAATATGCACACAAAACACCGACACATCCTGATCGTCCACGCAGATGTTCGTGGTGAACGCAAGAGGTCACGAAGCCACTCGGCAACCAGCTGAAAGTGACGGAACATTCCAGTCCTAAGGGGCGATTCCGAGCTTCCAGCGAGTAACAGTCGCACTCAAGACTGGGCTCTAATACTCTATCCTTCACCACCTGGCTGTCCGACCTTTTACATTCAGCCCTTCGAGCCTGTTCCGCAATTCAATTAGATCATGGCTGATCTGTATTGTAATTCCATCTACCCACCTTGGTTCCCTAACTCTCAATACCCTTGCCTAACAAAAATCTGTTTGTTTTTTAATGAATTATGTAATGTACAGCACAGGAACAGGCCATTCGGCCCAACTGGTCCATGCCGGTGATTATGCTCCACACCAGCCTCCTCCCAACCCTTTTCATCTCATCCAGTCAGCATATCCTTCTATTCCTCTCTCCCTCGTGTACTCGTGAATTCCGTTAGGGTCTTTCAGTTCAGGGTGGATGAATTAAGACGGGCCGAATGGCCTTCCTCATCTGTAATTATTTAGTGACTGCGCGATCAAATTGAAAATGGAATGGATAAAGCAGGAGCCACCCTTAGTGCTGTACGTTTAGCAAGGTAACTATTTATAGCTGGCTGTGTAACTAGTTTCTAACCCCAACCCTGCAAGGTTAAGATAATACGATAGCAAAATACTGCGGATGCTGGAAATCCGAAATAACAACAGAAAACGCTGGAAAAACTCAGCAGGCCAGGCAGCATCCGTGGAGAGAGAAACAGAGTTAACATTTCAGGTCGAAGACCTTTCGTCAGAACTGGAAAAAAGCAGGAAATGAAATAGATTTAAAGCAAGGATAAAGCTGGGAAAAGGGGGAGGGGATGAAAGAACAAAAGGAGAGATTAAGAGACATTGAGCAAACACGAGAAGGGAAATTGAAAGCAGTGAAGATGAACAAGGTTGAAGAGACAAACGGAGGTCCCGTCGAAGAAAAGAGCAGAACTTCAAGGTAAGCATTCCTAGAAGAGAGGTGGTAGTGGACCAAACACTAATACGATAGCAAAATTGCTTTGAATCTATTTCATTAATTCATTAAAAAACAAACAGATTAAGATAATGCTCTTCGTATAAGTTATGCTGGGAAACCATGCGATTGCTGTCCTCCAGAAAAACTACAGCTGGTGCTGCCGAGGAGGCTCTGATAGAATCTGGTGTCTGATGGGCACAATTTACCAACCACACATTGCGCTCGAGAGAGTGATTCCTTGATCCATTCTGTTAGCTGCTGCTCAATGATTACACATCCCAATTACATAGAAGATTCTGAGGGGGGATTGACAGAGTAGATGCTGAGAGGTTGTTTCCCCCTGGCTGGAGAGTCTAGAACTTGGGGACATAGCCTCAGGATAAGGGGTCGGCCATTTAAGACTGAGATGAGGAGGAATTTCTTCAATCGGAGGGTGGTGAATCTTTGGAATTCTCTGCCCCAGAGGGATGTGGATGCTCAGTCGTCGAGTATATTTTGAATTCTGGTGCGCGCACATTTTTATTTTCTCCCATGTGTGTCACTACTATCAAATCCAGTGATGTCCCAGTGTTGCCCCGGCTTCAGCTGGTCAATTTCTTCAGATTAGACAGTAAAATACTGGACCCGTTACAACCCATTCCCCTAATCCTCAATCTGAAACGCTGCGAAGAAGCAAAGTCTATGAAAAGAACGTCGCCCTGCTGTATTCCAATTTGAAATTGTAGAATCATTACAGCACAGAAGGAGGCCATTCGGCCCATCGTGCCTGTGCCGGCTCTTTGAACGAGCTCTCCAATTAGTCCCACTCCCCCCCGCCCCCTGCTCTTTCCCCACAGCCCTGCAAATTTTTCCTTTTCACGTATTTATCCCATTTCCCCTTTTGAAAGTTACTATTGAATCTGCTTCCACCATTCCGGATTAAAACAACTCGCTGTATAAAATAAATTTGCCTCATTTCTACCCTGGGGATTTTTATGCCAATGATCTTAAATCTGTCTCCTCTGGTCACCGACCCCCCTGCCAGTGGAGACAATCCCTCAACAATTAAAGTTGCCCATAATTAACACACTCTCTTTTCCAGATACACTTTTTTTTTTAAATTTGCTCAAGTAATTCCACAGCATCTTCTCCTCGTTTTGCGGTCTACTGCAAGCCGTAAGTTATTTTCTGTCCAAGTCTGATGCGCTTACCTTACTGACAACGCATAAAAATTGGGAGCATCGTGACTTTTCCTCAGAAGGTAACTCCCATCTTTCCCATTGGACAGGAGAAGGGCCTCGGCAGCATGGCGAGAGAGATCGTGGTGATACCAACTAGCCAAAGACAGGGAAAAAAATCATAGTTCTAGATTAGACAGTCTGTATGCTTGAAGTGTTCATTTCCCTTGTAATAATCAATAAACAAGAACCTCGTCAAAACAATGCACTGAGTCAACCTGGTCCCAGTAAGAGAATGTTAATAAAGACATCAATTATATATTTTACAAGGCAAAGTTTACAATTTCTACCTACAACGAGACTGGAACAGACGACCAGCTTGACTTAGTTCGTAGCGCTCTTGCCTTGGAGTCACAAGGTTGCGAGTTCAATCCCCTACTCCAGAACTTGAGCAGGTTTATTTTTATTGGTATTTGGGCTTCACTGGCAAGGCCAGCATTTATTGCCCATCCCTAGTTGCCCCTTGAGAAGGTGATGGTGAGCTGCCTTCTTGAACCACTGCAGTCCGTGTGGTGAAGGAGCTCCCACAGTGCTGTTAGGGAGGGAGTTCCAGGATTTTGACCCAGCGACGATGAAGGATCAGCGATATATTTCCAAGTCAGGATGGTGTGTGACTTGGAGGGGAACTTGGAGGTGGTGGTGTTCCCATGCGCCTGCTGCCCTTGTCCTTCTAGGTGGAAGAGGTCGTGGGTTTGGGAGGTGCTGCCGAAGAAGCCTTGGCGAGTTGCTACAGTGCATCTTGTAGATGGTACACACTGCAGCCACGGTACGCCGGTGGTGGAGGGAGTGAATGTTTAAGGTGGCGGATGGGGTGCCAATCAAGCAGGCTTTGATCCTGCAAATCCATTGGCAGGATAGGCGCACCAACGTCAGTGTTCTTGCTCAGCCCAACATCCCCAGCATCAAGCTTTGACCACGCTCGATCAGCTCCGATGGACGGGCCACATCGTCCACATGCCCGATACGAGACTCCCAAAGCAAGCGCTCTACTCGGAGCCCCGACACGGCAAGAGAGCCCCAGGTGGGCAGAGGAAATGCTTCAAGGACACCCTCAAAGCCTCCTTGGAAAAAGTGCAACATTCCCACCGACACCTGGGAATCCCTGGCCCAAGACCGCACAAAGTGGAGGAGAAGCATCCGGGAAGGTGCCGAACACCTCGAGCGGAAGCTAAGCGCAAACAGCGGAAGGAGCACACGTCAACCCAAGCATCCCACCCGCCCCTTCAACCACCGTCTGCCCCACCTGTGACAGAGACTGTAGGTCCCGCATTGGACTCATCAGTCACCTGAGAACTCATTTTTAGTGTGGAAGCAAGTCATCCTCGGTTCCGAGGGACTGCCTAAGAATCATCAAGTGGGCTGCTTTGTCCTGGATGGTGTCGCGTGCGAGTGTTGTTGGAGCTGCACCCATCCAGCCAAATATTAGCTGAAATTATTTTTTAATCATGTACTCCGGAGCTGTAAAATAAATGATCAACTTTATACACAAACACTAGCTAAACAATAAGAAATCTTTCAAAAAACGATATAATAAAACGATTTCTTCTAAACTCTTTAAACATTTTCCCTTTAGCAGTCAGCTTCCACCGGCAGGTGGAGAACTTGCTGGAATTTTTGCCTTAATAACAACAACAACTTGCATTTATATAGCACCTTTAACGTAGGAAAACGTCCCAAGTCACTTCACAGAAGTGTTCTCAAAGAATGAGCCCGCATCACAGAATAGGCGTGGGAGAAAAAGAGGTGAATATTCAGCAGAGACCCAACTTTCTGGTCATCATTCGCCCAAACTCCACTAGTGGCGGCCATCAACTGGAATAACTTTCTCTTCCAAACTTCTGACAAAGAATTTGTTCCTTAAATCAAAGCATTGGTCACGGCTGCTGTTCAGTACCGTGTGGTTAAGCTGTAGTTTATGGCTTCAAGGTAACAAGCATTCCTGCCAGAAGATACTTGGGTATTCCCCGCCCTGCCTCACCGTCAGCGCGTGACTGGCGATCACGAAATGTCACGTGGTTGGTGGCTCCTGATCTGAAGATCTAAATGGGCCTTTAATCATTCTACCACTGCCTTGCCTAGCTCCAAATGGAGTTACGAACCAAAGCCCAGGGATACCTGATGCAGCAGTCCGAACTCCTCCTCCTCTCCCATCCCTCCCACCAATAATCAACTTGTCTTGTAAATGGAAACAACAACAACTTGCATTCATACAGCGCCTTCAACCCATCAAAGTGTTTCATGATGCATAAGGAAGGGTGGGGATGAAGGGCAGGAAGAAGAAGAAATCTATTTACAACAATTCGTAATGGTTCTTTATATTGTCTCAGTACTTGATAAATGACACAGGTACTCCAAAGTCTAACCACTCAAGACACCTTTCACACAATAGTCGTTCTGTTAATGGTGGCTCCTTTGCCTCACCACATTCTTAATCTTCCAAGGCTTGTTCAGACAATTCCATAGTAAGGAATCTACCCCAAGCAAAATTGCAACAACAACTTGCCATTCTACAAGCACCTTTAACGTAGTAAAATATCCCAAGGCGCTTCACAGGAGCAATTAACAAAAATTTGCGCCGAGCCACAGAGAGATATTAGGACAGGTCAAAGAGGTCGGTTTTAAGAAGCATCTTAAAGGACGAGGGAGAGGTTGGGAGGTTTAGGGAGGGAATTCCAGAGTTTAGGTCCGAGGCAGCTGAAGGCACGGCCGCCAGTGGTGGAGCGATGAAGATCAGGGATGCGCAAGAGGCCAGAATTGGAGGGGCGCAGAGATCTCGGAGGGTTGTAAGGCTGGAGGAGGTTAGGGAGGGGCGAGGCCAAGGATGGATTTGAAAACAAGAATGAGAATTTTTAAATCGAGGCGTTGCTTAACCGGGAGCCAATATAGGTCAGCGAGCACAGGGGGTGATGGGTGAACGGGACTTGGTGCATGAGGATACAGGCATAGTAAGGAATCGATCCCAAGCAAGATTGCGACAGAATAATTCGGTCAATCCTCTTGGTCCAAAACATCTGCATTGTTACTGGAGCACCCCAGATGTTCACTAAACGAGTCTCTCGGCCCAGCCATGCGTCTCACTGTGGTTCTACTATGCTGCGGGACAAGTGTGGTGCACAGATGTTGTGACACCAACGCAGCACGTAAGCAAGGTCACCCAGGGGCTGAGCTGCTGAAGAGTTTGGGAACTTCCACAATTTCCCCATCAACGCAGGAGTTCCCTGGAACGATTCACACATTGCGTACAGGGGTTTGAATGGCTGCCTGAGTGAAGCCAATTATAGAAAAATAATGCCTCTGGGGCTCTCTTGTTTGTGTTGAAGTGTTAAATAATTCCAGTGTTGTGCAATGTTACAAAGAGGTCATTGTACAGTGACATAGAAAGAAAGACTTGCATTTCTGCAGCCCCTTACAGCCAATGAAGTACTTCTTGAAGTGTAGTCACTGTTGTAATGTAGGAAACGCGGCAGCCAATTTGCGCACAGCAAGATCCCACAGACAGCACTGTGATAATGACCGGATAATCTGGGTGTTTTTAAAAAAGAGATTAATATTGGCCCCAGGACACCGGGGATAACTCCCCTGCTCTTCTTCGAAATAGTGTCATGGGATCTTTTACGTCCACCTGAGAGAGCAGACGGGGATTCGGTTTAACGTCTCATCCGAAAGACGTCACCTTCCGACAGTGCGGCGCTCCCTCAGCACTGCACTGGGAGTGTCGGCCTGGATTATGGGCTCAAGTCTCTGGAGTGGGTCCTTGAACCCGGAGCCTTCTGACTCAGTAAGCGAGAGTGCGCTAGCCGCTGAGCCACGGCTGACTCGCGGAGCATCTCGTCACCTTTTTATAATGCAGCGGTGCACGATAAACTAACCGATGGCACGGACGGCTGCTGCGGATGTCTGGATGGACCCCGCATGGGAGTCGAGAGCCAGCGTTGACTTTCATCACAACGGACGGCGCAGCGCGCACGTTTCAATGCACCTGCAGGTCTGGTCCAGTAAACCAGCAAATCCCAACGCCAACCCCTCTGGCATGTTAAGAGGACGCGTGGTCTTACTCGCAAGTTGCTCCTCGCAATTTTATTAGTGTCCACAGCATTGCAGGTAGACAGTCACAGATTTATTAAGCATCTGATATTCGCTATTATTGACAGTAATTAAACACACAGCTCACAAGCAGTGCTGCTAGAATATTTTAAGAGTGGTTTAACTGGTCAAGTATCCCAGCGTGCTTTGCTTTAGCATTTTAGCCAGAGAACGAATGCGGAGAAAAGGAGCCGTTGAGTCTTGTTTGAACAACGAGACAGTTTGGAAACTAAAAGACAGAGAACGCTGAAGTTTCAGAACTATGATAAACACCCAGGTCAAGAGAAGGCCCAGGCCTAGATAAGGGACTAGTTGCTGGAAGCCACACACCACAGTAACTGATAGCATTGAGATACTGCTAAGGCAGTGGGAACTACGAAGACCTGCCGTGGTGGGATTTGAACTCAAGTCTCCGGATTATTAGTCCAGACCTCTGGATTACTCGTCCAGTAACATAACCACTATGCTACCGTACCCCACCTACAGTCGGAAGTCCTTTTGCCTTAACCGTAGGCCGCAAGTCCGATCATCTTAGACTTTGGGGAGCAAACACGTTGCATTAATAGCTCGCCATTTAACATAATGCTGTGGAACAGCTGTACAAGAACAATAGGCTGCCGTCTCGTGCGGTGATTCGCTGAATTCCTTCGAGCGAGAGCTGGACCTGTTTCTGGCTGGGGCGGAGATCACCTCTTACAGAAGGGTTGGTACTGCAGGGAATTCAGGGCCAGAGTGAGCTCCTGGACTAGTTTCAATCACCTAGATGGGTCAGAGAGGAATTTCCCAGATTTATTCCCCCAAATTGCCCTGGGTTTTTTAATCTTTTTTTTTGCCTCTCCCAGGAGATCACATGGTTTTGGGTGGGGTGGGGGTGGAGAGTATATATTGTGATGCACTAGGTGTCACGATTGTGGGGGGCAGGCTGGATGGACCATAGGGTCTTTACCTGTCCATCATTGTTCGTATATTCGGAATACTGTTATTCGTCACTGTATATTAAAGCTTGTTGTTTGAAACCACTCGAGGCTGAATCACGCAAAGGTTATTGTTGCAGGACTAACAACCCTTTGTTGCGACCATAACCGCAGGAAGCCCACTAACAAGCACTTATGGCAAAACCTCGGAGAATAAGAACATAAGAAATAGGAGCAGGAGTCGGCCATTCAGCCCTTCGAGCCTGCTCCGCCATTCAATAAGATCATGGCTGATCTTCGACCTCAACTCTACCTTCCTGCACTATCCCCATATCCCTTGATTCCCTTAGTATCCAACAATCCATCGATCTCAGTCTTAAATATACTCAACGACTGACCATCCACAGCTCTCTGGGGTATAGAATTCCAAAGATTCACCACCCTCTGAGTGAAGAAATTTCTCCTCATCTCAGTCCTAAATGGCCGACCCCTTGTTCTGAGACTGTGACCCCGGTTCTAGACTCCTCCCAGCATCTACCCTGTCAAGCCCTTTAAGAATTTTGTATGTTTCAATGAGATCACCTCGCATTCTTCTACACTCTAGGGAATATAGGCTTAATTCACACACGTTAACAGTTTCAAGCTCAAAATTTTCAAGGCTGATCAAGCCTCATACAATTCTGATATCTCTGCCCTCAGTACCCACTCTTTTATATCCTATTTATCCCAATCCTGTTACATTTCAGTATTACCTCATCCTCCTTTCATGTCTCATTTACCAATAACTTTTTTTTTTTACAACTCCCTAACTTTTGTATAGTTTTCATTGTCAATCAAATCATTAGGCTGAAGACAGTTACAGAAATCAAAAAACCACCAGACAAACTGCGAGGGTATTACTTTTCCATCACTCTAGCCCATTTATGTCTGATCAATATGACTCTTTCCTGCTACCTTCAACTTTGCAGAGATATATCAATCGTAAAAATACCATTAAGACGAATAGCCTACAAGATGCAGTGTTGTCTACGCACCCGCTCAGCCTTCTACAGGACCTGCTAATATCCCAAAGCGCTCTACAGCCAACAAATTACTTTTAAAGTGTGGTCACTGTTGTAATGTAGGAAACGCAGCAGCCAATTTGCGCACAGCAAGCTCCCACAAACAGCAATGTGATAATGACCAGATCATCTGTTTTTAGTGATGTTGGTTGAGGGATAAATATTGGCCCCAGGACACCGGGGAGAACTCCTCCCCTGCTCTTCTTCAAAATAATACCACGGGATCTTTTACATCCACCCGAGACAGCAGACAGGGCTTCGGTTTAACGTCTCATCCGAAAGACAGCACCTCAGACAGTGCAGCACTCCTTCAGTACTGCGCTGGAGTCTCAGCCTAGCTTTATGTGCTCAAGTCTCTCGAGTGGGACTTGAACCCACAACCTTCTGACTCAGGTGTGGGCGCTACCCACTGAGCCACAGCTGACACGGTTGCCAGAGCCAGAGCTCGGAACAATGAGTAATTTCACCGAGAGGCCACTGGTGACAGAAATGAAAATCGTAGCTCAAAGGGGGATGGTCTGAGGTGGAGGTCAGAGCAGAATACCAAAAAACGGAAAAGTGAATTGCTGCCCAACACGAATTTCCCTCACCTTCATGACCACAAAATGTCACCAACAACCAAAAGAAACGCAGACAAAGCATGTCTGATATAGGAATCCCCAACCATCATCTAAACTGGACTGATTCAAGGCAGAGAGTTTAGCTCAATTTTTGAAACCGGCAGTAAAACAACTTATTTTTTTTTAAATTAATAAATTATTACCATCAATGGAGAGATTGAGCGAAAGGAAATGATGGTGAAGGATTAAACGGTAACCCCATTCATTCATACAAGACGGCTTATACGAGAAGTGATTTTCACGAAAGTGAATCTTGGGAGTAGGATCAAGACTGGTTCAAGAAAGCATACTTCATTAAAGGGGTGGGGGGGGGGGGGGGGGAAGAGGAGAGTAACAAACTTTTATTACCAACCTCGGGTTAGAAGAATCTAAATCGCAGGATCTGGTTGTACCTCCATTTAATCGTAGCTGAAGGAACGAGACCTCAAGTAGACGAGGTCTTCAAATAAGCAGAACTATGCGGCTAGTTCCCAAGCTTGCTACTGATTTTGAACTGTACACAGAAAGAGGAAGCGGAGTCAAATATTTAAAAATACTACGTGGCATGAAGGGGCGAGTGTTGGGGGTGGGTGCAGGCTAGAGCAGGGATAGAAACATAGAAGATAGGAGCAGGAGCAGGCCATTCAGTCCCTCGAGCCTGCTCCGCCATTCAATGAGATCATGGCTGATCATCCAAATTCAGTATCCTGTCCCTGCCTTCTCTCCATATCCCTTGATCCCTTTAGTTTTAAGAAATATACCCAACTCCTTCTTGAATGTATTTAATGAATTGGCCTCTACTGCCTTCTGTGGTAGAGAATTCCACAGGTTCACCACTCTCTGGGTGAAGAAATTCCTCCTCATCTCAGTCCTAAATGGCTTACCCCTTATCCTTAGACTGTGACCCCTGGTTCTGGACTCCCCGGCCATCGGGAACATCCTTCCTGCATCTAGTCTGTCTAGTCCTGTTAGAATTTTATAAGTTTCAATGAGATACCCTCTCATTCTTCTAAACTCCAGCGAGTATAAGCCCAATCGATCCAATCTCTCCTCATACGTCATTCCTGCCATCCCAGGTATCAGCCTGGTGAATCTTCGCTGCACTCTCTCCATGGCAAGAACATCCTTCCTCAGATAAGGCGACCAAAACTGCACACAGTACTCGAGGTGTGGTCTCACCAAGGCCCTGTACAACTGCAGCAAGACATCCTTGTTCCTGTACTCGAACCCTTTCGCTAGGAAGGCCAACATACCATTTGCCTTCTTAACCGCCTGCTGCACCTGCATGCTTACCTTCAGCGACTGGTGCACAAGGACACCCAGGTCTCGTTGCACTTCCCCTTCTCCCAATCTATTGCCATTCAGAGAGAAGGGGGGGGGGGGGGGGGAGGAGAGAAAGGGGGGTGGGGAGGGAAGGGGGGAGAGAGAGAGAGAGAAGGGGGGAGAGAGAGAGAGAGAAGGGGGGAGAGAGAGAGAGAAGGGGGGAGAGAGAGAGAGAAGGGGGGAGAGAGAGAGAGAAGGGGGGAGAGAGAGAGAGAAGGGGGGAGAGAGAGAGAGAAGGGGGGAGAGAGAGAGAGAAGGGGGGAGAGAGAGAGAAGGGGGAGAGAGAGAGAAGGGGGAGAGAGAGAGAAGGGGGGAGAGAGAGAGAAGGGGGGAGAGAGAGAGAAGGGGGGAGAGAGAGAGAGAAGGGGGGAGAGAGAGAGAGAAGGGGGGAGAGAGAGAGAGAAGGGGGGAGAGAGAGAGAGAAGGGGGGAGAGAGAGAGAGAAGGGGGGAGAGAGAGAGAAGAGGGGAGAGAGAGAGAAGGGGGGAGAGAGAGAGAAGGGGGGAGAGAGAGAGAAGGGGGGGGAGAGAGAGAAGGGGGGAGAGAGAGAAAGGGGGAGAGAGAGAAAGGGGGGGGGAGGAGGAGAGGGGGAGAGGGAAAGGGGAGGGAAAGAGGAGGGGAGGAGGAAGAGGGGGAGGGTGGGGCTGTTAGAGGTGAGAGATCACGTGAGGAGTTGCACAGTTGGCAAGCAGTGCTAAGGATGGTCCATGAGTTGGGATGAGAAAATGTCAGGAGAAGGTACTCACTGAAGCACATTGTTGGGAGGGATGAAGTAAGCTTTACTCTGCAGTTAGCTGTGCTATGCCTGACTGGGGTGTGCGTACTGCGCCCAAAATTGGAAAAACGCATTCCAAAGTGTTCAAACCTTAAAACAGCACAAGAATTCACCAAATTATTGGGGGATTTTTCCCCCCCCAAATAAAAAAAAAAAGCGCATAACAGGAATAAAGCCAGAATAATTAAATCGAAATTGAAATCTTAACTTTGTAATCTGCAACGAAGTTTTGTACCAGTATTGAAAGAGGAACTGAAGTTATTTTTGTCAAGCAGTCACTCATACATAACTTATTCAACTGCAGCAACTAGGGCTTCCTTCCTTCCACTCATTTAGTCTCTTCAAGCGCTCCAACTCAAAGGTCTGAGGACACCCGCCTCGTACATTGCATCAATATAAATGTTTTTTTTTGCCATTTTGCAATCCAGATGTTTCTATCACTCCTCAGCACGATATATGGGATGCGTACTAAAAACTGTGTGCAGTGCAGTGCAATAACTTGAAACTGGAACGAATGGCCCGAAGTTATTTTACTTTGGGCCCCTAACAGTCTGCTCGAGAAAGAAGGAAAGTTGGAATAAGTTAGCAGATAAGCTTTTCTGTTGTTGACACAATTCTGGAAGCGAGGGTCAAAAATTTATGCCAAGAAAAACTAAAAACAAAAGGATAAAAGAGAAAAGCACGAACTAAAATTTGCATTTCTATAGCGCCTTTCACATCCTCAGGACGTCCCAAAGCGCTTTACAGCCAATGAAGAACTTTTTGAAGTGTAGTCACTGTTGTAATGTAGAAAACGTGGCAGCCAATTTGCACACAGCAAGCTCCCACAAACAGCAATGTGATAATGACCAGATAATGAATCTGTTTTAGTGATGTCAGTTGAGGGATAAATATTGGCCTCAGGACCAGAGATAACGCCCCTGCTCTTCTTCGAAATAGTGCCATGGGATCTTTACATCCACTCGAGGGGGCAGACAGGGCCTCGGTTTAACGTCTCATCCGAAAGACAGCACCTCCGACAGTGCAGCGCTCCCTCAGTACCGCCCCTCCGACAGTGAGGCACTCCCTCAGTACTGCCCCTCCAACAGTGCAGCACTCCCTCAGTACCGCCCCTCCGACAGTGCAGCACTCCCTCAGTACTGCCCCTCCGACAGTGAGGCACTCCCTCAGTACTGCCCCTCCGACAGTGCAGTGCTCCCTCAGTACGACACTGCGAGTGTCAGCCTAGATTTTGTGCTCAAGTCTCTGAAGTGGCGTTTGAACCCACAAACGTCTGACTCGGAGGAGAGAGTGCTGCCCACCGAGTCAAGAAAGAACATTCTTTAGCAAGGTTTGATTGACTTATGGAAGAAACCGTCAGCGCAGCTAGTTCAGCAGGAACTTTTTAAGGGGTTTCAAGAAAGGAAATCGACAAGTTCTTGCATCTGAAAGGGTTTATACTTATTAATCAAATGACAAGCAAACTAGTTTGAATGGGTAGGTTCTCCTCCTGCCTGAACTACATTACAGAAAATTCTACATTCATCCCGTCGAGCCTGGCTCCATTTAAAATCCAGAGTTCGAGACGTGCACACGTTTGACGGATTCTCCAAACAGCTGTATCTGTTAGAACATAAGAATTAGGAGCAGGAGTCGGCCATCCAGCCCCTCGAGCCTGCTCTGCCATTCAATAAGATCATGGCTGATCATCAACCTCAACTCCACTTTCCCGCCCGATCCCCATATCCCTTGATTCCCCTAGAGTCCAAACATCTATCGATCTCAACCTTGAATATACTCAAAGACTCAGCATTCACAGCCCTCTGGGGCAGAGAATTCCAAAGATTCACAACCCTCTGAGTGAAGAAATTCCTCCTAATCTCAGTCTTAAATGGCTGAACCCTTATCCGGAGACTATGCCCCCTAGTTCTAGACACTCCAGCCAGGAGGAAACAACCTCTCAGCATCTACCCTGTCAATCCCCCTCAGAATCTTGTATGTTTCAATGAGATCACCTCTCATTCTTCTAAACTCCAGAGTGTACAGGCCCATTCTACACAATCTCTCCTCATAGGACAACCCTCTCATCCCAGGAATCAGTCTAGTGAACCTTCGTTGCACTGCCTCCAAGGCAAGTATATCCTTCCTGAGATAAGGAGACCAAAACTGTGCACAGTACTCCAGGTGTGATCTCACCAAAGCCCTGTACAATTGTAGCAAGACTTCCTTACTCTTGTACTCCAAACCCCTTGCAATAAAGGCCAATATGCCATTTGCCTTCCTAATTGCTTGCTGTAACTGCAGGTTAGCTTTCTGTTGGACTGGCATACAAGGAAAGCAGGTTCCAAGGGTGTGTTTTGAGAACCCGATACTTTCTGCCCTGGAGTTTCCATCCGGTTGCATCTTGTGCATTGGATCAAAATGTACAGAGAGTCTCACTTTAGGCTCCCGGAATGCATGCAAAAATATTTGAATTGCACAGCTGATGCAATCTCCTGGCTTTCTTCAAACGGAGCTGTTAAACATGTGATGTGCAATGCAGCACTTAAAAGGGGAACAAGGCTTTGTGTGTTTTTACAAAACCATGTTGTTTTCATTTTGAGATTTTTGGCTGAAATTTTAATTTAGAATATATATTTCGGGGGAATTTTTCAATTATATCTGAGCACAGCAAGTTTTTTTAAAAAAAAACATTCTACAAAAATAGTCCAGTATTATCTCCCAGGTCTGGAAAGCATTCTGTACATGAAGGATACTGCAGAGATTCAGCAACAGGACCGGATGTGGTATCCGGGCGGAGAGTCCCTTCCAATGCTCCCACTAAGCTGCTCGGCCGCACAGTAATGGGAAAAGTCCCGCACAGGCTGCTCACCGCCTCTGTATCAGCCGTGGCTCAGTGGGCAGCACCCTCGCCTCTGGAATCAGAAGGTTGTGGGTTCAAGTCCCAGTCCAGAGACCCGAGCACAAAAATCTAGGCCGACACTGTCGGAGGTGCCGCCTTTCAGATGAGACGTTAAAGCATCCACGTAAAAGATCCCGTGGCACTATTTCGAAGAAGAGCAGGGGAGTTCTCCCCGGTGTCCTGGGATCAATATTTATCCCTCAACCAACATCACTAAAAAAACAGATGATGTGGTCATTATCACATTGCTGTTTGTGGGAGCTTGCTGTGCACAAATTGGCTGCCGGGTTTCCCACATTACAACAGTGACTACACTTCAAAAAGTACTTCATTGGCTGTAAAGCGCTTTGGGACGTCCGGTGGTCGTGAAGGGCGCTATAGAAATGCAAGTCTGTCTGTCTTTCCTATTGTAAACACCGCGCATGTGTGGAAATTTAAAGGGACCGCGCACTAAAAGAAACAGGCCGTGCAGAACAAAGCGCAGCCTACAGGGAGTATTGGTCCTGTCCTGGGCGACAAGCCAAGGTAAGTTCATGATGATCAAGGACATCTGCCTCTATATCATCATCAACTTTCATTTATCCAGCGCCTTTAACCTCGTAATCTAACGTCCCAAGGTGCTTCACAGGAGCGATTATCAAACAGAATTTGACACCGAGCCACATAAGGAGATATTAGGGCAGATGACCAAAAGCTTGTTCAGAATTGAAGGAGCACGTACAAAGTGATAGCACAATGACACCCTGCAACCCGTCATAGATGTGGGTAGACTACGCATCATAACATGGGAGTTCTGTTACAATGATCTGATGCAGGTTATCCAAGAGAGATAATGGGCCATAATTTGCTGCAGGAGTGAATCTAACGATGTCTGCTGTTAGTTAGATTTGCCCCCTTTATATGTTTAGGTTTTTAAATATTTTTCGTGGCAAGTTGCTGAAAGCGCGAGCTGATAACGTCGCAGCGAGGGTAATCGGGCATCCGGGACCCGAGTGAACAGGGGAAGCAACTGGGTATCTCCGTAACCAATTAGACTGAAGGATTGAGAAGGAAGTGTAAGTTAGAGTGGGTGAATTCAATGTCAAATCAGATACAGAAAGAGAGAGAGAGAGAGAGAGAGAGAGAGAGAGAGAGGGAAAGAAAGATTGGAAAAAGAGACAGAAAAGGAAATGTCGTTTATTTTATTTAAAATGTTTTAAATCTCCAACAATTAAAAGCTGAAGGAATGAGACTCCACATATGTAATTCTCGATGCCAGAGAGGTTGATGGTCGGTAATTAACACTTATCACAGCGCTAAAAGGGCACTTAGACTGAAATGGACAAGACTTAACTTTCTGTGGAGAGTTTAGTTGGTATCTAATGCAGCAACTTCACGCCGTTGTGTATTTCAGTGGGAGGCAGACGGCGAGATGCCGTTTTTGCGAAGCTAACGGTGGAGCAGCGCAACTTGGACAGCAACTTTTGTTTGATTTCCGCGTTTAACCGCGCCTCTGCCCCTCGCCTATCTCCGTAACCTCCGCCAGTCCTACAACCCTCCGAGATCTCTGCACTCCTCCAATTCTGGCCTTTTGTGCATCCCCGATTTTAAATCGCTCCACCATTGGCGGCCGTGCCTTCAGCCGCCTGGGCCCCCAAGCTCTGGAATTCCCTCCCTAAACCTCTCCGCCTCTCTCTCCTCTTTTAAGACCCTGCTTAAAACCTACCTCCTTGGCCAAGTTTTTGCTCATCTGCCCGAATATCTCCTTATGTGGCTCAGTGTCAAATTTTGTTTGATAATCGCTCCTGTGAAGTGCCTTGGGATGTAGTAAAATGTCCCATTAGCCTGTTTGATTATTTTCTGTACCTGTCCATGACATTTTAATGGACCCCCCCGCCAACCAAGTCTCTTTGGACCTCCACTGTTTTTAGCTTTTCACCATTTAGAAAGTACCCTGTTCTATCCTTTATTAGGTCCAAAGTGGATGACCTCATACTTGCCTAGATTGAAATCCATTTGTCACAGAATTGCCCATTCACTTAATCTATCAATATCTCTGTAATTTTATGCTTCCATCTACACTGCCTACAATGCCGCCTATCTTTGTGTCATCGGCAAACTTGGATATGTGGCTTTCTATGCCATCATCTAAGTCGTCAATAAATAGTGTGAATAGTTGAAGCCCCAACACAGATCCCTGTGGAACGCCACTAGTCACACCCTGCCAATTAGAGTACCTGCCCATTATCCCCGATACACGGTCAAATTGGTGGTGGTTGAAGGTCAATCATCACAGCCCAGGATATCGCTGCAGGAGTTCCTCAGGGCAGTGTCTTAGGCCCAACCATCTTCAACTACTTCATCAACATAAGGTCAGAAATGGGGATGTTCGCTGATGACTGCAGTGTTCAGTGCCATTCTCAACTCCTCAGATAATGAAGCAGTCCATGCTCGCATGCAGCAAGACCTGGATGACGTTCAGGCTTGGGCTGATAAGTGGCAGGTAACATTCACGCCACAGAAGTGCCAGGCAATGACTATCTCCAACAAGCGAGTCTAACCACTGCCCCTTGACATTAAACGGCATTACCATCACCGAACACCCCACCACCAACATCCTGGGGGTCACCATTGACCAGAAACTTAACTGGACCAGCCACATAAATACTGTGGCAACAAGAGCAGGTCAGAGGCTGGGTATTCTGCAGCGAGTGTCTCACCGCCTGACTCCCCAAAGCCTTTCCGCCAACAACACAAGAAGCTCGATGCCATCCAGGACAAAGCAGCCTGCTTGATTGGCACCCCATTCACCACCTTCAACATTCACTCCCTCCACCACCGACACACTGTGTCTGCAGTGTGTGCCATCTACAAGATGCACTGCAGCAACTCGCCAAGGCTTCTTCGGCAGCACCTCCCAAACCCGCGACCTCTTCCACCTAGAAGGACATGGGCAGCAGGCGCATGGGAACACCACCACCTCCAAGTTCCCCTCCAAGTCACACACCATCCTGACTTGAAGTATATCGGCCGATCCTTCATCGTTGCTGGGTCAAAATCCTGGAACTCCCTCCCTAACAGCGCTGTGGGAGCACCTTCACCACACGGACTGCAGCGGTTCAAGGCGGCGGCTCACCACCACCTTCTGAAGGGCAATTAGGGATGGACCATAAATGCTGGCCTTGCCAGCGACGCCCAAATCCCATAAACGAATAAAAAAGAGTTTAAAAAATTTTTATTCAACGACTTTGCAACGAAAGGGTCTTCGAGTGACCCAGATATGATCTTCAATGGCAACTGTAAGCTGAAAGCAGATGTCTTTAAAACTGAGACCAGCTTCGCACACCTCCCTCCCAAACATCTACAAGATTAAATAATAAGCGGCAAAACCATTTGATTGTAGCCACGGATAAAAATGGGAAAAAAAGTGTCACATTTGCAGCTACTGATACAAGTGGAGGTTGAAAACGGGGCGGAGCTGGGACGGACCTCCACCTTGCCTTGAACACGCACACTGCAAAAAACGTTACCTTTTCAGAGCCCAAAAGGTTTTGCCACTTCATAAAGGCCCGTGGACACTCCGCAAAAACCCACCACTGATTCTCACGGATCCACCTTCCCGCCCCTGCGACCACACTGTATCTGTAAAACTTTACACGCCATCAGTAGCGGTGTTAATCCACATTCCGAAACCAGTGACAGCAGAGCAATGTTTCCCCAGCTGGGAGAGACACCGCGTAGAAAATTTAAAGGGGAACCACGCACGAGAATTTTTTTTTATTTTTTTGAAGAGGGAACGTTGCATCAGAGCAGCGATTTTCTTTTTGGGAAACAAAAGAGCGCTTTAGCAGATTATCTCCCCCCGCCCCCCCACATTTGTTGCAAATGAACAAAGACCTGAAACGTTAACTCTCTTTCTCTCTCCACGGATGCTGCCTGGCCTGCTGAGTTTTTCCAGCGTTTTCTGTTGTTATTTCAGATTTCCAGCATCCGCAGTATTTTGCTATCGTATCAAGTTAAATTCTCTGCTCTCTACACCTCAAAAATTTTACAATCCCAAATATGAAGCAATTTGCTATTGAGGCCTGAATACAGAGCCAGCGACTAAATAATGTATATTTATAGAATCATTGAATGATTCAGAAACAGGCCACTCTCATCGAAAATGCATCCGACAACAGACAGCAATCACCCACTTCCCCCTGATTATTTTTAGTATGGTTGATATGCTGCCGAAATGTGCAGTATGCTTTTGTAAGTCACTGACTAATGTATTAAGACATATTGGGCTGGATTTTGATACTGGGGCGGGTTGGAGTCGTGTCATCCACTTTTCGTGTTATCCACCCGACTGCAGTTGGATGTGGGAGATTGATGCAATTTTCACCTAATTGGGCAATTGAGTTCCAGCATGTGGGAACCCATGAACCAATTAATGTTTTCAGTCTGAAAGTCGCCTCTGATGATCACAGAATCCCCACAGTGCAGATAGAGGCCATTTCGGCCCATCGAGCCTGCACCGACACATATCCCACCCTATCCCCGTAACCCCACGTATTTAATCCCCCCAACACTAAGGGTCAATTTATCATAGCCAAATCAACCTAACCCACACATCTTTGGACTGTGGGAGGAAACCGGAGCACCCGGAGAAAACCCACGCAGACACGGGGAGAATGTGCAAACTCCACACAGACAGTCACACTGAGGCCGGATTCGAACCCGGGTCCCTGGCGCTGTGAGCCAACAGTGCTAACCACTATGCCACCGTGTTGCAGCAGCAATGATGTCATCATTGCTGCTGCATTGAAGGTCTGCAAAGACTGTCTGGCCTTTGCTGTGAGAGGACCTGGAGGCAAAATGAGCAGCAGCAGCCCTAAGTCTGCTCCCAGATATTTTTGTACCACCACTCCCAGATATATTTTCCTCCTCCTCCTACTACATCTCCATCACATCTCCGTTGTAATAGTGGACCTGCAGTTGATAGTCAGCTATCTAAATGTGCTCCCGCCAGGTTTCACATTCGTGGTTCAGAACAGGCGTGCTTCATGTAGAAAAAGGGTTAAAATCACAAAGGCCTTTCAAAATGGCATTATAGAGGCAATTTAGTGCTTGTTAAGGGCCTTAACAGCCTATCCCGCCTCTTGGAGGCGGGACGGAGTCGGGACCAGCAGACACGATTTAATGAAAATTGCGTGGAGGCATGATGGAGGCGGGCTTGTACCCGCCCGCCAGTTTTCACAATTTTAACCCCCCACACGCCTCCAAACCCACCTCCACGGGTCAATGAAAATTCTGCCCATTGGATTTTTTTAAAGAAACGTCATTTGATTTGCATGTTGTTGAATTAATTGCATTAGAAAAATAATGAGGCAACAACTCTGTTTTAAATCACTGACCTCGGATAATTGATTTTTAAAATTCGTTCATGGGATGTGGGCATCGCTGGCAAGCCAGCATTTATTCCCCATCGCTAATTGCCCTTGAGAAGGTGGTGGTGAGCCGCCTTCTTGAACCGCTGCAGTCCGCGTGGTGAAGGTATCGTAGCGGTTTGGTACAACTGAGAGTCTTGCTCGGCCGTTTCAGGGGGCAGTTAAGAGTCAACCACATTGCTGTGGGTCTGGAGTCACATATAGGCCAGACTGGGTAAGGACGGCAGATTTCCTTCCCTGAAGCACTTGCAGTGAACTAGACAATCCATAAGAACATAAAGGATTAGGAGCAGGAGTCGGCCATTCAGCCCCTGGAGCCTGCTCCACCATTCAATAAGATCATGGCTGATCTTCGACCTCAACTCCACTTTCCCACCCGATCCCCATATCCCTTGATTCCCCCAGAGTCCAAAAATCTATCGATCTCAGCCTTGAATATACGGAGAGAGGGCAGAGAGAGAGAGAGAGGCACGGAGGCGGAGAGACAGGAGCCGCGAGGCGGAAAGAGAGAGGCCGCGAGGCGGAGAAGTTTAGGGAGGGTATTCCAAAGCTTGGGGCTGCCAATACAGGATTTTTGATGGTTTTGCAACTGATAATGATGAGTGTTTCTATTTATCCTGCATCGTCCAGTCATGAACTCTTGTTGAATCAACACTGAAGGCGCCACACATCACGTTCCAGTTTTAATGCCAAAAACTAGCTTTGGAGGCCACTCCTCAAGGGTCATGAAAAAGGCTCTCCGATTTTGGCACTTGACATATCTTGGGTTCGTTTCTCTTGTTGCTTGATAAAATCCTGTAGCTTTTTCTGGGGTGAGCGGATTGTCCTATGAGGAGAGATTGAGTAGATTGGGCCTGTACTCTCTGGAGTTTAGAAGAATGAGAGGTGATCTCATTGAAACATACAAGATTCTGAGGGGGATTGACAGGGTAGATGCTGAGAGGTTGATTCCCCCTGGCTGGAGAGTCTAGTACCAGGGGTCACAGTCTCAGGATAAGGGGTCGGCCATTTAGGACTGAGACGAGGAGGAATTTCTTCACTCAGAGGGTGGTGAATCTTTGGAATTCTCTACCCCAGAGGGCTGTGAATACTGAGTCGTTGAGTATATTCAAGGCTGAGATCGATAGATTTTTGGACTCTCGGGGAATCAAGGGATATGGGGATAGGGCGGGAAAGTGGAGTTGAGGTCCGATGATCAGCCATGATCTTATTGAATGGAGTAGCAGGTTCGAGGGGCCGTGTGGCCGACTCCTGCTCCTAATTCTTATGTTCTTTTAACTGCATCACAGCTGCCCATATAAGGCTGCAGTCATGCTGCCCAAGTTGCACTGATTTGGCTTAACACCAATATGTAAATTACAGGACAACTCAGCGTATGAACGCCCCGAGGGGAGGCGGGCTGCCTCACACCAGGTTTGAGTTTGCAAGCGCTGCGGTATAACTCCAGCCCCAAGAGTGGAATCAACTTCTTCATTCTACTTTCAGGCCTGTCCCAATGCCACCAGCAGCAGCTGCGCAATGTTAGCTGGCAACACAAGGGCAGATAATTAACCGACTGTTCTCCCCTAACTTTCCAGAGTTGTCACATTCCGCACACAACTGCGCTCCTCGAATTCCAGCCTCTCGCGCAACCCTGGTTTTCAATCACCCGCCCCCACCACTGGCGGCCGTGCCTTCCGTATTCTGGGCCCCAAGCTGTGGAATTCCCTCCCTAAACCTCTCCACCTCTCTCTCCTCCTTCAAAAAAGGGGAAGTATACTCTACCATGAATCACTTTTAGTTAAAACACACTTCCTCATTCTTGCCGTTGAAATATAATTTCTGGAGCAACACCTGGACCCGATGCATGTCCTTACTGCCAGGTTTTGCACGGCTCCCTTGAAGAGATCCAACATTTAACAATCAGGGGGATGTTGTCAACTTTATTCAGTTGATGCCAAGGAGCCAGGTCAGTGAACGCCTCCTCCAACTTGGGATCTGGTATCCGTTTAGTTCCCAGGTACCAGTCAAAAGGATCAGTCATTATATAATGAGAGCAGATTAGGATTCTTTCCCCCCATGGCTTCTATCACCAGTGTACAAAAGAATACAAATTTTGCATTAAAAACACTTCCCCATAGAAAACCTTTACTCTTCAGCATCTGAAGAACCTTTTTCGATATCCCTACTATGTTAAAAATCTTGTGTCTGCCTGCATTTCCTGTCTGCAAAATTCCCGTGGTCACATTTCTATCACAATTTCGTGTCCTCCATTCTAAACTGCAATGCCCACATTTATAATGGAAAATTCCACTGTAAACTGTTACAAAAAATTGACATATTTTACGATAGCAATATTAAAGTTATCCATTGAACCGTGTCCTTTAATGCTTTCGTCAACATTTTTACTTGAAGGCTTCAAACTCTCCTACAAGCCTGGCCTTTCCCAGGGCTGTGATACTGTGTGTGCTGAATTTGGATTGTGCAATCCAAGCATCAGTACTGTTCTCCGTAAACTTGAGCTCATCCAAAACTCGGCTGCCCCGTGTCCTAACTCGCACCAAGTCCTGTTCACCCATCGCCCCGTGCTCACTGACCTACATTGGCTCGCGGTTAAGCAACGCCTCGAGTTTAAAATTCTCATCCTGGTTTACAAATCCCTCCATGGCCTCGCCCCCCTCCCTATCTCTGTAACCTCCTCCAGCCCTACAACCCTCCGAGATCTCTGGGCTCCTCCAATTCTGGCCTCTTGCGCATCCCCGATTTTCATTGCTCCACCATTGGTGGCCGTGACTTCAGCTGCCTGGGCCCCAAGCTCTGGAATTCCCTCCCAAAACCTCTCCGCCTCTCTTTCCTCCTTTAAGACGCTCGTTAAAACCGACCTCTTTGACCAAGCTTTTGGTCATCTGTCCTAATATCTCCTTATGTGGCTCAGTGTCAAATTTTGTTTGATAACAGAATTATTTAAAGTGAAGCTAGTGAACAAATTTCAAAAGCTTTACGGAGGTGAAATAGTGTTTTAAAATGATAGAAGCTGTGTATGTGAGTCTGTGTGTGAGACTATGTTCGGATGAGAGGGTTGTCCTATGAGGAGAGATCGAGTAGATTGAGCCTACACTCTCTGGAGTTTAGAAGAATGAGAAGTAATCTCATTGAAACTAGATTCTGAGAGGAATTGACAGGGTAGATGCGGAGAGGCTGTTTCCCCCTGGCTGGAGAGTCTAGAACTAGGGGGCATAGTCTCAGGATAAGGGGTCGGCCATTTAAGACTGAGATGAGGAGGAATTTCTTCACTCGGAGGGCGGTGTATCTTTGGAATTCTCTACCCCAGAGGGCTGTGGATGCGGAGTCATTGAGTATATTCAAGGCGGAGATCGATATATTTTTGGACTCTCGGGGAATGAAGGGATATGGGGATCGGACGGGAAAGTGGAGTTGAGGTCGAAGATCAGCCATGATCTTATTGAATGGCGGAGCAGGCCCGAGGGGCCGAATGGCCGACTCCTGCTCCTAATTCTTAAGTTATGATTACATACTCGAAGATTCAAACTTTAGAAAGTGAAAGAGAGCAACGAAGAATGGTGCACGAGAGACACAGAGACAGAAAGGTGTGATGGGGAAGAAAAAGTGTCGATCTTTCTTCATGTAATGTTACTTCCAAAAAGTACATCAATTGAATTTTGAAGCCAGCAGATTATCTCAAACGTGCTTTGTTGGTAGCTAGCAAAGATCTACGCTAATGGCTTCCAGCTTTAAGACAGACGGGGTAAAATTCAACTTGAGCAAAGGTGCGAGAGAGAGAGAGAAAGATAGATTCTTTCCTCATTCTGATGGTGCAAGGCATGAAGGGGGTGGTAATGGGACAAGTAAAGAAACAAAAGATGGGTTCAGAGGAGGTGTAAATGCGAGTGCCAGCCGTGGCTCAGTGGGTCGCACTCTCTCTCTCTCGCCTCTCAGTCAGAAGGTTGTGGGTTCAAGTCCCACTCCAGAGACTTATGCACAAAAATCCAGGCCGACACTCCAGTGCAGTGCTGAGGGAGTGCTGCACTGTCGGAGGTGCCGTCTTTCGGATGAGACGTTAAACCTGCTCTCTCAGGTGGATGTAAAAGATCCTACGGCCACTATTTCAAAAAAGAGCAGGGGAGTTCTCCCCGGTGTCCTGGGGCCAATATTTATCCCTCAATCAACATCACTAAAACAGATGATCTGGTCATCATCACCTTGCTGTTTGTGGGAGCTTGCTGTGCGCAAAATTGGCTGCCGCGTTTCCTACATTACAACAGTGACTACACTTCAAAAAGTACTTCATTGGCTGTAAAGCGCTTTGGCACGTCGAGGCTGTGAAAGGCGCTGGAGAAATGAAAGTCTTTCTTTTCTTTACAGCAGAACTATTACCAGCCCCCGCTGTCCGAGAAAATTGTTGAACTCAATGTTGAGTTCGGAAGGCTGTAAAGTGTCTAATATAAAGATGAGGTACTGTTCCTCCAGCTTGTGTTGGGTTTCACTGGAATAGTGTAGGAGGCCTAAGGCAAAGAAGCCAGAGTGGGGCGGAGAATTAAAGTGGCAAGCGACTGGAAGCTCAGGGGCACGCTTGCGGACTGAACGGAGGTGTTCAGCAAAGCGATCACCCAAGAGACACAAAGATAGTTTCTTCCTCATTCTGATCGATTTTTTTTTAAGTTGAATTTTGAAAGAAAACAAAGCCTGAAGGAAACAGATGGCAGGGTAGATTTGGGGGAGGGGCAGAAGAGGGCAAATAGTTGAAGGTTGAAGGCTAAAGGTATCAAGGGATATGGGGAGAAAGCAGGGACAGGGTACTGAGTTTGGATGATCAGCCATGATCTCATCGAATGGCGGAGCAGGCTCGAGGGGCCAAATGGCCTACTCCTGCTCCTATCTTCTATGTTTCTATGTTTATGTGGGGGGGCGGGGGGGGGAGGTTTTCTCACTACCTGTCTTTGGGGGAGTGAGATGGAGAATTGATGGCGTATTAAGGGTGAATTGAGTGACAATGGAACAAGGGGGAGGGGAAGGATACAGGGGTTGAATGGGTCGTTCAAAGGCAGAGACTGAGGTGGTGCTGGAAGCACGTGTGATTTAGTAAAGGGAATGTGTAGTGGGAAGGTGAAGAGCTTCCGTACCCAAGGAAGGATATACTTGCTTTAAAGGGGGTGCAACGAAGGTTCACTAGATTGATTCCTGGGATGAGAGGGTTGTCCTAGGAGGAGAGATTGAGTAGATTGGGCCTATATTCCCTAGAGTTTAGAAGAATGAGAGGTGATCGTATTGAAACATAAAAGATTCAGAGAGGGATTGACAGGATAGATGCTGAGAGGTTGTTTCCCCTGGCTGGAGAGTCTAGAACTAGGGGGCACAGCCTCAGGATAAGGGGTCGGCCATTTAGGACTGAGATGAGGAGGAATTTCTTCACTCAGATGGTTGTGAATCTTTGGAATTCTCTGCCCCAGAGGGCTGTGGAGGCTCAGTCATTGAGTGTATTCAAGGCTGAGATCGATAGATTTTTGGACTCTAGGGAATCAAGGGATATGGGGATCGGGCGGGAAAGTGGAGTTGAGGTCGATGATCAGCCATGATCTTATTGAATGGCGGAGCAGGCTCGAGGGGCCGAATGGCCTACTCCCGCTCCTATTTCTTATGTTCTTAGCAGACACAATGGGAGCATTGGGGGGGGTGGGGGGGAAGTAAAGCCACTGAGTGCCGTATTTTACATGCAATCCCCACCCCAAATGCAACCAGCGGTGACTCCTTTCCCCAACACCCCACCCAGCACCTGAAAGATAAGAGAAAATGAGAGAGAGAGAGAGAGAGAGAGAGAGAGAGAGAGAGAAGCAATAAGAGTGAAGGGGAGAGAAGAGTAGAGAAAGAGAAACCATATTCTCAGACTTACCGTGCCAAATAACACGGCAGATTGATCAGCAATAGATTTAAATTTTTAGATTTTCACGCACTCAACTTTTTTCCATTCCAACTTTCTGGGGGTGAAATTGGACAATATGAAACGAACTTGTTGCGAATCGGCAGCCAATCACACCCCCTCTGTCTCCACATGGAAGCTGCCGAAGTCAACCTGTCGCACTCGAATTACCGCCATCCCGCAGTGCAGGCTCTCTAGCGCCACCACTGGTGGAAGGGTATATTTACAGCGTGACAAGTTTACATAGAAAGCCTCCATTATAAAATGTAGACAGACTCTCATTTATAATGGAAACATTTAAAAACAAGCTGCGTGACTTTCAACGAGGGGAATTGAATTATAATTGGCACTTCCTAGTCTGAATATCCCTCATCCTCTAGCCCCACCTCACCCGAGACTGCACTTGCTTTTGAATCCCCATGTGCAACACTACAGGTCAACTAGTATTTACAGAATTAAATGAGGTTCTTTTGCCCATGAATGAATCCTGGACCATAAGACCAAAACTACAGTGCTTGGAAAGGACCAGGCACAGTGAGATCGTGGCTAGTCCACTGACCCAATAAATACATTCAAGTACCAACAGTGTTACTGCATTGTGATCAAGAAATAAACTTCAATTTTTTGTTTTTGTTTACACAAACTTCTTTCGATTTGCATTTACGTGTGAATATTCATGCACACAGAGTGCAGGAACCACATTCTTGGTTTCCATTACAATCAGCCCCTCGCCCGTGCTACACAAGTAGAGTTCAGGAGCAACAAGTACTCTAGATCCGAGGTTCCCAAACTTTACTTATTGTGTAAAAGAAAGACAGACTTGCATTTCTAGCGTCTTTCACGACCACCGGACGTCCCAAAGCGCTTTACAGCCAATGAAGTACTTTTTGAAGTGATGTAATGTAGGAAACACAGCCGCCAATTTGCGCACAGCAAGCTCCCACAAACAGCAATGTGATAATGACCAGATAATCTGCTTTTGTGATGTTGATTGAGGGATAAATATTGGCCCAGGACACCGGGGATAACTCCCCTGCTCTTCTTCGATATTGTGCCGCGGGATCTTATACGTCCACCCGAGAGAGCAGACGGGGCCTCCGTTTAACGTCTCATCCGAAAGACGGCACCTCCGACAGTGCGGCGCTCCCTCAGTACTGGCACTGGGAGCGTCAGCCTGGATTTTTGTGCTCAAGTCCCTGGAATGGGACTTGAACCCACAACCTTCTGACTCAGAGGCGAGAGTGCTAAAAGTATTCTAGATCGGAGGTTCCCAAACTTTGCTTATTGCGTACCCCCTTCCAGATCTACCAGCTGCCCGCCTACCCACCCCTACCAGCGAACAGGTTTGAGACTGGACAGTTGCTGGGCAACTGAAACCACGCTGTCGTGTACGGTGATTGGAGGCGAGGGCTCCATACGTCATTGTCTCTGAGTATCTGTGTTATCACTGGTACATCCTGAAGTAAATTAACTACCTTATAACAAATTCACAGAGTTTTAAAGCTTCATCTGAGTCGGGTCAGCAGTAGCTCAGTGGGTAGCACACTCGCCTCTATCAGAAGGTTGTGGGTTCAAGTCCCACTCCAGCGACTTGAGCACATAAAGCTGGGCTGACACTCCAGTGCAGTGCTGAGCGAGCTCCGCCGCACCGTTGGAGGGGCAGTACTGAGGGAGCGCCGCACTGTCGGAGGGGCAGTACTGAGGGAGCGCCGCACTGTCGGAGGGGCAGTACTGAGGGAGCGCTGCACTGTCGGAGGGGCAGTACTGAGGGAGCGCCGCACTGTCGGAGGGGCAGTACTGAGGGAGTGCTGCACTGTCGGAGGGGCAGTACTGAGGGAGCGCCGCACTGTCGGAGGGGCAGTACTGAGGGAGCGCCGCACTGTCGGAGGGGCAGTACTGAGGGAGCGCCGCACTGTCGGAGGGGCAGGACTGAGGAAGTGCTGCACTGTCGGAGGTGCCGTCATTCGGATGAGACGTTAAACCGAGGCCCCGTCTGCCCTCTCAGGTGGACTTAAAAGATCCTATGGCACTATTTCGAAGAGGAGCAGGGGAGTTCTCCCCGGTGTCCCGGGGCCAATATTTATCCCTCAACCAACATCACTAAAAACAGTTTATCTGGTCATTATCACATTGCTGTTTGTGGGACCTTGCTGTGCGTAAATTGGCTGCCGCGTTTCCTACATTACAACAGTGACTACACTTCAAAAAGTACTTCATTGCCTGTAAAGCGCTTTGAGACGTCCGCTATATAAATGCAAGTCTTTCTTTCTTTTTAGCCTATAATAAAAACGCAATAACTAAATAAAATCCACCATTAGACAATTTCTCCCGCGTACCCGCCAGAGATGTCTCCCGTACCCCCAGGGATAGGCACACCACAGTCGAGAAGCTAACAGCAACATTCAGTTTTGCAAGGGCAGCATTCCCGTTTGTAATTAGCACCTAACCCTTCCGGCTATTACTAATTGATCCCAGAACTGACGTAAACCCTCGCACGTCATTTAAAAAAAAAAAATTCCTTCTTTTTTTAGAAGAAAAAAAATTGCCGTCCAGAGTTGTGATCAGGGGAAGTTGTGTTGTGTTGGGCAGGAAGAACAAATCAACCGTTTAACTGTTTTCTGCAACGCCAGAGATTTCAAGTTCAAGCCACGGAAGCGGAACACCAAGACCCAAGAATCTCGCCACACGTAATCACCTCATTTCCATTAAATATTTTTGTAGCTCCATGGAGATTACAATCACAGCTCAGGCCGAAGGGCACTGTAAAGGAGAAAGCCATTACGCAGACACCACTGGAACCAGTTCCCAGTCTACACAGCAGTGTAGCTTGCTCTCCATTTGAACAAATTCTTATAAATTTGAACCAGATTGTTAAAATGATTGTTAAACCCGAGATACAATTTATATCCCCGTCAGCCTCGGCTCAGTCAGCACTCTCGCCTCAGAAGGTTGTGGGTTCAAGCCCCACATAAGTTAGGCAGAGAGAGTGCTGCACTGTCGGAGGTGCCGTCTATCAGGTGAGACGCTAAACCGAGGCCCCGTCTGCCCTCTCTGGTGGACGTAAAAGATCCCACGGCCACTATTCAAAGACGACCAGGGTAGTTCCGGTGTCCTGGCCAGCCTTTATCCCTCAACCAAAATCCCTAAAACAGATTATCTGGTCATTTATCTCATTGCTGTTTGTGGGAGCTTGCTGTGCGCAAATTGGCTGCCATGTTTCCTACATTACAACAGTGACTACACTTCACAAAGTACTTCATTGGTTGTGAAGCGCTTTGGGACGTCCTGAGGTTATCCAAGGCGCTGTAGAAATGCAAGTTTGCTACCCTTTCAAGTCACCCTGATTATGGGATGCAATCATGTTTTACACTCTTCCAAGCACAGCCTCGAACTAAAGATGTCCAAGGCATGGCCTTTCACCCAGCATGGGCTTCTGCATGCGCAATCCAAACATTCAGCCTCAACTCTTTCATCTCCGCAGGCCTGGAGGATTAGAACAGACCGCTCCTTGACTGGTGGATTGGGATCAATGACTGAGCAGCTATTTTGGAACCCACCAGGAAGCAAGGGACCAAGGGTTGATCTCCCTGGAGCAGAGAAGGCTAAGAGGAGATTTGATCGAGGTGTTCAAAATCATGAAGGGTTTAAACAGAGTAAATAAAGAGAAACTGTTTCCAGTGGCTGATGGGTCGATAACCAGAGGGCCCAGATTTAAGGTGATTGGCAAAAGAACCAGAGGCGACATGAGGGAAAACTTTACACAACAAGTGGTTAGGATTTGGAATGCGCTGCCTGATAGGGCAGTGGATACAGATTCAATAGTAGCCTTCAAAAGAGAATTGGATAAATACTTGAAGGAGAAAAAATTGCAAGGCTATGGGGAAAGAGCGGGGGAGTGGGACTGACTGGATTGCTCTTCGAAAGAGCCGGCGCAGACTCGATGGGCCGAATGGCCTCTTTCTGTGCTGCACTGTTCTATGATTCTAGAAGCAGCCTTTGCCAGTCCTCCAGTCCCTGCAACTTTATAAAAAAGAGCTCAGGATGAAGCTACCAAATATGCAAAGCTCATGGCAGACACACAGGCAGAAGTGGATATTGGTGGCAGTAAAAGACGTGGACAGAAAAGGGAGTGGCAACTGCCAGGACAGCAGGTGGTGATTGACCAGACCAGGTCAAGGGGGGGGCAGAAGAGCCCCACAGGAGCGCAGACCAGATCAGGTGAAGATGTGAAAAGCAAAAAGATGAGAGGGGTATGGGTCCTTGATGTGCGGGAATCTGGAAATCTTTATGCAAGAGTGTCAAAGGGGAACCGGACACTGACCCCACAGTGTTTATGATGCAGCCCGCTCAGTGACTCTGCCATGTGGATGTAGCTTCTTGCTGCTCAGGTTGCCAACTCTGGTTCAACCTTTCCTGGAGGTTTCATCACATAACCTCCAACGGCCCCGTCTGGTCAAGCAGCCTTTCCCTCCCCCCCCCATCTCTAATATTTTTATAACTAAATAAACAAAAGTGTTCAAAGGAAATGGAGACGACATTTTTCTTTTTAAAATTCCCCCAATGTATTTTTCTCCCGGGGTTTTGCTCACAGCAGCGTCCTGGAGACTAATCTCCAATTCCTGGAGACTCCAGGCCAATCCTGGAGGATTGGCAACCCCTACTTGCTCCAAATGGCTGGACAACCAGACACGGCACATTCACAGCGCCAACTACAATGCTGCCTCTTCAATCAATCAGGAAGTCTGTGTAAATGTTGGTGCGAGACAGAGCGATGATCAGTTCACCCATGGTGACCCCTTGTATTTTAACATTTAACAAAAAAAAATTCATCCGATGTATCTATTCTGTTTTCTTTGCTAAATATATAAAAGTGGCAAATCTTCCTCAGTTTTGAACCATTAGAGATTATACGCTACACATTAGCTTTGTTCCTTTTGGGGAGCTATGGATCCAGAGCAGATGTTTAATCTCACTGGGCTGGGGAGCAGGGTCTGGATGCGGTATTACAACTGTGGAAGTACCTACAGATCCACCTAGTCATACATCGCAATGTACAAACCCAGTGACCCCCCCCACCCCTTCCCAAATCCCTCCGTAGAACCTTTAAACTGGACACTATTTAATGTGCCTTTATAAACAAAAAGATGGGACGTCAGTCATAATTCAATTCAGGATACACGACACAATGTCAATCTCTGATTTACAACAACAAACATACATTTATACAGCGCCTTTAACATAGTAAAACGTCCCAAGGCGCTTCACAGGAGCGATTATCAAACTAAATTTGACACCGAGCCACATAAGGAGATATTGGGACAGGTGACCAAAAGCTTGGTCAAAGAGGGAGGTTTTAAGGAGCGTCTTAAAGGAGGAGAGAAAGGCGGAGAGGTTTAGGGAGGGAATTCCAGAGCTTAGGACCTAGAGAGCTGAAGGCATGGTCGGCAATGGTGGAGCGGTTAAAATCGGGGATGCGCAAGAGGCCAGAATTGGAGGAGCGCGGAGATTTCGGAGGGTTGTAGGGCTGGAGGAGATTACATTCAATTACAATGGAGTCCAAAACCAGTGTAGACACCGGAGAGAAGGTAACTTCAGACATGCCTAGATCTACAAGTCACCTCCAAGGTCTTTATGGCAATTCTTTCTTCGCCTTCATATTATTGTTTAATTGATTCATTTGTCCTCCATTTCCTTTCGCAAACACAGCAGTAGATGCACAGAGCGATGTCAGCTAAGGGAATCCACACGGAGTGTGTGGGCTCGACAGCATTGTGAGTGACAGTGTGATGAGTCTGTTTCGAGACTAAAGACCAGCAATCTATTCTTTCCTCCAAATACATTACAGAAGCTTCACTATAGAATGGGGTGCGGGGAGGCGAGAGGAAGATCCAATATTGTGCTCAACAAAACAACTCTTACTGACTTTAAATGATTCTCTCGGCTAGCACTACAGGTTTTACTGTAAAGAATCATACTGCACAGAAGGAGGCCGCACGGCCCATCGCGCCTGCTCTTTCAGATGAGATGATAAACCGAGGCCCCGTCTGCCCCCTCGTAAAAGATCCCATGCCCACTATTTCAAAGAAGAGCAGGGGGGGAGTTCTCCCCAGTGTCCTGGGGCCAATATTTATCCCTCAATCAACATCACTAAACAGATTATCTGGTCATCATCACATTGCTGTTTGTGGGAGCTTGCTGTGCACAGACATGGCTGCCGCGTTTCCTACATTACAACAGTGACGACACATCAAACATACTTCATTGGCTGTAAAGTGCTTTGGGACGTCCGGTGGTTGTGAAAGGCGCTGTAAGTCTTTCTTTCTTTCTTTGAAAGAGCTCTCCAATTTATCCCACTCTCCCCTGGCTCTTTCCCCATAGCCCTGCAAATTTTTCCTCATCAAGTATTTATCCAATTCCCCTTTCGAAAGCTACTATTGAATCTGCTTCCACCGCCCTATCAGGCAGCGCATCCCAGATCACAACAACTCGCTGCGTAAAAAAAATTCTCATCTCCCCTCTGGCTTTTTTTTGCCAATTACCGTTAATCTGTGTCCTCTGGTTACCGACCGTCCTGGCAGTGGAAACAGTTTCTCCCCGTCTACTCCATCAAAACGCTTCATGATTTTGAACACCTCTATTAAATCTCCCCTTAACCTTCTCTGCTCTAAGGAGAACAACCCCAGCTTCTCCAGTCTCTCCACATAACTGAAGTCCCTCAGCCTAGGTACCATTCTAGTAAATCTCTTCTGCACCTTAGGTTTACTTAGATTATAGAATCATAATTCAGCTCCTGATCAGTGCAGGCCGGGAATGGAAAGCTGGCCTCACTTTAGTGCTGAATCTGCACCTTCGTCAAGAGAGGTCAGCTGGATGAGCTGTCTAAGAAACTTCTCATGCTCGTGTTCAAACCCCTCCATGGCCTCGCCCCTCCCTATCTCCGTAACCTCCTCCAGTCCTGCAACCCTCCGAGATCTTTGCGCTCCTCCAATTCTGGCCTCTTGCGCATCCCCGATTTTCATCGCTCCACCATTGGCGGCCGTGCCTTCAGCTGCCTGGACCCTAAGCTCTGGAATTCCCTCCCTAAACCTCTCCGCCTCTCTCTCCTCCTTTAAGACGCTCCTTAAAACCTATCTCTGTGACCAAGCTTTTGGTCACCTGCCCTAATATCTCCTTATGTGGCTCGGTATCAAATGATGTTTGATTTTGTTTACATGAGGGGGAAAGGATTAGAAGGATATGTCGATAGGGTGAGAGATGAAGTAAATAGGAGGGGGAAAGAGGCTGGTGTGGAGCATAAACACCGGCACAGGCCTGTTGGGCCGAATGGCCTGTTTCTGTGCTGTACATTCGATGTAACAGATTGGATTCAGCATCTGTGAAACCAATCACAGCAGGAGTCAGAAGAGGGGAGAGAAATGAAGGAAAAAGATGCAGTTACCTGTTCTTGATGACACTTTATATTGATGATATACGATGATACAATATACCATGTGGCTCGGTGACAAATGTTTGGTTTTATAACACTCCTGCAAAGTGCCTTGGGATGTTTTACTATGTTAATGGTGCTATATAAATATAAGTTGTTGTTGTGGAAAAGCAGGCAGATTAATCTTCTGAATTGGGCTTTTATTGTACTTAAGGCTGCGTTTCCCTTTGAACCTGAAAGGACTTTAAAGCGGGAAGAACGTGATAAGGAGTTTGAGGAATAGCTTACGGATTAGTTGAAACAGATATAACCTGTCATGATTGGAAAGTTACGGTAATAGATTGAGAATATGTAAATATTTCCACATTCAATACTAAAATTGGCACGACTGCAGGTATTGGGAAAGGGATAGAGTACCACAGCTTCAAGGTAAGCGCTAGGAACAGCTCGAAACTAGTGAAGGCGAAAGTAGAACTGATATAGCGCCTTTCACCGAGACCCCGTCTGCCCTCTCGGGTGGATGTGAAAGATCCCACGGCCACTATTTCGAAGAAGAGCAGGGGGAGTTCTCCCCGATGTCCTGGGGCCAATATTTATCCCTCAACCAACATCACTAAAAAACAGATTATCTGGTCATCATCACATTGCTGTTTGTGGGAGCTTGCTGTGCGCAAATTGGCTGCTGTGTTTCCTACATTACAACAGTGACTACACTTCAAAAAGTACTTCATTGGCTGTAAAGGGCTTTGGGAGGTTACGAGGCGCTATATAAATGCAAGTTCTTTCTTTTTTTTTTAAAAACAGACTCGAAAGCACGAGCCAGCCACTCGCCGGTGACATTTACTATCATTGCTCTACGCCACGGCCAGACTTCCCCAAACTAATTGTATCATTGCTCCTTCACTGTCCGCTTGATTGTTAACTTTGGTTACAATGATGACGGCGGGTAATTTTTTTTAATGAGGTGCCATCTTCCGTTTAGAAATAATTTGTCCCTGAACTCATTGCAGGTTCCATTGTAAGGAATTTTCACTGTTTGGAAATGTAAAACAAAAATTCCTTCTAATAACACAGGTGGTTTGAACTCTTGTTTGTTGCTACTGTTTCCAGGTGAGTCAGTCCATCTTTCGCTCTTGTGCACAGCGTGATTTACTGACGCATTGATGTGCAAGGCCTGCCTACACCCACTAAGTACAACACATTGCTGCGGCTCTTGGTACTACCTGCGGCTTCAGGGGAATTTGCAGCTGAGTCATAGTACGTACTACAGAGAGAGTGTCTAGTCAGATTTATTGGATGTCTTCCTGGTTACAACAGAACTAAAGGAAATAATAAACTTTAAAAAGGTCATCCAAAACTCTGCTGCCGCGTGCTCTAACTCGCACCAAGTCCCGTTCATCCATCACCCCCTGTGCTCGCTGACCTACATTGGCTCCCGGTTAAGCAACGCCTCAATTTTAAAATTCTTATCCTTGTTTTCAAATCACTCCATGGCCTCACCCCTTCCCTATCTCTGTAATATCCTCCAGCCCCACAGCCTTCCGAGATCTCTGCGCTCCTCTAATTCCGGCCTCTTGCCCATCCCCGATTTTTATCTCTCCACCATTGGTGGCCGTGCCTTCAGCTGTCTAGGCCCTAAGCTCTGGAATTCCCTCCCTAACCCTCTCCGTCTCTCTACCTCTCTTTCCTCCTTTAAGACACTCCTTAAAACCTACCTCTTTGACCAAGTCTGCCCTAATTTCTCCTTATGTGGCTCGGTGTCAAATTTTGTTTTATAATCGCTCCTGTGAAGCGCCTTGGGATGTTTTACTACGTTAAAGGCGCTGTATAAATGCAAGTTGTGGTTGTTGCAAATATTAAAGACGATTTTTTTTCTTTTCCATTGACTTTAGTGGCTTGCAAGGATGATACCAGAACTGAGGGGGTACAACTGTCAGGAAAGATTGAACAGGCTGGGGCTCATTTCTCTAGAAAAGAGAAGACTGAGAGGTGACCTGATAGAGGTTGTTAAAATTCAGAAGGGGTTTGATTGGGTAGACGGAGAGAAGATGTTTCCAGTTGTTTGGGGGGGGGGGGGGGGGGGTGGGAGACCAAAACTAGGGGGGATAAATATAAGATAGTCACCAATAAATCCAATAGGGAATTCAGGAGAAACTTCTTTACCCAGAGAGTGGTGAGAATGTGGAACTCGCTACCACAGGGAGTGGTTGAGGTGAATAGTATAGATACATTTAAGGGGAAACTAGATAAGCACATGAGGGAGAAAGGAATAGAAGGATATGCTGATAGGGTGAGATGAAGAGGGGTGGGAGGAGGCTGGTGTGGAGCATAAACACCGGCACGGACCAGTTGGGCCGAATGGCCTGTTTCTGTGCTGTAAATACTGTTATTCTATGGTCTTCCGCTGACTGTAATATGTTACTGTCGGCTCATCTAAACTTGCACACTATTTCTTGTACAATATCATGGTAATAACCACGAATCCTCTCTGGCGCAGGAACTTGTCGATTTCCTTATTGAAACCCCTGCAAGCTTCCTGTTCAAACACCTACAGTCGGTTCCGTATGTTGATCACCCTTCTGTTAAAAGATTTTTTTTTTTAAAAACAGGGCTATGAGGAGAGAGCGGGGGGGGGAGTGAGACCAATTGGGTAGCTCCACTAACGAGCCGGCACAGGCACGATGGGCCGAATGGCCTCCTTCTGTGCTGCTAGATTCTAAATTCTGTCGGAATTGGCAGCTCAGTTTTCTTCACCTTGAACTGTGCCCTCTGGCTATCGAGTTCTGTACACTAAGTGACCCTGAGTGTTGCTCTGTTCTATTGTGTGCACTAATCAAACTTGGGTTTCATGAATATTAAATATCCAAAAGCAAACAACAGCTCCCAGCGTCAACGCAGAGGAATTAAGCAAACATTTCTCCGAATGTCACATCAATGACATAGAATTTCCAGCAGAGAAACAGGCCATTCGGCCCAGCGTTCATACTCCACACAAGCCTCCTCCCACCCTATCAACATATCCTTTCTCCTTCATGTGTTTATCCAGCTTCCCCTTAAATGCATCTGTGCGATTCTCCTCAACCACTCCCTGTGGTAGCGAGTTCCACATTCTCACCAATTCTCTGGGTAAAGAAGTTTCTCCTGAATTCCCGATTGGATTTATTCAAAAGAAAGATCTGCATTTCTACAGCGCCTTTCACGACCACCAGACGTCCCAAAGCGATTTACAGCCAATGGAGTACTGTTTGAAGTGTAGTCACTGTTGCAATATAGGAATGATTATAGTGACTATCTTATATTAATGGCCCCTAGTTTTGGTCAACCCCACAAGTGGGAACATCTTCTCTACGTCTACCCTATCGAACTGCTTCACCCCTCAGTCTTCTCTTTTCTAGAAAAGAGCCCCAGCCTGTTCAATCTTTCCCGAAAGTGTTCTTTGTCTAGCAGCCCGCAACATCCTTCAGCCGTTTATCCCCAAGCTCTGGAATTCCCTCCCTAAAATCCCTCTGCCTCTCCATCTCCCTCTCTTCCTTTTTTTTTCCTGGGCCAATATCTATCCCTCAACCAATATCACTATATTAAAACAAAAACAATGACCTGGTCATTTATCTCTTTGCTATTTGTGGGAGCTTGCTGTGTGCAAATTGGCTGCCGTGTTTCCTACATTACAGCAGTGACTATATTTCAAAAGTAATTTAGTGACTGTAAAGCGCTTTGGGACATCCCAAGGTTGAGAAAGGCACTATAGAAATGCAAGTTCTTTCTTTAATGTGCTCCTTAATATCCACCTCTTTGACCAAGCTTTTTGCCGACACACACGTTTATGGCACAGCGTCCATTTTTACCCGTAAGCCTCTGTGAAGCACCTCAGATGTTTCTGCTTAAAGGGCGCTATATAAATGCAAATTGTTGATTTTGTAACAGCGAATGCCTCCACCCAATCAATCTGACTCAGCACAAAGCAGGAATAACATGCAGCTTTGGACTTTATGCCACTATGGGAGAACTGTAGGAATGTTCAGTTCCTTCATTCCTTTCAGGGTTGAAGGACTTTAGTTTTTGATTAAAAGAAAAAAAGACTTGCATTTCTGTCGGACATCCCAAAGTGCTTTACAGCCAATGAAGTACTTTTTAAAAGTGTAGTCATTGTTAATTTGCGCACAGCAAGCTCCCACAAACAGCAATGTGATAATGACCAGATAATGAATCTGTTTTAGTGATGTCAATTGAGGGATAAATATTGGCCCCAGGACACCAGAAATAACTCCCCTGCTCTTCTTTGAAATAGTGCCATGGGATCTTTATGTCCACCTGAGGGGGCAGACGCGGCCTCGGTTTAACGTCTCATCCGAAAGACGGCCCCTCCGACAGTGCAGTGCTCCCTCAGTCCTGCCCCTCCGACAGTGCAGCGCTCCCTCAGTACTGCCCCTCCGACAGTGCGGTGCTCCCTCAGTACTGCCCCTCCGACAGTGCGGTGCTCCCTCAGTACTGCCCCTCCGAAAGTGCAGCGCTCCCTCAGTACTGCTCCTTCAACAGTGCGGCATTTTTAGGTGTTCGTTGAGGGATAAATATTGGCCAGGACACGAAGGGAGAACTCCCCCTGCTCTTCCTCGAATAATGCAAAGCGATTTTTTACGCTCACCTGAGTGCGCAGACGGGGCCTCGGTTTAATATTTCATCTGAAAGACGGCACCTCCGATAGTGCGGCGCTCCCTCAGTACTTAACTGGGGAGGGTCAGCCTAGATTTTGTGCTCAAGTCTCTGGAGCGGGACTTGAACCCACGACCTTCTGACTCAGAGGCAAGAGCGCCGCACACTGAGCCACGGCCGACACCTCCATATTACTCTTTCTGAGGCTGTGTCTACACGACAAGCTCGGCACTGGCACAGCTTCACACCAACACCAAACCGCTGCACTAGAAATCCAAGGTGGCCTTCGAGACACACGACAACGCAAAATCATCGAGCAGATACTGATAGCCAAGTTCCGCACCCATGAGGACGGCCTCAACCGGGATCTTGGGTTCATGTCACGCTACATGTAACCCCACCTGACGTGGAGTCATCCAGACTCGAGTCGTCATTGGCTTGTTCTCTCTACACAGATGCGGCCGGACCTGCTGTGATTTCCAGCAAAAAAAGTAAAAAGTTTAAAGTTTTTTGTTTTCCATACAGACCGCAGCATCTGCCACATTTGACCCCTTGTGACCCCACCTCATTGTCTTTGTTGTATTTTTGTTGTATTTTGCTATCGTCTTCGATGTAATGTTTTCCTGATGACCTGTTTGGACACCATCCACACCTTTGATTGCCGTGATTGTCTCTCTGCTGAGGTGTGATAAAGGGCAGTTAGAAAGATTAACTGTAGTCATCTGGCAGTGTTCTCTGTCTATATATGCTTTGCCCATATGTATTTCTTCACTTCACCTGACGAAGGGGCAGTAGCTCCGAAAGCTTGTGATTTCAAATAAAGCTGTTGGACTATAACCTGGTGTTGTGCGACTTCTCACTTTAGAAATTTAGAGTTAAGGCGGGACCTGATCTCCGGAGTCGAGCAAGAATCCTTCTGCAGGGAATCCGGCCCACTTCACTACGGATTCGGGCTGGACCTACACTTGAGCTGAAGGTGTTGGCACAAAGCCAAACCACTACTACGCACCAGTTGGGGGGAGGGGGGGGGGGGGGGGGGAAGAGGGTGAGGCTGCCCAGCACGTGCCGGGGCGGAGAATCTGGGGCACTGCATTATCCGCCAGCTTTTTAATTTCAGATCCTGATCTGCAGGATTTGTGTTCTCGACTGCATTTTCCTTGGGTGTGTGTCACCGCCAGAGCTATACAAACGCTCTTTGTTTTTCTGATGCCTCTTCCTAATTATCATTCCAATGAAACTTCCTCGCATTGTTGTTTTACCTCGCATCTTCCCTCCACCCCTCCCCTTCCTTTCTGATGGTTCATCTTTCATTTTCAGTTCTGAAGGTCCCAGCCCTAATCCTTGGCCTGTGTGTTCTCTCCACAGATACTGATGGACCTCTTGGGCATTTCCAGTATTTCCGGTTCTTTGCTACACATCACACTTGGAGTACGGTGAACAATTCCGGTCTCCATATTATTAAAGAAAAAAGGATATAGAGGCACCGGTGAAGGTGCAAAAGAGATTTACAAGGATGATACCAGAACTGAGAGATTATAACTATCAGGAAAGACTGGAGAGAATGGGGCTCCTTTCTCTATAAATTACAAGACCGAGGGGTGACCATATAGAGGTCTTTAAAATAATGAAAGGTTTCGATAGGGTAGATGTGGATTGCCGAATTTGGTTTACAAAAATTGAGACGGTAAAACTATCAGACAAGACTGAACTGTCTGGGAATCTTTTCTCTAGAAAAGGGAAGTCTGAGAGTTGACCTATTTTAGGTCATTAAAGTTCAGAAGGGGTTCGATAGGATCGACGTAGAGAAGAGGTTTCCACTTGTGGGAAGAGACCAGAACTAGGGGTGATAAATATAAGACAATCACTAATAAATCCAATCAGGAATTCAGGAGAAACTTCTTTACCCAGAGAGTGGTGAGAATGTGGAACTCTCTACCACAGGGAGTGGTTGAGGCAAATATCATAGAGGCGTTCAAGAGGAAGCTAGATAAAAACACATGAAGGAGAAATGAATAGAAGGGTATGCTGATAGGGTGAGATGAAGAGGGGTGGGAGGAGGCTGGTGTGGAGCATAAACACCGGCATGGACCAGTTGGGGCCTGTTTCTGTGCTGTAAACACTTTATAATCATTCGGATGCAATAAGTACAGTTCTAAATAATATCAGCTCAAATCAAATCATTGGGGGCTGGGGGGGGGGGGGGGGGGGATTTGTGATATTAACTCATTTTGTGATATGCAACACTGACAATCCCCCATTCATAGTTAACGGGGAACATTTTCCCCCCACAGTTATAGGGGAGGGGGCGGGGAATCACAGAGTGTCAGTTCCTCAACTATTAATAACTTGTTACCTATTAACAAAATTGCCAATTCTAAAAGAACTTGCATTTCTACAGCGCCTTTCACGACCTCAGGACGTCCCAAAGCGCTTTACAGTGTTTCTAAAGTGTAGTCACCGTGGCAATGTAGGAAACACAAACCCTATGTAAAATATAGTCTGTGCCTGATCATCCAAAGCCTTTTTATTTTGGGGGACCTAAAGCATTTGTAAAATTGGAGTTATCCAATGATTTGAACTGAGCAACTTAAAATGACACAGCAAAGTGGGATTTCTATGCTTCATTTTTTTTTGGGGGGGGTGGGGGGGAGGAGTGATCACAGAAACTTTTTGAACTAAATGACTTATGATTGCAGAATGGATTGTGACACGTCAATACACCGGGGGGGAGGGGGGAAATGAGAGAAGTTGAAGAGAGCGGCGGTGCTCAGGCTCGCTCGTTGCAATTTTAACATGCCAGGTGTCGACAGCGAACAACACGGTGCTTCCCAATTCAGGGTGGGTGCAAGATTAATGTAGTGGAAATCGCACGAAAATGCCAACAGCGTGTTAAAAAAAATACAAACCCCCACAGCAAACTATTTCAAGAATAACGCAAACCGGTTAGCAGATGATCAATTATGCCGATTACATTTCAGGCTGGTTGGAGATGAATTATAATTCACTGATTTATCATTTCTTCCTTCATTTGGTAAAAAGCCTCAATTTCTTAAACAGTTAACTACTAGAGCATCCTGAAACTCTCACACACCAGAAGGTAATTTACTTTGTGTCACTTTTCCGATATTATTATTGACAAAAATGGACATTTAAGCAGAAAAATCTGCACTCTTTCACAACCTGGAGTGTGGCTTCCCCCCCCAGTTTGCAATACAACCAACACACACTTGTGTATAAGGAGAATAAAAGTTGTGGAACTCACTCCAGTTCGGACATACCGCCCTCCTCGCTTCGGGCGGTGCAAGGCCATTCTAGGGACGAGTCGCTCATCTCCCCACAGCCCACTGCTCCCCGGGAGCCCTACCCAAGGCAAACGCGCATTTCACCCAGTGGCTGCCGACAGACGCCTCCACTCCACACAGCCGGCGCTGCCCCGACTCACTCGGCGAGCAGAAGTTCGAGCAAAGTTACGGAAGTTTCTTGGGTTTGGCTCCTCCCCCTTCTAACTACACAAAGTTTTCTTGTGTGCTGCACCCTGGGAGCTGCCTTGGACGGTGGCAGTGCACGAGTGTGGCCAAAAAACTCCCCCCCACTCACACAAGTGCATCTAAACATACACACGTTTCGTCGTCTCCGGGAAATGCCCTCCGTGCCTTTACGTTCTGTGCGGAGGGGTTTCCTGTACGGGCTGCTCCTGCACACTCTCCACTTTGCCATCCTCGTCTGCCGTCCGGACACGCCTTGGCGCGCCATCTTGCCGTCCGGCGGAGGCGGGGGGTCCCCAATGGAGGGCTCTCTACGCGGGAGTCCTCCCCTTTATCTATTGGGGACTTGGCCTGGAGGGTGTTGTACGGAGCAGTCCCGTGCAAAATGGTTTTAAGCAGGTTCACGGAGTTTTCTGCGGCCTGGAGGAGTCCGTGTTCCACGTTTACAGGGAGTGTGAGAGGTTGCAGAGCCCCTCTTCCACTATTTGAAGGGGCTGCTCCTCGATTTTTGGCTGCACTTCAGTCCTGCGCTCCTGATCTTTGGTCACCTGGTGCGGGGGGGGGAGCGGGCAGGTTGGGCGAACTCCTCGTAGGACTGCTCCTGGGCCTGGCCAAAGTGGCCATCAACTGGTCCGGTCAGCGGGCGGTCGAGGGGGTCGTTTGGCCCTGACTGCCCGCCTCTCTTCCGCGGCCACGTTCGCTCCCCGGGTGTCCCTGGAGATGGAGCACGCGGTGTCCACCGACACGCTCGAGGCCTCCCGCGACCGGTGGGCACCGCAGGGACTGGAGTGCATCATCACCCCCGGCAACCAAATTTTAGTTTAATTTATTGAGTTTCCTTTAATGTATTGAGTTAAGTTGCAGTTTATTTGTCTTTGTACACACATTCGTGTGGTAACATATACAATGACATGTTCAAAGATGTACACATACATGGGGAAACATAAAAAGAAAGACTTGCATTTCTCCAGCGCTTTTCATAACCTCCAGACATCCCAAAGCACGTCACAGCCAGTGAGGTACTTTTTAAAGTGTAGTCACTGTTGTAATGTAGGAAACACACAGACAGGACCTCAGCTTAATATCTCAGCTCAGTAGCACACTCGCCTCTGAGTCAGAAGGTTGTGGGTTGACAGTCCCACTCCAGGGACTTGAGCACATTAAATCCAGGCTGACACTCCAGTGCAGTGCTGAGGGAGTGCTGCACTGTTGGAGGTGCCGTCTTTCGGATGAGACGTTAAACCGAGGCCCCGTCCTGCTCTCTCAGGTGGACGTAAAAAATCCCATGGCTACTATTTCGAAGAAGAGCAGGGGAGTTCTCCCCGGTGTCCTGACCAATATTTATCCCTCAACCAACATAACAAAAACAGATGATCTGGTCATTATCACATTGCTGCTTGTGGGAGCTTGCTGTGCGCAAATTGGCTGCCGCGTTTCCTACATTACAACAGTGACCACACTTCAAAAAAGTACTTAACATAGAAGATAGGAGCAGGAGTAGGCCATTCGGCCCCTCGAGCCTGCTCCACCATTCGATGAGATCATGGCTGATCATCCAAACTCAGTACCCTGTACCTGCCTTCTCCCCATATCCCTTGATACCTTTAGCCTTAAGCTTCATTGACTGTAAAGCGCTTTGCGATGTCCGGTGGTCGTGAAAGGCGCTGTATAAATGCAAGTCTTTCTTTCTTTCTTTCTATTGGACAAGAACTAAGGAAAGTACTGGAGTCCAGTAAGTCACGCCCGCATGCGGTGAACAACACGGGCTCAAAGTGGACGGCCTAACTGATTGTCGGGTTCACTGGAGGAACATCTTGATGGCTAGATTTTGGGGGCAGGGCTTTGGCACAATGCCTGTCCATCTCGTTCTCCGCGTTTTACGGCCCAAAATGATCAGTTCTACCGCGGAAATCGCAGCTCAAGTGGTTCGGAAAATAGAGAGATGAGACGAGGGGAGGGGAGAGGAAGGGTAGGACCTAGGCAGGAGTATAAGAGAATGTTAAAAACAAAAGCAGAAATACAAAAAGGGTGAATGGAGAGTAATATGTCAAAGGAGATTAAGCACAATGATAACATTATTTTTAGTACCAATAAAAAATGCAAAAGAGTGAATTATTTCCTGGACTTGTTCACCACGGAGGAAAATATTGACTCCACTATCCAATTATTGTGGAACAGTAGAAGAGCAGGGGAGTTCTCCCTGGGGCCAATATTTATCCCTCAACCAACATAACAAAAACAGATTATCTGGTCATTATCACATTCCTGTTTGTGGGAGCTTGCTGTGCACAAATTGGCTGCTGCGTTTCCCACATAACAACAGTGACTCCACTTCAAAAAGTACTTCGTTGACTGTAAAGCACTTTGGGACGTCCGGTGGTCGTGAAAGGCGCTATAGAAATGCAAGTCTTTCTTTCTTCAACAGCAAGTATCGTAGAACTCCTGGGATGAGTGAGGAGGAGGAGGTGCTTGATAAAGGTGGTAGCCCAGGGCCAGATGGCATAGTTTGGTTTGGCAACTCTGGTTGGACGTATTCCTGATGGTTTGATCACATGACCTCCTGCCTCCAACCGCCCCGCCCCCCCCCCACACTCCCGCCATTGGTTGCCCGACACGTCCATCCTCGCGGTGCCCCGCCTTCCCGCGGCCAATCGGAAAGCGAACAGACCCTTCGTTCCCCGATTGGATAATCCGCGACTGTCAGTCAAACAACCCTTTATCCCCCCATCTCCAATATTTTTATAACTAGTAAACAAAAATGTTTAAAACAAAGCACAATATTTTTATTGCCCCTATGATTTTTCTCCCGGGTGTTGCTCCCAGTCAGTGTCCTGGAGGTTAATCTTTGATTCCTGGAGACTCCAGGGCAATCCTGGAGGGTTGGCAACCCTATATAGAGTGCTAAAGGAGACTAGAGAGGACATCTGTGGGTATTGGCTGCAGTAATGAAAGGTTCATTGGGTATTGGGAAGGCTTTGCAGAATTGGAAGCAAGCAAAAGCAGTGCCTATAGTAAAAAGGGACCAAATCTGACCCAGATAACGATAGGCCCAGTGTCAATACCAGGCGAAATAATGGGAACTCCACTCAGGAGAAAGTTGGAAGAGTATCTGTACAGTCAACGTTTAATAAGTAACAGTAGGTATTGATTTAAACGGGGAAGGTCGTGCTTGACAAACTTCCTCAACTTCTTTGAGGAAGTTGCAAATAAAATCTCCACAATAATAGTTTATTTGGACTTCCAGAAGATGTATGACACATGAAAGAGACATGCTGTCAGTGTCCTAACTCACACCAAGGCCCGTTCACCCATCACCCCCTGTGCTCGCTGACCGACATTGGCTCCCGGTTAAGCAACGCCTCAATTTTTAAATTCCCATCCTTGATTTCAAATCCCTCCATGGCCTCGCCCCTCCCTGTCTCTGTGACCTCTTCCAGCTCCACAATCCTCCGAGATATCTACGCTCCTCTAATTCTGGCCTCTTGAGCATCCCTGATTTTAATCGCTGCACCATTGGCGGCCGTGCCTTCAGCTGCCGAGGCCCTAAGCTCTGGAATTCCCTCCCTAAACCTCTCCACCTCCCTACCTCTCTTTCCTCCTTTTAAGAAGTTCCTTAAAACTTTGACCGAGCTTTTGGTCACCTGTCCTAATATCTCTTTATGTGGCTCGGTGTCAAATTTTGTTTGATAATCGCTCCTGTGAAGCGCGTTGGGACGTTTTACTATGCTAAAGGCGCTGTATAAATCCAAGTTGTTGTTGTTGAAATAAAACTAAAATCCGTGGGAATCCAGGGTAGAATTTGGGACTAGGAATCAGAGATCCATGTGAGGCGTAGTGACAGACTGAGCAGAGACATTGAATGGCGTATCCTAAGGAACAGGGCTTGCTTGAACTTAATCTACATAAATAACCTGGGCATACGTTATTATTGAAAATCACTGGGAGCCAAGTTAAAGTGCATTAGTCCATTTCTGTATACTTGTGTGGCTTTTAATTTGTTCTTTTAAACTCTGAGGGGCAATGATTTCAATATTCAATATTCTTCTGAGTAACTGCTTCTGTGAGGGGGACAAAAATGAAGTTATTTAGATAACTGGTAGCCAAGATGTGTGGCAGTGATTTTATAAAATAAATACATTTCTAGAGTACATATTTTATTCACATCCATGAGGGAGAAAAATGTCATTGGCCCGGATTTTGCTCTCAGTGGTGAAGAAACGGCTTTCACCGTTCACCTCGCGTACAGTTGCCCAGAAACTTTTTGCAGACTTGTCAGCGGAGATTTCTACTAATCTGCCGTCTGATCCAGCGCGGTGCCCTCTACAGGGGATCTGTGGCATCTGTGAGCCGGTCAAGCAGCAAGGAGGTTTTTCAACCAATCAGATTGAAGAATCCTCACTGAGACACACAGACTGCAAACCAGGAAGTAAAAGATAGGAAATATAAATTACATTTCAAAATCATTGTACAGGCAGCAAAATAAAGATTGGGGCACACAGATGGGATTAAGGCAGAGGGATAAAAGGGAAAACAGAAAAACTAAAACAATTATTTTAATTTTTGTTTTAAAAAAATCTGCAGCATTAATTTTCTTCTGAAGGAAGAAGGGATCGGTGCTAAGACCCCAGCTATTCACAATATATATTAATGATCTAGACGAGGGAACTAGATGTAATATCTCCAAGTTTGCAGATGACACAAAGCTGGGTGGGCGTGTGTGCTGTGAGGAGGATGCAGAGAAACTCCAGTATGATTTGGACAGGTTGGGTGATTGGGCAGATGCATGGCAGATGCAATATAATGTGGATAAATGCGAGGTTATCCACTTTGGTGGAAAAACAGGAAGGCAGATTATTATCTGAACGGCAATAGATTGGGAAAAGGGGAAGTGCAACGAGACCTGGGTGTCCTTGTGCACCAGTCGCTGAAGGTAAGCATGCAGGTGCAGCAGGCGGTTAAGAAGGCAAATGGTATGTTGGCCTTAATAGCGAGAGGATGTCTTGCTGCAGTTGTACAGGGTCTTGGTGAGACCACACCTTGCGTATTGTGTGCAGTTTTGGTCGCCTTATCTGAGGAAGGATGTTCTTGCCATGGAGGGAGTGCAACGAAGATTCACCAGACTGATACCTGGGATGGCAGGAATGACGTATGAAGAGAGATTGGATCAATTCGGCTTATATTTGCTAGAGTTTAGAAGAATGAGAGGGGATCTCATTGAAACTTATAAAATTCTAACAGGACTAGACAGACTAGATGCAGGAAGGATGTTCCCGATGGCGGGGGAGTCCAGAACCAGGGGTCACAGTCTAAGGATAAGGGGGAAGCCATTTAGGACTGAGATGAGGAGGAATTTCTTCACCCAGAGAGTGATGAACCTGTGGAATTCTCTACCACAGAAGGCAGTTGAGGTCAATTCATTAAATATATTCAAGAAGGAGTTAGATATATTTCTTAAGGCTAAAGGGATCAAGGGATATGGGGAGAAAGCAGGGACAGGGTACTGAATTTGGATGATCAGCCATGATCTCATTAAATGGCGGAACAGGCTCGAGGGGCCGAATGGCCTACTCCTGCTCCTATCTTCTCGGTTTCTATGAGACTCCACACTTGAAAATTAATTTTCAGGTTGTTTAGCAGTAATTAACACTTATTACACTGTTAAAAACTCACTTACTCCTGAATGCACAAGCCCTAACTTTTTCAGCCATTTTTAGTGCGGGACTAGTGGGTAATTACCCTAAGTTTGCGCCAGTACGGTGATTTCAGTATTGAGTCTATCGGCGAGGACTGCAACAGCGCACCCTATGGAGGAGTGAGGTATCTCTGACAGCTACTTCTGGATTTCCATGTTTAACTGCGCATGTACAGACGCCAGAACTTGCTGTCAGATTTACCCTGTAATAACGGCAAGTGCTGATAGTCTCGCCATTATTATTAGAGCAAAATCCAAACCATTATGGGACTACTTCCGACTTAGGAAGTTTTCTATTCCTGAAATACATTGGGAGCCGAGTTGATGGTACAGGTTTTAATTTTTAAATATAATTTGCAACTTACAAATTGCTTGTCTGAGGGACAAAGATTTTATTTAATTATTTAACTACTTCTGATAAGTAATGATTTAACTAAACACGGGGGTGGGGGGGAGGGTTGAGGGGCTGGAGGAGATAGGGAGGGGCGAGGCCACGGAGGGATTTGAAAACAAGGATGAGAATTTTCAAATCGAGGCAATGCCAAACCGGGAGCAAATGTAGGTCAGCGAGCACAGGGGTGATGGGTGAACAGAACTTACATAAGAACATAAGAACACAAGAAGTAGGAGCAGGAGTCGGCCATATGGCCCCTCGGGCCTGCTCCGCCATTCAATAGGATCATGGCTGATCCGAACCTAGACTCACGTCCACTTCCCTGCCCGCTCCCCATAACCCTTAATTCCCTTATCAGCTAGGAAACTGTCTATCTCCGTTTTAAATTTATTTAATGTCGCAGCTTCCACAGCTCTCTGAGATAGTAAATTCCATAGATTTACTACCCTCTGAGTGAAGAAGTTTCTCCTCATCTCAGTTTTTAAACAGCAGCCCCTTATTCTAAGATTATGCCCCCTAGTTCTAGTCTCACCCATCAGTAGAAACATCCTCCCCGCCTCCACCCGATCAAGCCCCCTCACAATCTTGGTGCGAGTTAGGATACAGGGCTGCAGAGTTTTGGATGAGTTCAAGTTTACTGAGGGCGGAAGATGGGAGACCAGGAGAGCTTTGGAATAGTCAAGTCTAGAGGTGACAAAGGCATGGATGAGGGTTTCCACAGCAGATGATGAAGAAACGACCAGGAGCTAATTGCCATTATGGTTTCATGTTAAAACCTGCTACCATAGTGACAGTAGACGGTAGTACCCGTGACTGCTCCACTCCGAACTCTAGGTGGCATTAAGTAACCCGGCGAGCCCCAGGAAGTGTCAATGGCTTCGGGCGGATGAGCGACTGGAAGAGGCTAGTATGACCCTCGATGGAAGAACTAAGTCGGATGGGCTAACCTTTGAGTGAGTGAACACCGTCAGCAATCTACAAACCATGACGTAACTGCAGTACAGAACAAGTCAATAAAAGAGACAGGTTTAAGATAATTAGGAAAAGAACCAGAGGGGCGATGAGGAGAATTTTTTTCAGTAGTCATTTTCAAAAGGGAATTGGATAAATATTTGAAAAGAAAGCATTTGCAGGGCTATGGGGAAAGAGCAGGGGGAGTGGAACTAATTGGAGAGCTCTTTCAAAGAGCCGACACAATGGGCATGATGGGCCTCCTTCTGGGCTGTGATAAGAGCGATCATGGACAATCCGAAACACAACCTCGGGGTTCAAGCCCCTTGCCTTAAAGAGGTGCGGAGGTCGATCACAGGAGCTCCTGCCATAGTCGACCGATGATGGGAACGTAGGAACAGGAGGAGGCCATTCAGTCCCTTGCATCTGTTCCGCCATTCAATTAGATCATGGCTGATATGCATCTTGTCCACCCGCCTTGGTTCCCTATCCCTTAATACCCTTGCCCAACAAAAATCTATCAATCTCAGCCGAAATGTTGACCCCCAGCCTCAACAGCTTTTTGAGGGCGAGAGTTCCAGATTTCCACTACCCTTTGTGTGAAGAAGTGCTTCCTGACATCACACCAGAAGATGATTAATTACCATTAACTGCACAGTGAACTTTAAAAAAAAAATGTTTATTTATTTTATTTGACAAATACAATACAATTGAAGTAAAAATTTACCAATGCTGGGAATGAGCTCATAACTAACTTCAAATGTGCATGGTTGATGTCTTTAAAAGTAGCTTGTTTTTTTTAATCTTAACTAAGGCACCCACAAAATAAAGACAATACAAGCACTGGGTGTTGATGTGCCTGAAAATACACTGTCCATATTCCGTCATTCTATCCAACGCATAATACATTTTATAAACTCAACCCCACTAGAATCCAATGCAGAAATAAAACACACACATAAGAGTGTCTTAAATATGGAAGCATTATGGCAGCAGATGAGTTGTTATAGCTGCAGATCTTATGCTGTTATCATCTTTATCACCTTCAACTTAAATGCTGGTCAACCATTAGTACCACATCAAAAATATGAATACATTGGTGGCCAGTTGACTAAAAAATTAAATTGCAAGAGGTTGTGCAAGGAAGAGGGTTAGCAGCCCTGTGCAAACACCTGACGAAGGAGCAGCGCTCCGAAAGCTTGTGATTTCAAATAAAGCTGTTGGACTATAACCTGGTGTTGTGCGACTTCTCACATTCAAACACAGATAGATTCGGCTCCTGTATATTAATTACCAATAAGGACAATATTGGACGGTATAGAAAAAGTAAAGGAAAGGCTTCCGAATTCCGCCATTAGGCTATGCCGAATCCTTTACAGCATCCGATTGCCCGAAGGAACCTCTCTCTCAGAATCTCCGTGCTGCTGTACTTGGGGAGATCCAGTTCTAGGCTGCAGGTGTGGGCAGCTGGAAAGTACAGATCGGGATCCTCCCTCACGTCACAATGGATGGTAATGCTGAGGCTCCCCATGCCTCCGACTGGAACCCTGTCACATCCTGTCAGGAAGGCTAGCAACGATAAACAAACAGATGTTAACACTCCATAAATGTAAGAGTTGCAAGCATTTTCCAAAATATTGTATTACCCAGAAACATAGAATTACACAGCACAAAAACAGGCCATTCGGCCCAACTGGTCCATGCTCCACACGAGCCTCCTCCCACCCTACTTCAGCTCACCCTATCAGCATATCCTGCTATTCCTTTCTCCCTCGTGTGTTTATCTAGCTTCCCCACAAACCCTCATTCATGCCTTTGTTACCTCTAGGCTCGAGTATTCCAACGCTCTCCTGGCTGGCTTCCCACCTTCCACCCTCTATAAACTTGAGCTCATCCAAAACTCGGCTGCCCCGTGTCCTAACTCGCACCAAGTCCTGTTCACCCATCACCCCCTGTGCTCGCTGACCTACAGTGGCTCCCGGTCTGGCAAAGCTTCCATTTTAAAATTCCCATTCTTGTTTTCAAATCCCTCCCTGGCCTCTCCCTCTCCCTATCTTTGTTAACCTCCTCCAGCCCTACAATTGAAGGCAAGGATGTTCGAGGAAGGTCGGATGTGGTTGTCATGGGAAACAAAAGAAGTAATCAGTCAGAGATGGTTTTATCAGGGATTGAGGCCTTTGATGGGGAGACACCACAAGAGGTGGCGAGGTCGGAGGCCTGGCCAAACGTCTAGCTCATGTGAGGGGCGAGATTAAGTGAGGAGAAGAGGAAAGGGAACGCAAGAGTAGAAGGGAATTTAGATACTGTTTGAAATCACTGAGGACGAGGAATCACGGTGCAGGGATGGGAGAAGAGAAAAGATCTTGGTGAGGGAGTCAGTCTGGGGTGGTGCATGATGAGAGGTGGGAGGGATGCAAGATGCTCACAATAGGAGAAAAAAGACAGACTTGCATTTCTATAGCGCCTTTCACGACCATTGGACGTCCCAAAGTGCTTTACAGCCAATGAAGTACTTTTGAAGTGTAGTCACTGTTGTAATGTAGGAAACGCAGCAGCCAATTTGCGCACAGCAAGCTCCCACAAACAGCATTGAAATAAATGACCAGATAATCTGTTTTTAGTGATGTTGGTTGAGGGATCAATTACCCATCAGGTAAACGCCTTTACAGCACTGCCTGTGGGCCAGGAGGAGCAGGAGTGTTCAGGCCCAACAAGCTTACCCTGTAAACCCCCTGCCACCCCCCCCCCCGCGATCTGACCAACCCCCTCCCAATGTCTGACCGCCCCCCCACCCCCCGATCACCTACCCCCCTCCCAATGTCTGACCGCCCCCCCACCCCCCGATCACCTACCCCCCTCCCAATGTCTGACCGCCCCCCCCACCCCCATCACCTACCCCCCTCCCAATGTCTGACCGCCCCCCCACCCCCCAATCACCTACCCCCTCCCAATGTCTGACCGCCCCCCCACCCCCCGATCACCTACCCCCCTCCCAATGTCTGACCGCCCCCCACCCCCCCGATCACCTACCCCCCTCCCAATGTCTGACTGCCCCCCCCACCCCCCGATCACCTACCCCCCTCCCAATGTCTGACCGCACCCCCACCCCCCGATCACCTACCCCCCTCCCAATGTCTGACCGCCCCCCCACCCCTGATCACCTACCCCCCTCCCAATGTCTGACCCCCCCACCCCCCCAATCACTTACCCCCTCCCAATGTCTGACCGCCCCCCCCACCCCCCGATCACCTACCCCCCTCCCAATGTCTGACCGCCCCCCCACCCCCCGATCACCAACCCCCTCCCAATGTCTGACCCCCCCACCCCCCAATCACCTACCCCCTCCCAATGTCTGACCGCCCCCCCACCCCCCCGATCACCAACCCCCTCCCAATGTCTGACCCCCCCACCCCCCAATCACCTACCCCCCTCCCAATGTCTGACCCCCCACCCCCCGATCACCTACCCCCTCCCAATGTCTGACCGCCCCCCCCACCCGCCGATCACCTACCCCCCTCCCAATGTCTGACCCCCGCCCCTCCTGATCACCTGCCCCCCTCCCAATGTCTGACCCCCCCACCCCCCGATCACCTACCCCCTCCCAATGCCAGATGCCCGACTGCAGCCTGCAAGCTGGCTGGCTACGGCCAGGAGACAGAGAATTGTTTTTCAAATCAGGACCTGCCGTCAAATTCGGCAGGACCTCTGGGAAACACGTACATCCCGGGTTCCTGGCCGCCAAACCTCCCGCACGCCCCGGCCCCCACCCCACCCCACAACCCTTCCCGCCTCCCGAGTGTTATTGGGGCTGTGCAACTCTATGTAACAGCAGGACCACTCACCAAGAAAATGCTTCTTCTCTTCCTCTGTCAGCTCATGGAACATCTCCCAGAAATTGACAATGGCTTCGTCGGCCTTGGTGTACCCATGATACTTTGCGTGCTGTCAGAGTGGGCAACAAAAACAGGCATTAATGGAAGCATCGCGCCACACAAAACACGGTTTCATAAAATTGTTTCAAAAGCGGCGTCAGGTTTCTTTTTTATTCATTCACGGGATGTGGGCGTCGCTGGCAAGGCCGGCATTTATTGCCCATCCCTAGTTGCCCTCCAATATTTAATCGGAGGGAATCACTAGGACTCTGATTTGCATGGGTAAGAGAGGCCAGTCTCAGGCTGAGGCAGTGGTCACCCACGGGCAGGCCCCTTCAAAAGTGGCGGAGGCCACAACGATGGTGTCAAAGAGACGGCAAGTCTACCGACCCCCGTTCAGAAAATGTGGCTGCAGATGTCAACAAGAACAACAACAGCAACTTGCATTTATACAGCGCCTTTAATGTAGTAAAACGTCCCAAGGTGCTTCACAGGAGCGATTATCAAACAATATTTGACACTGAGCCACATAAGCAGATATTAGGACAGGTGACCAAAAGCTTGTTCAAAGAGGTAGGTTTTAAGGAGGAGAGATTAGGACAGGTTTAGGGAGGGAATTCCAGAGCTTAGGGCCCAGGCAGCTGAAGGCACGGCCGCCAATGGTGGAGCGATGAAAATCGGGGATGCTCAAGAGGCCAGAATTGGAGGAGCGCAGAGATCTCGGGAAGTTCCCCATGTTAAAGCCGGTTTCCAGCGAGTTAAAATCGAGCCCCTTGTTGCCTGTTGCGTAGATCACATCAAGGCGAGGCAGCAGGAAGACCAGAAAGACAGTGGCTTACTTCCTCCAGCAGATGCCAGTCATATTTGGTGTTTCCGTGGATAACAGCCATCAGTTCAACGGGCAGGAACACATCTACAGCCGGCAGTGGGACAGCCCATCGAAATCCTTCTGAAAAGGCTTTAAAATGTTTCCCCACTGACGTGTTAAACACATAGTCCACGTAGGCATCAACAAACTGCTTTCTGAAACAGAGAAAGGCAAACAGGGCGTCGATTAAAGTGGAAATTGTCATGGAAAATCCATCAACAGGTTGTGTGTGTGTGTGTCAGGGGGGTCCAAAAACTAGGGGCCATCAATATCAGATCGTCACTAATAAATCCAATAGGGAATTCAGGAGAAACTTCTTTACCCAGAGAGTGGTTAGAATGTGGAACTCGCTACCACAGGGAGTGGTTGAGGTGAATGGTATGGATACATTGAAGGGGCAGCTAGATAAACACACGAGGGAGAAAGGAATAGAAAGATATGTTGATGGGGTGAGATGAAGAGGGGTGGGAGGAGGCTCGTGTGCAGCATAAACACCGTCATGGACCAGTTGGGCCGAATGCCCTGTTTCTGTGCTGTACTCTCAATGTGACTCGATGTAAAATTACACGCCCAGCAACATGCCCGAGAACAACAAAAAAACAGGTAAGTTTAAAGGCTGCACATAGTGCCACCACAAGTCTCGGCCAGAATGGAGATGATTGGATAATTTCCCCCCGTCATTCACGCCTGGAAACCGCACTGCTGTGAGTGACCGGGATTGATTTTCCGCACATCATTTGTATTGTGTAACGATCCTCCACTCACAGGATTTTGCTGGAGAAATAATCCTGCCTTTATTGGGAGACTTTGCTGCAGTTTCGGTCATGTATTCTGTTTGCTGTAGTTCGTAGAGACTCTGCTTAAATAGACACTGTAGACTGTTTGCTGCAGTGCGCCATTTAAATAGACTCTGTTTGCTGTAAGATAGATGAATTGCTCTAAGTCCTACGTAAATCCCGCACCACCTCCAACTCATTGGCTGACACATTGGTGTCAACAGACACATTGAAATTTAAAATGCATTAGGCAGGGCAGATGATCCTGAAACGACGGTACATATTCCATTTGATTCATCGATGGCACAACTCCAGTATTTGAACTGTTTCCCACATAGTGGAATGGGATTTTGATGCTGATATTTCCATTTCCTAATAGAGCAACTGGTTCAAATACTGAAGATGCTGCCTAGGAACAGGAGGAGGCCATTCAGCCCCTCGAGCCTGTTCCACCATTCAATTTGATCATAGCCGATCTGTATCCTAACTCTAGCTACCCGCCTTGGTTCTGTATCCCTTAATACCCTTGTCATTGCCTTTAACACATTGCCGCACAGCCACACAACAGTCTAGAGGTCCCGCGCAGGCTGCTCAACGGCTTTTCAATGGAAAAACCGCCCGTGTACATAAGAACATAAGAATTAGGAGCAGGAGTTGGCCATTCGGCCCCTCGAGCCTGCTCCGCCATTCAATAATGGCTGATCATCGACCTCAACTCCACTTTCCCACCGATCTCCATATCCCTCGATTCGCTTAATGCCCAAAAATCTATCGATCTCAGTCTTAAATATACTCAACGACTCAGCATTCACAGCCCTCTGGGGTAGAGAATTCCAAAGATTCACAACCCTCTGAGTGAAGAAATTCCTCCTCATCTCATGAGAAGTCCTTGGCGGGTCGGATCAAGAAAAACCCCAAGGCTTTTTACTCTTATGTGAGAAATAAAAGAATGACCAGGGTGAGGGTAGGGCCGGTCAAGGACAGTAGTGGGAACTTGTGCATGGAGTCAGAAGAGATAGGAGAGGTGATGAATGAATACTTTTCGTCAGTGTTCACCGAGGAGAGGGGCCATGTTCTTGAGGATGAGAGTGTGATAAAGGTGGATAGGCTGGAGGTGGTAGATGTTCTGAGGGAAGATGTTTTAGCAATTTTGAAGAACCTGAGGGTCGATAAGTCCCCTGGGCCAGATGGGATATATCCTAGGATTCTTTGGGAGGCAAGGGAGGAGATTGCAGAGCCTCTGGCTTTGATCTTTGGGTCCTCACTGTCCACGGGGATGGTGCCAGAGGACTGGAGAGTGGCGAATGTTGTTCCTCTCTTCAAGAAAGGAAATAGGAATGACCCTGGTAATTATAGGCCGGTTAGTCTTACTTCAGTGGTTGGTAAGATAATGGAAAAGGTCCTGAGGGATAGGATTTATGACCATTTGGAAAGGGGCAACTTAATCAGGGATAGTCAACACGGATTCGTGAAGGGTAAGTCTTGCCTAACAAATTTGATTGAATTCTTTGAGGAGGTAACTAAGTGTGTAGATGAAGGTAGAGCAGTTGATGTCGTATACATGGATTTTAGTAAGGCGTTTGATAAGGTTCCCCATGGTCATCTCATGAAGAAAGTAAGGAGTTGTGGGATAGAGGGAAATTTGGCCGATTGGATAAGTAACTGGCTATCTCATAGAAGGCAGAGGGTGGTGGTGGATGGAACATTTTCGGACTGGAGACCAGTTACCAGCGGTGTGCCACAGGGGTCGGTGCTGGGTCCTCTGCTGTTTGTGATTTTTATCAATGACTTGGAGGAGGGGACTGAAGGGTGGATCAGTAAATTTGCTGATGACACCAAGATTGGTGGAGTAGTGGATGAGGTGGAGGGCAGTTGTAGGCTGCAAAGAGACATTGATAGGATGCAGAGCTGGGCCGAAAAATGGCAGATGGAATTTAACCCTGATAAGTGCGAGGTGATTCATTTTGGTAGGGCAAATTTGAATAAGGATTACAGGGTCAACGGCAGGGTTCTGAGGAACGTGGAGGAGCAGAGGGATCTGGGGGTTCATATCCACAGATCTCTGAAGGTTGCCACTCAAGTGGATAGAGCAGTAAAGAAGGCCTATGGTGTGTTGGCGTTTATTAACAGAGGGTTTGAGTTTAAGAACCGTGAGGTTATGCTGCAACTGTACAGGACCTTGGTGAGACCACATTTGGAATATTGTGTGCAGTTCTGGTCACCTCACTATAGGAAGGACGTAGAAGCATTGGAAAGAGTGCAAAGGAGATTTACCAGGATGCTGCCTGGTTTGGGGGGGAGGTCTTATGAGGAAAGATTGAGGGAGTTGGAGCTTTTCTCTTTAGAGCGGAGGAGGATGAGAGGCGACTTAATAGAGGTTTATAAGATGATGAGGGGGATAGATAGAGTGGATGTTCAGAGACTATTTCCTCGGGTAGAGGCAGCTGTTACAAGGGGGCATAACTATAAGGTGCATGGGGGGAGATATAGAAGGGATGTCCGAGGTAGATTCTTTACTCAGAGAGTGGTTGGGGTGTGGAATGGACTGCCTGCTGTGATAGTGGAGTCAGACACTTTAGGAACTTTCAAGCGGTTATTGGATAAGCACATGGAGCACACCAGAGTGATAGGGGGTGTGATAGCTTGATCTTGGTCTCGGACAATGCTCGGCACAACATCGAGGGCCGAAGGGCCTGTACTGTGCTGTACTGTTCTATGTTCTATGTTCTATGTATCTCAGTCTTAAATGGCTGACCCCTTATTCTGAGACTATGTCCCCTAGTTCTAGACTCTCCAGCCAGGGGGAAACAACCTCTCAGCATCTACCCTGTCAATCCCCCTCAGAATCTTGTATGTTTCAATTAGATTACCTCTCATTCTTCTAAATTCCAGAGAACATAGGCCCAATCTACTCAATCTCTCCTCATAGGACAACCCTCTCATCCCAGGAATCAATCTAGTGAACCTTCGTTGCACCGCCTCCAAGGCAAGTATATCCTTCCTTAGATAAGGAGACCAAAACTGCGCACAGTACTCCAGGTGTGGTCTCACCAAAGCCCTATACAATTGTAGCAAGACTTCCTTACTCTTGTACTCCAACCCTCTAGTAATAAAGATCAACATGCCATTTGCCTTCCTAATTGCTTGCTGTACCTGCATGCTAACTCTCTGTGTTTCTTGTACTAAGACACCTAAATCTCGCTGAACACCAATGTGTGCGGAGATTTGAATGGGCCACGCAGCCTGTTAAAGGGACTGTGCACCCTAAAAACAATTAGAGGGAACATTGAATGCAAGTCTTTCTTTCTTTACAAGTGTCAGCCGTGGCTCAGTGGGTAGCACTCTTTCCTCTGAGTCAGAAGGTTGTGGGTTCAAGTCCCACTCCAGAGACTTGAGCGCAAAATCTAGGCTGACTCTCCCAGTGCAGTACTGAGGGAGTGCTGCACTGTTGGAGATGCTGTCTTTCAGATGAGACATTAAACCGAGGCCCCATCTGCTCTCTCAGGTGGATGTAAAAGATCCCACGTGCACTATTTCAAAGAAGAGCAGGGGTGTTATCCCTGGTGTCCTGGCCAATATTTATTCCTCAACCAACATCACTAAAAAACAAATTATCTGATCATTATCACATTGCTGTCTGTGGGAGCTTGCTGTGCACAAATTGGCTGCCTCATTTCCTACATTACAACAGTGACTACACTTCAAAAAGTACTTCATTGGCTGTAAAGCGCTTTGGGAGGTCCAGTGGTCGTGAAAGGTGCTACAGAAATGCAAGTCTTTCTTTTTTTTTAAAAAGGAGGAATTACCTGTTATGTTTTTGTACAGGAATGTTTTTGCCATTCGGAATAAGTTCGTGTTCAACTATTGACCCGTCGTCCATTTCTCTCCCGATCTGAAAGAGACGATCCAAAGAAAGCAAATGAAAAGTCGATAACAGAATTTATTCTGTTGTGCTCAAATGGGAAACATTGTATTTGGTGAGGACTAACAAGGCAAGGGAAAACACAATAAATGGTAGGACACTGAAAGTGTAGAGGATCAGAGAGACCTTGGAGTGCATGTCCATAGATCCCTGAAGGTAGCAGGACAGGTAGATAAGGTGGTTAAGAAGGCATACGGGATACTATTAACCGAGGCATAGAATATAAGAGCAGGGAGGTTATGCTTGAACTGTATATAACACTAGTTAGGCTGCAGCTAGAGTACTGTGTACAGTTCTGGTCACCACATTACAGGAAAGATGAAAGATGTGATTGCACTAGAGAGGGTGCAGAGGAGATTTACGAGGATAGTACCAGGACTGGAGAATTTTAGCTATGAGGAAAGATTGGATAGGCTGGGGTTGTTTTCTTTGGAACAGAGGAGGCTGAGGGGAGCTTTAATTGAGGTGTATAAAATTATAAGGGGCCTAGATTGAGTGGACAGGAAGGACCTATTTCCCTTAGCAGCGAGGTCAATAACCAGGGGGCATAGATTTAAAGTAATTGTTAAAAGGACTTTAGGGGAGTTGAGGAGAAATATTTTCACCCAGAGGGTGGTGGGGGTCTGGAACTCACTGCCTGAAAGGGTGGTAGAGGCAGAAACCCTCATCACATTTAAAAAGTACTTGGATATGCACTTGAAGTGCCGTAACCCACAGGGCGACGGACCAAGAGCTGGGAAGTGGGATTAGGCTGGATAGCTCTTCTTTGGCCGGCACGGACACGATGGGCCGAATGGCCTCCTTCTGTGCTGTAAACTTCTATGATTCTTGAGTAAGCCTAGAAATGACCGCAAGCGATTTTATCATTCGCACGCTCAATACATTTGTACCAAAATCCTCAGGCTCCCATTTTAACATAAGAAGCAGGAGTAGGAGCAGGAGTAGGCCATACGACCCTTCGGGCCTGCTCCGCCATTCAATAGGATCATGGCTGATCCGAACCTAGACTCACGTCCACTTCCCTGCCCGCTCCCCATAACCCTTCATTCCCTTATCAGCTAGGAAACTGTCTATCTCCGTTTTAAATTTATTTAATGTCGCAGCTTCCACAGCTCTCTGAGGGAGCAAATTCCATAGATTTACTACCCTCTGAGTGAAGAAGTTTCTCCTCATCTCAGTTTTGAAACGGCAGCCCCTTATTCTAAGATTATGCCCCCTAGTTCTAGTCTCACCCATCAGTGGAAACACCCTCCCCGCTTCCACCCGATCAAGCCCCCTCACAATCTTATATGTTTCGATAAGATCGCCTCTCATTCTTCTGAATTCCAATGAGTAGAGGCCCAACCTACTCAACCTTTCCTCATAAGTCAATCCCCTCATCTCCGGAATCAACCGAGTGAACCTTCTCTGAACTGCCTCGAGAGCAAGTATATCTTTTCTTAAATATGGAAACCAAAACTGTACGCAGTATTCCAGGTGTGGCCTCACCAGTACCCTGTATAACTGAAGCAAGACTTCCCTGCTTTTATACTCCATCCCCCTTGCAATAAAAGCCAAGATTCCATTGGCCTTCCTGATCACCTGCTGTACCTGCATACTAACCTTCTGTGTTTCATGCACCAGGACCCCCAGATCCCTTTGTACTGTAGCACTTTGCAGTTTCTTTCCATTTAGATAATAACTTGCTCTTTGATTTTTTTCTGCCAAAGTGCATAACCTCACACTTTCCAACATTATATTCCATCTGCCAAATTTCTGCCCACTCACTTAGCCTGTCTATGTCCTTTTGCAGGTTTTTTATGTCCTCCTCACTCACTGCTTTTCCTCCCATCTTTGTATCGTCAGCAAACTTGGATACGTTGCACTTGGTCCCCTCCTCCAAATCGTTAATATAGATTGTAAAGAGTTGGGGACCCAGCACTGACCCTTGCGGAACACCACTAGTTACTGATTGCCAACCCGAGAATGAACCATTTATCCCAACTCTCTGTTTTCTGTTAGATAGCCAATTTTCCACCCATGCCAGTATATTACCCCCAATCCCGTGATTTTTTATCTTGTGCAGTAATCTTTTGTGTGGCACCTTATCAAATGCCTTTTGGAAGTCCAAATACACCACATCCACTGGTTCCCCTTTATCCACCCTGTTTGTTACGTCCTCAAAGAATTCGAGCAAATTTGTCAAGCATGATTTCCCCTTCATAAAACCATGCTGACTCTGTCCGATTAAATTATGCTTATCCAAATGTCCTGTTACTGCTTCCTTAATAATGGACTCCAACATTTTACCAACCACAGATGTTAGGCTAACTGGTCTATAGTTTCCAGCCTTTTGTCTACCTCCCTTTTTAAATAAGGGAGTTACATTAGCAGTTTTCCAATCTGCTGGGACCTTTCCCGAATCCAGGGAGTTTTGGAAAATTACCACCAATGCATCCGCAATCCCTACCGCTGCTTCTCTCAAGACCCTAGGATGTAAGCCATCAGGTCCAGGGGATTTATCCGCCTTAAGTCCCATTATCTTACCGAGTACCATCTCCTTAGTGATTTTAATCGTGTTTAGCTCCTCCCCCCCTATAGCCCTCTGTTTGTCCAGTGTTGGGATATTTTTAGTATCCTCTACTGTAAAGACTGATACAAAATATTTGTTCAGCGTATTTGCCATCTCCGTGTTCCCCACTACTAATTTCCCGGTCTCGTCCTCTAAGGGACCAACATTCACTTTAGCCACCCTTTTTCTTTTTATATAACTGTAGAAACTCTTGCTATCTGTTTTTATATTTTTTGCTAGTTTACTTTCATAATCCATCTTCCCCTTCTTAATTAATCTTTTAGTTATTCTTTGCTGGCTTTTAAATGCTTCCCAATCTTCTATCCTCCCACTAGATTTGACTACTTTATATGCCCTTGTTTTCAGTCGGATACTATCCTTTATTACTTTACTTAGCCACGGATGGCTGTCTTTTCTTTTACGCCCCTTTTTCCTCAGTGGAATATATTTTTCTTGAAAGTTGTGAAATACCTCCTTGAATGTACACCACTGCTCCCGTCTTACACCTTAATCTATTTTCCCAGTCCACTTTAGTCAACTCTGCTCTCATAGCTTCATAGTCTCCTTTATTTAAGCTTAGTACGCTGGTTTGAGATCCAACTCTCTCACCCTCCAACTGAATTTGGAATTCAACCATGTTATGGTCACTCATTCCAAGGGGATCCTTTACTAGGACATTTTTTATTAATCCTGTCTCATTACACAGGACCAGATCTAAGATTGCCTGCCCCCTGGTTGGTTCAGTAACATACTGCTCAAGGAACCCGTCCCTAATGCACTCTATGAACTCTTCCTCAAGGCTGCCATGCCCAATTTGATTTGTCCAGTCAATATGAAAGTTAAAATCTCCCATGATTATAGCTGTTCCCTTATTACAAGCCCCAACTATTTCCTGATTTATACTCCGACCAATAGAGTTACAACTGTTAGGAGGCCTATAGACTACGCCCACTAGTGACTTTTCCCCCTTGTTATTCCTTATCTCCACCCAAACTGTTTCACTATCCTGATCCTTTGACCCAATATCATTTCTCACTATTGCAGTGATTCCATCCTTTATTAACATAGCCACCCCACCTCCCTTTCCTTCCTGTCTGTCCTTCCTAATAGTCAAATACCCCTGGATGTTTAGTTCCCAGTCATGGTCACCTCGCAGCCATGTTTCTGTAATGGCCACCAGATCATACCCATGTGTAGTTATTTGTACCGTCAACTCGTCTATTTTGTTACGAATGCTGCATGCATTCAGGTAAAGAACTTTTAAACATGTTTTGTGACAATTTATTCCTGCTTTTACCCCCTTTACTACTTTACCTTTATCTTTATATATTCTGTCCCTTCCTGACACGCTCTGGTTTTTAATTTCCCCACTGCTAATTTGCTCTATTGCCTTCTCCGCTGACATTTTTATTCTTCGCTCTCTTGAAACCTCCCCCCCACTAATTAGTTTAAAACCCTCTCTACAGCCCTAGTTATTCGATTCGCCAGGATTGATTCATTAGGCGTAATTTGTGATTTTGTGTGATCGTGTCAGACTGGTGCTGTCGATTGAGCCGCCATTTATGCATCTCTGTCAATCTGCTGGAAATGTAAATTGGGAGAGAGGTATAACGGGCGGCTGAATCGATATCACACGTTTTACACTGTTATCCAAAGTCAAAAATGATCCCCATTTACATGAAACTCTCTCGTTAGACTAGAGGAGCGAGGAATTTGATGGAAATGCATTAAAGAGGTGATTTCACAATCCCGCACCCCCCAGCCAGGAGACACTTCCACAGAGAGCGTGGGTCCGAGATTGGGTTACACCATTGTGGTCCTGATTCTCCAGCCTGTGCTCCCTTTGAGCTTGGCATCGGACTGGGTTCCCGACCACCATACAGTTACTTCCTGCCTGGAGTTGCATGTCTCCGGCATGGTTGGGGAGTCTAGGACTAGGGGGTCATGCTCGAAAAATTAGAGCCAGGCCTTTCACGAGTGAAGTTAGGAAACACTTCTACACACAAAAAGTTTGGAACTCTCTTCCGCAAACGACAATTGATGTCAGGTCAGTTGTTAATTGTTAATTTAAAATCTGAGATTGATAGATTTTTGTTAGCCAAATGTATTAAAGGATATGGAGTTAGGTCGCAGATCAGCCATGATCTCATTGAATGGCAGAACAGGCTCAAGGGGTTAAATGGCCTCCTCCTGTTCTGATGTTCCTGTGTTCCTATGTTTCCACATGGTGGTGAGTGCAGGATAACTCTTGGCTGTCATAGCCGCAACAGTCGAACGCATGCCATGCCAGTGAAGATAAGCTAGAGCTTGTACAACTGTACCTCAGCATGAGTTAGTAATCTCAGAGAGGAGAGGAGAAAAATCAGAGAGAGATGAAAAAAGCAGGAGCGACCTACTGTAAAATCCTGGCAGAATATGTCTTCAATATCATCACGCTCATCATTGAGAAGTTCTTGGAGATTTCTACAGCCAAAGAGAGAAGCAAGTTATTGAACATCTGCTGACCAACTATTGTTGAAGAAAGCAAACACGTTTATATGCAACTGAAGCACTGTGCGATACATAGCTTGCAAACTACATATTTAAACGGCGATGTAGTTCTCGGCCTAGCTTGCTACAAGACCAAATAAATGATTTTTTGTTTGGTTTACATTCCAAACAGGAGCCATTTACATTTTCTCTGCCTGCTCATTGCCTAAAGTACTCCTGCTTTGCTTCCTTCCTGTGCAATGGGTTCGGACCGATAAAAAGCAAAAATCTACCTCCCAGCACACCACTTCACGCAACAGTGCTGCCTGCTGTTTGTGTTTTCAATTCAACAACAACTTGCATTTATACAGCGCCTTTAACACAGTAAAATGTCCCAAGGCGCTTCACAGGAGCGATTATCGAACAAAATCTGACACCAAGCCACATAAAGAGATATTAGGGCAGGTGACCAAAAGCTTGGTCAAAGAGGTCGGTTTCAAGGAGCATCTTAAAGGAGGAAAGAGAGGTAGCGAGGTGGAGAGGTTTAGGGAGGGAATTCCAGAGCTTAGGGCCTCGGCAGCTGAAGGCATGGCCACCAATGATGGAGCGATTACAATCGGGGATGGGCAAGAGGCCAGAACTGGAGGAGCACAGATATCTCGGGGGGTTGTGGGGTTGAAGGAGATTACAGAGATAGGGAGGGGCGAGGGCCATGGAGGGATTTGAAAACAAGGATGAGAATTTTGAAATTGAGGTGCTGCTTAACCGGGAGCCAATGTAGGTCAGCGAGCACAGGGGGTGATGGGCGAACGGGACTTGGTGCGAGTTAGGACACGGGGCAGCAGAGCTTTGGATGGCCAGAAGTTTACGGAGGGTGGAAGATGGAAGGCCGGCCAGGAGAGCGTTGAATAGTCAAGTCTGGAGGTGACAAAGGCATGGATGAGGGTTTCAGCAGCGGATGAGCTGAGGCAAGGGCGGAGTCGGGCGATGTTACGGAGGTGGAAATAGGTGGTCTTAGTGATGGTGCAGATATGTGGTCGGGAGCTCATCTCGGGGTCAAATATGACACCAAGGATGCGAACAGTCTTCACTACTATTCACTGCAATGTCCCGTCAAACAGTTAGAGGCATAAGTCCAAATACTTGAAGGGGAAAACAATATTTAAAGGTGAAAACATTTGCAGGGCTATCTCTTAGGCAGTCCCTCGGAACCGAGGATGACTTGCTTCCACATTAAAAATGAGTTCTCAGGTGACTGATGAGTCCAATGCGGGACCTACAGTCTCTGTCACAGGTGGGGCAGACGGTGGTTGAAGGGCGGGTGGGCGGGGTGCTTGGGTTGACGTGCGCTCCTTGCGCTGCTTGCGCTTGCCTTCCGCTTGCTCCCGGCGAAGAGACTCGAGGTGTTCAGCGCCTTCCTGGATGCTTCTCCTCCACTTTGTGCGGTCTTGGGCCAGGGATTCCCAGGTGTCAGTGGGGATGTTGCACTTTTTCAAGGAGGCTTTGAGGGTGTCCTTGAAGCGTTTCCTCTGCCCACCTGGGGCTCTCTTGCCATGTCGGAGCTCCGAGTAGAGCGCTTGTTTTGGGAGTCTCGTATCGGGCATGCGGACTAATTGGATAGCTCTGCCAAACAGCCGGCACAGGCACGATGGGCCGAATGGCCTCCTTCTGTGCTGTATCATTCTATGATTCTGTAATCATTTTTCACTGGTCAAATTGCAGAACTGACTAGATCTGGGAGCACAACTGCTGTTTCTGTGAGGAGTAGCCTGATAAAAAAATTGGAAATTTTTGTGGTGTTTGAACACCCTGAGCATTCTCCCCCTACGTGGAATCATGGGAATGCAGGCTCATGAAACATACAATTCCAGATCATTCCAAATTCCTTCGTGGCAATGAAAAGCTAGCGACCTGTAACCTGCAGCAATGATCCTTCAACACTCAGTCAATGAGCCACTTAAACAAGATAAGTAGAGGACCGTTTGTTAATGCAGCTGTGGAATCTGCAATTATACTAGAGAGTGGCAGCCTGATAATCCATCTGTGGTAATTTGTTAATCCAGATGTTGAGTTTTTTTATTCGTTTATGGGATGTGGGCATCACTGGCAAGGCCAGCATTTATTGCCCGTCCCTAATTGCCCTCGAGAAGGTGGTGGTGAGCCGCCCTCTTGAACCACTGCAGTCCGTGTGGTGAAGGTGCTCCCACAGTGCTGTTAGGGAGGGAGTTCCAGGATTTTGACCCAGCGACGATGAAGGATCGGCGATATATTTCTAAGTCAGGATGGTTTGTGACTTGGAGGGGAACTTGGAGGTGGTGGTGTTCCCATGCGCCTGCTGCCCTTGTCCTTCTAGGTGGTGGAGGTTGCGGGTTTGGGAAGTGCTGCCGAAGAAGCCTTGGCGAGTTGCTGCAGTGCATCTTGTAGACGGTACACACTGCAGCCACGGTACGCCGGTGGTGGAGGGAGTGAATGTTGAAGGTGGTGGTTGGGGTGCCAATCAAGTGGGCTGCCTTGTCCTGGATGGTGCCGAGCTTCTTGAGTGTTGTTGGAGCTGCACTCATTCAGGCAAGTGGAGAGTATTCCATCACATTCCTTACTTGTGCCTTGTAGATGGTGGAAAGGCTTTGGGGAGTCAGGAGGTAAGACACTCGCCGCAGAATACCCAGCCTCTGACCTGCTCTTGTAGCCACAGTATTTATGTGGCTGGTCCAGTTAAGTTTTTGGTCAATGGTGACCCCCAGGATGTTGATGGTGGGGGATTCGGCGATGGTAATGCCGTTGAATGTCAAGGGGCGGTGGTTGGACTCTCTCTTGTTGGAGATAGTCATTGCCTGGCACTTGTGCAGCAATTTTACTAGAGAATGCCAGTCAGTTAATCCAGCTGTACTATTTGTTAATCTATTTGTGGATTTTGTAACTAGGCTAGAGAATGGCAGTGTTTAAAATCCAAATGCGGCAATTTGTTACGCATTCGGTACAGCGGTGGAGTGTGAACCCAGATTAGGTGCTCAGGACCTCGAGTGGAGCTTGAACTCACAACCGTCTGACTCAATTGTGCCAGACGGACATGTTGGGGATAGTCCACAACAGCACAAACTACAAGATCTGTTTAAGGACTAGGCTTGATGGCTCTCAATGGGCCTTTTACAGGAGTTAATAAAAGAGTTTGACTCACTGTCCTACTGTTGGTGAGAGTTCCTTCAGGTCATCCAGAGTTGGCTGGACATTGAGCAGCTTTTTGTACAGGGCCAATGGGAAGTGGAAGTCTGCCACGAAGCCATGGTATAGAGCGAGCCAGCAGAGAATCCCCACCAGGCGAAATATGTCATCGATTTCTGGGTCCTGTGTGGGCAAAACTGATATAATTGCATCTATGCAAAGTCTCAACACAACTTGGTACTATTGAATTACATGGGGATATGAGTCGGCCATTCAGCCCCTCGAGCCTGTTCTGCCATTTAATGAGATCACGGCTGATCTGTATCCCAACTCCATCCACCCGCCTTGGCTCCATATCCTTTTATACCCATGGCTAGCAAAAAGCTATCGGTCTCAGATTTATAATTATTGATTGAGCCTCAGCATCCACTGCTTTTTGTGGGAGAGAGTCCCACACTTCTACCACAGTTTGCGTGAAGAAGTGTTTCCCAACTTCTCTCCTGAAAGGTCTGGCTCTGATTTTAAGGTCATGTCCCCTTATCATAGACTCCCCCCTCCAGCAGAAAAAGCTTCTTTCTATCTACCCTATCAGTTCCTTTCAAAATACTAAAAACCTCAATCAAATCACCCCTTAACCTTGTATATTCCAGGGAATACAAGCCTAGTTTATGTAAACTTGGTACTATTGAATGACATAGAAACAGGACTTGTCAGTGTTTATGCTCCACACGAGCCTCCTCCCACTCTATTTACTTCATTCACCCTATCACCATCTCCTTCTATTCCTTTCTCCCTCATGTTCTTATCCAGCTTCCTCTTAAAGACATCTACGCTCTTCGCCTCAACTACTCCATGTGGTAGCGAGTTCCACATTCTCACCAAGCATGAGGTTGAGTCTCATTATTACAAGTTAAAGGGCGTTAACATCACTAAGGTTTGACCATTTTTCCTGGCAATACTGGGGATAGAAGTAATGTTTGGGGCGGGGTGGCGGGGGGGGGGGGCGGGTGCGGGGGGTGTGCTGTCCCGTTAACGGGCTGCACGGCCCATTTAAAGTTTCATGCACACGCGTGAGACTTCACATTGGAAAAGCCGGTCCCGGGCTGCACGGTCCCGGCAGAGAGCTGAGCGGTCGCGCAGCTTAGTGGGAACGTTGGCTGGAAGTTTGTTACAAGAGATTGAAATTCCCTGCTGAACGGGAGTGTAACTGCAACAGCCAGAAATATGATCAACCAAACATGACGGAATCTATTTTCTCAAAGTAGTGCAGTAAGAAAGTGCACCACTGTTAATATTAACTCTGCAATTTCAAAGTTTTACACCAACAAAACCTATTAGGTTGTGTCTCAGGTGGCAGCACCCATGGCCTCTGACTCAGAAGGTTGTGTGGTTCAAGTCCCACTCTGGAGACTCGAGCACAGAAATTCAGGCCAACACTTTAGTGCAGCACTGAGGGAGTGCTGCACCGTCAGAGATTCCATGATACTATGATTCACATACCCATTCCGGAAACCAAACAAGCCTGGATTCTTCGTATAGCTTGAATGCCTTTGGTTGGGTACATAGTTCCTTGGTAATGACAGAGAAGAACTCCTGTGACACTCCACCTTGATCAACAGCCGATTCGCCATTAAAACTGACCTGAAATAGTGGTAACGAAGAGACTAGAATTAGAAATGTGCAATCTTATTTTCTTCAGATTTGTACCCTTCTATTTTTCCTCTTTTTAACCCTTTACTACAACAACCTGTATTTATACAGCGCCTTTAACGTAGTAAAACGTCCCAAGGCGCTTCACAGGAGCGATTATCAGACAAAATTTGACACTGAGCCACATAAGGAGATGTTAGGACAGCTGAGCAAAAGCTGGGTCAAAGAGGTCGGTTTGAAGGAGTGTCTTAAAGGAGGAGAGAGAGGCGGAGAGGTTTAGGGAGGGAATTCCAGAGCTCGGGGCCCTCGACGGCTGAAGGCACGGCCGCCAATGGTGGAGCGATGGAAATCAGGGATGCGCAAGGGGCCAGAATTGGAGGAGCGCAGATGTCTCAGAGGGTTGTGGGGCTGGAGGAGGTCACAGAGATAGGGAGGGGCGAGGCCATGGAGAGATTTGAACACAAGGATGAGAATTTTAAAATCGAGGCGTTGCCAGCCCGGGAGTCAATGTAGGTCAGTAGGGGTGATGGGTGAAAGGGATTTGATGCGAGTTAGGATACGGGCAGCAGAGTTTTGGATGAGCTCAAGTTTAGAACATAAGAAATAGGAGCAGGAATAGGCCACTTGGCCCCTCGAGCCTGCTCCGCCATTCAATAAGATCATGGCTGATCTTGGGCTCAAAGCCACTTCCCTGCCCGCTCCTCATAACCCTTCACTCCCTTATCTTGCAAAAATCTGTCTATCTCCACCTTAAATGTATTTAATGACCCAGCCTCCACGGCTCTCTGGGGCAGAGAATTCCACAGATTTACGACCCTCTGAGAGAAGAAATTCCTCCTCATCTCAGTTCTAAAAGGGCGACCCTTTATTCTGAAACTACGTCCCCTAGTTCTAGATTTCCCCACGAGGGGAAACATCCTCTCTGCATCTACCTTGTCGAGCCCCCTCAGTATCTTATATGTTTCAATAAGATCACCTCTCATTCTTCTAAATTCCAATGAGTATAGGCCCAGCCTGCTCAACCTTTCCTCATAAGTCAACCCCCTCATCTCTGGAATTAACCTAGTGAATCGTCTCTGAACTGCCTCCAATGCAAGTATATCCTTCCTTAAATAAGGAGACCAAAACTGCACACAGTACTCAAGGTGTGGTCTCACCAATACCCTGTAGAGTTGTAGCAGGATTTCCCTGTTTTTATACTTCAACCCCCTTGAAATAAAGGCCAACATTCCTTTTTGATTACTTGCTGTACCTGCATGCTAACTTTTTGTGTTTCATGCACAAGGACTCCCAGGTCCCTCTGAACTGTAGCATTTTGTAATCTCTCTCCATTTAAATAATAATTTGCTTTTTTATTTTTCCTGCTGAAGTGGATAACCTCACACTTTCCCACATTATACTCCATCTGCCAAATGTTTGCCCACTCACTTAGCCTGTCTATATCTCTTTGCAGGTTCTTTGAGTCCTCTGCACAACTTGCTTTCCCACCCATCTTTGTATCATCCGCAAACTTGGCTACATTACACTCGGTCCCTTCACCCAAGTCATTAATGTAGATTGTAAATAGTTGGGGCCCCAGCACTGATCCCTGTGGCACCCCACTAGTTACCGTTTGCCAACCGGAAAATGACCCATTTATGAAGGGTGGAGGATAGGAGTCCGGCCAGGAGAGCATTGGAATAGTCAAATCTAGAGGTAACGAAGGCACGGATGAGGGTTTCAACAGCAGATGGTTGTGAAATAACAGTACCTCATTAGAATGTGAAAATGAGGAAAAATATTCAAGAAAGGCAGAAGAAAAGTGGGTCTCTGTTGCCAATGTGATTGACACATTCTGTACCTTACAAAGTCGGACCTTTTAACCCAACACGATTCTACATAATAAAAACAGAAAGTACTGTAAATCACTCAACGGGTCAGGCAGCATCTATGGAGCGGGAAACAGAGTTAACGTTTCAGGTCGATGACCTTTCATCAGAGCTGGAAGACGTTAAACAGTTTATAAGCAAGAACCGAGTCAGGGAAAAGTGCGGTGGTGGGGGGTCGGCGAGGATGTGAGAATAAAGGAGAAAGGTCTTTGTTAGGGTGGATGGCACAAGTGATTAAATCTACATGTATTGGTGAGTAGAACACAAGTGTGTATATTGGTGGACACCAGGGGGGAAAAATTGAGTCGCTCCCCTTTGGGGCGCTAACTTCCTGAAAAAATTAGCACCCCTGTGGCTGAAATTCATTGGTAGCGCCCCAAGAGGGAAGCGGGGCACTACTGGAAGTACCCTGCCTCTTGAGGCGCTGCGAGGGAATATCATGGCGCTACATGAACTGCGGCACATCGCAACGCGGTACTGCAGGCCTTCCTCCCCTTCTTAAAGGGGAGGGGCCTAGCGCAGCGCGACCCGGAGCCCAGCTGGGCCACCAGGGATCGGGGTGCCAGCACTCCGCGGCGGGGGGGGAGGCTGCTGAGGAGGCTGGGGACGGCAACGGGGGCAAGTGCTGGCAGGCGGCCAGCAACAAAAATGGCCGCCCGGCACCGCGCCGTTAATTAGCGCCGCCCCGGCCGCAGGTAGGCCCCCCTGACCCCGTTAGACATAGCGTCCGGCGGTAAGTCAGGGGGCGATACCGAAGATCGCGGCCGGGGCGCTGCTCACGGCGATGATGACATTGCGGGAGGTGTTGGCGGCGCCACGCCTGGGCGCTAGTTGCTTTGCACCCCGTTAGCGCCCTCTTAGGGCGCTAATGGGAGGTGCAAAGCAACCAAATTTTTCCCCCCAGGGCTTTGACCTCAAATAGGAAGAAGGGAGTTTCAAGAGATGGTCTGACACTAGGCAGACTGCAGGGAACAATAAGACAATGACAAAGTACCCAAGTCAAGCCAGCTCAATAGCGTTAGCCTGTTTGAGCAAGATGTTGCAGAGACCACTTCAGTCAAAGCTCACTGCCAACTGCCCTGCACGATTTTCTCAAAGATGCTTTCCCTGATCTGGGATGCTCATTTTGACATGTTCTCCTGAACATTCTAGTCTGGTGGTTCACTCTTGGCAAAAACAAGGCCATCTTGAATAAGAAAAAGAAAGATGAAAAAACTTGCATTTCTATTACAAAAGCAAAATACTGCGGATGCTGGAAATCTGAAATAAAAGCAGAAAATGCTGGAAATACTCAGCAGGTCAGGTAGCATCTGCGGAGAGAGAAACAGAGTTAACGTTTCAGGTCGATGACCTTTCGTCAGAGCTGGAAAAGGTTAGCGATGTAATAGGTTTTAAGCAAGTGCAGGGGCAGGGAAAGAGGAGAGTGGAGGAAAGAAGAAAAAGGGAAGGTCTGTGATAGGATGGAAGGCAGGAGAGAGGAAATGACATAAGGGATGGTGGTACAAGGCGAAAGGAGATGGCAATGGCACAAGTAAAAAAACAAAAGATGGGTCTAGAGGAGGTGTAAATGGGAATGGCAGAATCATCAACAGCTGTCGTCCGAAAAAATGGGGGCAGAAGTTATGATCTGAAATTGTTGAACTCAATGTTGAGTCCTGAAGGCTGTAAAGTGCCAAATCGAAAGATGAGGTGCTGTTCCTCGAACTTACGTTGAGCTTCATTGGAACAGTGTAGGAGGCCGAGGGCAAGGAGGTCAGAATGGGAGTGGGGCGGAGAACTAAAAAGGCAGACGACCGGAAGCTCGGGGTCACGCTTGCAGACTGAACAGAGGTGTTCCGCAAAGTGGTCACCCAATCTGCGTTTGGTCTCCCCAATGTAGAGGAGACCGCATCGTGAGCAGCGAATACAGTATACTACATTGAAAGAAGTACAAGTACAGGGGTAAATCGCTGTTTCACCTGGAAGGAGTGTTTGGGGCCCTGGACGGTGGGAAGGGAGGAGGTAAAAGGGCAGGTGTTGCATCTAATTTGTAACTTGCATTTCTATAGCACCTTTCATGTCCTCAGGATGTCCCAAAGCCGTTTACAGGCAATTAAGTGCTTTTGCAATGTCGTCACTGTTGCAGTGTAGGAAACATGGCACAGCAATGAGATAATGACCACATAATCTGCTTTTTAGTGATTCTGGTTGAGGGATAAATATTGGCCCGGAAACCAGGGAGAACTCCCCTGCTCTTCTTCAAAATAGTGCCATGGGACCTTTTACATCCACTTGAGAGGGCAGACAGGGCCTCAGTTTAACTTCTCATCGGAAAGATAGCATCATCCGACAGTGCAGCGTGTGCACCCTCAGTGCTGCACTGGGAGTATCAGCCTAGATTTTTGTGCTCAAGTCTCCAGAGTGGGACTTGAACCCACGACCTTTCTGACTCAAGAGTGCTACCCACTGAGCCAAGACTGACACTATATCAACTTACTATATCATCTACCAAAACTCGCTTTCACAGCCACATCTCTTTCCTCAGCAACTGTCTCCGACTCCGACTTATTTCACGTAGATTCCAACTGGAATTCCACCCTTCATGTTTTGGATCCACCCAGGATTACAGATATCTCCGAGATATTCAGCGCTGCTCGAACCATTGCTCTCACCGCACCCTGAGATCCACGCTCAGCGCCATGCGCTGCCATATGCACACTCTCGACCTCTCTCTTCAGCAGCACCGACTCACTTTAACTCAAAGCTGTCCTGGTCCGCAGTTCCATTTCATCCTTCGCCTCATCTGGCGCTTGAACAAAAAACTTTTTTTCTTCCTTTCAGGTGTCTAGGATCGTAAGCTTCAACAACCCTTGGACACCAACGCCCCTCTGGAACCTTCTTCCCCATCACTTCCACACCACACAGACTGCAGCGGTTCAAGAAGGCGGCTCACCACCACCTTCTCAAGGGCAATTAGGGATGGATAATAAATGTTGGCCTTGCCAGCGACGCCCACATCCCATAAACGAATAAAAAAACCCAAAAAAAACCTTTTCACTGACCCCATCCCTTCTTCCAATCTCACCTCCTGCCGTGTTTTCACTATCCCCTCTGACCTTCCCCTCTCTGACCCCGAACGATCAGCCCTCAGCAAAGGCCTGAGCTTCATCCCCTTACGCCCCCATCTCAATGAATTTCGAGCTCGGCACGATGCTGAGCTCTTTTTCCATCGCCTTCATCTCCGTCCTCACTTCTTTGGCCAGGAGTCTTCCCCCCGCACGGCTGACCGTTTCTCCCACTTTCAGGATTTGCGTTCTACCTCGACCCCTCCCTCTGGCCTCTTAACCTCTCTAGATCTTTTCATTGCTAACTGCCGGCGTGACATCGGCCGTCTCAATTTCTCTGCTCCCCTCACTCACTCCAACCTACCTCCCTCTGAACTTGCAGCACTCCATTCTCTCAGATCCAACCCCAACATTGTCATTAAACCTGCTGACAAAGGTGGTGCTGTTGTTGTTTGGCAAACCGACCTCTACCTAGCCAAGGCTGAACGCCAACTCTCCGACACCTCCTCCTACCTCCCCCTGGATCATGACCCCACTATCGAACATCAAGCCATCATTTCCAAGACTGTCACTGACTTCATATCCTCTGGAGATCTTCCCTCCACGGCCGCCAACCTCATAGTTCCCCAACCCCGCACAGCCCGCTTCTACCTCCTTCCCAAGATCCACAAACAGCTCTGCCCTGGTAGGCCCATCGTTTCAGCCTGTTCTTGCCCCACGGAGCTTATCTCTTCCTATCTCTACTCTATTTTTTCTCCCCTTGTCCAGTCTCTTCCCACCTACATCTGAGATTCTTCCGACGCCCTCCGCCACTTTAACAGTTTCCAGTTTCCTGGCCCCAACCGTCTCCTTTTGGATGTCCAATCCCTCTACACCTCCATCCCCCACCAGGATGGCCTGAGGGTGCTCCGCTTCTTCTATGAACAGAAGCCCAACCAGTCCCCATCCACCACCACCCTCCTCTGCCTGGCTGAACTTGTTCTCACATTGAACAACTTCTCCTTTGACTCCACTCACTTCCTCCAAATTAAAGGTGTTGCTATCGGTGCTGTTTCCTGCTCTCGCCCTGAACTAGAAAATTTAATTCACTTTGCTTCCAATTTCCACCCTTCTCTCAGCTTCACATGATCCATCTCCAACTCTTCCCTTCCCTTCTTCGACTTCTCTGTCTCCATCTCTGGGGATAGGCTATTGACAAAAAATCACTATAAACCCACTGACTCCCACAGCTACCTGGACTAAACCTCCTCCCACCCCGCTTCCTGTAAGGACTCTATTCCTCTTCTCCCAGTTTCTCCGTCTCTGCTGCATCTGCTCTGACGATGTCACCTTCCATACTCGTACTTCCAATATGTCTTCCTTTTTCCTCAACCGAGGATTCCCCTCTACCGTGGTTGACATGGGCCTTGACCGTGTCCGTTCTATCTCCCGCACTTCTGCTCTCACCCCTTCCCCTCCCTCCCAGAACCACGATAGGGTTCTCCTTGTCCTCACCTTTCACCCCACCAGCCTCCACATTCAACGGATCATCCTCCGCCATTTACGCCACCTCCAGTGTGATCCCACCACCAAACACATCTTCCCCTCCCCCCCTTTCAGCATTCCAAAGGGATCGCTCCCTCCGCGACACCCTGGTCCACTCCTCTATCACCCCCAACACCCCTTCCCCTTCGCCCGGCACCTTCCCGTGCAAGCGCAGGAGATGCAACACCTGCCCTTTCACCTCCTCCCTTCCCACTGTCCAGGGCCCCAAACACCCCTTCCAGGTGAAACAGCGATTTACTTGTACTTCTTGCAATTTAGTGTACTGTATTCACTGCTCACGATGCGGTCTCCTCTACATTGGGGAGACCAAATGCAGATTGGGTGACCGCTTTGCGGAACATCTCCGTTCAGTCCGCAAGTGTGACCCCGAGCTTCCGGTCGCTTGTCACTTTAATTCACCGCTCCACTCCCACTCTGATCTCTCCGTCCTCGGCCTCTTACACTGTTTCAGTGAAGCTCAACGTAAGCTCGAGGAACAGCACCTCATCTTTCGATTAGGCACTTTACAGCCTTCTGGACTCAACATCGAGTTCAACAATTTCAGACCATAACCTCGGCTCCTATTTTTTTTCTCTCTCACATGGCAGCTGTTGATGATTCTGCCATCGCCATTTACACTTCATCTAGAGTCATCTTTTGTTTCTTAACTTGTCCCATTACTGTCTCTTTTTGCCTTGCACCATCATCCCTTTTATCTTTTAATCTCTCCTGTCTTCCATCCTATCACAGACCTTCCCTTTTGTTCTTTCCTCCCCTCCCCTCTTTCCCTGCCTCTACACTTGCATAAAAATATGTTACATCTCTAACTTTTTCCAGTTCTGACAAAGGGTCATCGACCTGAAACGTTAACTCTGTTTCTCTCTCTACAGATGCTGCCTGAACTGTTGAGTATTTCCAGCATTTTCTGTTTTTATTTCAGATTTCCAGCATCCGCAGTATTTTGCTTTTGTACTATATCAGCTTAGTTCTGGTACCACCCTTGTGAATCTTCTTTGCACCTTGACCAGTGTCTTCTATATCCTTTTTGTAACACGGAGATCAGAACTGTGCACAGTACTCCAAGTATGGTCGAACCATGTTAGGAGTGAAAAGCCAGGAAGTGTTTTTACTTTAAGGGGAAGCAGTAAGAGGTAACAAGATCTATTTCTGAAAAGTGGAGGGATGTGAAGTGAAGATTAATAGATGGGTTGGGATCAATCAACAAGGGACTGGCTTGTTGAGCCAAATCATCTAGTTCTTAATAATTCTTATGTTCTTATATTAAGCAAAACAGAGCGGAGAGATGGAGAGAGAGAATGAAAGAAAGAAACCATTCATTTGTGACTTGTCATTTCCTCAGGACATCCCAAAGAATTACTTCTGAAGTGTAGTCACTGTTAGCAAACAGAGAAGCTAATTTACTCACAGCAAGATCCCACAAATAGCAATGGGAATGCCAATTTTTTAAACTGGTAACTTTTACCTGAAATGAACCACGGAGTCTTTTGTCATTATAGCATCTTAATTGTGCCAAAGTATTTTGAAGGATCTCTGTTCTGTTGATAAGTAGAAAGCATCCGGGAGGGAAACCATAAATTTCATTAAAAATTATTGAGTAAAAATCATCAAATACCCCATAATCCTCATAATCCTCACAATCCTCATAATCATAATCTTCATAAGCATAATCATAATCATCATCATCATCATCGCATTCTTCAAAAATGAACTCATCAATATTCCCAGTAGAGGCATCAATGTCCCCAGTAGATGCATCAGTGTTCCCAGTAGAAGCATCAACCATTCCACTGGAGGCATCAGTGTTCCCAGTAGAAACATCAACGATCCCATTAGAGGCATCATTGATCCCATTAGGGGCAACAGTGTTCCCAGTAGAGGCATCAATGTTCCCAGTAGAGGCATTAATGTTCCCATTAGAAGCTTCAGTGTGCCCAGTAGAGGCATTAATGTTCCCATTAGAAGCTTCAATGTTCCCAGTAGAGGCATTAATGTTCCCAGTAGCAGCATCAATGTTGCCATTAGGGGCATCAATGTTGTCATTAGGTGCTACAGTGTTCCCAGTAGAGGCATCAATGTTCCCAGTAGAGGCATCAATGTTCCCATTAGAAGCTTCAGTGTGCCCAGTAGAGGCATTAATGTTCCCATTAGAAGCTTCAGTGTGCCCAGTAGAGGCATTAATGTTCCCATTAGAAGCTTCAGTGTTCCCAGTAGAGGCATTAATGTTCCCAGTAGCAGCATCAATGTTGCCATTAGGGGCATCAATGTTGCCATTAGGTGCTACAGTGTTCCCAGTAGAGGCATCAATGTTCCCAGTAGAGGCATCAATGTTCCCATTAGAAGCTTCAGTGTTCCCAGTAGAGGCATCAATGTTCCCAGTAGAGGCATCAATGTTCCCATTAGAAGCTTCAATGTTTCCAGTAGAGGCATTAATGTTCCCATTATAAGTTTCAGTGTTCCCAGTAGAGGCATTAATGTTCCCAGTAGCAGCATCAATGTTGCCATTAGGGGCAACAGTGTTCCCAGTAGAGGCATCAATGTTCCCAGTAGAGGCATCAATGTTCCCAGTAAATGCATCAATGTTTCCAGTAGGGTCATCAGTGTTCCCAGTAGAGGCATCAGTGTTTCCAGTAGAGGCATCAATGCTCCCAGTAGATGCATCAAGGTTTCCAGTAGGGACATCAGTGTTCCTATTATTGCCAAAATTCATATTTTCATCAATGATTTTTCCTTGCTGGAAGAGATAATGTAATATTAGGAAAATGTTTTGCAAAACAATCTAACTAAAAGACTATCAATATACAATAAACCAGAACTATACAATAATACTTACTTTAATTCTCAAGTGGGAGACTCTCCTGAAAATCTTAATTTTGTTTTCCATATTAAAGATGCAAGTGTAGGGAATTAATTGTAACAGTGCTCTCTGTGAAAAAAAATCAAATTAACAATTCAGATTTATATTTGATAATTAATGTCTATTAATCTTAGTTTAACTGCCATTAAAATGATTAATGCCGCTACTGGGAACAATGATGCCTCTAATGGGATCATTGATAATAACCTTCCTTGAACACAGACTAGTTCTAACATAAGTGATAGGATAAGTGCTACGGATGATTGAACATAAGAACATAAGACGTAGGAGCAGGAGGAGGTCATTTGGCCCCTCGAGCCTCCATTCAATAAGATCATGGCTGATCTGATCTTGGCCTCAACTCCACTTCCCTGTCCGCTCCCCATAATCCTTGACTCCCTTACCTTTCAAAAATCTGTCTATCTCCACCTTAAATATATTCAATGACCCAGCCTCCACAGCTCTCTGGGGAAGAGAATTCCAAAGATTCACGACCCTCTGAGAGAAGAAATTCCTCCTCATTTCCGATTTAAATGGGTGCCCCCTTATTCTGAAATTATGCCTCCCTAGTTCTAGATTCCCCCACAAGGGGAAACATCCTCTCTGCATCTACCCTGTCAAGCCCTTCAGAATCTTATATGTTTCAATAAGATCCCCTCCCATTCTTCTAAACTCCAATGAGTATAGGCCCAACCTGCTCAACCTTTCTTCATAAGACAACCCTTTCATCTTTGGAATCAACCTCGTGAACCTTCTCTGAACTGCCTCCAATGCAAATATATCCTTCCTTAAATAAGGAGACCAAAACTGTACGCAGTACTCCAGGTGTGGTCTCACCAACGCCCTGTACAGTTGTAACAGGACTTCCCTGCTTTTATACTCCATTCCCTTTGCAATAAAGGCCAACCTTCCATTTGCCTTCCTAATTACTTGCTGTACCTGCATGCTAACATTTTGTGATTCATGTACAAGGACCCCCAGATCCCTCTGTACCTCAGCATTTTGTAGTCTCTCTCCATTTAAATAATAATTTGCTTTTTTATTTTTACGATCAAAGTGGATAACCTCGCATTTTCCCACATTATACTCCATCTGCCAGATTTTTGCCCACTCACTTAGCCTGTCTATATCCCTTTGGAGATTCTTTGCGTCCTCCGCACAATTTGCTTTCCCACTTATCTTTGTATCATCAGCAAATTTGGCTACATTCCATTCGGTCCCTTCATCCAAGTCATTAATATAGATTGTAAATAGTTGAGGCCCCAGCACTGATCCCTGTGGCACCCCACTAGTTACAGTTTGCCAACCTGAAAATGACCCATTTATCCCGACTCTCTGTTTTCTGTCAGTTAGCCAATCCTCTATCCATGCTAATATATTACCCCCAATCCCGTGAGCTCTTATCTTGTGTAGTAACCTTTTTATGTGGCACCTTATTGAATGCCTTCTGGAAATACAAATACATTACATCTACTGGTTCCCCTTTATCCACTCTGCTCGTTACATCCTCAAAGAACTCCAGCAAATTTGTCAAACATGATTTCCCTTTCATAAAACCATGCTGACTCTGCTTGACTATATTATGATTTTCTAAATGTCCTGCTACCACTTCCTTAATGATGGACTCCAGCATTTTCCCAATGACAGATGTTAGGCTAACTGGTCAATAGTTGCGTGCTTTCTGTCTCCCTCCTTTCTTAAATTGGGCCGTTACATCTGCGGTTTTCCAGTCCGCTGGGACCACTCCAGAATCCAGGGAATTTTGGTAGATTACAACCAATGCATCCACTACCTCTGCAGCCACCTCTTTTAAGACTCTAGGATGCAGGCCATCAGGTCCAGGGGACTTGTCCACCTTTAGTCCCATTAATTTGCCTAGTACTTTCTCTCTAGTGATAGTGATTGTTTTAAGTTCCTCCCCCCCCCCCCCACCCCAATAGCCCCTTGATTATCCATTATTGGGATGCTTTTAGTGTCTTCTACCGTGAAGACCGATACAAAATATTTGGTCAAAGTCTCCGCCATTTCCCTGAGGGCTCCTGAGGTGCGGCCATTTCCGATCCTGGGCCTCTCCATCGTCGAAATGCGCAGGGCCCAGGTATCCCAGGGGCGCAGGCAGTTCACAAACATCCCCGGGATCACGTGGGCCAGGCGAGCCAATGAAAGAAAGGAATCTCCCTTCATACTTTTGACAGATAGACCTGTCAAAAGTATGAATGGGGATCACTGAAAAAAGACATCAAAACATTAAATAAATTTAAAAAAAACCATCATGTTTTTAAAATGAATTAAAATTACATTAAATTAAATATTTTAAACAAAAATTTAATTTTTGAAAAAAATAATTAAAGTTTTTTACGGGACTGAAAATAAACTTACCTTTTTTTAAAGTATTTTTAAATTATAAATGAGTGATTTCAGTGGGCGGAGGTTCTGCAGAGAGCAGAACTCTCCACCCGCAGAGGCCCTTCTCCAGGGCAGGCGGATGATCTGTCAAGAGGATTCTTGACAGATCGGAAATGCCGGTTTTCAGCGCATGCGCTTCGCATGCTTGAAACCGGCATTTCCGATGTCCCTACGGGTGTGTACACACCTCGTACACAACCATAGGGATCGGAAAATATGGGCCGTTGTGTCTCTTTTTATGGTCTAGTTCCTACTGCATTCAAAACTACCAGCTGTTTTATGACACTTAGGGGTAAAAATTAGGTCGCGCCCCGTTTGGGGCGCAAATATCGTCTGGACGCAAATATTAGCGCCTGGCGCTAATTATCGGCACTGACTGGAAACTTCACTTTTACCGCCCCGGGAGGTGAGTGGAGCGCTAAATCAGGCGCTGCACACCTGTCTTAAGGCGCAAAGGCCAAGGAGTGAGGCGCTAACTCAGAGCGCTGGCGAAGCTCATGTAATGTCAGTCAGCAATGGAACACACACACAATGGCACGGGCCAGTTCTTAAAGGGGATGGTTAATCTTGCTTTCCATCTACATCCTGTTCATTGCAGCCTTAAATCTCGGCCTGGAGAGACTTGCACATCAAATGTGCTGGAAAGAACAATGGAGAGCACCAGGCAAAGAGCTCAGAGTGCAGCTCCCACAGACTCTTCTAAATCGATACAAGGAATGGCAAATCAAAATGAACCTGCAAAGTGCTGCTCAGTACCCAAAACTCCTTCACACAACGTTGAATCTCTCCAGAAGTCTCTCCCTCTCTCTCTCAGAATGCGTAGTTCAAAAATGCCACCAACAATAAAAGACAGGAAGAGGCCCCCTTTAAATAGCGCCCCCCCCCAGCCCCACAGCGATTGATAGCATTCCAGTCTTCTGGTCGTTGGATGCGCCAGGCGGTAAGGCAGGGGGCGCCACTCAATTTCCGCTCCGGGGCACCACAAGGGCGTTGCACCATGGAATGATGTCGCAATCTGCGCGCGCAGGTGGTCGCAGCGGTAAGTTTTAGCGCCGCCGCACAATCTCTAGTTAAGTTCCTGAGCGGCGCAAACATCGCTGCACCCAGGCGTTAGCGGCTTTGCGCCCCATTAGCGCCCTCTTAAGGCGCTAACGGGAGGCGCAACCAACTGAATTTTTACCCCTTAGAGCTTCGAACAGCTTGCTAGACAGGGATGTGGGGCTCCGTGTCTTGTCACACTGTACTGATGATACTTCCTATCATTCCTTTTCCCAAGCCATAGCTTTGTTGTACAAATGTTTGGTGTTATGCCCTGTAGTTACAGGAACCTATTGCCGTTTATGGACTTTTTGATATAGACCTTATCTGGTGCCTGCTTTTAAAGGTGCCACCTTTCATGACCACTGGACATCCCAAAGAGCTTTACAGCCAATGAAGTACTATTTTGAAGTGTAGTCACTGTTGTAATGTAGGAAACACAGCAGCCAATTTGCACACAGCAAGCGCCCACAAAAAGCAATGTGATAATGAGCAGATAATCTGTTTTAATGACTTTGATTGAGGGATAAACATTGACCAGAACACTTGGGAGAATACCCTTGTTCTTCTTCGAAATTGTGCCGTGGTATCTTTTATGTCTACTCGGTTTAACATCTCATCCGAAAGACGGCTCCTCTGACAGTGCGGTGCTCCCTCAGTACTGCACTGGAGCATCAGCCTGGATTTTTGTGCTCAAGTCTCTGGAGTGGGACTATGAACCCATGACCTTCTGACTCAGAGGCAAGGGTGCTACCAACTGAGCCACGGCTGACACGTAAGAAGGACTAAGTAAAGGCCAATGGAGTGTCAGCATGGATTTGTTAAGGGAAGGTCGTGTCTGACTAACTTGATTGAATTTTTTTGAGGAGGTAACAAGGCGGGTCGATGAGGGTAATGCGTTTGATGTAGTCTATGTGGATTTTAGCAAGGCTTTTGATAAGTTACCACATGGCAGACTGGTCACGAAAGTAAAAGCCCATGGGATCCAGGGCAAAGTGGCAAATGGGATCCAAAACTGGCTCAGAGGCAGGAAACAAAGGGTAATGGTCAAAGGGTGTTTTTGTGACTGGAAGGCTGTTTCCAGTGGGGTTCCGCAGGGCTCAGTACTGGGTCCTTTGCTTTTTATGGTAAATATAAATGATTTGGACTTGAATGTAGGAAGTATGATTAAGAAGTTTGCAGATGATACAAAAATTGGCCGTGTGGTTGATAATGAAGAAGAAAGCTGCGGACTGCAGGAAGATATCAATGGACTGGTCAGGTGGGCAGAACAGTGGCAAATGGAATTCAATCTGGAGAAGTGTGAGGTAATGCATTTGGGGAGGGCTAACAAGGCAAGAGAATACACTATAAATGGTAGGACACTGAGAAGTGCAGAGGATCAGAGGGACCTTGGAGTGCATGTCCACAGATCCCTGAAGGTAGCAGGACAGCTGGATAAGGTGGTCAAGAAGGCATACGGGATACTTTCATTTATTATCCAAGGCATAGAATATAAGAGCAGGGAGGTTATTCTTGAACTGTATAAAACACTAGTTAGGCCGCAGCTAGAATACTGCGACAGTTTTGGTCACCACATTACAGGAAGGATGTGATTGCACTAGAGAGGGTACAGAGGAGATTTACGAGGATGTTGCCAGGACTGGAGAATTTTAGCTATGAGGAAAGATTGGATAGGCTGGGGTTGTTTTCTTTGGAACAGAGGAGGCTGAGGCGAGACTTAATTGAGGTGTATAAAATTATGAGGGGCCTAGATAGAGTGGATAGGAAGGACCTATTTCCCTTAGAAGAGAGGTCGATAACCAGGGGGCATAGATTTAAAGTAATTGGTAGAAGGATTAGAGGGGAGTTGAGGAGAACTTTTTTCACCCAGAGGGTGTTGGGGGTTTGGAACTCACTGCCTGAAAGGGTGGTAGAGGCAGAAACCCTCATCACATTTAAAAAGTACTTGGATGTGTGCTTGAAGTGCCGTAGCCTACAGGGCTACGGACCAAGTGCTGGAAAGTGGGATTAGGCTGGATGGCTCTTTGTCGGCCGGCACAGACAAGATGGGCTGAATGGCTGTGTGGAGTTTGCACATTCTCCCCGTGTCTGCGTGGGTTTCCTCCGGGTGCTCCGCTTTCCTCCCACAGTCCAAAAATGTGTGGGTTAGGTTGATTTGGCTATGATAAATTGACCCTTAGTGTTAGGGGGGATTAAATATGTGGGGTTATGGGGATAGGATGGGATATGTTAGGGGGAATTAAATACGGGGGTAGGGTGGGATATGTGTACTGTGGGGATTAAAGCAGGGACAGGGTACTGGATTTGGATGATCAGCCATGATCGTATTGAATGGCGGAGCAGGCTCGACGGGCCGAATGGCCTACTCCTGCTCCTAGATTCTATGTATGTTTCTATGTTTCTATGCCTCCTTCTGTGCCGTAAACTCCTATGATTCTATGAGTGAGAACTGTCAGGGTAATGCTCTGTGAGATGGATAAAGGAAGGGACTTGGTAAAAGAGCAGAATTTGGTTAAAAGTATGAACACGGAACTGCCAACAGCCAAAGTCAGATGTTTGGAGAGAAAAGTATGCGTCAGCAAGACTAGCTGGGGCCTTGGTGAGGTACAAGGTCGGCACTTGCTAACAATGCTGGCACTTGCTGAGATAAGAAACAAAGGCCCGAGGAACTGATAAGAAATTCTTTAGTGTTCGAACTGAAAATAAGCCCAAATATGGTATAACGCTCAGTGGGAGCGCTGAAGAAGGAAACGTATAAAATAGCCCAAGCTGCAAGGATTTTCAGGAGCACCACCTGTGACGTTTGCACAAGACGGTATAGGTGAGGGACCTCCTTATCTCCCAAGACAAAGGACCCGAACACCCCTTCGTTCCCGAGTTGTGCTCGCTAGCAAGGTCATATGAGAAGCTACTACTTACTTTCTGGCAGAAACTGTCGTGCCTGAATGCCAAATTAAAATTCTTTAGCGCCTAGTAAAATAAATGTAAGTTCCATGGAACAGTTTGGCTCCAGCATAAGGGCATGAAACGGTTAAACTTCGAGGCACAGAAAAGGTGCCGGACATTAAAGTTTGCAGTTCTTGGAGAACACATGGATACTGGACAATGAAAGCTTTGGCTCATGATTAACTCTGAAAAGGACATTGACATTGAACTGTGAGGCCTTGAATCATGATTGGTTTCGATGGGAAAAATTAACATCTGGACAATGCTCTGAGTTTAACTGAAACAATGGGGGTCACGATCGACTTCCTGACATGAATGGAAGATACACGAGTCCCGAGCAGACAATCAGCCAACCGCCCATCAACAGTAATAGAAATCACATTGAATATGCGTTACAGAAAGCGGGAGAGGAGATAAGGAGTTATCTTTGATCTCACAACTCTGTACACCTCCGGTGATTGAATTACAGGTTGACGAGGTGTGAATGTCGGACAGTTCAGCAAACCGACAACCAAAACTGGTTGGGGGAGGCCCAGCATGGGGCCAGGTGACTAAAAGAACTATAAGAAGGAACCACACCCACAGCTCTCTCTCCTTTTCGCTCGGAAGCTCTCTCTGGGAAGCTCTCTCTCTCTCTCAGAAGCTAGCTCTGACTACAGCAACTGCCAGGTGTAAGAAGGGAGGGAAGACGGTCATCTCCAGCTGCCAGCCTGCAATCGACGTCGGCCACGACCAGCCGGACGGGTGATTGTAAGTATCAGTTGACTCTACAAGGGGTTTGCGCTGTGTCGGCAGCTGCAGTCAGATAAAGGAGGACGGGGACAGGTCATCTCCGATCCAGGCCTACAATCCACAACGGTAACGACCGGCCGGATGGGCGATTGTCAGTTTCAGTCAAATCTCCACAGGGTTTTTGTCCGTGTTTTGTTGGTTTTAATAAACTAACAGTTTTGGGTTGAACCTAAACCTTTGTGTCATCTACCATTTTGTTCCTGTAAAACCCAGAGTCAAAGAACCCTTGTAAGGACGAGGAAACCAAACACCTTACAAAACACAGTGTCTCGCTTGATCCTTGGCCTTTCGTACCCTGAACTAGAGAATCTTAGAGAACTAGGAATTAGAGAACAGCCATCTCTACAGCACCTTCACCCCCTCCCTCACCACACTCAATAATTCCCTTCCCTCCATCACACGGCAGCAACTCTCTTCCAAGTATTCTCACATCTTCCTTCCCTCTCTGCACACCGCACACTAACGCCATTCCCTCCTCACACCTAGCACTGGCACAACCACCAACTCCTCCCAGCACTCCTTCCTCACTTCCCACGACAGGTAGGAGACCAAGGCAGGAGAAGCCTAAGCTCTCATTGTACTCCTGCTCCACCTGGTCCCACAAGAGAAAGAGGAACTTTTGGGTTGATCCTCTTCCGCCCTGCTTCAGCCTGGCGGGAAGGTCGCAGCAGTTTCTCCGCTCAGGCCTGAGTTAGAATTGCAGTCGGGTTCCAATGATGTCATTTGTAAGGAAGGAACCGCTGAATTTGGACTTGTTGCTTGCTCAGGAGAGAAGGTATAAAACATACACGGTGGGATCCTGGAGGCTCCAGACTAGGTAAGTAATTTCTAAACCTCTCCGCCTCTCTCTCCTCCTTTAAGACACTTCTCTTTGACCAAGCTTTTGGACACCTGCCCTAATATCTCCTTATGTGGCTCGGTGTCAAATTTTGTTTGATAATCGCTCCTGTGAAACGCCTTGGGACATTTTACTACATTAAAGGTGCTATATAAATGCAAGTGGTCATTGCAGTCATAAAGATGGGATCCAAACAAAATACTTGATCACCAATTTTTTGAACTTACACAGGAGATGGGCAGACCACCAAAGACCTCTGCTGGAGATATGTAGAAATCGTTCTCCTGGATTTTAACACTTGCGGTTGAATTTATCTGTGGACAGAATTGATTGAAACGTAATTTGGTACAATACTTTATGCTGTTTATTAACATTTTAAATAACCTTTGCAGAGTTTGGTACGAGCTTATCTTAAAACAGCCTTGGAACAGATCTATCGAGGATCTATATCCCAGCACCACATCGATTCCACGAACTGTATTTAATCCTCTTTACCGAGAGTTGCGCAAACTATGTTGTAAACTGCCAGTGCTAATTAAATAAGCAATATTTTTTTTTAATTGTACACTGCGACACTATTTCGAAGAAAAGCAGGGGAGTTCTCCCCGGTGTCTTGGGCCAACATATATCCCTCAACCAACATCACTAAAACAGAATACCTGCTCCTTTATTTCATTGCAATTTGTGGGAGCTTGCTGTGCGCAAATTGGCTGCTGCGTTTCCTAAATTACAACAGTGACTATATTTCAAAAGTACTTGATTAACTGTAAAGTGCTTTGGGACGTCCTGAAGTCGTGAAAGGCGTAAATGGCCGACCCCTTATTCTGAGACTGTGACCCCTGGTTCTAGACAAATAAAACTGTTGGACTATAACCTGGTGTTGTGCGACCTCTCAATTTTGTCCACCCCAGTCCAACACCGGCATCTCCGCATCTAGACTCCCCAGCCAGGGGAAACATCCTCCCAGCATCTACCCTGTCAAGCCCCTTAAGAATTTTATAAGTTCAATATGATCACTTCTCATTCTTCTAAACTCTAGGGAATAGAGGTGGAGTCTACTCAATCTCTCCTCATAGGACAATCCCCTATCCCAGTCTAACCACCACCACATTCAACAGCATTACCATCATCAAATCCCCCACCATCAACATCCTGGGGGTCACCATTGACCAGAAACATAACAGGACCAGCCACATAAATACTCTCCATTTGCCTGGATGAGTGCAGCTCCAACAACACTCAAGAAGCTCAGTACCATCCAGGACAAAGCAGCCCGCTTGATTGACACCCCATCCACCACCTTAAACATTCACTCCCTACACCACCGGCGCACCATGGCTTCAGTGTGTACCATCTACAAGATGCACTGCAGCAACTCGCCAAGGCTTCTTCGGCAGCACCTCCCAAACCCGCGACCTCTTCCACCTCGAAGGACAAGGAGAGCAGGCGCATGGGAACACCATCACCTCCAAGTTCCCCTCCAATTTGCACACCATTCTGACTTGGAAATATATCGGCTGTTCCTTCATCGTCGCTGGGTCAAAATCCTGGAACTCCCTCCCTAACAGCACTGTGGGAGTACCTTCACCACACGGACTGCAGCGGTTCAAGAAGGCGGCTCACCACCACCTTCTCGAGGGCAATTAGGGATGGGCAATAAATGCTGGCCTTGCCAGCGACACCCACATCCCAGGAACGAATAAAAAAACTCAACATCTGGATTAACAAAATTGTACACAGTTTACAATGTAAGTTTCTTCTCAACTGTGGAATATTTACAGATGTTGCTCTTAAGATGCTCATTTTTCCAAAGGAGCCCAGGTGCCAATGAAGTGAAATCACTTCTTAAGCTTGATGAAGGTTCCAAAATGTTCCAGGTAGTTAAGAACACAAGAAGGTAAGAATTAGGAGCAGGAGTCGGCCATTTGGCCCCTCGAGGCTGCGCCGCCATTCAATAAGATCATGGCTGATCTTCAACCTCAACTCCACTTTCCCGCCCGATCCCCATATCCCTTGATTCCCCTAGAGTCCAAAAATCTATCGATCTCAGTCTTGAATATACTCAACGACTGAGCCGCCACAGCCATCTGGGGTAGAGAATTCCAAAGATTCACCACCCTCTGAATGAAGAAATTTCTCCTCATCTCAGTCCTAAATGGCCGACCCCTTATCCTGAGACTGTGACCCCTGGTTCTAGACTCTCCAGCCAGGGGGAAACAGCCTCTCAGCATCTAATCACTCCAATAGTTTTATATTTTAGACGGACACAGACCAGGTCAGGACACTTACCACAGTCGAGCTTACCTTGTAAAGTCTTTGCAAAATATTTAAACAATTGCAGAGTTTGTCGGGAAATTCCTTTGGCTCACTGGAGCTCTCTCGCAGAAGCTGGTGAGAGACACTTTTATACATTGTCACAAGTTTCTTGAAGAAAAATTCATTGAGGTTACTCCACCAAGATTCTGGTTAATAGTTGAGGGAGAAGAAAAAAAAAAATTAAAATAAAATAAGTCTCATTTTGATTCCTCTTAAGAATTAACACATCACTGAAGCAGAAATTTGCTTTATTTATTACTGGGGATTCTGAATTTATTTATTTTTTTGGTTGAATTTTGTGCTTATCGAGGTAACGTCAATGCTGGAGAATGGGATTCTTGGCTACGTTTTGTAGTCTATTTCACTATCATGCTCTGCAGGACTGAGAAATTTAGGGGAATGATATTGAAGGTTGTTGACGACACCAAATTGCAGGGGGGGGGGGGGGTGGTGTGGTGGGGTGCGAAAAATTGATAAAGACGGCAGGAGGCTATAGCAGGATGGGCAGACGCAGTTCAAATGTAGAAAAATGTGAAGGGTAATTCTCACTTTCAAGCGTTTGGGTGGTAAAATGTGTCGCCCATACAAAGGCAGATGCTGGAAATCTGAAATATTAAACAGAAAATGCTGGAAACACTTGGCAGGTCAGGCAGCATCTGTGGAGAGACAAACAGAGTTTACGTTTCAGGTCGATGACATTTTGTCAGAACTGGAGAAAGTTAGAGGTTTTTTTTATATTTAATCCTGGAATGTGGGCATCGCTGGCAAAGCCAGCATTTATTGCCCATCCCTAATTGCCCTTGAGAAGGTGGTGGTGAGCCGCCTTCTTGAACTGGCAGAGGGCAGTTAAGAGTCAACCACATTACTGTGGGTCTGGAGTCACATATAGGCCAGACCGGGTAAGGACAGCAGATTTCCTTCCCTAAAGGACATCAGTGAACCAGATGGGTTTTTATGACAATCTAGTAGTTTCATTTCTGATGCTAGTTTTTAATTCCAGATTTATTTAATTAATTGAATTTAAATTTCCCAGCTGCCTGTGGTGGGATTTGAACTCACATCGTCAGATCATTAATCCAGCCTCTGGATTACTAGCCCAGTAACATAACCACTCTGCTACCGTACCCGTGTAGCGCCCACCCATGTGAGGTATGAAGTTTGGCCGAGGAGAACAGGAAAATTCCTGACTCCTCTTTGAATAAATTGCCGTGGGATCTTTTTGCACCTCCAACAATGCAGCTCTCCGTCAGTACTGCACTGAGGTGTCAGCCTAGATTGGAGTGGGGCTGGAACCCACAACCAACTGACTCAGAAGCAAGAGTGCCACCCACTAACACAACCCGACACTTAAAAAAAAAGAAAAATGCCAAAGGGTAGAGGGAAAAGGGCAATGGAATGGGACCAAGTGGAGAGCTCTTCTGCGCTATAGTAATCTACAACAAAAAACAACTTTGATTCCGAGAGCACTCCTCACACACAGGGAGATATCTCAAAGTGCTTTACATTGAGGGGGGAAAAACAGTAGTCATCGAGTCGAAGAGAAAAATGGGAAAATTGGAGATAGTTAAGGAGAGGGTCCATTTAACAGTTTATAAGCAAGTACAGAGGCCGGGGGAGTGGGGGGAGAGGGAAGAACAAAAGGGAAGGTCTGTGATAGGGTGGAAGGCAGGAGAGAGTAAATGACAAAAGGGATGATGGTGCGAGGCAAAAGGAGATGGTAATGGGACAAGTAAAGAACAAAAGATGGGTCTGGAGGAGATGTAAATGGCTCGGTACTAACTTATAAACGGTTAAATCTCTTAATTTCTTCCAGTTCTGATGAAAGGTCATCGACCTGATTAACTCTGTTTTTCTCTTTCCACAGATGCTGCCTGACCTGTCGAGTGTTTCCGGCATTTTCTGTTTCTATTTCAGATATACCAGCATCCGCGGTGTTTTGCTTTTGTATTAGAATATGGTCATTGGTTCTGGGGTGTATGTAGATTTAGGATCAGTTCTCACCAAGGATCTCCAGTTGGCTTTCCTCAAGTGCCACCATAGCTGTACTCAGAAGACTTGTAAGTTTCACCATGTTGTTTTGCTCTGTCTGGATGTCTATGAGCTCTGGCAGAACAAGGTACACCCGAAGAGCTTCCACACCAGCAGGAGATTTAGATAATGAAGGGATCAAATTATTCTCTACGGCATTAGTTACCTAGTGAAAAAAAAAATTAGTGTGTAACTAATATATAATCAACAACAACAACTTGCATTCATATAGCGCCTTTAACATAGTAAAACATCCCAAGGCGCTTCACAGGAGCGATTATCAGACAAAATTTGACACCGAGCCACATAAGGGGATATTAGGGCAGGTGATCAAAAGCTGGGTCAAGAGGTCGGTTTTAAGGAAAGTCTTAAAGGAGGAGAGAGAGGCGGAGAGGGTTAGGGAGGGAATTCCAGATTTTTGGGGCCTTGAAGGCTGAAGGCACGGCCGCCAATGGTGGAGCGAAGGAAATCGGGGATGCGCAAGAGGCCAGAATTGGAGGAGCGCAGAGATCTCGGAGGGTTCTAGGTGTGGAGGAGGGTTAATCCAATAATAAATTGCTGTAGGTACAGAATTTCTTTCAGGATTCCAACATTTTGAATTTGTGGGTTTTCAAGACAGAACCCTTATTATACGGGTAGTCTAATCCCATACCAGTGCAATAAAACTCCCCAGGAGTCTCCCCAGCGTTCTCTCACAAAGTTAGTTCTCAATTTTAACTGGGCTGTCTGGAGAACCGAAGAGCAGAGGAAAGCCACTTCTCAGAGGGAAAGAAAAGTGGAGGAACTGTCAACCTGCACTGTTCCCACCTCCCACCTCCTCTAACCTTTAGGGGTAGAGGGAATTTAAAAGGTAGGTTCGATTTTATATTTTGTTTTCAGGGACTTAACTCCTGGACCTAAGTTAAATAAGTTTAAATTTTAGTAATAAAGTAACATAAGGGTTAAGTCATGACAGGAAGTCTCGGACCCGTTTCATGCTCCTCCTGTGCCATGTGGGAAACCAGGGTCCCTGACAACTACGTGTGCGGGAAGTGTGTCCAGCTGCAGCTCCTGACAGCCCGCATGGCGGTGCTGGAGCTGCGGGTGGACTCACTCTGGAGCATGCACGATGCCGAGAACTCGGTGAATCGCTCATTTAGTGAGTTGTCCACACCGCAGGTAAAGGCTAGGACAGACAGTGAATGGGTGACCAAGAAGCAGGGCAATATCAGGAAGGTAGTGCAGGAGTCCCCTGTGGTCATCTCCCTCCAAAACAGGTATGCCGCTTTGGATACTGTTGGGGGAGATGGCCTACCAGGGGAAGGCACTAGCAGCCAGGTTCATGGCACCATGGCTGGCTCTGCTGCACAGCAGGGCGGGAAAAAGAGTGGTAGGGCTATAGTGATAGGGGACTCAATTGTAAGGGGAAAAGACAAGAGTTTCTGTGGCCGCAACCGAGATTCCAGGATGGTATGTTGCCTCCCTGGTGCAAGGGTCAAGGATGTCTCGGAGCGGCTGCAGAACATTCTGAAGAGGGAGGGTGAACAGCCAGCTGTCGTGGTGCATGTAGGTACCAACGATATAGGTAAAAAGCGGGAAGAGGTCCTACAAGCAGAATTTAGGGAGCTAGGAGCTAAATTAAAAAGTAGGACCTCTAAGGTAGTAATCTCTGGATTGCTACCAGGGCCACGTGCTAATCAGAATAGAGAGAACAGGATAGTGAGATTGAATACGTGGCTTGAGCAGTGGTGCAGGAGGGAGGGATTCAAATTCCTGAGGCATTGGAACCAGTTCTGGGGGAAGTGGGACCTGTACAAAAGGGACGGTCTGCACTTGGGCAGGACTGGAACCGATGTCCTCGGGGTAATATTTGCTAAAGCAGTTCGGGAGGATTTAAACTAATATGGAAGGGGAATGGGAACCTATGTAGCGAAACAGGGGGAAGTAATATGCAGTCAGAAACAAATGTTAGAAGGGTGAGAAACAATAGGGGAAGGCCGAGTAAACAAAGGCAAGAAACACAAAGGGCCATACTAAATCATAAGTCTAAAAGGACAAAGGATGTTAATAAAACAAGTCTAAAGGCTCTGTGTCTTAATGCAAGGAGTATCCGTAATAAGGTGGATGAATTGACTGTGCAAATAGATGTTAACGGATACGATGTGATTGGGATTACAGAGACGTGGCTCCAGAACAATCAAGGCTGGGAACTGAACATCCAGGGGTATTCAACATTCAGAAAGGATAGAATAAAAGGAAAAGGGGGTGGGGTAGCATTGCTGGTTAAAGAGGAGATTAATGCAATAGCTAGGAAGGACATCAGCTTGGAGGATGTGGAATCAATATGGGTTGAGCTGCAGAACACCAAAGGGCAGAAAACGTTAGTGGGAGTTGTGTACAGACCTCCAAACAGCAGTAGTGAGGTGGGGGAGGGTATGAAACAGGAAATCAGAGGTGCGTGCAAAAAAGGCACGGCAGTTATCATGGGTGACTTTAATATGCATATAGATTGGGCTACTCAAACTGGAAGCAATACGGTGGAGGAGGATTTCCTGGAGTGTTTAAGGGATGGTTTCCTAAACCAATATGTTGAGGAACCAACTCGAGGGGAGGCCATCCTGGACTGGGTGTTGTGTAATGAGGAGGGACTAATCAGCAATCTTGTGGTACGAGGCCCCCTGGGGAAGAGTGACCATAGTATGGTGGAGTTCTACATTAGGATGGAGAAGGAAACAGTTAAGTCAGAGACCATGGTCCAGAACTTAAATAAGGGCAACTTTGAGGGTATGAGGCATGAATTGGCGAGGTTAAATTGGCAAGCGATATTTAAGGGGCTATCAGTGGAAGGGCAATGGCAGACATTTAGAGATCGCATGGATGAACTACAACAATTGTACATCCCGGTCTGGCATAAAAATAAAAAAGGGAAGGTGGCTCAACCATGGCTAACAAGGGAAATCAGGGATAGTATTAAAACCAAGGAAGTTGCATACAAATTGGCCAGAAGTAGCAGCAAACCCGGGGACTGGGAGAACTTCAAAACTCAGCAGAGGAGGACGAAGGGTTTGATTAGGGCAGGGAAAATAAAACATGAAAGGAAGCTTGCAGAGAACATTAAAATGGACTGCAAAAGCTTCTATAAATATGTAAAAAGAAAGAGGTTAGTAAAAACAAACGTAGGTCCCCTGCAGTCGGAAACAGGGGAAGTCGTAATGGGGAACAAGGAAATGGCAGATCAATTGAACAAGTACTTTGGTTCGGTGTTTACTGTGGAGGACACACACAACCTGCCGGAAATAAAAGGGGTCAGAGGATCTGGTAAGAGGGAGGAGCTGAGGGAAATCCTTATTAGTCAGGAAAAGGTATTGGGGAAATTGATGGGACTGAAGGCTGAAAAATCCCCGGGGCCTGATGGTCTGCATCCCAGAGTACTTAAGGAGGTGGCCTTGGAAATAGTGGATGCATTGACGATCATTTTCCAACATTCCTTAGACTCTGGATCAGTTCCGATGGAGTGGAGGGTGGCCAATGTAACCCCTCTTTTTAAAAAAGGAGGGAGGGAGAAAGCAGGGAATTATAGACCGGTCAGCCTGACATCGGTCGTGGGTAAAATGATGGAAGCAATTATTAAAGATGTCATAACAGACCATTTGGAAAGTGGCGACATGATAGGTCCAAGTCAGCATGGATTTGTGAAAGGGAAATCATGCTTGACAAATCTTCTGGAATTTTTTGAGGATGTTTCCAATAGGGTGGACAGGGGGGAACCAGTAGATGTGGTGTATTTGGACTTTCAGAAGGCCTTCGACAAGGTCCCACACAAGAGATTGGTGAGCAAAGTTAAAGCACATGGGATTGGGGGTAATGTGTTGACGTGGATTGAGAACTGGTTGGCACACAGGAAACAAAGAGTAGGAGTAAATGGGTACTTTTCAGAATGGCAGGCAGTGACCAGTGGGGTACCGCAGGGTTCGGTGCTGGGACCCCAGCTGTTTACATTATATATTAATGATTTGGACGAAGGGATTAAATGTAATATCTCCAAATTTGCGGATGACACTAAATTGGGAGGCAGTGTGAACAATGAGGAGGATGCTAGGAGGCTACAGAGTGACTTGGACAGGTTGGGTGAATGGGCAAATGTATGGCAGATGAAGTACAATGTGGATAAATGTGAGGTTATCCACTTTGGTGGTAAAAATAGAGAGGCAGACTATTACCTGAATGGTGGCAGATTAGGGAAAGGGGACGTGCAACGAGACCTGGGCGTCATGGTACATCAGTCACTGAAGGTGGGAATGCAAGTGCAGCAGGCAGTCAAGAAAGCAAACGGAATGATGGCCTTCATAGCAAGGGGATTTGAGTACAGGAGTAGGGAGGTGATGCTACAGTTGTACAGGGCCTTGGTGAGGCCACACCTGGAGTATTGTGCGCAGTTTTGGTCTCCTAACTTAAGGAAGGACATTCTTGCTATTGAGGGAGTGCAGCGAAGGTTCACTAGATTGATTCCTGGGATGGCCGGACTGACATATCAAGAAAGATTGGGTCAACTGAACTTGTATCCTCTGGAGTTCAGAAGAATGAGGGGGGATCTTATAGAGACATTTAAAATCCTGACTGGTTTAGACAAATTAGATGCAGGCAGAATGTTCCCAATGGTAGGGAAAACTAGAACCAGGGGTCACAGTCTAAGGATTAAGGGGAAGCCATTTAGGACTGAGCTGAGGAGGAACTTCTTCACCCAGAGAGTGGTGAATCTATGGAATTCTCTTCCACAGAAGGTTGTTGAGGCCAGTTCGCTAAATATATTCAAAAGGGAGTTAGATATAACACTCACAACTAAGGGGATCAAGGGGTATGGCGAGAAAGCAGGAATGGGGTACTGAGGTAGCATGTTCAGCCATGAACGCATTGAATGGCGGTGCAGGCTCGAAGGACCGAATGGTCTACTCCTGTACCTATTTTCTATGTTTCTATGTTTCTATGTTCTCACATAGCTCCAAATGGCTGGTTCAAGAGTGGCATTGGCAGAGGCCTACCTACATTGAGGGCTGGACACATTGCGGCCTGAGGCCTGAACAAACTGAGGCCTGAACACACTGAGGCCTGAACTAACTGAGGCCTGTTCACACTGAGGACTGAACACATTGAGGCCTGAGGCCTGCTCACAGTGAGGCCTGAACACACAGAGACCTGAGGCCAGAACACACTGAGGACTGAACACACTGAGGCCTGCTCACACTGAGGCCTGAACACACTGAGGACTGAACACACTGAGGCCTGCTCATACTGAGGCCTGCACACACTGAGGCCTGCTCACACTGAGGCCTGCTCACACTGAGGCCTGCTCACACTGAGGCCTGCTCACACTGAGGCCTGAACACACTGAGGACTGAACACACTGAGGCCTGAACACACTGAGGACTGAACACACTGAGGCCTGCTCATACTGAGGCCTGCTCACACTGAGGCCTGAACACACTGAGGCCTGCTCACACTGAGGCCTGAACACACTGAGGACTGAACACACTGAGGACTGAACACACTGAGGACTGAACACACTGAGGCCTGCTCATACTGAGGCCTGCTCACACTGAGGCCTGAACACACTGAGGACTGAACACACTGAGGCCTGCTCACACTGAGGCCTGAACACACTGAGGCCTGCTCACACTGAGGCCTGAACACACTGAGACCTGCTCACACTGAGGCCTGCTCACACTGAGGCCTGAACACACTGAGGCCTGCTCACACTGAGGCCTGAACACACTGAGGCCTGCTCACACTGAGGCCTGAACACACTGAGGCCTGAACAAACTGAGGCCTGAACAAACTGAGGACTGAACACACAGAGGCCTGAACACACTGAGGACTGAACACACTGAGGACTGAACACACTGAGGCCTGCTCATACTGAGGCCTGAACACACTGAGGCCTGAACACACTGAGGCCTGCTCACACTGAGGCCTGCTCACACTGAGGCCTGAACACACTGAGGCCTGCTCACACTGAGGCCTGAACACACTGAGGCCTGCTCACACTGAGGCCTGAACACACTGAGGCCTGAACAAACTGAGGACTGAACACACAGAGGCCTGAACACACTGAGGCCTGAACACACTGAGGACTGAACACACTGAGGCCTGCTCACACTGAGGCCTGCTCAGACTATTTCTCCCAGTCTGTTGAGGGTATTTCCAATTTCCAGTTGCTATTTGAATCAAACTCGATTTAAGCAGCTGAAATTGACCAGATCGGTGCAATAATTCTGCTTATGTGGTTTAATATCCTGTGAACAAACTGAAACACGGTGGTGGGGGGAGGGGAGTTTTATGTCTTTGTGGATGGAACATTGTCAGAGAGTTATTCCCGAGTTCCCAATGCCTTCAGCAACAGGAGCCTCTCAAGGCACAAGTAAGGTGTGTGATGGAATACTCTCCACTTGCCTGGATGATTGCAGCTCCAACAACACTCGAGAAGCTCAACACCATCCAGGACAAAGCAGCCCGCTTGATTGGCACCCCATCCACCACCTTAAACATTCACTCCCTCCACCACCGGTGCAATAAATCTGCTCTTAACCCACTCTGCTCTAAGTTCAAAAGACTTAGGGGGAAAAATTGGGTCGCGCCCCCTTTGGGGAGCTAACTTCACCGGGGCGCTAACTTCACCGGGGCGCTAACTTCACCGGGGCGCTAACTTCACCGAGGCGCTAACTTCACCGGGGCGCTAACTTCACCGAGGCGCTAACTTCACCGAGGCGCTAACTTCACCGGGGCGCTAACTTCACCGAGGCGCTAACTTCACCGAGGCGCTAACTTCACCGGGGCGCTAACTTCACCGGGGCGCTAACTTCACCGGGGCGCTAACTTCACCGGGGCGCTAATTTCACCGGGGCGCTAATTTCACCGGGGCGCTACTTTTAGCCCCCCGAAAAAGTTAGCACCTCCGTGCCGGAAATTGAATGGTAGCGCCGCAAGCAGGAGGCGGGGTGCTACTGGAATCGCTCCCCCTCCCCCTTGGGGCGCTCCCATTGAATATCGTAGCGCCGCGGTATTAAAGGCTTCCCTCCCCTAATTAAAGGGGAGGGGCCTAGCGTAGCGCGCACCAGGGCCCCGCTGGACCACCTGGGGGCGAGGTGCCGGCAAAAGAGCCCGGCACGCAAGAGGAGCGCCGGTCGGAGCGATCGCGGCCGGCACCCCGCAGGAGGAGGCCACAGGGGGCAGGCGCCGGTAGGCGGCTCCAAAGAAAATGTCCGCCCAGCACCTGCCCTTTAATTTGCGCCGCCGCTCTTTCCCCCATCGCCCTGCAAATTGTTCCCCTTCAAGCATATAATCCAGAATCTGACTGGTGTAATCGCCAACATTACCTCTTGTAAAAGTGTGGGATTTTTCTCCAATTTCTCAAACCACAAGGTCACTGCTGACATGTCAATTCCTGAGGCCACTCTGCTGGTTTTGAAATGGTTACCCTCGCTGTTCCAAAAACAACAGTAAAACAAGTGTCAACTTTACACAACGGTTGATATATTAATACAAAAGCAAAATACTGCGGATGCTGGAAATCTGAAATAAAAAAACAGAAAATGCTGGAATACTCAGCAGGTCAGGCAGCATCTGTGGAGAGAGAGAAAGAGAGTTAACGTTTCAGGTCGATGACCCTTCGTCAGAACTGGAAAAAGTTGGAGATGGAACAGGTTTTTAAGCAAGTGTAGGGGCAGGGAGAGGGGGAGGGGAGGAAAGAACAAAAGGGAAGGTCTGTGATAGGGTGGAAGGCAGGAGAGATTAAGAGACAAAAGAGATGAAACAAAAGATGACTCTAGATGAAGTGTAAATGGCAATGGCAGCATGATCAGACTATTATCTGAATGGCAATAGATTGGGAGAAGGGGAAGTGCAATGAGACCAGGGTGTCCTTGTGCACCAGTCGCTGAAGGTAAGCATGCAGGTGCAGCAGGCGGTGAAGAAGGCAAATGGTATGTTGGCCTTCATAGCGAAAGGGTTTGAGTATAGGAACAGGGATGTCCTGCTGCAGTTGTACAGGGCCTTGGTGAGACCACACCTTGAGTACTGTGTGCAGTTTAGGTCGCCTTATCTGAGGAAGGATGTTCTTGCCATGGAAGGAGTTCAGCGAAGATTCACAAGGCTGATACCTGGGATGGCAGGAATGACATATGAGGAGAGATTGGGTCGATTGGGCTTATACTCGCTGAAGTATAGAAGAATGAGAGGGGATCTCATCGAAACATATAAAATTCTGACAGGTCTGGACGAACTAGATGCAGGAAGAATGTTCCCGATGGTCGGAGAGTCCAGAACCAGGGGTCATAACCTAAGGATAACGCGTAAGCCATTTAGGACAGAAATGAGGAAGAATTTCTTCACCCAGAGAGTGGTGAACCTGTGGAATTCTCTACCACAGAAGGTAGTTGAGGCCAATTCATTAAATATGTTCATGAATGAGTTAGATATATTTCTTAAAGCTAAAGGTATCAAGGGATATGGGGAGAAGGCAGGTAGAGGGTACTGAGTTTGGATGATCAGCCATGATCTCATCTTCTATGTTTCTATGCCATGTGAGAGAGAGAAAAAAAATGGATATATTAAGATAGATTTTGCGGAGGTACCTGACCCCACCAGCAGCACAAGTCAGAAGAATCACTCTCAGCTGACTGCCAGAATTCACGTGAAGGACGTCCATGATGACTCAGGTGTCAGCCGTGGCTCAGTGGGCAACACTGTCTCGCCTCTGAGTCTAGCACAGTCGTGGGTTCAAGTCCCACTCCAGAGACTGGAGCACAAAATCCAGGCAGACATTCCCAGAGTGATACTGAGGGAGCGCGGCACTGTCGGAGGCGCCGTCTTTCGGATGAGACGTGAAACTGAATCCCGTCGGCCCTCTCAGGTGGGCGTAAGAGTTCCTGTGGCCACTATTTTGAAGAAGAGCAGCGGGAGAGTGTCCTGGGCCAATATTTTTCCTTCAACCAACATCAGTAAAAAAAAAAAATCAGATTATCCGGTCATTATCACGCTGCTGTTTGTGGGATCTTGCTGTGCGCAAATTGGCTTCCGCGTTTCCTACATTACAACAGTGACCGCGCTTTGAAAGTTGGCTGTCAAGCGTTTGGGAAATCATGAGGTCACCAATTTGGGGTCAGACGTATGTCTGGAGTGGAGTGCGGGAGATAACACCGTCACACTGGTGCCTTTTGGCCCCAATCTGCTCCCGGAAAACAGACGCAGCGCAGTCCAATTTCTCCACCAGACTTCCTCGAACACAGATGGCCCCGGAGCCAACTGCATTTCAAATAGTCCCTTGCAGCTGGCCAGGAAAAGAGATTTTATTTCCATTCCTCTGGATTGGATTTGAGCCCAACTCCGAAGACATGAGGGTAAATTTAGTAATTTCATCCTTTCAATAGGGAACATAGGAAGAGGAGAAGGACCCTCGAGCCTGTTCTGCCATTCAGTGAGATCACGGCTGATCTGTATCTTAACTCCATCCACCCGCCTTGGTTCCGTAACCCTCAATACCCAACAAAAATCTATCAATCTCAGTCTTGAAATTTTCAGTTGTCCCCCAGCCTCAACAGCTTTTTGGGGGAGAGAGTTCCAGATTTCCACTCCCCTTTGTGTGAAGAAGTGCTTCCTGACATCACCCCTGAACGGCCTGGCTCTAATTTTAAGGTTATGCCCCCTTGTTCTGGACTCCCCCCACCAGAGGAAATAGTTTCTCTCTCTACCCTCTCAACTCCTTTAAACATCTTTTTTTTTATTTGTTCATGGGATGTGGGAGTCGCTGGCAGGGCCAGCATTTATTGCCCATTTCCTAATTGCCCCTTGAGAAGGTGGTGGTGAGCCACCTTCTTGAAACCGCTGCAGTCCGTGTGGTGAAGGTACACCCACAGTGCTGTTAGGGAGGGAGTTCCAGGATTTTGACCCAGCGACGATGAAGGATCGGCGATATATTTCCAAGTCAGGATGGTGTGTGACTTGGAGGGGAACTTGGAGGTGGTGGTGTTCCCATGCGCCTGCTGCCCTTGTCCTTCTAGATGGTAGAGGTCGCGGGTTTGGGAGGTGCTGCCGAAGAAGCCTTGGCGAATTGCTGCAGTGCATTTTGTAGATGGTACACACTGCAACCACGGTACGCCTTAACACCTCAATTAGATCACCCCTTAAACCTCTATACTCGAGGGAATACAAGCCTAGCCTGTCCTCATAATTTAACCCTTTTAGCCCCGGTATCTGGTGAATCTGCGCTCTCCAAGGCCTCCCTGAGGTGCGGTGCCAGAACTGGACGCAGTATCCCAGGCTCGAACAGAGCACAGGTTGGGGGAGCGACACCGATGTTGTAGCCCTATCGACGACCCTTGCTCTCTTTGACCCCGACTCCACTTTGGGAGTGTGAAATTACAGCATTGATCTGATTGTTCTCACCCTCCGAACCACAAGTCTCTCTCCCCCTACCCACCCTCCCCAAAATCAGTCTTACCTTGTTTCCAGGAAGCTTCCATTCAGGGAAGCTGCAGAAGAAAAGATATGATCGATATCCCTGTAGAAAAATTAAACAACATCATTTTTCAGAATATCCTAAGATTGCATCACGGTTTACTCTTTTAATTAAAGAGTGGTAAACTTCAAATATGAAATTAAAAAGAGTAGAATTTTGTTTCCCCAATTTTCTACCTTCTTTTCCAGCCCGACAACCCTCCGAGATCTCTGCGCTCCTCCAATTCTGGTCTCTTGCACATCCTCGATGGGGGTGGGGCTGGTGTTGGGGGTGGGAGTGGGGTTGTGGGCTGGTGCTGGGGGTGGGGTGTGGGCTGGTGCTGGGGGTGTGGGCTGGGGGTGGGATGGGGGGTGGTGGGGTGGGGGTGGGGGGTGGGGGGGGTGGGCTGGTGCTGGGGGTGTGGGCTGGGGGGTGGTGGGGTGGGGGTGGGTTGGTGCTGGGGTGGGGGGGTGTGGGCTGGGGGTGGGAGTGGGAGTGGGGGTTGTGGGCTGGTGTTGGGGGTGGGGGCTGGGGGTGGGGGTGGGGGGTGGGGGGTGGGCTGGTGCTGGGGGTGTGGGCTGGGGGTGGGGGGGTGTGGGCTGGGGTGGGGGTTGTGGGCTGGGGGTGGGGGGGTGTGAGCTCATGCTGGGGGTGGGGGGTGCGGGCTGGGGGTGGGAGTGGGGATCCCCTACTGGTTCACGGCCGGGGTGGGGGGGGTGGGGGGGTTTGGTCCACACCTCTGGGGTCTCCCCACCTTTCTCCACCACATTCCTGGGACGCGGGATTCTTCTCCTCTTTGCCAGATCTTCCTTCCCCCTCTGATAGAAACATAGAAACATAGAATCTAGGAGCAGGAGTAGGCCATTCGGCCCGTCGAGCCTGCTCCGCCATTCATATACGATCATGGCTGATCATCCAAATCCAGTACCCTGTCCCTGCTTTAATCCCCACAGTACACATATCCCACCCTACCCCCGTAACCCCACGTATTTAATTCCCCCTAACATATCCCATCCTATCCCCATAACCCCACATATTTAATCCCCCCTAACACTAAGGGTCAATTTATCATAGCCAAATCAACCTAACCCACACATTTTTGGACTGTGGGAGGAAACCGGAGCACCCGGAGGAAACCCACGCAGACACGGGGAGAATGTGCAAACTCCACACAGACAGTCACCCGAGGTCAGATTCGAACCCGGGTCTCTGGCGCTGTGAGGCACCAGTGCTAACCACTATGCCACTATGCTGATATTTTCCTCTAGATCCATCTTTTGTTTCTTTACTTGTCCCATTAGCATCTCCTTTTGCCTCGCAGTTTTGTCATTTAATCGCTCCTGCCCTCCACTCTATCACAGACCTTCCCTTTTGTTCTTTCCCTGCTCCTTTTTCCCTGGCTCCGGACTTGCTTAAAATCTGTTAAATCTCTAAACATCGTCCAGTTCTGATGAAAGGTCACCGACCTGAAACGTTAACTCTGTTTCTCTTTCCACAGATGCTGCCTGACCTGCTGAGTGTTTCCAGCATTTTTCTGTGTTTTTTGTTATTAATTCCTGGGATGTGGGAGGCCAGCATTTATTGCCCATCCCTAATTGCTCTTGAGAAGGTGGTGGTGAGCCGCCTCTTGAACCGCTGCAGTCCGTGTGGTGAAGGTGCTCCCACAGTGCTGTTAGGGAGGGAGTGCCAGGATTTTGACCCAAACTTGGCATCACCGAGCAGGTTATTGGTGAGTAAGTGCCGCTTGATAGCACTGTCAACGACACCTTCCATCATTTTGCTGATGATTGAGAGTAGACTGATGGGGCGGTAATTGGCCAGATTGGATTTGTCCTGCTTTTTGTGGCCAGGTCATACCTGGGCAATTTTCCACATTGTCGGGTAGATGCCAGTGTTGTAGCTGTACTGGAACAGCTTGGCTAGAGGTACGGCTAGTTCTGGAGCACAAGTCTTCAGCACGACAGCCGGGATGTTGTCGGGGCCCATAGCAGTTCCTGTATCCAGTGTGCTCGGCCGTTTCTTGATATCACGTGGAGTGAATCGAATTGGCTGGAGACTGGCTTCTGTGATGGTGGGGACCTCAGGAGGAGACCGATATGGATCATCCACTCGGCACTTCTGGCTGAAGATGGTTGCAAACGCATTGGGGGAAAAATTGGGTATCGCCCATTTTGGGGCGCTAATATCGGCCAGGCGCAAAGTTTAGCGCCCGGCGCTAATTATCGCCACCAACTACAAAATTCGCCTCCGTCGCCCCCTGGAGGTGATTTGAGCGCTAAATCAGGCACTACACACCTCTCTTAAGGCGCTAATGTCAGGGAGCGAGGCGCTACCTCAGAACGCTACCGAAGCTCAGGCGATGTCCGTTACCATGGAAGCCAGACAGACTCGCGCCGTCCAGTTCTTAAAGGGGAGGGGCCATCTTGCTGGCCAGCCACACCCTGCTCATTGCAGCCTTGAATCTCGGCCTGGAGTGACCTCGAAAGCAATTGTGTTGGAAGCACTAATGGATAGGCCCAGGGAAAGAGCTTGGCGCTTAGGAACCTCAAAAGTGGTGCTGAGGGCCAAAACTCCTTAGGACAGTGTTAAATCTCTCCAGACGTCTCTCTCTCTCTCACCTTGCATGTTCCAAAAATTTCACCGACAAGAAAAGGCAAGAGGCGCCCGCCTTTAAATAGCGCTCCCCCAGCCCCTTCCCGACTTGAAAACGTTTCCCTCTACCTGTCATTCCTAACGGCAGGCGCTAAGGCAGGGGGCGCGACTTAATATCCGGTTCGGGGCGCTACCGGGGCATTGCACGCTTGACCGACGTCACGATCTGCGGGCGCAGGAGATCGTGGCGGTAGTGTTTAGCGCCGCCGCAAAACAACTGGTCAATTTCGCGAGCGGCGCTAAAATCGCCGCGCTCGGGCACTAAGTTCCTAGCGCCCCCGTTAGCGCCCCCCGGAGGAGCTAACAGGAGGTGCTAACCAACCAAATTTTTCCCCCATTGTCTTTTGCAAATTTCCCGCATCCACAATATTTGTGCTTTGGCACAAGTCACATTGTATTGGGTTTTCTACTCTGACATTTTCCTAATTCTCATTCAAAACAATGAAAATCAAAGCTAACGTTGTTAACACAAAAAGAAAGACACACTTACTCTTTTACGTTCTCCCACAGTTTCTCATCATCTGTTGCACTCCATTTGTTCAATAGAGAATCTTCAGCTGTGGCAATTCTCTTCATAGGAATGAATGGAGATTGAGCTGCAGGAGAAACTGGAGCCTACAATTAAAAAAAAATAGATCAAGGATTGTATTTTATTTCTCAGAACACTGACATGAGACACTGGCCCAGAATTTGCTGGCAAAATAAGAGCAAGTTTAACGGCGCTCACCGTTATTAATGCGCAAACCGTCCGGCAACTTGTGGTGAGGGAGCAATACCCCCGTGAGTTGCGATCGCCACAAGTTGCCGGACGATTTGCGCCACTTCGCCATTAACCTCACGAAAACGGCAGCTCGCCCTCAACCTCCCCATGAGTTTCATGAAGTTGCTGCTTTTATGCATTAATTACTGATTAAACGCGTCGCAGAAAGTTAGGGCTGGTGCTTAACTGCGTAAGGACCCTTTTTTAATTATGAGATTTATGTTCCTGCAATGCCACTCAACCTCTCTGGCCCAGAAAGGGAACAATTAAGACTGTGGAATCTCATTCCTGCAGGTAGTAAATTGTTCTTAGAGATCTTTTTCTTACTTTTTCTTCCTGTCTCTTTTTTCTCTCTCTTAATCCAATCTTTCTTTCCCTCTCTTTATGTTTCTTTCTGGACCTGATTTGACTCTAATTCACCCGATTTCCTTCTCAGTCGCTTCTCTGTTTCTTTCTCAATCGTTAAATCTCATTGGTTGAGGAGACCGACTGTTGGTCCCGTCGTTCACCGAGGTCCCAGATTCCCTGTTGCCCTCGCCGCCCCTGTTATCAGCTCGCACTATCGGCAAATTGCGGCACAAAATTGTTTTCGAGCTGAAGGGTGCGGGGAGAAAGTCTAACTAACGGGGCACGCCGCGAGATCTCCCGCTCCAGCAAGATCTGGCCCACTGAGATCTGTGGAAAACAGCTCCAGGCAGGTCAACGCTGATCGTCAAAACATCCATGGATCACGAGTGACACCAACGGTGGCTGTCTAAGGGAGCATTTATCACAAATTCAAAACTCTTCCTTTCAGGCAAGTCTCGTTGGCAAATATAAACAAAAGTAGACGGTAAGGCTTGAAAATAATTATTTTAACTGTTAAATATTATTGCTCTAAATATAATGGAGCCGACAAATCTTGGGTGTCCATAAAATAATTAATGTATACACATATATATATATATATATATATATATATCTAGATACAGTAACGCCCTCCAGCCCTACAATCCCCCGAGATCTCTGCGCTCCTCCAATTCTGGCCTCTTGCGCATCACCGATTTCTATCGCTCCACCATTGGCGGCCGTGCCTTCAGCTTCCTAGGCCCTAAGTTCTGGAATTCCCTCCCTAAACCTCTCCGCCTCTCTCTCCTCCTTTAAGACGGTCCTTAAAACCTACCTCTTTGACCAAGCTTTTGGTCACCTGTCCTAATATTTCCTTATGTGAATCGGTGTCAAAGTTTGTTTGATAATCGCTCCTGTGAAGCGCCTTGGGATGTTTTACGACGTTAAAAGTGCTATATAAATACAAGTTGTTGTTGTTGTTTAACATAACTTTCAACATTTTTGAGGAGGTAACAAGGAGGGTTAATGAGGGTGGAGCATTTGATGTGGTCTACATGGATTTTAGTAAGGCTTTTGACAAGGTCCCACATGGCAGACTGGTCAGAAATGTAAAGCCCATGGGATACAAGAGAAAGTGGTAAGTTGGATCCAAAATTGGCTCAGTGGCAGGAAGCAAAGGGTAATGGTCGACGGGTGTTTTTGTGTCAGGAAGGCTGTTTCCATTGGGGTTCCGCAGGGCTCAGTACTAGGTCCCTTTCTTTCTGTGGTATATGTCAATGATTTAGATTTCAATGTAGGGGGCATGATAAAGAAGTTTGCAGATGATACAAAAATTGGCCGTGTGTTTGATAGTGAGGAAGAAATCTGTAGACTGCAGGAAGATATCAATGGACTGGTCAGGTGGGCAGAACAGTGGCAAATGGAATTCAGCCTGGAGAAGTGTGAGGTAATGCATTTGGGGAAGGCTAACAAGGCAAGAGAATACACAATAAATGGTAGGACACTGAGAAGTGTAGAGGATCAGAGGGACCTTGGAGTGCATGTCCACAGATCCCTGAAGGTAGCAGGACAGGTAGATAAGGTGGTTAAGAAGGCATACGGAATGCTTGCATTTATTATCCGAGGCATAGAATATAAGAGCAGGGAGGTTATTCTTGAACTGTATAAAACACTAGTTAGGTCGCAGTTAGAATACTGCAACAGTTTTGGTCACCACATTACAGGAAAGATGTGATTGCACTCGAGAGGGTACAGAGGAGATTTACGAGGATGTTGCCGGGAGTAGAGAATCTTAGCTATGAGGAAAGATTGGATAGGCTGGGGTTGTTTTCTTTGGAACAGAGGAGGCTGAGGGGAGACTTGATTGAGGTGTATAAAATGACGAGGGGCCCAGATAGAGTGGACAGGAAGGACCTATTTCCCTTAGCAGAGAGGTCAATAACCAGGGGGCATAGATTTAAAGTAATTGGTGGAAGGTTTAGAGGGGAGTTGAGGAGAACTTGTTTCACCCAGAGGGTGGTGGGGGTCTGGAACTCACTGCCTGAAAGGGTGGTGGAGGCAGAGACCATCATCACATTTAAAAAGTACTTGGATATGCACTTGAAGTGCCGTAACCGACAGGGCTACGGACCAAGAGCTGGAAAGTGGGATTAAGGCTGGAGAGATCTTTTTCAACCGGCACAGACACGATGGGCCGAATGGCCTCCTTCTGTGCGGTAAATTTCTATGATTCTCTGTGGTGCCACCAATAGTCGGTTAGAGTGGCTGATGAGCAGCACCACGAACAGGAGATTAGCGGTAGTGTGCAACTTGGACACAAGTGATTTCACTGTCAGTTTCTGGTGAAATTTAAAGGCTGTTCGAGTTCAAAGACATTCAGCATGACATTTTATTCACCTCAGTTCGGTGGGATGGTTCAGTTTGCTTGTTGTACCAAAAAGACGTTCGATTGAATGTTAAGACGTGGGTTTATATTTGAGGGTAAACTTTCTGAACTTGGAGCCTTACCTCTAGGGAATGCATACGGTAAATTGTAAGCACCCAGCTCCATGATTTGTCCATCTATTAATTTAAATGGATTAAAATTATCAATAATAATAATTGTGGGGGACAGGCAGATGATTTTCCGATCGGCACTTCCGGGGAGCATGCTGGGAGCACGCACATTCTTAAAGTTTACCCATTGGAGTTCAGTTACATTCATTCAGACCTCTGAGCCTAGATTACCAGCTCAAGTCTCTGCAGGGGGGCTTTAAACGAACAGCTGGCTTTGGTTTTACTATAATTGGGTGCTGCACTCCATCTGAACCTGGTAACAGAAAGGCAAGGGACGTGGAAAGCACGACACTGAGGGTGCAGGAAGCTTTTCCAGAACTGTACTGAGAAACTGGTTACAGATAAACAAAACTAAAGGGTACAATCCTATATGTGCACAAATCGTTGAAGGTGGCAGGGCAGGTTGAGAAAGTGGTTAAAGAAGCATACGGGATCCTGGGCTTCATAAATAGAGGCACAGAGTACAAAAGCAAGGAAGTTATGATGAACCTTTATAAAACACTGGTTCAACCTCAACTGGAGTATTGTGTCCAATTCTGGGCACCGCACTTTAGGATGGATGTGAAGGCCTTAGACAGGGTGCAGAAAAGATTTACGAGAATGATTCCAGGGATGAGGGACTTCAGTTACGTAGATAGACTGGAGAGGCTGGGGTTGTTCTCCTTCCAGCAGAGAAGGTTGAGAGGAGATTTGATAGAGATGTTCAAAATCATGAGGGGGTCTAGACAGAGTAGATAGAGAGAAACTGTTCCCATTGGCGGAAGGGTTGAGAACCAGAGGACACAGATTTAAGGTGATTGGCAGAAGAACCAAAGGCGACATGAGGAAAAACTTTTTTACGCAGCGAGTGGTTAGGATCTGGAATCCGCTGCCTGAGAGGGTGGTGGAGGCAGACTCAATCGTGGCTTTCAAAAGGGAGTTGGATAAGTACCTGAAGGAAAAAATTTTGCAGGGCTACGGGGAAAGGGCGGGGGAGTGGGACTAGCTGAGGTGCTCTTGCAGAGAGCCGGCACGGGCTCGACGGGCCGAATGGCCTCCTTCTGTGCTGTAACCATTCTATGATTCTCTGATTCTATGAGATAGCACAGACAACACTTGCAGAGGAAAATAAAACAGTGAAAGGTATTAAAATATGTTAAATTTCCTACCACGTCACCAATGCACAATGCAAAGCCTTGGTTAGCTCCTGCAAAAATTCTTCTGACAGCTGGTTGGATTAGACAATCTGTGAAGAACAAGAAAGAAAGAAAGACTTGCATTTCTCCACCGCTTTTCACAACCTCAGGACGTCCCAAAGCGCTTTACAGACAATTAAGCACTTTTTGAAGGGTAGTCACTGTTGTAATGTAGGAAATGCGGCAGCCAATTGGCGCACAGCAAGCTCCCACAAACAGCAATGTGATAATCTGTTTTTAATGATGTTGCTTAAGGGATAAATATTGACGAAGACACTGGGGAGAACACCCCTGCTCTTCGTCGGAATAGTGCATGGGATCTTTTACATCCACCTGAGAGGGCAAATGGGGCCTCGGTTTAACATCTCATCCGAAAGAAGGCACCTCCAACAGTGCAGCACTCCCTCAGTACTGCCCCTCCGACAGTGCAGCACTCCCTCAGTACTGCCCCTCCGACAGTGCGGCGCTCCCTCAGTACTGCCCCTCCGACAGTGCGGCGCTCCCTCAGTACTGCCCCTCCGACAGTGCGGCGCTCCCTCAGTACTGCCCCTCCGACAGTGCGGCGCTCCCTCAGTACTGCCCCTCCGACAGTGCGGCGCTCCCTCAGTACTGCCCCTCCGACAGTGCAGCGCTGCTTCAGTACTGCCCCTCCGACAGTGCAGCGCTGCCTCAGTACTGCCCCGCCGACAGTGCAGCGCTGCCTCAGTACTGCACTGGGAGTGTCAGCCTAGATTTTGTGCTCAAGTCTCTTTGGGTTTGAACTCATGACCTTCTGACTGAAGAGACGAGAGTGCTACCCACTGAGCCACGGCTGACAATGAGATGAATGCAGGATCAGTGCACAATAGCACTGGATATCTCCAGGAAAGATCCTGATTTGGTGTCCAGATACATATCGTGTACCTTTTCCTGTATTTTTTCATACATCGAGGCAAAACATTCTCCAGACAACGTACAATCTGGTCTGTTTCAGCTGAGTGACTCATAGCCCTATCCTGGCTACAAGAGCAGGTCAGAGGCTGGTTATTCTGTGGCGAGTGTCTCACCTCCTGACTCCCCAAAGCCTTTCCACCATCTACAAGGCACAAGTCAGGAGTGTGATGGAATCCTCTCCATTTGCCTGGATGAGTGCAGCTCCAACAACACTCAAGAAGCTCGACACCATCCAGGACAAAGCAGCCCGCTTGATTGACACCCCATCCATCACCTTAAACATTCACACCCTCCACCACCGGCACACCGTGGCTGCAGTGTGTACCATCTACAAGATGCACTGCAGCAACTCGCCAAGGCTTCTTCAGCAGCACCTCCCAAACCCGCGACCTCTTCCACCTAGAAGGACAAGGGCAGCAGGCGCATGGGAACACCACCACCTCCAAGTTCCCCTCCAAGTCACACACCATCCTGACTTGGAAATATATCGCCGTTCCTTCATCGTCGCTGGTTTGAAATCCTGGAACTTCCTCCCTAACAGCACTGTGGGGAGCACCTTCACCACACGGACTGCAGCTGTTCAAGAAGGCAGCTCAGCACCACCTTCTCAAGGGCAACTAGGGATGGGCAATAAATGCCGGCCTTGCCAGCGACTCCCACATCCCAGGAATTAATATATTAAAAAAAAACACCGAAGGTCTTAAAGGCGGCACCTGATACTTCACAGTTGATTGGTGCACACTTATCAAAATGGAACAAACCCGACAATTAAGACCCAGCAAGATGAAAATCACCTCCCCAGAGTCGGAAAGCCAACTATCAGTTTCAGCCATTAATGTCCTTTGACCAATAATGTTGTTCAAAGAATGTCCTTAGGGGTGGAGGAGCGTGTATTAAACAGCATCCCCGCTGTTTTATTGCGCAACTGGGAGAAGTGAAGAGGTCCACAGTTTTGAGACCCTAGGGAAAACAAAGGAGTTACGATTAGCGGACTTTAGGATGCACCTTGACTTCAACACATTGAAGTGGGAAGATGAACTCCTCTTAGGAACATAGAAACACAGGAACAGCAGGAGCCAATTCAGCCCCTCGAGCCTGTTCTGCCATTCAGTGAGATCATGGCTGATCTGCGACCTAACTCCATATACCCGCCTTTGGCCCATATCCCTTAATACCTTTGGTTAACAAAAATCGATCAATCTCAGATTTAAAATTAACAATTGATCTAGCATCAATCGCCGTTTGCGGAAGAGAGTTCCAAACTTCTACCACCCTCTGCGTGTAGAAGTGTTTCCTAACTTCACTCCTGAAAGGTCTGGCTCTAATCTATAGGCTGGGTGTCCCCTAGTCCTAGACTCCCCAACCAGCGGAAATAGTTTCTCTCTATCTACCCTATCAGTTCCCCATAATATCTTGAAAACTTTGATCAAATTATCCCTACTGCTCTGTCCCTGGTATTGTTCCGGAATGTTCAAGCTGGTATATTGGACTGACGGTGCCACTGAGGCTGGCGGTTGACAGGAAGCCAGCGTTTGGATTATTGAAGCCCAGTGTTCTGGCCAACGCTTGTGTTTACTGAAGAACCTTGCTGTCTCGAGTCCTCGCTACCTGGTGTGTTGGAGCCTGCGTCAGTCATCATCCATGATGTTCGCCGCTCTTTGCTCTCCTTTGCCTGTGGACTCGGGGGCACCCTGCCCTGAGTGAGTTGACTCCGCAGATGATATTTGCTGTTTGGTGCAGTTAGGCACTGAGTCTTGGTTGCATTGACAACCGGCTGCGGGGTTGACTTTGGTGCCGTTCTCTGTGCGCCATTGATCCTTATCCTCTTTGCCGTTGCGCCAGTCGGCGTGAATAAGTCTTGCGCGGCGATGGTCCGCTTGTGAGTATTGGTTTTGGTTGCTGCTGCTCTCGTCACTCTCTTCCTTCTTTCTGGCACAATGGGCTCTGGGTCACCATGGCTCATTGCTGCTAAAAATACAAAGCCGGGTTAGATGTGGCAGCGAGGAAGGTCACTGGTGGGGAGGGACAGAGTGGAGACAGTTCCAGTATTGAAAGAAAAGAACTTACATTGATATAGCGCCTTTCACGACTTCTGGATGCTTTACAGCCAACCAAGTACATTTTTGTTTGAAGTGTGGTCACTGTTGTAATGTAGGAAACGCGGCAGCCAATTCGCGCAGAGCAAGATCCCACAAACAATAATGAGGCAATGATCAGATAATCTGTTTGTGATTGTTGGTTGAGGGATAAATTTTGGCCACAGACACCGGGGAGAACTCCCCCCTGCTCTTCTTCGAAATAGTGGCCGTGGGATCTTTTACGTCCAACTGAGAGGGGCAGACGGGGCCTCGGTTTAACGTCTCATCCGAAAGACGGCATCTCCGACAGTGCAGCACTCCCTCGGCACTGCACTGGAGTGTCAGCCTAGATTATGTGCCCAGGTGTCCGGAGTGGGATTTGCACCAACAACCTTCTGACACAGAGGCGAGAGTGCCGCCCACTGAGCCCCGGCTCATTATTGAGTGAGTTAAGGGCTGTAACAACAACAACAATAACTGGCATTTATATAGCGCCTTTATGATGCGATTAGGCAAGAATTAGGGAGTATAAGATGGGAACAGAAACTATCAGGGAAAGGCACAAACGAAAAGTGGAGCTTTTTCATGGAGCAATTACTGCGTGTCCTTGATAGGTATGTCCCTGTCAGGCAGGGAGGAAATGGCCGAGTGAGAGAACCATGGTTCACAAAAGAGGTTGAATGTCTAGTCAAGAGGAAAAAGGAAGCGTATGTAAGGATGAGAAAACAAGGTTCAGTTGGGTCGATTGAGGGGTACAAGGTAGCAAGGAATGAGCTAAAAAAAGAGCTTAGGAGAGCTAGGAGGGGGCATGAGAAGTCCTTGGCGGGTCGGATCAAGAAAAACCCCAAGGCCTTTTACTCTTATGTGAGAAATAAAAGAATGACCAGGGTGAATGTAGGGCCGGTCAAGGACAGTAGTGGGAACTTGTGCATGGAGTCAGAAGAGATAGGAGAGGTGATGAATGAATACTTTTCGTCAGTGTTCACCGAGGAGAGGGGCCATGTTCTTGAGGATGAGAGTGTGATAAAGGTGGATAGGCTGGAGGTGGTAGATGTTCTGAGGGAAGATGTTTTAGCAATTTTGAAGAACCTGAGGGTCGATAAGTCCCCTGGGCCAGATGGGATATATCCTAGGATTCTTTGGGAGGCAAGGGAGGAGATTGCAGAGCCTCTGGCTTTGATCTTTGGGTCCTCACTGTCCACGGGGATGGTGCCAGAGGACTGGAGAGTGGCGAATGTTGTTCCTCTCTTCAAGAAAGGAAATAGGAATGACCCTGGTAATTATAGGCCGGTTAGTCTTACTTCGGTGGTTGGTAAGATAATGGAAAAGGTCCTGAGGGATAGGATTTATGACCATTTGGAAAGGGGCAACTTAATCAGGGATAGTCAACACGGATTCGTGAAGGGTAAGTCTTGCCTAACAAATTTGATTGAATTCTTTGAGGAGGTAACTAAGTGTGTAGATGAAGGTAGAGCAGTTGATGTCGTATACATGGATTTTAGTAAGGCGTTTGATAAGGTTCCCCATGGTCGTCTCATGAAGAAAGTAAGGAGTTGTGGGATAGAGGGAAATTTGGCCGATTGGATAAGTAACTGGCTATCTCATAGAAGGCAGAGGGTGGTGGTGGATGGAACATTTTCGGACTGGAGACCAGTTACCAGCGGTGTGCCACAGGGGTCGGTGCTGGGTCCTCTGCTGTTTGTGATTTTTATCAATGACTTGGAGGAGGGGACTGAAGGGTGGATCAGTAAATTTGCTGATGACACCAAGATTGGTGGAGTAGTGGATGAGGTGGAGGGCAGTTGTAGGCTGCAAAGAGACATTGATAGGATGCAGAGCTGGGCCGAAAAATGGCAGATGGAATTTAACCCTGATAAGTGCGAGGTGATTCATTTTGGTAGGGCAAATGTGAATAAGGATTACAGGGTCAACGGCAGGGTTCTGAGGAACGTGGAGGAGCAGAGGGATCTGGGGGTTCATATCCACAGATCTCTGAAGGTTGCCACTCAAGTGGATAGAGCAGTAAAGAAGGCCTATGGTGTGTTGGCGTTTATTAACAGAGGGTTTGAGTTTAAGAACCGTGAGGTTATGCTGCAACTGTACAGGACCTTGGTGAGACCACATTTGGAATATTGTGTGCAGTTCTGGTCACCTCACTATAGGAAGGACGTGGAAGCATTGGAAAGAGTGCAAAGGAGATTTACCAGGATGCTGCCTGGTTTGGGGGGGAGGTCTTATGAGGAAAGATTGAGGGAGTTGGGGCTTTTCTCTTTAGAGCGGAGGAGGATGAGAGGCGACTTAATAGAGGTTTATAAGATGATGAGGGGGATAGATAGAGTGGATGTTCAGAGACTATTTCCTCGGGTAGAGGCAGCTGTTACAAGGGGGCATAACTATAAGGTGCATGGGGGGAGATATAGAAGGGATGTCCGAGGTAGATTCTTTACTCAGAGAGTGGTTGGGGTGTGGAATGGACTGCCTGCTGTGATAGTGGAGTCGGACACTTTAGGAACTTTCAAGCGGTTATTGGATAAGCACATGGAGCACACCAGAGTGATAGGGAGTGTGATAGCTTGATCTTGGTCTCGGACAATGCTCGGCACAACATCGAGGGCCGAAGGGCCTGTACTGTGCTGTACTGTTCTATGTTCTATGTTCTATGTTTAACGTAAGAAAATGTCCCGAGGTGATTCACAGGAGTGAAAATTTGACACCAAGCCACATAAGGAGTTATTAGGAGAAGCGACCAAAAAGGTTTTAAAGAATGTCTTAAAGGAGGAGAGAGAGGGGGAGAGGTTTAGGGAGGGAATTCCAGAGCTTAGGGCCCAGGCAGCTGAAGGCACGGCCGCCAATGGTAGAGCGAAGAACATTAAGGATGAGCAAGAGGCCAGAATTGGAGGAGCGCAGAGATCTCGGGGGGGGGTTGTGGGGCTGGAGGAGGTTACAGAGAATAGGGTGGGGGGGCGAGGAGGAGGCCATGGAGGTGAAAACAAGGATGAGAATTTTAAAATCGAGGTGTTGTCGAACTGGGAGCCAATGTAGGTCAGCGAGCACGGGGGGCGATGGGTGAACGGGACTTGGCGCGAGTAGGGACACGGGGCACCTTGGGACGTTTTACAAAGGCGCTATATAAATGTAAGTTGTAGTTCACGTATAGGCATTTGACGGAAACCCGCGATCAGGGGTGATGTTCTCCTCTGTGTTCTGAGAACGCTGCTCTCCAACGTCATGGTCAATCTCACAACAGTTAAGGAGACTCAGTTAATATTTCACAATATTTTATATTACAATGTAAGATATAAATATCAAAGGTTCCTTTCTTACCAGGAACAAGCCGCGCGCCATCGGGTATGTCCATTAAGAATGTGACAGGACGAGGCATTAACTGGTGACTGGTTCGTCCATTTCCCAACTGCCCTTTATCTCCACGACCAAAGGAATAGATTTTGCCAGATGATGCAACGAGCGCTAGTGTGTGATAGCTGGAAGATATAATATACCTGTAAACTACCACTTAAAACTCACAATAAAGCTCATCACAGTTCGGGTCATGTGCAGACCGAGCAACCATTGATTCGTTTATATTCCGGCGTACCGTGGCTGCAGTGTGCACCGTCTACAAGATGCACTGCAGCAACTCGCCGAGGCTTCTTCGGCAGCACCTCCCAAACCCGCGACCTCTTCCACCTAGAAGGACAAGGGCAGCAGGCGCACGGGAACACCGCCACCTCCAAGTTCCCCTCCAAGTCACACACCATCCTGACTTGGAAATATATCGGCCGTTCCTTCATCGTCGCTGGGTCAAAATCCAGCGATGCCCACATCCCATGAAGGAATAAATTAAAAAAATTCTATTGGTTCACCACAATGTTTAAAGGGCCTCTCAGACAAAGGTGTAGTGGCTGCGATCAGCGATAGCTTGTAGAATCGTCAAAAAATGACACAGCGATAGTTTGTAGAGTTGCCAGAAATGTGGAATTAATGCTTTGTTTCATTGTCTTACCTTTGGGGACAGACAGAGCCTTTAAACCTCGGTCAGTGTGGTTCACTGATTTTAATTGCAAGCTGCTTTGCTATAAACAGATGTAATCCAAATAAACTAATTGCAGACTCTTCAATCCTCAATCAGATAAGCGCGCTGATTTAAATTGCTAATAGCGCTGAGCCACATAAGGAGATATAAGGGACAGGAGAGGTCGGTGTTCAGGAGCGTCTTAAAGGAGGAGAGAGGGGCGGAGAGGTTTAGGGAGAGAATTCCGGAGCTTGGGGCCCAGGCAGCTGAAGGCACGGCCGCCAATGGAATATCAGGGTTTCCTGAGTTCTCTCCGAGATCTCTGCGCTCCTCCAATTCTGGCCTCTTGTGCATCCCCGATTTCCATCGCTCCATCATTGGCGGCCGTGCCTTCAGCTGCCTGGGCCCCAAGCTCTGGAATTCCCTCCCTAAACCTCTCCGCCTCTCTCGCCTCCTTTAGACGCTCCTGAACACCGACCTCTCCTGTCCCTTATATCTCCTTATGTGGCTCGGTGTTAAATTTTGTTTGCAGCGCCCTCGGACGCCAAAGGCGCTATATAAATACAAGTTGTTGTCGAATCGTCGCGAAAGATCGGAGCATTTAAAACGTCGGTGAGTTATGCCCCAAATCCACTTCCGCCCGTGTTTTCCGCGATCTGTTACTCTGGTTCAAAAATCACTTCGCCCGAAGCAGGCCCCGCCCACAGAACTGGCCACGCCTCCCAGGCCGAAATAGCGGGATGGCGAGTTTCCGCCAATTGCGCCGGTTCGGGAGGGGTCGCCAAATCGCGCTTGTTTTTTAAAATTTCAGCGCACAGGCGCCCACTACTCTTCAAACATACGCATTAATAAATTAAAATTGATTTAAATCAATCAGATCATTGCTCTTAAGGCAGGGCATGTGGCGGTGAAAAGTTTGCAGAGAGAGAAAAATATCCTAGCCTTCTGATCATCAGCCTCGCCCTGAAGGAAACATTCAATGGTTTTATTGGACCCTTCCCCAAATACTTGAGGCCAATGTTCCCTGTAGGCTGAACTTTGTTCTGCGCGACCTGTTTCTTTGTAAATGTAAAAGCTTGTGAGCGGCCTTTTATTAATTTTTTTTGATGTGATGTGGGCGTCGCTGGCAAGGCCAGCATTTATTGTCCATCCCTAATTGCCCTTGAGAAGGTGGTGGTGAGCCGCCTTCTTGAACCACTGCAGTCCATGTGGTGAAGGTGCTCCCACAGTGCTGTTAGGGAGGGAGTTCCAGGATTTTGACCCAGCGACGATGAAGGATCAGCGATATATTTCCAAGTCAGGATGGTGTATGACTTGGAGGGGAAGTTGGAGGTGGTGGTGTTCCCATGCGCCTGCTGCCTTTGTCCTTCTAGGTGGAAGAGGTCGTGGGTTTGGGAGGTGCTGCCGAAGAAGCCTTGGCGAGTTGCTGCAGTGAGTCTTGTAGATGGTACACACTGCAGCCACGGTGCGCCGGTGGTGGAGGGACTGAATGTTTAAGGTGGTGGATGGGGTGCCAATCAAGCGGGCTGCTTTGTCCTGGACGGGACCTGCGCGGGACCTTGCTGATTACTGCGCGGTTGTGTGCGCGCGCAGCTTAGAGTGAACATTGCTTAAGGCCTGATTGATTCTGTTCCCAGTCACTAATCGATCAGGCTGCTTTACATTGCTCCATTGTGCCGGTTGATGGGAAGTTTTACGTTTGGGATTGGGCGGCGACTCGAGGCGTAACTTCAAATCGGAAAAGCAGCGCAATTTCAAGCGCATTTTGGGCGCAATTTCCCAATTCTGTGGCCCTAATTGTCCCCAATTGTGCTTCCCCCTTGCCTCCCAGAACCTTTTTCCAGTTGAAGATGACACGTTGATTTTGGTGCTTCATTAGCTTACCTCCCACATGCTATCTGAGAGACTTCAAAAAGCTCAGCAACCAGCCGAGGTTCCATCTCATCCCTCGTTGTGTTGTGTCCAAGTTGTCCATACCTCCCAGCTCCGAAGGTGAAAACAAACCCATCCTAAAAGAGACACACAACAACAACAACAACTTGCATTTATATAGCGCCTTTAACGTAGTAAGACGCTTCACAGGAGCGATTATCAAACAAGATTTGACGTCGAGCCACACAAGGAGATATCAGGACAGGTGACCAAAAACTTGGTCAAAGAGGTAGGTTTTAAGGAGCGTCTTAAAAGAGGAGAGAGAGGCGGAGAGGATTAGGGAGGGAATTCCGGAGCAAAGCGTAACAAATCCACTGCTTCTACAATTAATCCGCACATTCACTGAGTTTGTAGTGCGGTTGATAGATCACTGGGGGTTGTTCTCCTTGGAGCAGTGAAGATTAAGGGGAGATTAAGAAGGCAAATGGTATGTTGGCCTTCATAGCGAGAGGATTCGAGTACAGGAGCAAGGATGTCTTGCTGCAGTTGTACAGGGCCTTGGTGAGACCACATCTTGAGTATTGTGTGCAGTTTTGGTCGCCTTATCTGAGGAAGGATGTTCTTGCCATGGAGGGAGTGCAGCGAAGATTTACCGGACTGTTACCTGGGATGGCAGGAATGACGTATGACCAGAGATTGGGTCGATTAGGCTTATATTCGCTAGAGTTTAGAAGAATGAGAGGGGATCTCATTGAAACGTATAAAATTCTAACAGGACTAGACAGACTAGATGCAGGAAGGATGTTCCCGATGGCGGGGGTGTCCAGAACCAGGGGTCACAGTCTAAGGATAAGGGGGAAGTCATTTAGGACTGAGATGAGGAGGAATTTCTTCACCCAGAGAGTGGTGAACCTGTGGAATTCTCTACCACAGAAGGCAGTTGAGGCCAATTCATTAAATATATTCAAGAAGGAGTTAGATATATTTCTTAAGGCTAAAGGGATCAAGGGATATGGGGAGAAAGCAGGGTCAGGGTACTGAATTTGGATGATCAGCCATGATCTCATTGAATGGCGGAGCAGGCTCGAGGGGCTGAATGGCCTACTCCTGCTCCTATCTTCTATGCTTCTATGATTTAATAGAGGTGTTCAAAATGATGAGGGGTTTTGACAGAGTAGATGGGGAGAAACTGTTTCCAGTGGCAGGAGGGTCGGTAACCAGAGGACACAGATTGAAGGTAATTGGCAAAAGAACCAGAGGGGAGATGAGGAAACATTTCTTTCCGCAGCGAGTTGTTGTGATCTGGAACGCGCTGCCTGAAAGGGCGCTGGAAGCAGATTCAATAATAACTTTCAAAAGAGAGTCGGATAAATACTTGAAAAGGAGAAATTTGCAGGGCTATGGGGAAAGAGCAGGGGGGGAGTGGGACTAATTGGAGAGCTCGTTCAAAGAGCCGGCACAGGCACGATGGGCCGAATGGCCTCCTTCTGTGCTGTGTCATTCTAGGATTCAACCATTTGTGGATATCAAACTTTCCCCAGTGGAGAATGTGACATGGCATTCAGTGCAGTTCACTCTCTGCTATTTCAAGAACTGAACAGATCAAGTGCCCTTTCACACAGAACGACCCCTCATTCTAAACAATCACTTGCTCTCCCCTTTGCTGCAAGGGTCAGTATATATTCACAATCACGTTAGTCAAATTGCTAATTGCAAAATGTTTTTACATGCTGCACTGTCGGAGGTGCCGTCTTTTTGGATAAGACATTAAACTGAGGCCCCGTAAGCCCTCAGGTGGACGTAAAAGATCCCACGGCACTATTTCGAAGAAGAGCAGGGGAGTTCTCCCCGGTGTCCTGGCCAATATTTATCCCTCAATCAGCACCACTAAAACAGATTATTTGGTCATTATCATATTGCTGTTTGTGGGAGCTTGCTGTGCGCAAATTGGCTGCCGCGTTTCCCACATTACAACAGTGACTTCAAAAAAAGTACTTCATTGGTTGTAAAATGCTTTGAAACGTCCTGAGGTTGTGAAAGGTGCCGGAGAAACGCAAATCTTTCTTTGAACAAAATACAAAAGAACATAAGAATTAGGAGCAGGAGTCGGCCATTCGGCCCCTCGAGCCTGCTCCGCCATTCAATGAGATCATGGCTGATCATCGACCTCAACCCCACTTTCCCGCCCGATCCCCATATCCCTCGATTCCCCTCGAGTCCAAAAATCTATCGATCTCAGCCCTGAATATACTCATCGACTGAGCATTCACAGCCCTCTGGGGTAGAGAATTCCAAAGATTCACCACCCTTCGAGTGTGCTCCAAGATTACATTTGAAGTATTCTAAGAGCAAACCTTAGTCAGCGTCGCAGTGTGTTGTCCTCCACAGGAAATGAAGACTATCTTCTTACACTCCAATAGCTTTACATTAGTGGGATGATGCCGGTCTGTGATGACAAATGAGAAGTAGTGCCTTATTGCTGTGTTTTCAATAGAGAGCATCCTTTCGCCTGGGCGATGCAGCTGAAACATTGCGCGATAGCAGAAGAGATAGCGCAGCATGGATTTAAGGACAGGGTCGCCATCTCTGGTTGGACGTATTCCTGGAGGTTTTACCACGTGACCTCCCACCTCCAAGCGCCCCGCCCCCACACTCCCGCCATTGGTCGCTCGACCCGTCCATCCGCACGGCGACCCGCCTTCCCACGGCCAATCGGAAAGCCAACAGACTCTTCGTTACCCGATTGGCTGATTCTTGACTGCCCTTTAGCAGCGTATGAAGTAAGGAATGACGGTTTATACAGCCGCTTAACACATAACGGGGTAGATTTCAGAGTTAAGCTTCATAAGAACACAAGAAATAAGAGCAGGAGTCGGCCGTACGGCCCCTCGAGCCTGCTCCACCATTCAATAAGATCATGGCTGATCTTCTACCTCAACTCCACTTTCCCGCCCGATCCCCATATCCCTCGATTCTCCTAGAGTCCAAAAATCTGTCGATCTCTGTCTTGAATATACTCAACGACTGAGCCTCCACAGCCCTCTGGGGTCGAGAATTCCAAAGATTCACCACCCTCTGAGTGAAGAAATTTCTCCTCATCTCAGTCCTAAATGGCCGACCCCTTATCCTGAGACGATGACCCCTGGTTCTACACTCTCCAGCCAGGGGGAAACAACCTCTCAGCATCTTTTTTAAAAATTAGTTTTTTATGGGATGTGGGCGTCACTGGCAACACTTTGATACACCCGTTACTTTGAGAACTGGCTCTCTCCAGAGGTATCTGGCTGCAGATTGCACTGCAGTTAAATGGGGAGCAAAATTTATCACCAAGGGACATTTTGCGAAGCTCCACTCCTGTTGCGGGGCCTCACTCAATTTTTGTTAATTCTTTTTTTTTATGGGATGTGGGGGTCGCTGGCAAGGCCGGCATTTATTGCCCATCCCTAATGGCCCTTGAGAAGGAGGTGGTGAGCCGCCTTCTTGAACTTCCCTGTCAATTCCCCTCAGAATCTTATGTTTCAATGAGATCACCTCTCATTCTTCTAAACTCCAGAGAGTATCGGCCCATTCTACTCAATCTCTCCTCATAGGACAGCCCTCTGATCCCAGGGTTCAATCTAGTCTGGAGACTAAATTAACAACAGAAAGCGCTGGAAGAACTCAGCAGGCCAGGCAACATCCGTGGAGAGAGAAACAGAGTCGACGAAGGGTTTCGACCTGAAACGTTAACTCTCTTTCTCTCTCCACGGATGTTGCCTGGCCTGCTGAGTTTTTCCAGCGTTTTCTGTTGTTAGTCTGGAGACTAGTTCTTCTGTGTGGAGACTCGCTAGACAGGGACACAGGTCGCAGAATAAGCCTCACAGTAGTTGCGGCCACTATCTGTGACCTGCGCTGCCGTCTAGCACGACCCCACTTTGAAAGTGTAGCCTCACAAAATGAGAGCTTAATTATTTTTCACAGACCATATATGAACTTTTAGTTCTGCGACTGTTTATAAAACGGCGTGTTTAAAATATGCAAATAAATTGAGAGCACAGCAGAACATCGACCTCCCAATAACTAAGCTGTCGTGAGCTGTTGAGCTCTGTGTTTCTGAATGTTTTATTTTAAACACCAATTAAATCTGAAAGCCACAATCTTCTTGGTAATTCTCAGAATGCCAGCTGCAGTTCTGCATTTCACCACTGGAGGGCGACCTGTTGTTGGTGTCGACACTAAAGTTACTGATTGGTACAGCAAAAGCCAACAACAACCTGTATTTATACAGCGCCTTTAACATTGTAAAACATCTCAAGGTGCTTCACAGAAACGTTATCAGACAAAATTTGACACTGAGCCACATAAGGAGGAATTAGGGCAGATGACCAAAAGCTTGGTCAAAGAGGGAGGTCTTACAGGAGGCGAGAGAGAGCCGGAGAGGTTCAGGGAGAGAATTCCAGAGCTTCGGGCCCAGGCAGCTGAAGGCACGGCCATCAATGGTGGAGCGATTAACATCGGGGATGCGCAAGAGGCCAGAATTAGAGGAGCGCAGAGATCTCGGAGGGTTGTAGGGCTGGAGGAGGTTACAGAGATAGGGAGAGGGGCGAGGAGGCCGCGGAGGGATTTGAAAACAAGGATGGGAATTTTAAAATGGAGGTGTTGATGAACCGGAAGCCAAGGTAGGTCAGCGAGCACAGGGGGTGATGGGTGAACGGGACTCGGTGTGAGTTAGGACGCGGGGCAGCAGAGTTTGGGATGAGTTCAAGTTTGCAGCAAGGTAGCACTGTGACCCGGGCTGGAGACGGATTCTGGAAAGAAACCCGTGTGAAAATAAAGGGAGAGAGTTCCATTTCTCTTACCCTGCGTGTCCTTGAGCCCCAGCTGTCCGTAATTATTTCTTCCCCAACCGAACGCTGCCCCAGAGAGAGAGAGAGCAAAGCTGTGCATTCCGCCCGCTGCGATCTGAGCCAAGGGGATTCCAGCCAGCGACTTCACACACTGGGGGCTGAGCACCGAGCGACCGGCTGTCCCGAGACCCAGCTGGCCTCGAGAGTTCTGTCCCCAGGCAAAGACTTGACCATCTAGTAGCAGAAATTAAAGAGAAAAGTTTGTTAAAGTTACTCAGCAAATATTAGGATGTAACTCGTTTTGGCTACTTAACTCTCATAGTGCAATTTCGAGATCGTCAACAGGTCACAAGTGTCAGCCGTGGCTCAGTGAGCAGCACCCTCGCCTCTGAGTCAGAAGGCTGTGGGTTTAAGTCCCACTCCAGGGACTTGAGCACAATAAATCCAGGCTGACACTCCCAGGGCAGTGCTGAGGGAGTGCTGCACTGTCGGAGGTGCCGTCTTTCGGATGAGACGTTAAACCGAGGCCCCGTCTGCTCTCTCAGGTGGACGTAAATAAAAAATCTCATGGCACTATTTCGAAGAGGAGCAGGGGAGTTCTCCCTGGTGTCCTGGTCAATATTTATCCCTCAAATCAACATCACTAATAAAACAGATTCTCTGGTCATTATCTGATTGCTGTTTGTGGGAGCTTGCTGTGTGCAGATTGGCTGTTGCGTTTCCTACATTACAACAGTGACTACACTTCAAAAAAGTACTTCATTGGCTGTAAAGGGCTTTGGGACGTCCTGAGGTTGTGCAAGATGCTATAGAAATGCGAGTCTATCTTTCTTTCTATTGAATCTGCTTCCACCGTCCTTTCAGGCAGAGCATTCTAGATCACAACAACTCACTGCGTAAAAAAAATTCTCCCCATCTCCCCCTCTGGCCAATTACCTTAAATCTGTGTCCTCTGGTTCTCGACCCTTCTACAAGTGGAAACAGTTTCTCCTTATTTACTCTACCAAAACCCTTCATGATTTTGAACACCTCTATCAAATCTCCCACTTAACCTTCTCTGCTCCAAGGAGAACAACCCCAGCTTCTCCACTCTCTCCACATAACTGACATCCCTCATCCCTGGTACCATTCTTTCTGTTAGAATCATAGAATGGTTACAGCACAGAAGGAGGCCATTCGGTCCGTCGAGCCCATGCCGGCTCTCTGCAAGAGCACTTCAGCTAGTCCCACTCCCCCCAACCTTTCCCCACAGCCCTGCAAATTTTTTTCCTTCAGATACTTATCCAACTCCCCTTTGAAAGCCATGATTGAATCTGCCTCCACCACCCTTTCAGGCAGTGCATTTCAGATCCTAACCACTCGCTGCGTAAACAAGTTTTTCCTCATGTCGCCTTTGGTTCTTCGGCCAATCACCTTAAATCTGTGTCCTCTGGTTATCGACCCTTCGGCCATTTATTTCGAGCATTTTCAAAATGCATTTTTGGGAGGCAAGGTTAAGATAATGAGGACAATCCCAGCTTCTCTAGTCTCGCCACAAAACTTTCTCCAGTTGCAGCAGTGGGCATTATTCGGGGTCATTTGGTGAAACTTTGCCAATGGCACAGACCCTGACTAACAGTGAGCGTGTGTCAGACCCTGACTATCAGTGAGCGTGTGACAGACCCTGACTATCAGTGAGCGTGTGACAGACCCTGACTATCAGTGAGCGTGTGACAGACCCTGACTATCAGTGAGCGTGTGACAGACCCTGACTATCAGTGAGCGTGTGACAGACCCTGACTATCAGTGACCGTGTGTCGGAGACAGACTCTGTCTATCAGGGAGCGTGTGTCGGAGACAGACCCTGACTATCAGGGAGCGTGTGACAGACCCTGACTATCAGTGTGCGTGTGTCGGAGACAGACCCTGTCTATCAGGGAGCGTGTGTCGGAGACAGACCCTGACTATCATGGAGCGTGTGACAGACCCTGACTATCAGTGAGCGTGTGACAGACCCTGACTATCAGGGAGCGTGTGTCGGAGACAGACCCTGACTATCAGGGAGCGTGTGTCGGAGACAGACCCTGACTATCAGGGAGCGTGTGACAGACCCTGACTATCAGTGTGCGTGTGTCGGAGACAGACCCTGTCTATCAGGGAGCGTGTGTCGGAGACAGACCCTGACTATCAGGGAGCGTGTGACAGACCCTGACTATCAGGGAGCGTGTGTCGGAGACAGACCCTGTCTATCAGGGAGCGTGTGTCGCGAGACAGACCCTGACTATCAGGGAGCGTGTGTCGGAGACAGACCCTGACTATCAGGGAGCGTGTGTCGGAGACAGACCCTGTCTATCAGGGAGCGTGTGTCGCGAGACAGACCCTGACTATCAGGGAGCGTGTGACAGACCCTGACTATCAGTGTGCGTGTGTCGGAGACAGACCCTGTCTATCAGGGAGCGTGTGTCGGAGACAGACCCTGACTATCATGGAGCGTGTGACAGACCCTGACTATCAGGGAGCGTGTGTCGGAGACAGACCCTGTCTATCAGGGAGCGTGTGTCGCGAGACAGACCCTGACTATCAGGGAGCGTGTGTCGGAGACAGACCCTGACTATCAGGGAGCGTGTGTCGGAGACAGACCCTGTCTATCAGGGAGCGTGTGTCGCGAGACAGACCCTGACTATCAGGGAGCGTGTGACAGACCCTGACTATCAGGGAGCGTGTGTCGGAGACAGACCCTGACTATCAGGGAGCGTGTGACAGACCCTGACTATCAGGGAGCGTGTGACAGACCCTGACTATCAGGGAGCGTGTGACAGACCCTGTCTATCAGGGAGCGTGTGTCGGAGACAGACCCTGACTATCAGGGAGCGTGTGACAGACCCTGACTATCAGTGAGCGTGTGACAGACCCTGACTATCAGTGAGCGTGTGACAGACCCTGACTATCAGTGAGCGTGTGACAGACCCTGACTATCAGTGACCGTGTGTCGGAGACAGACCCTGACTATCATGGAGCGTGTGACAGGCCCTGACTATCAGGGAGCGTGTGTCGGAGACAGACCCTGTCTATCAGGGAGCGTGTGTCGGAGACAGACCCTGACTATCAGTGAGCGTGTGACAGACCCTGACTATCAGTGTGCGTGTGTCGGAGACAGACCCTGTCTATCAGGGAGCGTGTGTCGGAGACAGACCCTGACTATCATGGAGCGTGTGACAGGCCCTGACTATCAGGGAGCGTGTGTCGGAGACAGACCCTGTCTATCAGGGAGCGTGTGTCGCGAGACAGACCCTGACTATCAGGGAGCGTGTGTCGGAGACAGACCCTGACTATCAGGGAGCGTGTGTCGGAGACAGACCCTGTCTATCAGGGAGCGTGTGTCGCGAGACAGACCCTGACTATCAGGGAGCGTGTGACAGACCCTGACTATCAGGGAGCGTGTGTCGGAGACAGACCCTGACTATCAGGGAGCGTGTGACAGACCCTGACTATCAGGGAGCGTGTGACAGACCCTGACTATCAGGGAGCGTGTGACAGACCCTGTCTATCAGGGAGCGTGTGTCGGAGACAGACCCTGACTATCAGGGAGCGTGTGACAGACCCTGACTATCAGGGAGCGTGTGACAGACCCTGTCTATCAGGGAGCGTGTGACAGACCCTGTCTATCAGGGAGCGTGTGACAGACCCTGTCTAACAGTGAGCGTGTGTCGGAGACAGACCCTGACTATCAGCGAGCGTGTGTCGGAGACAGACCCTGACTATCAGTGAGCGTGTGACAGACCCTGACTATCAGGGAGCGTGTGACAGACCCTGTCTAACAGTGAGCGTGTGTCGGAGACAGACCCTGACTATCAGTGAGCGTGTGACAGACCCTGACTATCAGTGAGCGTGTGACAGACCCTGACTATCAGTGAGCATGTGACAGACCCTGACTATCAGTGACCGTGTGTCGGAGACAGACTCTGTCTATCAGGGAGCGTGTGTCGGAGACAGACCCTGACTATCAGGGAGCGTGTGACAGACCCTGACTATCAGTGTGCGTGTGTCGGAGACAGACCCTGTCTATCAGGGAGCGTGTGTCGGAGACAGACCCTGACTATCATGGAGCGTGTGACAGACCCTGACTATCAGGGAGCGTGTGTCGGAGACAGACCCTGTCTATCAGGGAGCGTGTGTCGCGAGACAGACCCTGACTATCAGGGAGCGTGTGTCGGAGACAGACCCTGACTATCAGGGAGCGTGTGTCGGAGACAGACCCTGTCTATCAGGGAGCGTGTGTCGCGAGACAGACCCTGACTATCAGGGAGCGTGTGACAGACCCTGACTATCAGGGAGCGTGTGTCGGAGACAGACCCTGACTATCAGGGAGCGTGTGACAGACCCTGACTATCAGGGAGCGTGTGACAGACCCTGACTATCAGGGAGCGTGTGACAGACCCTGTCTATCAGGGAGCGTGTGTCGGAGACAGACCCTGACTATCAGGGAGCGTGTGACAGACCCTGACTATCAGTGTGCGTGTGTCGGAGACAGACCCTGTCTATCAGGGAGCGTGTGTCGGAGACAGACCCTGACTATCATGGAGCGTGTGACAGACCCTGACTATCAGTGAGCGTGTGACAGACCCTGACTATCAGGGAGCGTGTGTCGGAGACAGACCCTGACTATCAGGGAGCGTGTGTCGGAGACAGACCCTGACTATCAGGGAGCGTGTGACAGACCCTGACTATCAGTGTGCGTGTGTCGGAGACAGACCCTGTCTATCAGGGAGCGTGTGTCGGAGACAGACCCTGACTATCATGGAGCGTGTGACAGACCCTGACTATCAGGGAGCGTGTGTCGGAGACAGACCCTGTCTATCAGGGAGCGTGTGTCGCGAGACAGACCCTGACTATCAGGGAGCGTGTGTCGGAGACAGACCCTGACTATCAGGGAGCGTGTGTCGGAGACAGACCCTGTCTATCAGGGAGCGTGTGTCGCGAGACAGACCCTGACTATCAGGGAGCGTGTGACAGACCCTGACTATCAGTGTGCGTGTGTCGGAGACAGACCCTGTCTATCAGGGAGCGTGTGTCGGAGACAGACCCTGACTATCATGGAGCGTGTGACAGACCCTGACTATCAGGGAGCGTGTGTCGGAGACAGACCCTGTCTATCAGGGAGCGTGTGTCGCGAGACAGACCCTGACTATCAGGGAGCGTGTGTCGGAGACAGACCCTGACTATCAGGGAGCGTGTGTCGGAGACAGACCCTGTCTATCAGGGAGCGTGTGTCGCGAGACAGACCCTGACTATCAGGGAGCGTGTGACAGACCCTGACTATCAGGGAGCGTGTGTCGGAGACAGACCCTGACTATCAGGGAGCGTGTGACAGACCCTGACTATCAGGGAGCGTGTGACAGACCCTGACTATCAGGGAGCGTGTGACAGACCCTGTCTATCAGGGAGCGTGTGTCGGAGACAGACCCTGACTATCAGGGAGCGTGTGACAGACCCTGACTATCAGTGAGCGTGTGACAGACCCTGACTATCAGTGAGCGTGTGACAGACCCTGACTATCAGTGAGCGTGTGACAGACCCTGACTATCAGTGACCGTGTGTCGGAGACAGACCCTGACTATCATGGAGCGTGTGACAGGCCCTGACTATCAGGGAGCGTGTGTCGGAGACAGACCCTGTCTATCAGGGAGCGTGTGTCGGAGACAGACCCTGACTATCAGTGAGCGTGTGACAGACCCTGACTATCAGTGTGCGTGTGTCGGAGACAGACCCTGTCTATCAGGGAGCGTGTGTCGGAGACAGACCCTGACTATCATGGAGCGTGTGACAGGCCCTGACTATCAGGGAGCGTGTGTCGGAGACAGACCCTGTCTATCAGGGAGCGTGTGTCGCGAGACAGACCCTGACTATCAGGGAGCGTGTGTCGGAGACAGACCCTGACTATCAGGGAGCGTGTGTCGGAGACAGACCCTGTCTATCAGGGAGCGTGTGTCGCGAGACAGACCCTGACTATCAGGGAGCGTGTGACAGACCCTGACTATCAGGGAGCGTGTGTCGGAGACAGACCCTGACTATCAGGGAGCGTGTGACAGACCCTGACTATCAGGGAGCGTGTGACAGACCCTGACTATCAGGGAGCGTGTGACAGACCCTGTCTATCAGGGAGCGTGTGTCGGAGACAGACCCTGACTATCAGGGAGCGTGTGACAGACCCTGACTATCAGGGAGCGTGTGACAGACCCTGTCTATCAGGGAGCGTGTGACAGACCCTGTCTATCAGGGAGCGTGTGACAGACCCTGTCTAACAGTGAGCGTGTGTCGGAGACAGACCCTGACTATCAGCGAGCGTGTGTCGGAGACAGACCCTGACTATCAGTGAGCGTGTGACAGACCCTGACTATCAGGGAGCGTGTGACAGACCCTGTCTAACAGTGAGCGTGTGTCGGAGACAGACCCTGACTATCAGTGAGCGTGTGACAGACCCTGACTATCAGTGAGCGTGTGACAGACCCTGACTATCAGTGAGCATGTGACAGACCCTGACTATCAGTGACCGTGTGTCGGAGACAGACTCTGTCTATCAGGGAGCGTGTGTCGGAGACAGACCCTGACTATCAGGGAGCGTGTGACAGACCCTGACTATCAGTGTGCGTGTGTCGGAGACAGACCCTGTCTATCAGGGAGCGTGTGTCGGAGACAGACCCTGACTATCATGGAGCGTGTGACAGACCCTGACTATCAGGGAGCGTGTGTCGGAGACAGACCCTGTCTATCAGGGAGCGTGTGTCGCGAGACAGACCCTGACTATCAGGGAGCGTGTGTCGGAGACAGACCCTGACTATCAGGGAGCGTGTGTCGGAGACAGACCCTGTCTATCAGGGAGCGTGTGTCGCGAGACAGACCCTGACTATCAGGGAGCGTGTGACAGACCCTGACTATCAGGGAGCGTGTGTCGGAGACAGACCCTGACTATCAGGGAGCGTGTGACAGACCCTGACTATCAGGGAGCGTGTGACAGACCCTGACTATCAGGGAGCGTGTGACAGACCCTGTCTATCAGGGAGCGTGTGTCGGAGACAGACCCTGACTATCAGGGAGCGTGTGACAGACCCTGACTATCAGGGAGCGTGTGACAGACCCTGTCTATCAGGGAGCGTGTGACAGACCCTGTCTATCAGGGAGCGTGTGACAGACCCTGTCTAACAGTGAGCGTGTGTCGGAGACAGACCCTGACTATCAGCGAGCGTGTGTCGGAGACAGACCCTGACTATCAGTGAGCGTGTGACAGACCCTGACTATCAGGGAGTGTGTGACAGACCCTGTCTAACAGTGAGCGTGTGTCGGAGACAGACCCTGACTATCAGTGAGCGTGTGACAGACCCTGACTATCAGGGAGCGTGTGACAGACCCTGTCTATCAGGGAGCGTGTGACAGACCCTGTCTATCAGGGAGCGTGTGACAGACCCTGTCTAACAGTGAGCGTGTGTCGGAGACAGACCCTGACTATCAGGGAGTGTGTGACAGACCCTGTCTATCAGGGAGCGTGTGACAGACCCTGTCTATCGGGGAGCGTGTGACAGACCCTGTCTAACAGTGAGCGTGTGTCGGAGACAGACCCTGACTATCAGGGAGTGTGTGACAGACCCTGTCTATCAGGGAGCGTGTGACAGACCCTGACTATCAGGGAGCGTGTGTCGAGAGACAGACCCTGAGTATCAGCGAGCGTGTGTCGGAGACAGACCCTGAGTATCAGCGAGCGTGTGTCGGAGACAGACCCTGACTATCAGTGAGCGTGTGTCGGAGACAGACCCTGACTATCAGGGAGCGTGTGACAGACCCTGACTATCAGCGAGCGTGTGTCGGAGACAGACCCTGACTATCAGTGAGCGTGTGACAGACCCTTACTATCAGGGAGCGTGTGACAGACCCTGTCTAACAGTGAGCGTGTGTCGGAGACAGACCCTGACTATCAGTGAGCGTGTGACAGACCCTGACTATCAGGGAGCGTGTGACAGATCCTGTCTAACAGTGAGCGTGTGTCGGAGACAGACCCTGACTATCAGTGAGCGTGTGACACACCCTGACTATCAGGGAGCGTGTGACAGACCCTGTCTAACAGTGAGCGTGTGTCGGAGACAGACCCTGAGTATCAGTGAGCGTGTGTCGGAGACAGACCCTGAGTATCAGTGAGTGTGTGTCGGAGACAAACCCTGACTATCAGCGAGTGTGTGTCGGAGACAGACCCTGACTATCAGGGAGCGTGTGACAGACCCTGTCTATCAGGGAGCGTGTGTCGGAGACAGACCCTGTCTATCAGGGAGCGTGTGACAGACCCTGACTATCAGGGAGCGTGTGTCGGAGACAGACCCTGTCTATCAGGGAGCGTGTGACAGACCCTGTCTATCAGGGAGCGTGTGTCGCGAGACAGACCCTGACTATCAGGGAGCGTGTGACAGACCCTGACTATCAGGGAGCGTGTGTCGGAGACAGACCCTGACTATCAGGGAGCGTGTGTCGGAGACAGACCCTGACTATCAGGGAGCGTGTGTCGGAGACAGACCCTGTCTATCAGGGAGCGTGTGTCGCGAGACAGACCCTGACTATCAGGGAGCGTGTGTCGGAGACAGACCCTGACTATCAGGGAGCGTGTGACAGACCCTGACTATCAGGGAGCGTGTGTCGGAGACAGACCCTGACTATCAGGGAGCGTGTGACAGACCCTGTCTATCAGGGAGCGTGTGTCGGAGACAGACCCTGACTATCAGGGAGCGTGTGTCGGAGACAGACCCTGACTATCAGTGAGCGTGTGACAGACCCTGACTATCAGGGAGCGTGTGACAGACCCTGTCTAACAGTGAGCGTGTGTCGGAGACAGACCCTGACTATCAGTGAGCGTGTGACAGACCCTGACTATCAGGGAGCGTGTGACAGACCCTGTCTATCAGGGAGCGTGTGACAGACCCTGTCTATCAGGGAGCGTGTGACAGACCCTGTCTAACAGTGAGCGTGTGTCGGAGACAGACCCTGACTATCAGGGAGTGTGTGACAGACCCTGTCTATCAGGGAGCGTGTGACAGACCCTGTCTATCAGGGAGCGTGTGACAGACCCTGTCTAATAGTGAGCGTGTGTCGGAGACAGACCCTGACTATCAGGGAGTGTGTGACAGACCCTGTCTATCAGGGAGCGTGTGACAGACCCTGACTATCAGGGAGCGTGTGTCGAGAGACAGACCCTGAGTATCAGCGAGCGTGTGTCGGAGACAGACCCTGAGTATCAGTGAGCGTGTGTCGGAGACAGACCCTGACTATCAGTGAGCGTGTGTCGGAGACAGACCCTGACTATCAGGGAGCGTGTGACAGACCCTGTCTATCAGGGAGCGTGTGTCGAGAGACAGACCCTGACTATCAGCGAGCGTGTGTCGGAGACAGACCCTGACTATCAGTGAGCGTGTGACAGACCCTGACTATCAGGGAGCGTGTGACAGACCCTGTCTAACAGTGAGCGTGTGTCGGAGACAGACCCTGACTATCAGTGAGCGTGTGACGGACCCTGACTATCAGGGAGCATGTGACAGACCCTGTCTAACAGTGAGCGTGTGTCGGAGACAGACCCTGACTATCAGTGAGCGTGTGACAGACCCTGACTATCAGGGAGCGTGTGACAGACCTTGTCTATCAGGGAGCGTGTGACAGACCCTGTCTATCAGGGAGCGTGTGACAGACCCTGTCTAACAGTGAGCGTGTGTCGGAGACAGACCCTGACTATCAGGGAGTGTGTGACAGACCCTGTCTATCAGGGAGCGTGTGACAGACCCTGTCTATCAGGGAGCGTGTGACAGACCCTGTCTATCAGGGAGCGTGTGACAGACCCTGTCTATCAGGGAGCGTGTGACAGACCCTGTCTAACAGTGAGCGTGTGTCGGAGACAGACCCTGACTATCAGGGAGTGTGTGACAGACCCTGTCTATCAGGGAGCGTGTGACAGACCCTGTCTATCAGGGAGCGTGTGACAGACCCTGAGTATCAGCGAGCGTGTGTCGGAGACAGACCCTGAGTATCAGCGAGCGTGTGTCGGAGACAGACCCTGACTATCAGTGAGCGTGTGTCGGAGACAGACCCTGACTATCAGGGAGCGTGTGACAGACCCTGTCTATCAGGGAGCGTGTGTCGAGAGACAGACCCTGACTATCAGCGAGTGTGTGTCGGAGACAGACCCTGACTATCAGGGAGCGTGTGACAGACCCTGACTATCAGGGAGCGTGTGACAGACCCTGTCTAACAGTGAGCGTGTGTCGGAGACAGACCCTGACTATCAGTGAGCGTGTGACAGACCCTGACTATCAGGGAGCGTGTGACAGACCCTGTCTATCAGGGAGCGTGTGACAGACCCTGTCTATCAGGGAGCGTGTGACAGACCCTGTCTAACAGTGAGCGTGTGTCGGAGACAGACCCTGACTATCAGGGAGTGTGTGACAGACCCTGTCTATCAGGGAGCGTGTGACAGACCCTGTCTATCGGGGAGCGTGTGACAGACCCTGTCTAACAGTGAGCGTGTGTCGGAGACAGACCCTGACTATCAGGGAGTGTGTGACAGACCCTGTCTATCAGGGAGCGTGTGACAGACCCTGACTATCAGGGAGCGTGTGTCGAGAGACAGACCCTGAGTATCAGCGAGCGTGTGTCGGAGACAGACCCTGAGTATCAGCGAGCGTGTGTCGGAGACAGACCCTGACTATCAGTGAGCGTGTGTCGGAGACAGACCCTGACTATCAGGGAGCGTGTGACAGACCCTGACTATCAGCGAGCGTGTGTCGGAGACAGACCCTGACTATCAGTGAGCGTGTGACAGACCCTTACTATCAGGGAGCGTGTGACAGACCCTGTCTAACAGTGAGCGTGTGTCGGAGACAGACCCTGACTATCAGTGAGCGTGTGACAGACCCTGACTATCAGGGAGCGTGTGACAGATCCTGTCTAACAGTGAGCGTGTGTCGGAGACAGACCCTGACTATCAGTGAGCGTGTGACACACCCTGACTATCAGGGAGCGTGTGACAGACCCTGTCTAACAGTGAGCGTGTGTCGGAGACAGACCCTGAGTATCAGTGAGCGTGTGTCGGAGACAGACCCTGAGTATCAGTGAGTGTGTGTCGGAGACAAACCCTGACTATCAGCGAGTGTGTGTCGGAGACAGACCCTGACTATCAGGGAGCGTGTGACAGACCCTGTCTATCAGGGAGCGTGTGTCGGAGACAGACCCTGTCTATCAGGGAGCGTGTGACAGACCCTGACTATCAGGGAGCGTGTGTCGGAGACAGACCCTGTCTATCAGGGAGCGTGTGACAGACCCTGTCTATCAGGGAGCGTGTGTCGCGAGACAGACCCTGACTATCAGGGAGCGTGTGACAGACCCTGACTATCAGGGAGCGTGTGACAGACCCTGTCTAACAGTGAGCGTGTGTCGGAGACAGACCCTGACTATCAGTGAGCGTGTGACGGACCCTGACTATCAGGGAGCATGTGACAGACCCTGTCTAACAGTGAGCGTGTGTCGGAGACAGACCCTGACTATCAGTGAGCGTGTGACAGACCCTGACTATCAGGGAGCGTGTGACAGACCTTGTCTATCAGGGAGCGTGTGACAGACCCTGTCTATCAGGGAGCGTGTGACAGACCCTGTCTAACAGTGAGCGTGTGTCGGAGACAGACCCTGACTATCAGGGAGTGTGTGACAGACCCTGTCTATCAGGGAGCGTGTGACAGACCCTGTCTATCAGGGAGCGTGTGACAGACCCTGTCTATCAGGGAGCGTGTGACAGACCCTGTCTATCAGGGAGCGTGTGACAGACCCTGTCTAACAGTGAGCGTGTGTCGGAGACAGACCCTGACTATCAGGGAGTGTGTGACAGACCCTGTCTATCAGGGAGCGTGTGACAGACCCTGTCTATCAGGGAGCGTGTGACAGACCCTGAGTATCAGCGAGCGTGTGTCGGAGACAGACCCTGAGTATCAGCGAGCGTGTGTCGGAGACAGACCCTGACTATCAGTGAGCGTGTGTCGGAGACAGACCCTGACTATCAGGGAGCGTGTGACAGACCCTGTCTATCAGGGAGCGTGTGTCGAGAGACAGACCCTGACTATCAGCGAGTGTGTGTCGGAGACAGACCCTGACTATCAGGGAGCGTGTGACAGACCCTGACTATCAGGGAGCGTGTGACAGACCCTGTCTAACAGTGAGCGTGTGTCGGAGACAGACCCTGACTATCAGTGAGCGTGTGACAGACCCTGACTATCAGGGAGCGTGTGACAGACCCTGTCTATCAGGGAGCGTGTGACAGACCCTGTCTATCAGGGAGCGTGTGACAGACCCTGTCTAACAGTGAGCGTGTGTCGGAGACAGACCCTGACTATCAGGGAGTGTGTGACAGACCCTGTCTATCAGGGAGCGTGTGACAGACCCTGTCTATCGGGGAGCGTGTGACAGACCCTGTCTAACAGTGAGCGTGTGTCGGAGACAGACCCTGACTATCAGGGAGTGTGTGACAGACCCTGTCTATCAGGGAGCGTGTGACAGACCCTGACTATCAGGGAGCGTGTGTCGAGAGACAGACCCTGAGTATCAGCGAGCGTGTGTCGGAGACAGACCCTGAGTATCAGCGAGCGTGTGTCGGAGACAGACCCTGACTATCAGTGAGCGTGTGTCGGAGACAGACCCTGACTATCAGGGAGCGTGTGACAGACCCTGACTATCAGCGAGCGTGTGTCGGAGACAGACCCTGACTATCAGTGAGCGTGTGACAGACCCTTACTATCAGGGAGCGTGTGACAGACCCTGTCTAACAGTGAGCGTGTGTCGGAGACAGACCCTGACTATCAGTGAGCGTGTGACAGACCCTGACTATCAGGGAGCGTGTGACAGATCCTGTCTAACAGTGAGCGTGTGTCGGAGACAGACCCTGACTATCAGTGAGCGTGTGACACACCCTGACTATCAGGGAGCGTGTGACAGACCCTGTCTAACAGTGAGCGTGTGTCGGAGACAGACCCTGAGTATCAGTGAGCGTGTGTCGGAGACAGACCCTGAGTATCAGTGAGTGTGTGTCGGAGACAAACCCTGACTATCAGCGAGTGTGTGTCGGAGACAGACCCTGACTATCAGGGAGCGTGTGACAGACCCTGTCTATCAGGGAGCGTGTGTCGGAGACAGACCCTGTCTATCAGGGAGCGTGTGACAGACCCTGACTATCAGGGAGCGTGTGTCGGAGACAGACCCTGTCTATCAGGGAGCGTGTGACAGACCCTGTCTATCAGGGAGCGTGTGTCGCGAGACAGACCCTGACTATCAGGGAGCGTGTGACAGACCCTGACTATCAGGGAGCGTGTGTCGGAGACAGACCCTGACTATCAGGGAGCGTGTGTCGGAGACAGACCCTGACTATCAGGGAGCGTGTGTCGGAGACAGACCCTGTCTATCAGGGAGCGTGTGTCGCGAGACAGACCCTGACTATCAGGGAGCGTGTGTCGGAGACAGACCCTGACTATCAGGGAGCGTGTGACAGACCCTGACTATCAGGGAGCGTGTGTCGGAGACAGACCCTGACTATCAGGGAGCGTGTGACAGACCCTGTCTATCAGGGAGCGTGTGTCGGAGACAGACCCTGACTATCAGGGAGCGTGTGTCGGAGACAGACCCTGACTATCAGTGAGCGTGTGACAGACCCTGACTATCAGGGAGCGTGTGACAGACCCTGTCTAACAGTGAGCGTGTGTCGGAGACAGACCCTGACTATCAGTGAGCGTGTGACAGACCCTGACTATCAGGGAGCGTGTGACAGACCCTGTCTATCAGGGAGCGTGTGACAGACCCTGTCTATCAGGGAGCGTGTGACAGACCCTGTCTAACAGTGAGCATGTGTCGGAGACAGACCCTGACTATCAGGGAGTGTGTGACAGACCCTGTCTATCAGGGAGCGTGTGACAGACCCTGTCTATCAGGGAGCGTGTGACAGACCCTGTCTAATAGTGAGCGTGTGTCGGAGACAGACCCTGACTATCAGGGAGTGTGTGACAGACCCTGTCTATCAGGGAGCGTGTGACAGACCCTGACTATCAGGGAGCGTGTGTCGAGAGACAGACCCTGAGTATCAGCGAGCGTGTGTCGGAGACAGACCCTGAGTATCAGTGAGCGTGTGTCGGAGACAGACCCTGACTATCAGTGAGCGTGTGTCGGAGACAGACCCTGACTATCAGGGAGTGTGTGACAGACCCTGTCTATCAGGGAGCGTGTGTCGAGAGACAGACCCTGACTATCAGCGAGCGTGTGTCGGAGACAGACCCTGACTATCAGTGAGCGTGTGACAGACCCTGACTATCAGGGAGCGTGTGACAGACCCTGTCTAACAGTGAGCGTGTGTCGGAGACAGACCCTGACTATCAGTGAGCGTGTGACGGACCCTGACTATCAGGGAGCGTGTGACAGACCCTGTCTAACAGTGAGCGTGTGTCGGAGACAGACCCTGACTATCAGTGAGCGTGTGACAGACCCTGACTATCAGGGAGCGTGTGACGGACCTTGTCTATCAGGGAGCGTGTGACAGACCCTGTCTATCAGGGAGCGTGTGACAGACCCTGTCTAACAGTGAGCGTGTGTCGGAGACAGACCCTGACTATCAGGGAGTGTGTGACAGACCCTGTCTATCAGGGAGCGTGTGACAGACCCTGTCTATCAGGGAGCGTGTGACAGACCCTGTCTATCAGGGAGCGTGTGACAGACCCTGTCTAACAGTGAGCGTGTGTCGGAGACAGACCCTGACTATCAGGGAGTGTGTGACAGACCCTGTCTATCAGGGAGCGTGTGACAGACCCTGTCTATCAGGGAGCGTGTGACAGACCCTGACTAACAGTGAGCGTGTGTCGGAGACAGACCCTGAGTATCAGCGAGCGTGTGTCGGAGACAGACCCTGACTATCAGTGAGCGTGTGTCGGAGACAGACCCTGACTATCAGGGAGCGTGTGACAGACCCTGTCTATCAGGGAGCGTGTGTCGAGAGACAGACCCTGACTATCAGCGAGTGTGTGTCGGAGACAGACCCTGACTATCAGGGAGCGTGTGACAGACCCTGACTATCAGGGAGCGTGTGACAGACCCTGACTATCAGGGAGCGTGTGACAGACCCTGACTATCAGGGAGCGTGTGACAGACCCTGACTATCAGCGAGCGTGTGTCGGAGACAGACCCTGACTATCAGGGAGCGTGTGACAGACCCTGACTATCAGGGAGCGTGTGTCGAGAGACAGACCCTGAGTATCAGCGAGCGTGTGTCGGAGACAGACCCTGAGTATCAGTGAGTGTGTGTCGGAGATAGACCCTGACTATCAGTGAGCGTGTGACAGACCCTGACTATCAGCGAGTGTGTGTCGGAGACAGACCCTGACTATCAGGGAGTGTGTGACAGACCCTGACTATCAGGGAGTGTGTGTCGGAGACAGACCCTGACTATCAGTGAGCGTGTGACAGACCCTGAGTATCAGTGAGCGTGTGTCGGAGACAGACCCTGACTATCAGTGAGTGTGTGTCGGAGACAGACCCTGACTATCAGTGAGTGTGTGTCGAGAGACAGACCCTGACTATCAGTGAGTGTGTGTCGGAGACAGACCCTGACTATCAGTGAGTGTGTGTCGGAGACAGACCCTGACTATCAGTGAGCGTGTGTCGGAGACAGACCCTGACTATCAGGGAGCATGTGTCGGAGACAGACCCTGACTATCAGGGAGCGTGTGTCGGAGACAGACCCTGAGTATCAGTGAGCGTGTGTCGAGAGGGGGGCCATGGTGTGGTAGCCCTATTGCTGCTCCAAGCTCTCACCTAGTGAGAATCCGTGCTGCAAAAAGCCTCCTCCTGTTACTCCGACAATGTACTGTGAATGTCGCAGATAGCCCTGCAATGTCTGCATATCAGTTGACACTGACACACACTAATGGTACACCAAACAGATATATATATATAGAATATTACTTTAACCCCATAGGTACTGTACATATAATAGTTTTGTCTTTCCATATTAGTCTGTGTTGTTCAATTCTTGTGTTCTTGACACTCTTATTCCTGTCCCGTCACTGAAAGAATAACCCATAAACAATGCTGAATAAAATTACTGAGCTAACAGCACTGACGATACCCCCAGCCTCCTCCCAGCAGCTTCCTTGAGTTGCAGGGTCACACTATCAGTATGTTGACCACTCCATCCTCCTCCAACGCCTCTCCTCCCTCGTCCAGCTGGGTGGGACTGCCCTCGCCTGGTTCCATTCTTATCTAGCCAGTCATAGCCAGAGGATCACCTGCAGTGGCTGCTCTTGCCCCTCCTGCGCCAGTACCTCCGGGGGCCCCCCAAGGATCTATCCTTGGCCCCCCCTCCTATTTCTCATCTACATGCTGCCCCTCGGCGACATCATCCGAAAACACAGCAGCAGGTTCCACATGTACGCTGGTGATAGAGGACTCTACCTCACCACCTGCCTCCTGTTGTTGTTGACTCTCACTTGCCCTAAGCTCCTTGTATACACTCTCAACAACAACAACTTGCATTTATGTAGCAGCTTTAACGTAGTAAAACGTCCCAAAGCGCTTCACAGGAGCAAGAGATATGGGCCAGGTGACCAAAAGCTTGGTCATAGAGGTAGGTTTTAGGAGCGTCTTAAAGGAGGACAGAGAGGTAGAGAGTCGGAGAGGTTTAGGGAGGTAATTCCATAGCTTAGGGCCTAGACAGCTGAAGGCACGGCCGCTAATGATAGAAATCGGGGATGTGCAAGAGGCCAGAATTGAAGGAGCGCAGAGATCTCAGAGGGTTGTAGGGCTGGAGGAGATTACAGAGATAGGGAGGGGCGAGACCACTTATCAGCCCAAGCCTGGATGTTGTCCAGGTCTCGCTGCATGCGGGCACGAACTGCTTCATTATCTGAGGAGTTGCGAATGGAACTGAACACTGTGCAATCATCAGTGAACATCCTCACTTCTGACCTTATGCTGGAGGGAAGATCATTGATGAAGCAACTGGCGATGGTTGGGCCTAGGACTCTGCCCTGAGGAACTCCTGGGGCTGAGATGATTGGCCTCCAACAATCACAATGCTAGGTATAATTCCAGCCAGTGCATAGTTTTCCCCCTGATTCCCATTGACTTCAATTTTACTCGGGCTTCTTGATGCCACACTCGGTCAAATGCTGCCTTGATGTCAAGGGCAGTCATCCTCACCTCACCTCTGGAATTCAGCTCCTTTGTCCATGTTTGGACCAAGGCTGTAATGAAGTCGGGAGCCGAATGGTCCTGGCGGAACCCAAACTGCGCATTGCCCTGTCTAAATGTCCTTTTTCAATTAATTCCCTTTTTTTACCTTCCTCTCCAAATAAATATTGGACCAGGACACCGGGGAGTACTCCCCTACTTGTCTTCGAAATAGTGCCGTATTTTACGTCCACCTGAGAGGGCAGACGGGGCCTCGTTTTAACGTCTCATCCGAAAGACGGCGCCTCCGACAGTGCAGCACTCCCTCAGTGCGATCCAACAGGAATGGCTCAGATTCAATCGACACCAGGAACCCTGTATAATTTTTCTTCTCTATATTATGGAGGCACCGAGACCAATGTAATGCCCTGTTGCTGCGCTGACTGGGATCAGCACAGAACAGAGATCAGATCTGGCTCATGCCTGGTCTATGTTACTCAGTACCATTCCGCCGACCCATCAGGAAAGCCAGCCTCCCTTCCTGCTCCCATATATTTTCTTCTTGATTTTCTTACCTTTGCACAGAGCCAGTGAGTGATTGTTTCCACAGGCAACTTGAATGACACATATTTCTGCAAAGTTCCTCAGCAACCTAGGTAAACAAAATAAAACCATGAATCGATAATTGACACAAGGACTTCATTTCAAAACACCTTGATACCTGCAGAGCATCAGTAAGTATAACTCTTCCGCCTGAATCCTAACTCGTCCTGTTCATCCATCACCCCCTGTGCTCGCTGACCGACATTGGCTCCCGGTCCTGCATCACCTCAAATTTAAAATTCTCATCCTTGTTTTCAAATCCCTCCATGGCCTTCTCGCCCCCTCCCTATCTCTGTAACCTCCTCCAGCCCTACGACCCTCTGAGATCTCTGCACTCCTCCAATTCTCTGGCCTCTTGAGCATCCCCCGATTTTAATCGCTCCACCATTGGCGGCTGCGTTTTCAGCTGCCAAGGCCCTGATGTCTGGAATTCCTGCCCTAAACCTCTCCGCCTCTCCACCTCTCTCTCCTCCTTTAAGACGCCCCTTAAAACCGACCTCTTGGACCAAGCTTTTGGCCACCTGTCCTAATACTTCCTTATGTGGCTCGGTGTCAATTTTTGCTCGATAACGTTCCTGTGAAATGCTTTGGGACGTTTTTCCTACCTTTTACAGGCACCAATGATTGGGAAGAAGGATAAACTGGTATAAGAGCACCAAATATGGCACAGGAAATAGCAAGCAACATGCAAGAGTGAATATCGAATGTCAAAGGGGTGACCTGATGGACTTCCCTCTCATTGTGGTTAGGCGTTAGGGATCAGCTGGGCCCGGGTGCATAAAAAAATTCTGGGCAGGGAAGATCAATGTATATACAGACCCTGGTAATCCTTTGCTCCCAAGTGCGATAAGATGAAACTCTGTCTAAGATGTTTCTTTAAGTGCTCTTAATGAGAGATGGTTGCAATATTTCCCCCACTGTTTTTATAAGAACATAGGAACAGGGGTAGGCCATTCAGCCCCTCGAACCTGTTCCGCCATTCAATGAGATCGTGGCTGATCTGTGACCTAACTCCGTATACCCGCCTTTGGCCCATATCCCTTAATACCTTTGGTAAATAAATATCTATCAATCTCAGATTTTGAATTAACAATTGACCCAGCATCAACTGCCATTTGTGGAGGAGAGTTCCAAACTTCTCCCACCCTTTGTGTGTAGAAGTGTTTCCTAACTTCACTCCTGAAAGGTCTGGCTCTAATTTTTAGACTCTGCCCCCTAGGTCCTAGACTCCCCAACCAGCGGAAATAGTTTCTCTCTATCTACCCCGTCAGTTCCCATTAATACCCTGAAAACTTCAATCAAATCGTTCCTCAACCTTCTAAACTCCAGGGAATACAACCCTAGTTTGTGTAATCTCTCTCTTTGTAATTTAACCCTTGAAGTCCGGGTATCATTCTGGTAAACCTACGCTGCACTCCCTCCAAGGCCAATATATCCTTCCTAAGGTGTGGGGTCCAGAACTGCTCACAATGCTCCAGGTGTGGTCGAACCAGGGCTTTGTGCAGCTGCAGCATAACCTCTGCCCCCTTGTATTCTAGTCCTCTAGATATAAAGGCCAGCATCCCATTAGCCTTTTTGATTAGTTTCTGTACCTGTTCATGACATTTTAATGATCTATGTACCTGGACCCCCAAGTCTCTTTGGACCTCCACTGCGTCTAGTTTTTCACCATTTAGAAAGTACTCTCATCTATCCTTTTTAGGCCCAAGGTGGATGACCTCACACTTGCCTACATTGAAATCTTTGATCCTTGACTCAAAATAAAATCCTATTTCATTTCTATTGCTAATAAGCGACCGTTTAAAAAAATTCATTCATGGGTGTCGCTGACAAAGCCGGCATTTATTGCCCATCCCTAATTGCCCTTGAGAAGGTGGTGGTGAGCCGCCTTCTTGAACCACAGCAGTCCGTGCGGTGAAAGTACTCCCACAGTGCTGTTAGGGAGGGAGTTCCAGGACTTTGGCCCAGCGATGATGAGGGAACGGCCGATAGACTTCCAAGTCAGGATGGTGTATGACTTGGAGGGGAACTTGGAGGTGGTGGTGTTCCCATGCGCCTGCTGCCCTTGTCCTTCTAGGTGGAAGAGGTCGTGGGTTTGGGAGGTGCTGCCGAAGAAGCCTTGGCGAGTTGCTGCAGTGCATCTTGTAGATGGTACACACTGCAGCCACGGTACGCCAGTGGTGGAGGGAGTGAATGTTTAAGGTGGTGGGTGGGGTGCCAATCAAGCGGGCTGCTTTGTCCTGGATGGTGTCGAGCTTCTTGAGTGTTGTTGGAGCTGCACTCATCCAGGCAAGTGGAGAGTATTCCATCACATTCCTGACTTGCGCCTTGTAGAAAGGCTTTGGGGAGTCAGGAGGTGGGAGTCAGATTTGGTAATATTACTAAAACTACTAAACACAAGTAGTGAAGCACCTATCCCGGAATATAATAAAATCCAGAGCGAGGAAAGGCCATTCAGCCCATCAAGCCCATTCCATCCAGACTCCACAGCTGATGATTCGAACGTGACCTTCCCTTCTACACCACAACTTGATTCCTTTCCTTTGGGACACAAAGTTCCAAGTAATGTTCAAAAACAAGAACTGTTCATCACTTAATGTCGCCTACAGCTAAAATTACTCTTACTGTGGCTTCGTTATGCTGAATGGCTTTGCGTTGACTCCTCGTTTCTTGTTTTGAAATTCACTGAAAAATACATTTCCTGCTTCAGAAAGGAAGAGGATGTGTGAGGTTCCACTGTCCACGATGTGAATCTTGTGCTCCTCCAATCCATTAACCAGCTCTGCAAAGAAAAGAAAGCATGAAATATAAGAACAGAAAGAAGTAGAAATCAATATTTGACACCGAGCCACATAAGGAGCTATTAGGGCGGATGACCAAAAGCTTGGTCAAAGAGGTAGGTTTTAAGGAGCGTCTTAAAGGAGGAGAGAGAGGTGGAGAGGTTTAGGGAGGGAATTCCAGAGCTTAGGGCCCAGGCAGCTGAAGGCACGGCCGCCAATGCAGGGGCGATTATAATCAGAATGAATTTTGCAGATCGGGGGCCTAGTGCACTGATGTCACGATCTGCCGGCATTGAAGTCCCTGGCGGTACCTCGTACCGGTGTCGCAATGGGGAGGCTGGATTTGCCATGCGATGATGGATTTGCCTCGCCCTGGCACTACTGCATCAGCGCCTCGTTACCGCCTTCTGCAGGCGCTAACATAAGAACATAAGGAACAGGAGCAGGAGTCGGCCATTCGGCTCCTCGAGCCTGCTCTGTCATTCAATAAGATCATGGCTGATCTTCGACCTCATCTCCACTTTCCTGCACTATCCCCATATCCCTTGATTCCCCGAGAGTCCAAAAATCTATCGATCTCAGCCGTGAATATACTCAACGACTCAGCATCCACAGCCCTCTGGGGCAGAGAATTCCAAAGATTCACAACCCTCTGAGTGAAGAAATTTCTCCTCATCTCAGTTCTAAATGGCCGACCCCTTATCCTGAGACTGTGACCCTGGTTCTTGACTCCCCAGCCAGGGGAAACATCCTCCCTGCATCTACCCTGTCAAGCCCTGTAAGAATTTTGTATGTTTCAATGAGATCACCTCTCATTCTTCTAAACTCTAGAGAATATAGGCCTAGTCTACTCAATCTCTCCTCAAAGGACAATCCCCCCATCCCAGGAACCAGTCCGGTGAACCTTCATTGCACTCCCTCTATGGCAAGTATATCCTATCTTAGGTAAGGAGACCAAAACTGTACACAATACTGCAGGTGTGGTCTCACTCTAAGGCAAATATATCCTTCCTTAGGTCCTATATAATTGCAGTAAGACGTCTTTACTCTTATACGCAAATCCTCTTGTAATAAAGACTAACATACCATTTGCTTTCCTAATTGCTTGCTGTACCTGCATGTTAACTTTCAGTGATTTGTGTACAAGGACACTCAGATCCCTCTGAACACCAACATTTCCCAATCTCTCACCATTTAAAAAATACTCTGCTTTTCTATTTTTCCTACCAAAGTGGATACCTTCACATTTCTCCACATTATATTCCATTTGCCATGTTCTTGCCCATTCATTTAGCCTGTCTATATCCCCTTGAAGCCTCTTTGCATCCTCCTCACAACTTCCATTCCCACCCAGCGTTGTATCATCAGCAAACTTGGATATATTACATTTGGTCCCCACATCCAAATCATCGATGTAGCTTGTGAATAGCTGAGGCCCAAGCACTGATCATAGAAACATAGAAGATAGGAGCAGGAGTAGCCCATTCGGCCCCTCGAGCCTGCTCGGCCATTCGATGAGATCATGGCTGATCATCCAAACTCAGTACCCTGTACCTGCCTTCTCCCCATATCCCTTGATACCTTTAGCTTTAAGAAATATATCTAACTATCTTCAATATATTTAATGACCTGGCCTCAACTACCTTCTGTGGTAGAGAATTCCACAGGTTCACCACTCTCTGGGTGAAGAAATTCTTCCTCATTTCTGTCCTAAATGGCTTACCCATTATCCTTAGATTATGACCCCTGGTTCTGGACTCTCCGACCATCGGGGACATTCTTCCTGCATCTAGTTTGTCCAGATCTGTCAGAATTTTATATGTTTCGATGAGATCCCCTCTCATTCTTCTATACTCCAGCGAGTATAAGCCCAATCGACCCAATCTCTCCTCATATGTCATTCCTGCCATCCCAGGTATCAGCCTTGTGAATCTTCGCTGAACTCCTTCCATGGCAAGAACATCCTTTCTCAGATAAGGCGACCAAAACTGCACACAGTACTCAAGGTGTGGTCTCACCAAGGCCCTGTACAACTGCAGCAGGACATCCCTGTTCCTATACTCAAACCCTTTCGCTATGAAGGCCAACATACCATTTGCCTTCTTCACCGCCTGCTGCACCTGCATGCTTACTTTCAGCGACTGGTGCACAAGGACACCCAGGTCTCGTTGCACTTCCCCTTCTCCCAATCTATTGCCATTCAGATAATAGTCTGCCTTTCTGTTTTTGACACCAAAGTGGATAACCTCGCACTTATCCACGTTATATTGCATCTGCCACGCTTCTGCCCACTCACCCAACCTGTCCAAATCATCCTGGAGTTTCTCGGTATCCTCCTCGCAGCACACACACCCACCCAGCTTTGTGTCATCTGCAAACTTGGAGATATTACATTTAGTTCCCTTATCTAGATCATTAATGTATATTGTGAATAGCTGGGGTCCAAGGACCGATCCCTGCGGTACCCCACTAGTCACTGCCTGCCACTCGGAAAAAGACCCATTAATTCCTACTCTCTGCTTTCTGTCCGCCAACCAGTTCTCTATCCAAGTCAATACCTTGCCCCCAATCCCATGTGCCTTAACTTTACACGCTAATCTCTTATGCGGGACCTTATCGAAAGCCTTTTGAAAGTCCAAATACACCACATCTACTGGTTCTCCCTTATCTATTTTCCTCAGTTACATCCTCAAAATATTCCAATAGATTAGTCAAGCACGATTTACCTTTTGTAAATCCATGTTGACTTTGTCCGATCCTGTCACTGTTTTTCAAGTGCTCAGCTATTACATCCTTTATAATGGACTCTAGCATTTTCCCCAATACCGATGTCAGGCTTACCGGTCTGTAATTCCCCGCTTTCTCTCTACCACCCTTTTTGAATAGTGGGGTAACATTAGCTACCCTCCAATCCATGGGTACAGTTCCAGATTCCATCGAATGTTGGAAGATGATCAGCAATGCATCTACTATTTCTAGGGCCACTTCCTTAAATACCCTAGGATGTAGATTATCAGGCCCTGGGGATTTAATGGCCTTCAATCCCGTCAATTTCCCTAACACCATTTCCCTGCAAATACTGATTTCTTTCAGTTCCTCCCTTTCATCAGACCGTATGTTCTCCAACATCTCTGGGAGGTTATTTGTGTCCTCCTTTGTGAAGACAGAACCAAAATATGCATTTAATTGGTCTGCCATTTCTTTGTTCCCCATTATAACTTACCCCGCTTCTGACTGCAAGAGACCTACACTTGATTTCACTAATCTTTTTCTCTTCACATATCTATAAAAGCTCTTACAGTCAGTTTTTATGTTCCCAGCAAGCTTACTTTCATATTCTATTTTCACCTTCTTAATTAATCCCTTTGTCCTCCTTTGTTGAATCCTAAACTGCTCCCAATCCTCAGGGCTACCGCTTTTTCTGGCCAATTTATATGCCCTCTCCTTGCATCTTATGCTATCCCTAATTTCCCTTGTTAGCCATGGTTGAGTCACCCTTTTTGTTTTATTCTTATGCCACACTGGGATGAACAAATTCTGTAGTTCATCCATGCAGTCTTTGAATGTTTGCCATTGCCTATCCACCGTCAACCCCTTGAGTGACATTCCCCAATCAATCCTACCCAATTCACGCCTCATACCATCGTAGTTTCCTTTATTTAAATTCAGGACCCTAGTCTCTGATTCAACTACTTCACTCTCCATCCTAATGAAGAATTCTATCATATTATGATCACTCTGACCCAAGGGGCCTCGTACAACAAGATTGCTAATTAATCCTTTCTCGTTACATAATACCCAGTCTAAGATGGTCTGATCTCTGGTTGGTTCCTCGACATATTGTTCCAGAAAACCATCTCGTAAACATTCTAGGAATTCCTCCTCCACAGTATTTTTACTAATTTGGTTAGCCCAATCTATATGTAAATTAAAGTCACCCATGATGACTGCTGTGCCCTTACTGCATGCTTCTCTAATTTCCCTTTTAATGCCGTCCCCAACCTCCATATTACTGTTTGGAGGTCTATATACCACTCCCACTAACGTTTTCTGCCCCTTGTTATTTCTCAGTTCTACCCATACAGATTCCGCATCATCAAAGCTAATATCCTTCCTTTCAATTGTGTTAATCCCCTCTTTAACCAGCAATGCTACGCCACCTCCCTTTCTTTTTTGCCTATCTTTCCTAAATATTGAATAACCCTGGATGTTGAGTTCCCAGCCTTGGCCACCCTGGAGCCATGTTTCTGTAATCCCAATCAAATCGTATTCATTTACCTCTATTTGCGCAGCTAATTCATCCACCTTGTTCCGAATGCTCCTTGCATTAAGACACAAAGCCTTCAGGCTTGTTTTTTTAACGCTCTCAGACCTATATGAATTATTATTTACTGTGACCATGTTTGATTTAAACCGTTAAGTTCTTTGCCTTCTACTTTTGTTTTTCTCCTTCCTGTCTTTAGCTTTTATCCTTGTTTCCCTTTCCTCTGTCTCCCTGCTCAGGTTCCCAACCCCCTGCCACTTTAGTTTAAACCCTCCCCAACAGCACTAGCAAACACTCCCCCTAGGACATCGGTCCCGGCCCTGCCCAGGTGCAGACCGTCCCGTTTGTACTGGTCCCACCTCCCCCAGAACCGGTTCCAATGTCCAAGGAATTTGAATCCCTCCCCCTTACACCATTCCTCTAGCCACGTATTCATTTGAAATATCCTCCTATTTCTACTCTGACTAGCACGTGGCACTGGTAGCAATCCTGAGATTACTACCTTTGAGGTCCTCTTTTTTAATTTACCTCCTAACTCCCTATATTCTGCTTTTAGGACCTCATCCCGTTTTTTACCTATATCGTTGATGCCTATGTGCACCACGACAGCTGGCTGTTCGCCATCCCCCTCCAAAATGTTCTGTAGCCGCTCCGAGACGTCCTTGACCCTTTCACCAGGGAGGCAACACACCATCCTGGAGTCTCGTTTGCGGCCGCAGAAACGCCTATCTATTCCCCTTACAATTGAATCCCCTATCACTATAGCTCTTCCACACTTTTTCCTCCCAGCCTGTGCAGCAGAGCCACCCATGGTGCCAGGAAGTTGGCTGCTGCCGCCTTCCCCTGATAAGTCATCCCCCCCAACTGCATCCAAAGTGGTATATCTGTTTGAGAGGGGGATGGCCACAGGGGACCCCTGCACTACCTGCCTGCACCTCTTACTCTGCCTGGTGGTCACCCATTCACTTCCTGCCTGTACACCCTTTACCTGCAGTGTGACCAACTCGCTAAATGTGTTATCCACGACGTTCTCAGCGTCGCGAATGCTCCAATATGCATCCATCCTTGCAGTACCCCACTAGTTACAGCCTGCCAACCCGAAAATGACCAGTTTATTCCTACTCTCTGTTTTCTGTCCGTTAACCAATCCTCAATCCATGCTAGTATATTACCCCCAATCCCATGATCCCTAATTTTGTTTAATAACCACCTGTGTGGCACCTTATCGAATGCCTTCTGAAAATCCAAATACACCACATCCACTGGTTCCCCCTTATCTATTCTGCTAGTTCCAACCTCAAAAAACTCTAACAGATTTGTCAAACGCGATTTCCCTTTCATAAATCCGTGTTGGCTCTGCGCAATCCTATTATTATTTTCTAACTGCCCTGTTACCACGTCCTTAATAATAGATTCCAGCATTTTCCCTACTACTGATGTCAGGCTAACTGGTCTGTAGTTCCCTGTTTTCTCGCTCCCTCCTTTCTTAAATAGTGGGGTTACATTTGCTACCTTCCAATCAGTGGGAACAGTTCTAGAATCTATGGAATTTTGGAAAACGACAACCAATGCATCCACTATCTCTATAGCCACCTCTTTCAAAACCCTAGGATGTAGGCCATCAGGTCCAGGGGATTTATCGGCTTTCAGTCCCATTAATTTCTCCAGTGCTACTTTTTTACTAATACTAATTTCTTTCAGTTCCTCATTCCTGCTAGACCTTTGGTTGTCCACTATTACCGGGAAGTTTTTTGTGTCTTTTTCCGTGAAGACAGACACAAAGGGCTGGATTTTACCAGCCCTGAGGAGGCGGGACTGCTGGGAAAGTCAAAAAGAATGGGAGCGGGTCCAGAACCCACTCCCAACCCGCCTCCAACAAATCTTCCTGGGAGTCGGGTCCCCAATTTGTGCAGGGACACGACTTCTAGCAGCGGGAAGAGGATTAGAGCCAATTAACTGCCTGTTAACAGGTAGTTAAGAGGCTTTTTCCAATTTTGTGACACTGCTGCTGCGTCTTCCCGAGGTCGGGGAACCCCGCCAGGGTAAGTGAGGCGTGAAGTGGGTATGTTGTACTGTTGGTGTACAGATGACAGCTGCAGAAGTGGTCTGAAGGATGCAATGGGACACTGGTGAGTATCAGAGGTAAGGAATTGTTGGGAAAATCATTTTTAATGTATTTAGATTTTTCTGTAGGTGACAAGTTTTGAAGTGTTTGTGTGGCCTCACCTCAATGGGAGAAGTGACAGATCGCTTCTGGACCCTCACCTGTAGCTGCCATCTGTTTCATCCTAAGGAGAGAGCCATTGGAGAGCCTGGGTACAAGGGCTCACCTGTGTACAGTGACCTCAATGCTGTCAAACACTGTCAAATCATCTGTCAAAAATTTATGGTTCATGTGCCTTTAAGAAAACCGGCAGATGAAGCATCATCAACTGATGTCATCTGACACCGGCTTTCCCTTAATTTGCCAGCAAGCCCGCAGGGCGGGCTTAACAAGGCCATCAAGGGAAAATAGCATCTGTGCGTCGGACGTCGCTGGGGGCGGGACTAGAACTGGCTCTTTCTCCTTGTTGTGCTTCTCCTTGCTGAGGCAGCTGCACATCCAGCAATGCTGAGAATGAGGTGCTGCAGCATCAATGAACCTCCCCTTTAAGTACTGGGAAAAGCCTGTGGCAATGATGAGTTGAGATGAGACTGCACACAATATTGGTCCACCCTTTGAGTATCTTCTTCTTAGGCAGTCCCTCGGAACCGAGGATGACTTGCTTCCACATTAAAAATGAGTTCTCAGGTTACTGATGAGTCCAATGCGGGACCTACAGTCTCTGTCACAGGTGGGGCAGACGGTGGTTGAAGGGGCGGGTGGGTGGGGTGCTTGGGTTGACGCGCGCTCCTTGCGCTGCCGGCGCTTGGCTTCCGCTTGCTCCCGGCGAAGAGACTCGAGATGTTCGGCGCCTTCCCGGATGCTTCTCCTCCACTTTGTGCGGTCTTGGGCCAGGGATTCCCAGGTGTCGGTGGGGATGTTGCACTTTTTCAAGGAGGCTTTGAGGGTGTCCTTGAAGCGTTTTCTCTGCCCACCTGGGGCTCTCTTGCCATGCCGGAGCTCTGAGTAGAGCGTTTGTTTTGGGAGTCTCGTATCGGGCATGCGGACAATGTGACCCGTCCATCGGAGCTGATCGAGCATGGTCAAAGCTTCGATGCTGGGGATGTTGGCCTGAGCAAGAACACCGACATTGGTGCGCCTATCCAGCCAATGGATTTGCAGGATCTTGCGGAGGCAGCGTTGGTGGTACCTCTCCAGTGCTTTGAGGTGCCTGCTGTACATGGTCCATGTCTCTGAAGCATACAGCAGGGAGGGAATCACTGCTGCTCTGTCGACCATGAGCTTAGTGCCGGGTTTGAGGTCCTGGTCTTCAAACACTCTCTTCCTCAGGTGACCGAAGGCTGCACTGGCAGCCTTTGACTGTAAGCCACTGAGCTAGGCCTTCAAGACTTGATTTAGCGCCCCAATCATTTCTTTGAGCAGTGAGAATCAATTTTGCGTGCAGTCTAACGCATTAGCGCCTGGCGTTAATTGTCAAACTTTTCTAAAGATGCAGCCCATTCCTGGGCTATAATAAATTTCTTGGGCTAGAAATTCGGCTCCTCTCCTCCTACCGTTAGCGCCTCCGGCGGGGACGCTAATGGGGAGCAAAGGGCTTTTCGCCCGGGGGGCAGGGGTGGGGGGAGAAAAGCGCCTCCCAAGAAATTCGGTGGGGCGTTGCTGAGGCACTACCCGATAGTGCCGCACCCTGCCGGTAGTGCTCCGGGCCGCTGCGCCGCCGACAATGACATCATCGCCGTACACTGTGACCCCTTAGCGCCCCGCAGCAGAGATTTGGCGGGCAATGTCAGCGCCAGCATCGCGGGTCGCGAACCTGGCCGACCTCCACTCGCGGGGCGGTACTTAAAGGGGAGGTACGGCCGTGACCCGCGCCTCCATTTTCTTTTTTTCGCCGACCTCCAGGTCGGCCCTCCGTGGTGTGCCGTGGCGTGGTACTGGCCGTCATCGTGCAACCTGGCACCCCATATTGGCGCCGGGCTGCGGCCGCGGCACCATCCTGGTGGCCTAGTTCGGGCCATCGGAGGCCCTGCAGAGTGCGCAGCGCCCGAGATTGCGCGCCACTTCCTGTGCGGACCGGTAAGCCGAATTTAGCAGCCGGAGCGGTACTTCCGCGCCGGGCACTAAATGTCCGGCCTTAACTCAGTTACCGCCCCCAAACGGGGTGTAACCGAATTTCGCGCCCTTTATGTATTAAATATTCTCTCCAATTACATCTGTTGCTGTTTCCATTATCTTAACTTTGCCTCCCAAAAAAAGCATTTTGAAAATGCTCGCAATAAATAAGAGAAAGAATGGTTCCAGGGATGAGGGACTTCAGTTATGTGGAGAGATTGGAGAAGCTGGGGTTGTTCTCCTTGGAGCAGAGAAGGTTAAGAGGAGATTTAATAGAGACGTTCAAAATCATGAAGGGTTTTGATAGAGTAAATAAAGAGAAACTGTTTCCAGTGGCAGGAGGGTCAGTAACCAGAGGACACAGATTTAGGAAAATTGGCAAAAGAACCAGAGGGGAGATGAGGAGATTTTTTTTTTTTAAATGCAGCGAGTTGTTGTGATCTGGAATGCGCTGCCTGAAAGGGCGGTGGAAGCAGATTCAATAGTAACTTTCAAAAGGGAATTGGAACTAATTGGAGAGCTGTTTCAAAGAGCCGGCACAGGCACGATGGGCCAAATGGCCTCCTTCTGTGTTGTATGATTTTAAAATGTAAAATATAAAAATTCTGTCAGATTGTTGTGATTTTGCGTGTCTGCTCGAATGAGTAGTCGGAAATCATCTGTCGATCTTGGAACACAGCTTCATCAGGTCCTGTTGTCTCACTTGGAATTCAGGGTGGTTTGATCCTCTGCCTCATTCCATTCAGCAACACAACACACATTACGTAGCGGAATTGAAAGTGAAAGTAAATTTAAAAGGCAGAGAGGAAAACAAAACTTAAGGGCGTTAAGGCGAGATTCTCTGTGGGAAAACATATCTGAATGAATTCATGGCTTGTGACGTGTGCTCCTAACACGCGCTGGGAATTCCTGAGTGGGTTTAATTTTTAACCCTTCGTTGTTTGGATGGGGAGGGTGTGGAGGTACTTGCAATATCCTCATCCGCAGGCATCTCACGCAAGAAAAGCCACCGTTTATTTCAGTGCGATTTACACCCATTGTGTTTTTGAGAACAAATAAGAAAGAACGTACTTCACTCTTAAATGCAAAAAAAATCCCTTTCACATTACTAAATGGCTGCTATGGAAAAAAACATTAGAAAGAATGTCTTGCATTTCTACAGCGCCTTTCACGACCTCGGGATGTCCTAAAGTGCTTTACAGCCGATGCAGTACTTTTTGAAGTGTAGTCACTGTTGTAATGTAGGAAATGCAGCAGCCAATTTGCGCATAGCAAGATCCCACAAACAGCAATGTGATAATGACCAGATAATCTGTTTTTTAGTGATGTTGGTTGAGGGATAAATATTGGCCCCAGGACACAACTCCCCCTGCTCTTCTTTGAAATAGTGGCCATGGGATCTTTTACATCCACCTGAGAGAGCAGACGGGGCCTCGGTTTAACGTCTCATCTGAAAGACGGCACCTCTGACAGTGCGGCGCTCCCTCAGCACTGCACTGGGAGGGTCAGCCTGGATTTTGTGCTCAAGTCTCTGGAGTGGGACTTGAACCCACAACCATTCTGACTCAAAGGCAGGGGTGCTACCCACTGAGCCACAGCTGTCACCCAAGAAGCACAGTTTCTTAAAAAGCCAAGTATCAATGAATCCCAAGAGAGACTTTGGGCTAGATTTTGTTGTTTGGAAGTTCGGGTTCCCTGCCAGAGCTCAGCCTGATTGACAGCCTGGCTTCCAGTTGTGCGGGGATCACGGACCAGGAGGCCACAGGACAAGGTAAGTGCTGGGCCCAGGATGGTCGTGGGAGGGGGGATTAGCTTATGGATTTCTCCAGCCAAAGGGGCAGGCACAGGCACGATGGGCCGAATGGCCTCCTTCTGTGCTGTAAACTGACATAGTTCTACATCTATGTAATAATTAATGAGATGTTCTCCAAATCCCTGTTTATATTTGTATATTAAGTTAACTTCCTGGATTTCCAATGTCTAAATTAATTAATTCATTCATTAATTCATTAATGTGACATTCCCTAATTCCCTGATAGGATTCATATATTTTATTACGTTTCTGGAATTTTCAATATATAAGTTAGTTCATTAATGAGATATTTCCTAATTCCCGATGGGATTCCGATATTTTCATTAACTTTCCAGATTTCCGATACATAAATAAATGACTTAAATCAATAATTAATTTAATGGAGAAAGTCCCTGATTCAGGATTCAGATATATTTTTATTTACTTATTTTGTGGAATCGCTATGAATTGATAGAAGAAATAACTTGTATTCATAGAATCACGGAATAGTCCAGCACAGAAGGAGGCCATTCGGCCCGTCGAGTGTCTGTGCCGGCTCTTTCGAAGAGCAATCCAGTCAGTCCCACTCCTCCTGCTCTTTCCCCATATCCCTGCAATATTTTTCTCCTTCAAGTATTTATCCAATTCCCCTACGAAGGCTGCTATTGAATCTGTATCCACCATATCATATAACACCTTCCACAACCTCAGGGCGTTCCAAGGCGTTTCACAGCCGATGAAGGCACAAATTACTAAAAAAAAATCACTGCTTATAATTCCTGACAGCAGCTGGATAGTTTACTCACTTACCTGGCTGTCCTCTCCACCTCTGTTCATTGACCAGAGCGTAAACCCTGCCGTTCCCCAGTACAAACACACTGAGTCGAGCTCCGCAGCTTATGTGCTGAATCTCCTCATTCTCAAAGACTTCGCCCGAATAGGTGGCTTGTGGCAGTATCCTGTCCTTGCTGGTTTTGGACCCCAGCAGCCTGCAGCTCAGCTCTCCCCAACGTAACATGCTTCTCTCCCTAGAACTGCATTTGTGTTCTGTGGACAGTGCTTGGAGCTTTCAGTTTCATTTCCTGTTAAACAAATGTGGAGTGAGGGAAATTTGTGGTTCACATGACTGTGACCCAGTCTCTTGGCTGGGTGGAGCAATCGATTAAGTAAATACAAAAAAGGTAAACACTATTGTGAGAAATGAAACAATAAACAACTCTGGAAGGGGAATAGAAAGAAAAGAAAGAAATGGGAAAAATTGGGTCAAATTCAACGGTAGCGAGTGAATATCGCTGTGTTATGTGCCGCAGCGCCACACATAAGAACATAAGAAATAGGAGCAGGAGTAGGCCAATTGGCCCCTCGAGCCTGCTCCGCCATTCAATAGGATCATGGCTGATCTGAACATAACCGCCAATCTACTATTACAGAACCATCTCCTGAACCTAACAGAATTGGACACACGAAATAGGAGCAGGATCAGGCTACACGGCCCCTGGGCCCGCTACACTACCCACAGGGCCATGACCGATCCGAACCTAGACTCATGTCCAAATTCCTGCCCGCTCCCCGTAACCTTTAATTCCCTTTACTTCTAGGAAACTGTCTATTTCTGTTATAAATTTATGTAATGATGTAGCTTCTACAGCTTTTTGGGGCAGCATATTCCATGGACCTACCACCCTCTGAGTGAAGTAGTTCCTTCTCATCTCAGTTTTGAAAGAGCAGCCCCTTATTCTAAGACTATGCCCCCTAGTTCTAGTTTCACCCATCATCGGGAACATCCTCCCCGCATCCACCTGATCCAACCGCTTCACAATCTTATATGTTTCAATAAGATCGCCTCTCATTCTTCTGAACTCCAATGAGTAGAGTCCCAAACTACCCAACCTCTCCTCATATGTCCATCCCCTCATCCCCGGGATTAACCGAGTGAACCTTCTTTGTACTGACTCGAGAGCAAGTATGTCTTTTCTTAAGTATGGACACCAAAACTGTATGCAGTATTCCAGGTGCGGTCTCACCAATACCCTGTACAACTGAAGCAATACCTCCCTATTTTTATATTCTATCCCCCTAGCAATGAAAGCCAACATTCCATTGGCCTTCTTAATCACTTGCTGCACCTGCATACTAACCTTTTGAGTTTCGTGCACCAGGACCCCCAGATCCCTTTGTACTTCAGTACTTTCCAGTTTCTTGCCATTAAGATAATAACTTGCTCTACTATTTGTGGTAACACAATACAGCTTCCTGTGACTCGAACTTTATTGCATCACTTCCTGTGATTAGTCCAGGATAAATACTGGACTGAGCAGTTGGATCCTGGAGAGGCATAGAGTAAGACCTCTTTTGTATGTAGCACCTTTTTAGTTGATTAAAGCTTACTTTAAGTTCACCACGCGTAAGGCTCATTCTTACGACAATTTAATCAACTTTGAAAAACTTCGCACTCAAACTTTTTGGACGAACTCGGAACTAAGGATCCAGGGAATCACCCATCATGGAAAACATCCTTAAACCATCGCGTCTTGACTTGGACCCAAACACCCCAGCAGCCGGTAAGGTGTGGTATCGCACGTTTGACAATTTTCTCGAATATTGCAAGGCTGATGATGACACAAAGTTGCGGATACTCATCAACTGTGTCACTCCGAATGTATTTCAGTATGTTGAGGAATGGGGCAGTTACGAGGAGGCAATTCGGACGCTTAAAAGACTATATACTAAGACACCGAATGAGGTCTATGCCAGACATCTACTAGCTACAGCCCAACAAGGGCCGGAGGAATCCATTGATAAATTCCTCCAAGAGCTTCGCAGACTTAGTATGGACTGTAACTTTCAGGCGGCCTCAGCTGAGCTGTACCGTGAAGAAATGATCCGTGATGCTTTCATCTGCGGGCTTGCCTCCCCATTTATACGCCAGCGTCTACTGGAAAGTAAGACACTTGAGCTTCAGAGAGCTTATGACATGGCTTGCTCTCTAGATCTGGCAAAAAGAAATGCAGACCTTTATACAGTGCCCAGACCTCGGTCTGCTGCCTTAACTACAGTCAGGCAATTTAAGAGGCCACAGGTGAACTCTATTAGGGAGGACTTTATCCCTGACGATCAATCTGATGACTTCACTGATGAAGAGGATGATGACCCCACTGTGGCAGCCTCTTGGCAATCTAAGAAATGCTTCTTTTGTGGTGATGAGTTTCACCCTCGGAAATTCTGCCCTGCTCGCAATGCGTTTTGCAGTCATTGCAATAAAAAGGGTCATTTTGCAAAGGTTTGCCTATCAAGAGCCTCTACGAGGGCTTATCAAGCTAAGTCCTACCGAACTGCCCCGGTAAGGGCCTATCAAGATGTTCCGGCTAAAATCTATCGTGCTTCCTCTCGGGTTTTCTCTCGAAGAAACACACCTAGAGTTTCAGCCACTCTTTGTGCAACGACACCAATTACAGCTGCTTGTCCTCAGAACCTATTCCATGCAGCTACAAAAGCATCAATTAATGGACATACTTTAGATGCCTTAATTGACTCAGGTAGCACTGATAGTTTCATTAGGGAACAGATTGTTGCAGAGTTAAAACTACATGTTTTCCCATCGGACCAGGCAATTGCGATGGCTCAGTCATCACTTAATACCAGAATTTCTGGCTTTTGTATGGTTGAAATAACACTTAATGGTCGCAGGTATCCCTCCACCCGGCTTTCGGTGCTCAAGGACTTATGTAGTGATCTTATCTTAGGGCTGGATTTTCAAAAGCAGCATAAGAAGCTCACCATTGAGTTCGGCGGATCCAAACCTGAACTCACTATTTCTAATATACGACCTCGATTACCGTTCTGTGCATTGTCAGCAGCTTCACTGGATGAACCCTCACTGTTTACCAGTATCCCTCCTCGATGCAAACCGATTATAACAAAGTCACGACGTTTCAGTCAGGAAGACCAGTCTTTTATTGCGGCTGAGATTTCTCGGCTTTTAGCAGAGGATATCATCGAGCCTTGTTCGTCGCCATGGCGCGCCCAGGTCGTTATTGTTAAGAACCCTCTACAACCTCACAAGAAACGGCTGTGCATTGACTATTCACAGACCATCAATCAATATACGGACTTGGACGCATACCCATTGCCGCGCATCGATGATATGGTTAATAAACTGGCTGAGTACACGGTGTTCTCAACATATGATCTGAAAAGTGCCTATCATCAGGTACCCTTGAAGGTCTCAGACAAGCAGTATACGGCCTTTGAAGCCAATGGACGGCTGTATCAATTTCGTCGCCTCCCCTTTGGGGTCACTAATGGAGTGGCTGTCTTCCAGCGAGCAATGGATGACCTGGTCAAACAGGAAGACTTGAAGGATACGTTTCCTTATCTGGACAATATTACTGTCGCAGGTCGCAATCAGCGGGAACATGACGCCAATCTCCAACGATTTTGGGATGCACTCCAGCACCGTAATTTGACATTAAATGCGGCTAAATCCATTGAGTCACAACCAACCATCAACATCCTTGGCTATTGTGTGGGCAATGGCATCATTAAACCTGACCCTGAAAGGCTTCGCCCACTCCAAGAACTCCCGCCACCTAAGAATCCGGCCTCCTTGCGCCGGGCCCTCGGCCTGTTTGCATACTATGCTAAATGGATTCCTAACTTCTCGGACCGAATCCAACCTCTACTGAAGGCCAGCACATTCCCACTAGACACAGCGGCTGTTGCAGCCTTTAACCTCCTGAAAAAACAGTTGGAGAAAGCGGCTCTTCACTCCATCGATGAGAGTCTTCCTTTTGTTGTTGAGTGTGATGCCTCGGAGGTGGCGATCTCGGCCACTCTGAATCAGGAAGGTCGTCCGGTGAGGCAGGTACGGGGATCCAGGAGGTAGTGTTGGAGGAGCTGCAGCCCTTGCTCTTGTCCAACAGGTTCGAGGTTCTTACTCCCTGTGGGGAAGGGAGCAGGGACTGCAGGGAGGATGAGCAACCTGGCCACAGCACCGTGGAACGGGGAGCCATTCAAGAGGGGGGAGTAAATAGAAATGTTGTAGTGGTAGGGGATAGTATTATTAGGGGGATAGATAGAGTTCTCTGCAGCCGAGAGCGAGAGTCCCATAGGCTGTGTTGCCTGCCCGGTGCCAGGGTTAAGGACATCTCCTCTGGGCTGGAAAGAAACTTGCAGTGGGAGGGGGTGGATCCAGTTGTCGTGGTCCATGTTGGTACAAACGACGTAGATAGGACAAGGAAGCCGGTTCTGTAAAAGGAGTATGAGCAGCTAGGGGTCAAATTAAAAAACAGAACCTCAAGGGAATTAATCTCTGGATTATTACCTGAGCCACGAGCGAATTTGGCTAGGACAAATAAAATTAGAGAGTTAAATGAGTGGCTCAAAGACTGGTGTGGAAACGGATCTGCCACAGCCCTGCCCGACACCCGTTCGGGCACCAGTACACAGCAGGAGTCGGCCATTCGGCCCCTCGAGCCTGCTCCGCCATTCAATAAGATCATGGCTGATCTTCAACCTCAACTCCACTTTCCCGCCCGATCCCCATATCCCTTGATTCCCCGAGAGTCCAAAAATCTATTGATCCCAGTCTTGAATATACTCAATGACTGAGCCTCCACAGCCCTCTGGGGTAGAGAATTCCAAAGATTCACCACCCTCTGAGTGAAGAAATTTCTCCTCATCTCAGTCCTAAATGGCCGACCCCATATCCTGAGTCTGTGAGAATTAGGAGCAGGAGTCGGCCATTTGGCCCCTCGAGCCTGCTCCACCATTCAATAAGATCATGGCTGATCTTCTACCTCATCTCCACCTTCCTGCACTATCCTCAAATCCCTTGATTCTGTGTTGGGGCCTCAACTATTTACAATCTATATGAATGACTTGGATGAAGGGACCGAGTGTAATGTAGCCAAATTTGCTGATGATACAAAGATAGGTGGGAAAGCAAATTGTGTGGAGGACGCAAAGAATCTCCAAAGGGATATAGATAGGCTAAGCGAGTGGGCAAAAATCTGGCAGGTGGAGTTTAATGTGGGAAAATGCGAGGTTATTCACTTTGGTAGGAAAAATAAAAAAACAAATTATTATTATTTAAATGGGGAAAGATTACAAAATGCTGAGGTACAGAGGGATTTGGGGGTCCTTGTACACGAATCACAAAAAGTTAGCATGCAAGTACTGCAAGTAATTAGGAAGGCAAATGGAGTGTTGACCTTTATTGCAAAGAGAATAGAGTATAAAAGTAGGGAAGTCCTGTTACAACTGTACAGGGCGTTGGTGAGACCACACCTGGAGTACTGCGTACAGTTTTGGTCTCCTTATTTAAGGAGGGATATACTTGCATTGGAGGCAGTTCAGAGAAGGTTCACGAGGTTGATTCCGGAGATGAAAGGGTTGTCTAATGAAGAAAGGTTGAGCAGGTTGGGCCTATACTCATTGGAGTTTAGAAGAATGAGAGGGGATCTTATTGAAACATATAAGATTCTGAAGGGGCTTGACAGGGTAGATGCAGAGAGGATATTTCCACTCATGGGGGTAATCTAGAACTAGGGGACATAATTTCAGAATAAGGGGGCACCCATTTAAATCGGAAATGAGGAGGAATTTCTTCTCTCAGAGGGGCGTGAATCTTTGGAATTCTCTTCCCCAGAGAGCTGTGGAGGCTGGGTCATTGAATATATTTAAGGTGGAGATAGACAGATTTTTGAAAGGTAAGGGAGTCAAGGGTTATGGGGAGTGGGCAGGGAAGTGGAGTTGAGGCCAAGATCAGATCAGCCATGATCTTATTGAATGGCTGATTGAATTTTTTGAGGGGGTGACTAGGTGTGTGGATGAGGGTAGTGCAGTTGATGTGGTCTACATGGACTTCAGTAAGGCTTTTGACAAAGTCCCGCATGGGAGACTGGTCAAGAAGATAAAAGCCCATGGGATCCAGGGCAACTTGGCATATTGGATCCAAAATTGGCTTAGTGGCAGGAGGCAGAGGGTGATGGTCGAAGGTTGTTTTTGTGACTGGAAGCCTGTGTCCAGTGGTGTACCGCAGGGATCGGTGCTGGGTCCTTTGCTGTTTGTAGTGTACATTAATGATTTAGATATGAATGTAGGAGGTATGATCAGTAAGTTTGCAGATGACACGAAAATTGGTGGGGTGGTAAATAGCGAGGAGGGAAGCCTCCGGCTACAGGACGATATAAACGGGTTGGTCAGATGGGCAGAACAGTGGCAAATGGAATTTAACCCTGAAAAGTGTGAGGTGATGCATTTTGGGAGGACTAACAAGGCAAGGGAATACACAATGAATGGTAGGACCCTAGGAAGGACAGAGGATCAGAGAGACCTTGGCGTGCATGTACATAGATCCCTGAAGGCAGCAGGACAGGTAGATAAAAAGGCATATGGGATACTTGCCTTCATTAGCCGAGGCATAGAATATAAGAGCAGGGAGGTTATGATAGAGCTGTACAAAACGCTAGTTAGGCCACAGCTGGAATACTGTGTGCAGTTCTGGTCGCCACACTATAGGAAGGATGTGATTGCATTGGAGAGGGTGCAGAGGAGATTCACCAGGATGTTACCTGGGCTGCAGCGCTTCAGCTATGAAGAGAGACTGGACAGGCTGGAGTTGTTTTCCTTAGAGCAGAGAAGGCTGAGGGGGGACCTGATTGAGGTGTACAAAATTATGAGGAGCATAGATAGGGTAGATAGAAGGAACTTTTCCACTTAGTAGAGGGGTCAATAACCAGGGGGCATAGTTTCAAGGTAAGGGGCAGGAGGTTTAGAGGGTATTTGAGGAAAAGAAATTTCACCCAGAGGGTGGTTGGAATCTGGAACTCACTGCCTGAAAGGGTGGTAGAGGCAGGAACCCTCACAACATTCAAGAAGCATTTAGGTGAACACTTGAAACGCCATAGCATACAAGGCTACGGACCAAGTGCTGGAAAATGGGATTAGAATAGACAGGGCTTGATGGCCGGCGCAGACACGATGGACCGAAGGGCCTCTTTCTGTGCTGTATAAATCTATGACTCTACGGCGGAGCAGGCTTGAAGGGCCAAATGACCTCCTCATGCTCCTACGTCTTATGTCTTCCCTTAATATTCAAAAATCTATCGATCTCTGTCTTGAATATACTCAATGACTGAGCCTCCACAGCCCTCTGGGGTAGAGAATTCCAAAGATTCACCACCCTCTGAGTGAAGAAATTTCTCCTAATCTCAGTCCTAAATGGCCGACCCCTTATTCTGAGACTATGCCCCCTGGTTCTAGACTCCCCAGCCAGGGGAAACATCCTTCCTGCATCTAACCTGTCAAGGCCTGTAAGAATTTTGTATGTTTTAATGAGATCACCTCTCATTCTTCTAAACTCTAGAGAATATAGGCCTAGTCTACTCAATCTCTCCTCATAGGACAATCCCCCCATCCCAGGAACCAGTCTGGTGAACCTTCATTGCACTCCCTCTATGGCAAGTATATCCTTCCTTAGGTAAGGAGACCAAAACTGTACACAATACTCCAGGTGTGGTCTCACCAGGGCCCTATATAATTGCAGTAAGACGTCTTTACTCTTATTTGCAAATCCTCTTGTAATAAAGGGCAACATACCATTTGCTTTCCTAATTGCTTGCTGTACCTGCATGTTAACTTTCAGTGATTCGTGTACAAGGTCACCCAGGTCCCTCTGAACACTAACATTTCCCAATCTCTCACCATTTAAAAAATACTCTGCTCTTCTATTTTTCCTACCAAAGTGGATAACTTCACATTTCTCCGCATTATATTCCATTTGCCATGTTCTTGCCCACTCACTTAGCTTGTCTATATCCCCTTGAAGCCTCCTTGCATCCTCCTCACAACTTACATTCCCACCCAGCTTTGTATCATCAGCAAACTTGGATATATTACATTTGGTCCCCTCATTCAAATCATTGATGTAGATTGTGAATAGCTGAGGCCCAAGCACTGATCCTTGCGGTACCCCACTAGTTATAGCCTGCCAACCCGAAAATGACCCGTTTATTCCTACTCTCTGTTTTCTGTCCATTAACCAATCCTCAATCCATGCTAGTATATTACCACGAATCCCATGAGCCCTAATTTTGTTTAATAACCTCTTGTGCTGCACCTTATCGAATGCCTTCTGAAAAATCCAAATACACCACATCCACTGGTTCCCCCTTATCTATTCTGCTAGTTACAACCTCAAAAAACTCTAACAGATTCGTCAAAGATGATTTCCCTTTCATAAATCCGTGTTGACTCTGCCCAATCCTATTATTATTTTCTAAGTGCCCTGTTACCACGTCCTTAATAATAGATTCCAGCATTTTCCCTACTACTGATGTCAGGCTAACTGGTCTGTAGTTCCCCGTTTTCTCTCTCCCTCCTTTCTTAAATAGCGGGGTTGCATTTGCCACCTTCCAATCAGCGGGAACTATTCTAGAATCTATGGAATTTTGGAAAATGACAACCAATGCATCCACTATCTCTATAGCCACCTCTTTCAAAACCCTAGGATGCAGGCCATCAGGTCCAGGAGATTTATTGGCTTTCAGTCCCATTAATTTCTCCAGTACTATTTTTTTACTAATACTAATTTCTTTCAGTTCCTCATTCTCACTAGACCCTTGGTTCTCCACTATTTCTGGGAAGTTTTTTGCATCTTCTTCCGTGAAGACAGACACAGTATTTGTTTAATTTCTCTGCCATTTCCTTATTTCCCATTATAATTTCTCCTGTCGCAGCCTGTAAGGGACCCACATTTACTTTTGCTAATCTTTTCCTTTTTACTTTTACAGTCTGTTTTTATGTCTCTCGTTAGTTTACTCTCATATTCTATTTTCCCTTTTTTTTATCAATTACTTGGTCCTCCTTTGTTGAATTCTAAAATCCTCCCGATCCTCAGGCTTACTACTTTTTTTGGCAACATTATAAGCCTCTTCCTTTGATCTAATACTATCTTTAACTTCTCTTGTTAGCCACAGTTGGAACACTTTTCCTGTGGGGTTTTTGTGCCTTAAAGGAATGTATATTTGTTGTAAATTATGTATTAATTCTTTAAATGCTAGCCATTGCTTCTCTACCGTCATACCTTTTAATGTAGTTTCCCAATCTACCTTAGCCAACTCGCCCCTCATACCTACGTAGTTTGCTTTGTTTAGATTTAAGACCCTAGTTTCGGATTTAACTAAATCACTTTCAAACTCAATATAAAATTCTATCATATTATGGTCACTCTTCCCTAAAGGCCCCTTTACTACAAGGTTATTAATTAACCCTTTCTCATTGAACAATACTAGATCTAAAATAGCCTGTTCCCTAGTTGGTTCAATACTAGATCTAAAATAGCCTGTTCCCTAGTTGGTTCCTCAACATACTGATCTAGAAAACTATCTTGTACACATTCCATGAATTTGTCCTCCACACTATTACTGCAAATTTGGTTTGCCCGGTCTACATGTAGATTAAAGTCCCCCATGATTACTGTATTACCCTTGTTACATGCGCCTCTAATTTCTTGAATTATACTCTGCCCTACATTACAACTACTGTTTGGGGGCCTATAAACAACTCCCACCAATGTTTTCTGTACCATTTGCTGTTTCTTAGCTCCACCCAAGCTGATTCTACTTCTTGATTTTCGGAGCTCAGATCCTTCTTTATCCCATCCTTTATTATCAGGGCTTCCCTGCCTCCTTTTCCATTTTGCCTATCTCTTCCAAAAGTTAAGTATCCTGGAATATTTAGTACACAACCTTGCCAACTTTGCAACCACGTCTCCGTTATGGCTATTAGATCAAACCTGTTATTTTCTATCTGCGCTATTAATTCATCTATTTTGTTGTGAATGCTTCACGCATTCAGAAAAAGTGCCTTTAGCTTTGATTTATTTCTATTTTTCCCTGATGTCAACTTCGTCACTGATGCCTCATTACCTTTGTTACTCTCTCTGTCCCTTCCTGACCAACTCTGCTTATTTTTACCCAAAACTCTACTCTGCTCTGGAGCCTTGAAATTTCTCTCGCTGCTTTTAAATTTACTCTTTTCTGAATCCGAGGTGTGCGGGTTAGGTTGATTTGGCTATGATAAATTGACCCTTAGTGTTAGGGGGATTAAATATGTGGGTTTACGGGGATAGGGTGGGATATGTGGGTTTACGGGGATAGGGTGGGATATGTGGGTTTACGGGGATAGGGTGGGATATGTGTCGGTGCAGGCTCGATGGGCCGAAATGGCCTCTATCTGCACTGTGGGGATTCTGTGATTCTGTGATTCTGTGAATCCTCCCACGCCCCCATCATTAGTTTAAAGCCCTGTCTACTCCCTCAGTACTGCCCCTCCAACAGTGCAGCGCTCCCTCAGTACTGCCCCTCCGACAGTGCAGCGCTCCCTCAGTACTGCCCCTCCGACAGTGCGGCGCTCCCTCAGTACTGCCCCTCCGACAGTGCAGCGCTCCCTCAGTACTGCCCCTCCGACAGTGCGGCGCTCCCTCAGTACTGCCCCTCCAACAGTGCGGCGCTCCCTCAGTACTGCCCCTCCAACAGTGCGGCGCTCCCTCAGTACTGCCCCTCCGACAGTGCAGCGCTCCCTCAGTACTGTCCCTCCGACAGTGCAGCGCTCCCTCAGTACTGCCCCTCTGACAGTGCAGCGCTCTGTCAGTATAGCCCCTCCGACAGTGCAGCGCTCCCTCAGTACTGCCCATCTGACAGTGCAGCGCTCCTTCAGTGCTGCCCCTCCGACAGTGCAGCGCTCCCGCAGCACTGCCTCTCCGACAGTGCAGCACTCCCACAGTACTGCCCCTCCGACAGTGCAGCGCTCCGTCAGTACTGCCCCTCCGACAGTGCAGCGCTCCCGCAGCACTGCCTCTCCGATAGTGCAGCACTCCCTCAGTACTGCCCCTCCGACAGTGCAGCGCTCCGTCAGTACTGCCCCTCCGACAGTGCGGCGCTCCCTCAGTACTGCCCCTCCGACAGTGCGGCGCTCCCTCAGTACTGCCCCTCCGACAGTGCAGCACTCCCTCAGTACTGCCCCTGCGACAGTGCGGTGCTCCCTCAGTACTGCCCGTCCGACAGTGCAGCACTCCCTCAGTACTGCCCCTCCGACAGTGCGGCGCTCCCTCAGTACTGCCCCCCTGACAGTGCGGCGCTCCCCCAGTACTGCCCCTCCGACAGTGCAGCGCTCCCTCAGTACTGCCCCTCCGACAGTGCAGCGCTCCCTCAGTACTGCCCCTCCTACAGTGCAGCGCTCCCTCAGTACTGCAGTGGGTGTGTCAGCCTGGATTACGTGCTGGTCCCAAATGAAATAAATGATCACTGACTGCGGCAGCTGAAGACCTTTTAATTGAGTCCAGTTTATCTCCAACACTTAAGAGTTGAAATTACCCTGTGTGATTAATACCATCATTAAAATAGCAGTCATTCCATCTGAAGGTGTTAATGCATTTGTTGCTAATATCGCACCACCCGATTTTGATTGAAGGAGCCGCGATCATTTCCTTCCAGTGGGTGACGGAGAGTGATCACAGGTTTCCCTGTATTTGGGTTGTAAAATCTAAGTACTAATTCTCTCCTTTCGCACTCCCAGTGAAGAGCAGCACTTGCCAGGAGGGCAGTTCTGAATATCGGGCAAGGTGGATCAAGAACCTGTTACACAACCTGCTCGAATTCCTGCCCATTGAAATAAAGAAAGACTTGCATTTCTCCAGCGCCTTTCACAACCTCAGGACCTCCCAAAGTGCTTTACAGCCAATGAAGTACTTTTTGGAGTGTAGTCACTGTTGTAATGTAGGAAACGCGGCAGCCAATTTGCGCACAGCAAGCTCCCACAAACAGCAATGTGATAATGACCAGATCATCTGCTTTTAGTGATGTTGGTTGAAGGATAAATATCAGCCCAGGAAACATAGGGAGAACTCCTCTGCTCTTCTTCAAAATAGTGCCGTGAGATCTTTAACATCCACCTGAAAGGGCAGAGGGGGCCTTGGTCTCATCTGAAAGACGGCACCTCCGACAGTGCAGCACTCCCTCAGCACTGCACTATAGTGTCAGCCTAGATTTTTATGCTCAAGTCTCTGGAGTGGTACTACGAACACACATCCTGCTGACTTAGAGGTGAATGTGCTTCCCACTGAGCCACGGCTACCAATGGACTGACAAATTTCACTGATGCCCAGTTTGGGTTCCGCCAAGACCACCCGGCTCCCGACCTCATTCCAGCCTTGGTCCTAACATGGACAAAAGAGCTGTATTCCAGAGGTGAGGTGAGAGTGACTGCCCTTGACATCAAGGCAGCATTTGACCGAGTCTGGCATGAAGGAGCCCTAATAAAACTGAAGTCAATGGGAATCGAGGGTGGGGGTTGGGCGGGGTGGGGGGTGACCTCTCCACTGGTCGGAGTCATACCTAGCACAAAGGAAGATGGTTGTGGTGGTTGAAGGTCAATCGTCACAGCCCCAGGACATCGAGGCAGGAGTTCCTCAGGGCAGTATCCTAGGCCCAACCATCTTCAGCTGCTTCATCAATGACCATCCCTCCAACATAAGGTCAGAAATGGGGATGTTCGCTGATGACTGCAACTTGTTCAGCGCCATTCACAATTCCACAGATAATGAAGCAGTCCATGCTCGCATGCAACGAGACCTGGACGACGTTCAGGCTTGGACTGATAAGTGGCAGGTAACATTCGCGCCACACAAGTGCCAGGCAATGACTATCTCCAACAAGCGAGAGTCTAACCACCTCCCCTTGACATTCAACGGTATTACCATCTCTGAATCCCCCACCATCAACATCCTGGGGGTCACCATTGACCAGAAACTTAACTGGACCAGCCACATAAATACTGTGGCAACAAGAGCAGGTCAGAGGCTAGGTATTCTGCGGCGAGTGACTCACCTCCTGACTCCCCAAAGCCTTTCCACCATCTGCAAGGCACGAGTAAGGAGAGTGATAGAATACGCTCCACTTGCCTGGATGAGTGCAGCTCCAACAACACTCAAGAAGCTCGACACCATCCAGGACAAAGCACCCCATCCACCACCACAAACATTCACTCCCTCCACCACCGGCGCACCGTGGCTGCAGTGTGTACCATCTACAAGATGCACTGCAGCAACTCGCCAAGGCTTCTTCGACAGCACCTCCCAAACCCGCGACCTCTTCCACCTAGAAGGACAAGGGCAGCAGGCGCATGGGAACACCACCACCTCCAAGTTCCCCTCCAAGTCACACACCATCCTGACTTGGAAATATATTGCCGATCCTTCATCGTCGCTGGGTCAAAATCCTGGAACTCCCTACCTAACAGCACTGTGGGAGTACCTTCACCACACGGACTGCAGAGGTTCAAGAAGGCGGCTCACCACCACCTTCTCAAGCGCAATTAGATACAGAGAGGATGTTTCCCCTCGTGGGGAAATCTAGAACTCGGGGGCATAATTTCAGAATAAAGGGTTCAAAAATGTGCGGGTTAGGTTGATTTGGCTATGATAAATTGACCCTTCGTGTTAGGGGGGGGATTAAATATGTGGGGTTACGGGGATTGGATGGGATATGTTAGGGGGAATTAAATACGTGGGGTTACGGGGATAGGGTGGGATATGTGTTGGTGCAGGCTCGATGGGGATTCTGTGTGAGAGAGCAGGGACAGGGTACTGGATTTGGATGATCAGCCATGATCGTATTGAATGGTGGAGCAGGCTCGACGGGCCGAATGGCCTACTCCTGCTCCTAGTTTCTATGTTTCTATGTTTCTATGAGGAGGAATTTCTTCTCTCAGAAGATCGTAAATCTGTGGAATTCTCTGCCCCAGAGAGCTGTGGAGGCTGGGTCATTAAATACATTTAAGGTGGAGATAGACAGATTTTTGCAAGATAAGGGAGTGAAGGGTTATGGGGAGCGGGTAGGGAAGTGGCTTTGAGCCCAAGATCAGCCATGATCTTATTGAATGGCGGAGCAGGCTCGAGGGGCCAAGTGGCCTATTCCTGCTCCTATTTCTTATGTTCTTATGTTCTAATTAGGGATGGGCAATAAATGCTGGACTTGCCAGCGACGCCCACATCCATAAAAATGAATTAAAAAAAAAATCAAGCAGGCTACATAACGTGGGAAATCCTCCATGCCCAAAATTCCAAATGACACCACCAGCGGGTACTGCTCCGCACCAGGAGTGCAAAAGTGGATAATGACCCTTCTAGTGTGTAAACCACACCTTCACACATGATATTAGCAGAGCTGTCAACATGGGGGCAAATCCTGGGTGGGAGATTTTTAGGTAAAAGTCAGCCACATTACCCAAAGTCCAGAATTGCCTCCCTGAACCCCTTCTGCTCTCAACCTCCTCCCCCTCCTTAAAACCCACCTCCATGTTCAAGCATTTGGTCACTCCTTCTAATATCTCCTGCTGCGAAGCGTCTTGTGACGTTTGTCTACCTTAAAGGTGCTGTGGCATTGCAAGTTAGAGTTATACAGCACAGAAAGAGGCCCTTCGGCCCATCGTGTCCGCGCCGGCCATCAAGCCCTGTCTATTCTAATCCCATATTCCAGCATTTGGTCCGTAGCCTTGTATGCTATGGCATTTCAAGTGCTCATCTAAATGCTTCTTGAATGTTGTGAGGGTTCCTGCCTCCACAACCCTTTTAGGCAGTGAGTTCCAGACTCCAACCACCCTCTGGGTGAAAAAGTTCTTTCTCAAATCCCTCTAAACCTCCCGCCCTTTACCTTGAATCTATGCCCCCTTGTTATAGACCCCTCTACTAAGGGAAAAAGCTCCTTAGTATCCATCCTATCTATGCCCCTCATAATTTTGTACACCTCAATCATGTCCCCCCTCAGCCTCCTCTGCTCCAAGGAAAACAAACCCAATCTGCCCAGTCTCTCTTCATAGCTGAAGCACTCCAGCCCGGGTAACATTCTGGTGAATCTCCTCTGCACCCTCTCCAAAGCGATCACATCCTTCCTGTAGTGTGGCGACCAGAACTGCACACAGTATTCCAGATGTGGCCTAACCAGTGTTTTATACAGCTCCATCATAACCTCCTTGCTCTTATATTCTATGCCTCGGCTAATGAATGCAAGTATCCCATATGCCTTTTTTACCACCTTATCCACCTGTTCCGCCGCCTTCAGGGATCTGTGTACTTGCACACCAAGATCCCTCTGACCCTCCGTCTTGCCTAGGGTCTTACCATTCATTGTATTCAGTTGTTGCTGAGGTGTTGACTCATGCCAAAATTATAAGGATGGTTAAAATCAACAAACTACACCCATCATACGAGTTGCAGGGGACAATCGGTCCATACTTTAACCCATTGCTGAGTCTTTGAGTTATCTCAGTAATTGTTGCAGCAAATGAATAATGCCTCCTGGTAGCTACAGGAAGAAGCACTTTTAGCCAATTACCTGGAAGAGGTGGTCTTAAACTGAAAGTCATAGTCATTTTTTTATTACACTTACAACCATTTATTTATTAACAGCAACAACTTGTATTTATACAAGGCCTTTAACGTAGTAAAACATCCCAGGTGCTTCACAGGAGCGATTATCAGACAAAAAATTTGACGCCGAGCCACATAAGGAGATATTAGGACAGGTGACCAAAAGCTTGGTCAAAGAGGTCGGTTTGAAGGAGCGTCTTAAAGGAGGAGAGAGAGGCGGAGAGGTTTAGGGAGGGAATTCCAGAGCTCAGGGCCCAGGCAGCTGAAGGCACGGCCGGCAATGGTGGAGTGATTAAAATCGGGAGATGCGCAAGAGGCCAGAATTGGAAGAGCGCAGAGATCTCGGAGGATCGTAGGGCTGGAGGAGGTTACAGAGATAGGGCGGGTAGTGAAGCCATGGAGGGATTTGAACAGAAGAATGAGAATTTTAAAATTGAGCCTTTTGCCGGACCGGGAGCCAATGTAGGTCGGCGAGCGCAGGGAGTGATGGGTGAACAGGACTTGGTGCGAGTTAGGATATGGGCAGCCGAGTTTTGGATGAGCTCAAGTTTATGCAGGGCGGTAATAAAAAGTTACTCCCTTCTCTGCAATAGGATGCTTTTCTCTGCTGTGTTTTGTTTCCAGCTTACAGCGTGAGGCAACCATTGTAAACATTCACACTAGATTCTGCACCTTCCAGGCATTCACCACACTAGCTGTGAGGTTTCCAACCAGATTCTATGGGTGAGGTGAGGTGAGGTGCAGCTCTGTGAGGTGCGGAACTCGCTCGAATGTGGAAGATTTGGCGAGAGACCTCCTTTAACAATTAAAATACTTCAATGAAATCTGTGCTACGATGTGGTCATGGCCTCATTTCTTAGCCCAAGCCACCTGTCAAAACAGCGGGCTGGTCGTGAATTCAGGCCAATTATTGCGGGATTAAAAATATTAAATTCATATCGGTTTGCCCCACAGCTTCACGATTTTGCTTCACGACGTGAAGTACTTTTGAAGGAAGGCATAGTCTAAAAAATTAGAGCCAGACCTTTCAGGAGTGAAGTTAGGAAACACTTCTGCGCAAAAAGGGTGGTAGAAGTTTGGAACTCTCTTCCGCAAACGGCAATTGATGCGAGGTCAATTGTTAATTTTAAATCTGAGATTGATAGATTTTTTGTTAACCAAAGGTATTAAGGGATATGGGGCAAAGGCGGGTATATGGAGTTAGGTCGCGGATCAGCCACGATCTCATTGAATGGCGGAACAGGCTCGAGGGGCTGAATGGCCTCCTCCTGTTCCTGTGTTCCGAAGTGCAGACACTGTTGTCTCGTAGGAAACATTAACATACATGCAGGGTTTACACTTAATTACTGTTCAGATGGAGTCTCACCAGAAGAACATCTTTGTGCATGACAGTGCCCATTCTCCAGAAAGCAGCCGTGATTGCTTCATGGCGCGACTATGGTATCTGCTGGTGGATGGTGGAAAGTGCTGGTGGATGACTCTTAGGCAAACAGGGCTGTCCTCTGTATCAATGACCACTGACCCTACTGAGGAAAAACCCGAACAGCAGATGGGGCACCTCATTCATTGGCTGTGAAGCGCTTTGAGACGTCCTGAGGTTGTGAAAGACGCTATATAAATGCAAGTTCTTTCTTTCTTTCTTTTGGTGTACTGCCAGTATGAGTTCTTGTCACTATATATGGACTCCTTACCTGAGAAAGGATATTCTTGCCTTAGAAGGGGTGCAACAAAGGTTCCCTAGATTGATTCCTGGGATGAGAGGGCCGTCCTATGAGGAGAGATCGAAGAATGGGTGGGTCTACAGGTTGGGGTGGGGCTGGAGGAGGGTGGGCGGGGCTGGCAGCGGGTGGGCGGGGCTGGAGGTTGGGGCAGAGCTTAGGGGCGGGGCTAACGGTTGGTGGGCAGGGCTGCAGGTTGGGGCGGGGCTGGCGGAGCATTGGGATTCGGGTCTCCCCGCCTCCCACTCCGGAGTCCAGCCTGTGAAACTCGCCCAGCCTCCAAACTGCAAAGGACACCCCCCTAATCCCAGCCCTCCTAATCCCAGCCCCCCTAAACCCAGCCCCCCTAAACCCCCACCTTAAACCCAGTCCCCCTAATCCCAGCCTCCTATTACCAGACCATCTAATACCAGTCACCCTAATCCCAGCCTCCCATTACCAGATCATTTAATACCAGCCACCCTAATCCCAGACCCCTAAATCCAGATGCTCACTAAGACTGGGTCAGCTGTGGCTCAGTGGGTAGCACACTCACCTCTGAGTTATGAAGGTTGTGGGTTCAAGTCCCATTCCATGGAACTTGAGCACATAAAGCTAAACAGACACTCCAGTGCAGTGCTGCGGGAGTTCTGCACTGTTGGAGGTGCTGTCTTTCGGATGAGGCCCTGTCTGCTCTCTCAGGTGGACATAAAAGATCCCATGGCACTATTTCGAACGTGTCCTGGCCAATATTTATCCCTCAACCAAAAACAGACGATCTAGTTATTATCACATTGCTGTTTGTGGGAGCTTGCTGTGTGCAAATTGGCTGCTGCGTTTCCTACATTACAACAGTGACTACACTTCAAAAAGTACTTCATTGGCAGTAAAGTGCTTTGAGACGTCTGGTGGTCATGAAAGACGCTATATAACTGCAAGTCTTTCTTTATATTCTCTGGAGTTTAGAAGAATGAGAGGTGATCTTATTAAAATGTATGAAATTCTTACAGGGCTTGACAGGGTAGATGCAGGGAGAATGTTTCCCCCTGGCTGGAGAGTCTAGAATCAGGGGTCACAGTCTCAGGATAAGGGGTCGGCCATTTAGGACTGAGATGAGGAGGAATTTCTTCACTCAGAGGATTATGAATCTTTGGAATTCTCTACCCCAGAGGGCTGTGGATGCTCAGTCGTTGAGTATATTCGAGGCTGAGATCGATAGATGTTTGGACTCTGGGGGAATCGAGGGATATGGGGATCGGGCGGGAAAGTGGAGTTGAGGTCGAAGATCAGCCAAGATCTTACTGAATGGCGGAGCAGGCTCGAGGAGCCGTGTGTCCTACTCCTGCTCCTAATTCTGATGTTCTTATATGCTGTACTGTTAAGAGCACATATTGCCAATATGAGTTCCAGTCACAGTCCTGCCCACCAATCAATCCAATTGCTTTTGACAGTTTCTAGCCCCGCCTTCCAACTAATCTGATTGATTGATATTGATAACCTCCACTTCCAATGATAAAATCAGAGTGTTTTTGTGAAATGCTGACAAGGTGATACATGGGTTAAACCTTTGACTGTCAGCTGGAAGCAACAGTTGGCATGTGTGCAGAGGAGAAAGTGTGGAATCTGAATATAGTTTTCTTTTAAAGAAAAAACAGCGCAATCAAGTCATCGTCATAGTCATAGAGTCATAGAGTTATACAGCACAGAAAGAGGCCCTTTGCCCCATCGTGTCTGCACCGGCCATCAAGCCCTGTCTATTCTAATCCTATTTTCCAGCACTTGGTCCGTAGCCTTGTATGCTATGGCATTTCAAGTGCTCATCTAAATGCTTCTTGAATGTTGTGAGGGTTCCTGCCTCTACCACCCTTTCAGGCAGTGAGTTCCAGATTCCAACCACCCTCTGGATGAAAAAGTTTTTCCTCAAATCCCCTCTAAACCTCCTGTCCCTTACCTTGAAACTATGCCCCCTGGTTATTGACCCCTCTACTAAGGGGAAAAGTTCATTTCTATCTACCCTATCTATGCCGCTCATAATTTTGTACACCTCAATCAGGTTCCCCCCTCAGCCTTCTCTGCTCTAAGGAAAACAACCCCAGCCTGTCTAGTCTCTCTTCATAGTTGAAGCGCTGCAGCCCAGGTAACATCCTGGTGAATCTCCTCTGCACCCTCTCCAATTCAATCACATCCTTCCTATAGTGTGGGGACCAGAACTGCACACAGTATTCCAGCTGTGGCCTAACTAGCGTTTTGTACAGCTCCATCATCACCTCCCTGCTCTTATATTCTATGCCTCGGCTAAAGAAGGCAAGTATCCCATATGCCTTTTTAACCACCTTGTCTACCTGTCCTGCTGCGTTCAGGGATCTATGTACATGCACACCAAGGTCCCTCTGATCCTCTGTCCTTCCTAGGGTCCTACCATTCATTGTGTATTCCCTTGCCTTGTTAGTCCTCCCAAAATGCATCACCTCACACTTTTCAGGGTTAAATTCCATTTGCCACTGTTCTGCCCATCTGACCAACCCATCTATATCGTCCTGTAGCCTGAGGCTTCCCTCCTCGCTATTTACCACCCCACCAATTTTCGTGTCATCTGCGAACTTACTGATCATACCTCCTACATTCATATCTGATAATCATCACTATTTGAACTCAGTATTATTGATGCAAATAGAACCATCTGTCCCCTAGCACTGTGCGAATTTATGAAAATTATTAAGATGATTAAAGGAGTTGATAGGGGTAGATAGAGAGAAACCATTTTTTTTATTCGTTGATGGGATGTGGGCGTTGCTGGCAAGGCCAGCATTTATTGCCCATCCCTAATTGCCCTGGAGAAATTTCCTCTGGTTGGGGGGGGGGGGGGGGGGCGGGGGAGTCCAGAACAAGGGGGCAGAACCTTAAAATTAGAGCCAGGCCGTTCAGGGGTGATGTCAGGAAGCACTTCTTCACACAAAGGGGAGTGGAAATCTGGAACTCTCTCCCACAAAAAGCTGTTGAGGCCGGGGGGGTCAATTGAAAATTTCAAAACTAAAATTGATAGATTTTTGTTAGGCAAGAGTATTAAGGGTTACGGAACCAAGGCGGGTAGATGGAGTTAAGATACAGATCAGCCACGATCTAACTGAATGGCGGAACAGGCTCGAGGGGCTGAATGGCCCAGTGATTCTCAAACTGGGGTCCGCGGACCCCTGGGGCGGGGGGGGTCTGTGGAGACTCTCCAGGGGGTCCGTGACCGGAGGTAATTTCAAGCCTGCTCCTCTCTATAAAACCGACACCGATTCAGTTCTTGCGAACTATTCTCAACGGCTGGGCCCGGCTCCTCACAGAGGCCCACAGCTCTCACTCACTTTGCAACCAGCGCTCCCTGCCGGTCGAGCCGCTTCCTCTCCCTGGCGGCGCCGCCCTGCGCCGTCCTCGTGACACGTGATCAGAGCTCCTGCGGGGGCCCTTCAAACACGCGCCCGAACGCGCTCACGCAAACGCGTACAATCTCACAGCGTGAAAGGCGCTATATCAATGCAATTCTTCCTTTTTCTTTTTGAGTTTTGAACAGTTACTATCTGAAAAGGTTATTGAAGAGTGCAAGATTTAGCCCCCAGTAGCTAAGTGATCGCATGCCCCTGCTTGCTCTGTATGGCAGGGCGAGCTGCTGACAACTCCGAATGTAAGTAAAGTTGGGTTTGTGTAACCATATACCGACTGCCTGTTCATGCTCATCTGCCGCGCGGACAGTGTCAAGTCAGTCTGGTCAGTCAAAGTAAATTTAGCCTTTTGATTTGAACTCTTGCCAGCACCAGTGTTTAGCTTGGCTATGCCCAATACACGGAGACACGCACTGCATGTCACGTAGGTATGAAAGATATCATCGTATTGTGATCATCAGGGGGAAAAAAAACATAGGCCCGGATTTTGCGGTCAGCGGCGAAGTGATGGTGCTCGCCGCTGACCGTGAAGAAAGCTGCCCACAAAGATCTAGCGATCCCTGTGGCGTGGATTTCACCTTTCCCGACGTTAGTTTGATGCTGGCGGTAAGTCCAGGGTATCTCCAGCGTCCAGCAACAGTGATGTCATCAAGCAGGTTAAGTAGCCCATCACATTGAAGAATTCTCACAGACAGCAAACCAGGAAGTAAAATGCACTGCTAATCCTCCATTTTTAATAAATTTTACAGAAGGCAAAACAAAGATTGTGATTAAGGTAGAAGCTGAAATATAAAAAACTTATATTATATTAAAAACCATGGAATTTTTTATCATATTGGATAAAATTTGACATTCCACAAATATAAAATTAGTTTTTCAGGGCCAGAACGGTTGTTATGACTCAGTACGCCATTAAAAGCCCAGTTACATCTCATTGAACAAGGCTTAACTTTTTCGGAGGGTTTTTAACAGAGATATTGGGCCAAAAATTGATCCCGCTGCGCGAGAGTACTCTCGCGTATTCTCTCTCCAATTGCCGGTTTTCTGCATGCCCTGCGCATGCGCTGAAAACCGGCACTTGGTCTTTGGAAAAGGGGGCGGTTCCTCGGTGCATCGCGTGCGCGCTACAGGCTGCGCGCACGCTGTGCACTTCGTGCTTTGGACACGCAGGTAAGGACGGAAGATTTTAGAAATGGAAAAAGGAGGAGTAAGACCCACTTTTAACAAGGTAAGTAGTGAATTAAGTTTTTTTTTGAATTTTTTTTAACAGGTATATCTTTTTTAGAGACTTTAAAGACAGGTAAGTTTATTTTTATAACTTTTTAAAAGATTTTAAATTTTTTCAAAAATTTAATTTTTTATTTAAAATGGTTAATTTATTTAACTATACTTATTTTATTAATGTGATGGTTTTTTTAAAATTTAATTGAGGTTTAGCTGTTATTTTGGGGGGGTGTAAGATTCATAGCTTTCACAGCACGTATGTGAAACTTATGAATGGAAGATGGTGTGCTGCCATTGGCTCTAACTGAGTCACGTGATCCCACAGCTCGCACGAATTCACTACGCCGGTGGGATACGCAAGCACTGCCCAGCTGATGTCTGGAACATCAAGTTCGTGCGAGCTGGATCTGAAAAAGCCAACGCGGAGTGAGAGATCGCGCCTGCTCCTTACCCCCGCGGGAACAGAGCGAGATCAATTTCTGGGCCATTAGAGCGTAAAAGCTGAAGTTCATAGAATCATAGAATGGTTACAGCACAGAAGGAGGCAATTTGGCCCGTCGAGCCCGTGCCGGCTCTCTGCAAGAGCACCTCAGCTAGTCCCACTCCCCCGCCCTTTCCCCGTAGCCCTGCAAATTTCTTTCCTTCAGATACTTATCCAATTCCCTTTTGAAAGCCGTGATTGAATCTGCCTCCACCACCCTCTCAGGCAGTGCATTCTAGATCTTAACCACTCGCTGAGTAAAAAAGTTTTTCCTCATGTCGCCTTTGGTTCTTCTGCCAATCACCTTAAATCTGTGTCCTCTGATTCTTGACCCTTCTGCGAATGGGAACAGTTTCTCTCTATCTACTCTGTCCAGACCCCTCATGATTTTGAACACCTCTATCAAATCTCCTCTCAATCATCTCTGCTCTAAGGAGAACAACCCCAGCTTCTCCAGTCTATCAATGTAACTGAAGTCCCTCATTCCTGAAATCATTCTGGTAAATCTTTTCTGCACCCTCTCTAAGGCCTTCACATCCTTCCTAAAGTGCGGTGCCCTGAATTGGACACAATACTCCAGTTGGGGCCGAACCAGTGTTTTGTACAGGTTCATCATAATTTCCACACTTTTGTACTCTATACCTCTATTTATGAAGCCCGTAAGCCTTTTTAACTGCTTTCTCAACCTGCCCTGCCATCTTCAACGATTTGTGCACACATACCCCCAGGTCTCTCTGTTCGTGCACCTCCTTCAGGATTGTACCATTTAGTTTATATTTCCTCTCCTCATTCTTTCTACCAAAATGTATCACTTCACACTTTTCTGCATTAAATTTCATCTGCCACGTGTCCGCCCATTTCACCAGCCTGTCTATGTCTTCCTGAAGTCTATCACTGTCCTCCTCACTGTTCACTATACTTCCAAGTTTTGTGTCATCTGCAAATTTTGAAATTGTGCCCTGGATACCCACATCCAAGTCATTAATATATATCAAGAAAAGCAGTGGTCCTAGAACCGACCCCTGGGGAACACCACTGTATGCCTTCCTCCAGTCTGAAAAACAACCATTCACCACTACTCTCTGTTTCCTGTCACTTAGCCAATTCCGTATCCATGCTGCCACTGACCCTTTTACTCCATGGACTTCAACTTTGCTGGCAAGCCTATTATGTGGCAATTTGTCAAACGCCTTTTGGAAGTCCATGTACACCACGTCAACCACATTACCCTCATCAACCTCATCAAAGAACTCAATCAAGTTGGTTAAACACGATTTGCCTTTAACAAATCCGTGCTGGCTTTCCTTAATTAGTCCACACTTGTCCAAGTGACTGTTAATTTTGTCCCTGATTACTGTTCTAAAAGCTTCCCCACTACCGAGGTTAAACTGACTGGCCTGTAGTTGATGGGTTTATCTTTACACCCTTTTTTAGAACAATGGTGTAACATTTATAATTCTCCAGTCCTCTGGCACCACCCCCGTATCTATGGAGGATTGGAATATTATGGCCAGTACCTCCGCAATTTCTGCCCTCAATTCCCTCAGCACCCGAGGATGCATCCCATCCACTCCTGGTGATTTATCTACTCTAAGTACAGCCAGCCTTTCTAATACCTCCTCTTTATCAATTTTTATCCTATCCAGTATCTCCGCTACCTCCTCCTTCACTATGTCTATGGCAGCAGCTTCTTCTCGTCAGTTCTGTGATTTCAATTGATTGCCGCCTGCGGGGAAGTCAACACCGCCCCCTGTGGAGGAGCAGGGAATGACTGACAGCAACCTCCGGATTTCCACGTTCAACTGCGTATGTGCGGACGCCAGACGTTGCTGTCAGTTTCACGGTTGTAATAACGGCGAACGCTGACAGTCTCGCCGTCATCACAACCGCAAATTCAGAACGGAGCTTCGCTCATTTTCTTCTTTCTTTCCGTAAACCTTTCACTCAACCAATTCAAATGATACTTTTTTTTTTAAGGCAACTGAACTGCATTTAGATGGTGATGCTGTCTGAAAAATAATTTTAACAAGGCAATTATTAATAAGTATATTCTCCTTAGAGCAGAGAAGGTTAAGGGGAGATTTAATAGAGGGGTTCAAAATCATGAAGGATTTTGATGGAGTAAATAAGGAGAAACTGTTTCCAGGGTCGGTAACCAGAGGACACAGATTTAAGGTAATTGGCAAAAGAACCAGAGGGGAGATGAGGAAACAAAATGACGCAGCGAGTTGTTGTGATCTGGAATGCGCTGCCTGAAAGGGCGGTGGAAGCAGATTCAATAGTAACTTTCAAAAGGGAATTGGATAAATACTTTGAAGAGGAATAACTTGCAGGGCTGTGGGGAAAGAGCAGGGGGGAGTGGGACTAATTGGAGAGCTCTTTCAAAGAGCCGGCACAGGCACGATGGGCCGAATGGCCTCCTTCTGTGCTGAATGATTCTGTGATTTTACATACTCTTTGATCAAGCCCCCCCCTCCCCCAATTACTAGCGAGTAACTGAGCTGTCCTTTGTGGTACTGAGTGAGACTAACTAGAAAGGTCTCAACTTAGATCCTGGTTTGTGCTGAGCAGCTAGAATTGGACGCTGAGCCCCTGGACATTGGGGGAAGACAGGATCAAGTTGAGCTTCCATCCGCCGATGCTTGGGTAGTCTGTTGGCTTTCACTACCTAAGCTCAGGCATGAGGTTTGGTCATTTGAGCGCCAACAGAAACTTGCCTCAGGAAAAGTCAATGCCTTCAGGAAAAGGCATGCAGGGGGATTGACAGGGTAGGTGCTGAGAGGTTGTTTCCCCTGGCTGGAGAGTCTCGAACTAGGAGGCACAGTCTCAGGATAAGGGGTCGGCCATTTGAGACTGAGACTGAGGAGGAATTTCTTCACTCAGAGGGTTGTGAATCTTTGGAATTCTCTGCCCCAGAGGGCTGTGGATGCTGAGTCTTTGAGTATATTCAAGGCTGAGATAGATAGCTCTTTGGACTCCAGGGGAATGAAGGGATATGGGGATCGGGCGGGAAAATGGAGTTGAGATCGAGGATCAGCCATGATCTTATTGAATGGCGGAGCAGGCTTGAGGGGCCGTATGGCCGACTCCTGCTCCTAATTCTTATGTTCTTATGAGAGGAAGGAAGAAATTGAAAACAAAATAATGAAATAAAAAGTCCTTTCTAATGGCCAGTGCTATCCTTAAAGGCCGAAGCTCTTCTAGCAGTGGAATACCAAACACTTCCATTTGGTTTGGGTGTGCCGTACTAAAGTAAAAGTTTATGTCCAGCCTTATCAACCCTCCGAAATCTCTGCGTCCCTCCAATTCTGGCCTCATGCGCGTCCCTGATTTTCATCGCTCCACCTTTGGCGGCCGTGCCTTCAGCTGCCTCGGCCCCAAGCTCTGGAATTCCCTCCCTAAACATCTCCGCCTCTGAAGGCACGGCCGCCAATGGTGAAGCGAAGGAAAGCGGAGATGCGCAAGAGGCCAGAATTGGAGGAACACTGAGTTCCCAAGAGGGTTGTAGGGCTGGAGGAGGTTACAGAGATAGGGAGGGTGGGGGGGGGGGGGGGTGTGGTGGAGGGGGGGGGGCGAGGCAGTGGAGGGATATGAACACAAGGATGGGAATTTTACCCAGAGGGTGGGGGAGTCCAAAACTAGGGGCCATAAATATAAGATAGTCAGTAATAAACCCAAAAAGAAATTTGGAGAAATTTCTTTACCCAAAGAGTGATGAGAATGTGGAACTCGCTACCATAGGGAGTGGTTGAGGTGAATAGAAAAGATGCATTTAAGGGGAAGCTAGATAAACGCATGAGGGAGATACTTGCATTGGAGGCAGTTCAGAGAAGGTTCACGAGGTTGATTCCTGAGATGAAGGGGTTGTCTTATGAAGAAAGGTTGAGCAGGTTGGAGTTCAGAAGAATGAGAGGGGATCTTATTGAAACATATAAGATTCTGAAGGGGCTTGACAGGGTAGATGCAGAGAGGATGTTTCCCCTCGTGGGGGAATCTAGAACTAGGGGGCATAATTTCAGAATAAGGGGGCACCCATTTAAAACGGAAATGAGGAGGAATTTCTTCTCTCAGAGGGTCGTGAATCTTTGGAATTCTCTTCCCCAGCGAGCTGTGGAGGCTGAGTTATTGAATATATTCAAGGTGGAGATAGACAGATTTTTGAAAGGTAAGGGAGTCAAGGATTATGGGGAGCGGGCAGGGAAGTGGAGTTGAGGCCAAGATCAGATCAGCCATGATCTTATTGAATGGTGGAGCAGGCTCGAGGGGCCGAATGGCCGACTCCTGCTCCTACGTCTTATGTTATATTTCGATGGGGCGAGATTAAGTAAGATGGGAGGAGGCTCGTGTGGAGCATGAAGACCGGCATGGACCAGTTGGGTCGAATGGCCTGTTTCTGTAAATTCTATGCAATATATATAATTCTATGTAAATGTCTACCAGGCATTTGAGATAGAGGGGATACATCTTTGAAACTTCAAAGAAATGAAGGAAAAAATAGGTGAGCCTTGGCAACTATTTCAGGAGCTCTGTAAAACATTGAAAAAGCACATGAGTTCAGCAAAAGTTATGGATTTCCAAAAGGAAGAGGCATGAATCTGGCCTGGTAAACATGTAGAAACATTTCAAATGAGATTAGAGGGTGATTAATGTGTGAAAGAATTTAACCAGAGCTTGTTTACATTTCGTAAATATAGAAAAATAGAGGGTGACGAATTTACAAGGCCATAATCCAGTCAAAGGGATTTCAATGACATCATAATTCTGTGAGAGGAAACCGCAAGTGGTTTATACAAGTCATTGGAGCGCTGGGCTTGGATTACTGCTTGTAACACTCTCCCAGTTATCATCCTTAAAACATTTCTTTTAGATTATTAAGCTATATTCATGACAGTTTAATTTTAAGATTCCCACCTCTATAATGGACAGAACCTGAGACCAACCATGGGAGGTTCTTTAACGGGTTCTTAGTGACATCGGTAAGCACATATTTAATGTTCGTTTTGGTTAAGAAAATGTATAATATTGGATAGATAGATAGAGAGAGAGAGAGATAAATAGAGAGAGATAGATAGATAGAGGGAGAGAGAGAGAGATAGATAGAGGGAGAGAGAGAGAGAGATAGATAGATAGAGAGAGAGATAAATAGAGATAGAGAAAGAGATAGAGATAGATAGATAGATAGAGAGATAGATGGATAGATAGATGGATAGATAGTTACATAGATAGACAGACAGAGAGACAGAGAGACAGACAGATAGTTAGATAGATAGATAGATAGATAGAGAGAGAGAGATAGAGATAGATAGATAGTTAGATAGATAGATAGACAGTCAGACAGACAGACAGTCAGATAGACAGACAGATAGATAGTTACATAGATAGATAGATAAAGAGAGATAGATAGATAGTTAGATAGACAGACAGACAGATAGACAGACAGACAGACAGACAGATCTGGAAGATTCAGGCCATTTTCCTAAAAACTGGTCTAGACAAAGGGAGAGGGGTGAATAGCAATGTTCTTGGAGAACAGTACTAAGAACGCCTAACCTTAGAATGGATTTTCTGAGGCTGGTGAATAGAATTCTGTTTCAAAATAACAACAGAAAACGCTGGAAAAACTCAGCAGGCCAGGCAGCATCCGTGGAGAACGAAACAGAGTTAACGTTTCAGGTCGAAGACCTTTCGCCAGAACTGATTCTGTTTCAGGTTGGAGGTGGTGCAGGTGTAAGGGGAGAGTAATTGACGTGAGAGGCAAGATTATTTCTTTGACAAGTCTGATGGGGTCATTAATTTTTTTCCAGAATTGCAGCCATGTCCTGTGAGCTAAGAAATAGCACCTTTCATGACTTCAGGACGTCCCAAAGCGCTTTACAGCCAATGAAGTACTTTTTGAAGTGTAGTCACTGTTGTAATGTAGGAAACACGGCAGCCAATTAGTGCACAGCAAGATCCCACAAACAGCAATGTGATAATGATCAGATAATCTGTTTTATTGATGTTGGTTGAGGGATAAATATTGGCCCAAGGACACCAGGGAGAACTCCTCTGCTATTCATCGAAATAGTAGCCGTGGGATCTTTTACGTCCACCTGAGAGAGCCGACGGGGCCTCGGTTTAACGTCTCATCAGAAAGACGGCGCCTCTGACAGTGCAGCACTCCCTCAGTACTGCATTTGGAGTGTCAGCCTAGATTATGCACTCAAGTCTCTGGAGTGGGGACTTGAACCTTCTGACTCAGAGGTTCCTGGCATTGTCCTCCTCAGCCACCTCTTCCCACTGGAGGCAGAAGTGTTCCTCGGAGGGCTTTCTGCCGCTCCGAGGGAATAGGATCTCCATCCTACACTCCACCGCCTGGACCAGATCCAATGCTGCATCACTTGGTGCCCTCTGTGTATCTGTTGCAGCCACTTCCAATTGTGAAGTTTCTGTGGTTTCCTTGCTGCTCGTACCCTAACTCTCACAAAGTCCCATTCTCCCATCCCTCCTGTGCTCGCTGACCTACATTAGCTTTCAGTCCGGAAACGCCTCCATTTAAAATTCTCATCCTTGTGTTCAAATCCCTCCATGGTCTCGCCCCTCCCTATCTCTGTAACCTCCTCCAGCCCCACAACCCCCCGAGATCTCTGCGCTCCTCCAATTCTGGCCTCTTGGGCATCCTCGATTTCCTTCGCCCCACCATTGGCGGCCGTGCCTTCAGCTGCCTGGGCCCTAAGCTCTGGAATTCCCTCCCTAAACCTCGCCGCCTCTCTCTCCTCCTTTAAGATGCTTCTTAAAACCTGCCTCTTTGACCAAGCTTTTGCTCACCTGACCTAATATCTCTTTACGTGATTTGGTGTTAAAGTTTGTTTGATAATCACTCCTGTGAAGCACCTTGGGAGGTTTTACTACGTTAAAGGCGCTATATAAATGCAGGTTGCTGTTGTTGTTCTTCTTGCACCCACGTGAACAGGTGCAAGCAGCCTGCGCCCCGCCCCCTGGGCTCCCGTTCTCGGGGCGCGATCGAGTTTCTAGGCCAATGGTTCATTTTTATTCGCCTGGCCGATGCCACAAGACTTTTGGTCCGGGCACGAGGTTACTGAAAGTACTGGGCTATGATGTTAGTTATGCGCAGCGAAGCCAGGTAGGCTGAGGGTTAACGACGCTGCGACATTTGCGAACGAGAAACCCAGGGATGAGCATGCAGGGCGCACAGATGCCGAACACATTTCTGAGTTATTGATGACAGACCCGTTTGGCTCTTATTACTTTTTTAGAAACACAAAACAGCTCAGCAATGTCAGTTATTCAAAATGTCTCTTCGTCCTGCTAAACATTTACACACTTTTTGATTAACAACATTTTTTTAACTCAAAAATGGAAGAACCTTTTTCTATGAAATTGCATAATTAATTATTACCAATGATGCCTTTTACAACATACGAGTAATTCCTGCTTTGTCATAATGCCGAGGATCCTACTGTGCACAGTCCATTCCAAATTGCTGTGGGCTTGTATTACAGTCAGGGAAACCATGTCAGAGCCGGGCTTTAGGAATTAACAATTCACACATTCCTCTAGTTAGTCAAACTTTTGCACCCTATTGACTCAAAGGCAAAATTCTCTGCTTGTGCACCAGTCCAAGGCACAGCAGATGAATATAAATCATTGGGCCAGATTTTTGCTGTATCAGGGCAACTAACGGCATCTGCCGTGAGTTAGACTTGCACCTTCAGCTCAAAAAATATTTTTGCCCACATCGTTGCTGAAAGTGCGAGCTGATAACGTCGCAGCGCAGGGGAACCAGGCGTCCGGGACCCGAGTGAACAGGGAAAGCAGCTGTGTATCTCCTTAACCAATCAGACTGAAGGATTGCGAAATAAACACAAGAAGGACTGAGAAGGAAGTGTGAGTTAGAGTGGGTGAATTCAATGGCAAAATCAGGTACAGAAAGAAGAAATAAAAAGTGGGAAAGAAAGATTGGATTAAAAGACAGAAAGGAAAAGTTCGCATTTTTAAAATCTCCAACAACAATTAAAACCTGAAGGAATGAGACTCCACACTTGTAATGGTTAATTTTTGGTGCCCGAGAGGTTGCTTGGCAGTAATTAATACTTATCACATCGTTAAAAGGGTACTTAGGCTGGAAATGACAAGACTTAACTTTCTGTGGCGAGTTTGGTTCCTATCTACTGCGCAAATACAGCAACTTCACGCCGTTCAGTGTAGAGTAATCCCTCCCCAACCGCGGGGGATACGTCCCTGAAAACCCCTGTGGTTAGTAAAACCGCGGTTGGCAAATTCACTATAAACACAATAAAAAAATAATATAAAAACCCTATAAATAGCATAAAAATCATGTTTTTTTACCTTGTTCCTAAATTAAAAACCGCGGATACGCGAATTTCACTGCCACGGTTGACGAAAATTGTCGCAGAGAGGAAACCGTGTATACGTGAAATCCGCATATGGCAAACCCGCGGTTGGGGCGGGATTCCTGTATTTCAGTGGGGAGGCAGACGGTGAGATGCCGTTTTCCGCGAGGCTAACGGTGGAGCGGCGCAACTCGGACAGCAACTTTTGGATTTCCACGTTTAACCGCGCCTCTGCCCCTCACCTGTAGTCGATGTAGCGTTTGCGCATAAATGACGGCGAGCGCCATTAGCCTCACCGCTATTTTGACAGCAAAATCTGGCCCAATGTTTTATTTTTAATTTGGTTTAGCGAATGCACAACACTTTACATAAGTGAAATAATAAAATCCCGGAGAAAATTAACTCACAAAATAAAATATCCTGGGGGAGAGGTGCTGCAGCATGAATGAACCTCCCCTTTAAGAACTGGAAAGAGCCTGTGGCAATGATGACTTGCGATTAGACTGCACCTGAAATTGGTCAGCGCTTTGAGTCTAACGCCACTGAGCTGTGCCATTATCGCTTGATTTAGCGCTCCCATCCTTTCTGAGCGATGACACTGAATTTTGCGTGCAGCGAGATTCATTAGCGCCTGGCGCTAAATCTCAAACTTTTCCAAAGTTAGCGCCCACTCCCGGGCTACAATGAATCTCTCCCCCAGGATATTTTATTTTGTGAGTTAATTTTCTCCGGGATTTTATCACCTTAACCTGACTCTTGTGCCTTTCTGCTTTCAGATAATCAGCAAGCACTGGAGCAGCCTGTCCCTGAGGGCACCGTAGAGAGCGAGGCAGGAGAAGAGGAGGAGGAAGAAGACACCGCGTCACTGCATGTCTCACCCGCAGGCACCAGCTCAGATACTGGCACTACGCGTTCTTTAGAGGCTAGTATAGTAGCGGGATCTGCACAGGGTGAGGCACCGAGGACGAGTGGGCTGCAGCAAGGCCAGGGGGAAAGGGTAGCTCGGGGGCCAGCTCCCCGGAGGGCGAGGTCAGTGCGCGAGTTCTGTTGCACAGGACTCAGGCGAGGACCTCGATGGGGAGGCCTTTAGAAGAAGGGTGATGGGCATGCACACGGAGATCATAGGTGCAATGGCAAGGGTGCCCGAGAGCCTCTCGGCAATGGTAAGAAGCGTGGAGGAGTCCGCCCCCAACATTGCACAGAGCTCTGCGCACACCATGGAGCCCATCATTTCCAGTCTGGAAAAGATGGTAGACTCCCAGAGAGACCGTGGCGACCCAGACCTGATGCCACGTGTGATGGGCGATGTTGCAGCTTCCATTGCAGCACAGGCGGAAGCGACACAACGTCTTAGTGCTGTAATGCAGTCTATGGTTGGTGCCATTCAATCTCTGACTGCTCTCATGCAGTCTCAGCTTGATGCCACACAAGCTCTGACTGCTGCCATCGTGGCTGGGTCTACCACCGTTGACCGGGGCTTTCACGGTGTCGCAGCAGGCCAGCAATCTGTGCTCCAGCAGATTGCTAGGGATGCTGCGATGCTGCCCTGGGGGAGTGGCAGTGGGTCAGTGGAGCAGGAAGCTGCTGTCCTCTCTCACGATGACAGCATTCCTGCTCCCACTGCTGCCACTCTGCCATTGCTCTTGTCGCTGCCTGTCATCCAGCCAGCCCAGACTGCTGCCGGCCATGCTGAGGTGGTGCAGTCTACAGCCGGGCCTCCCAGGCCCAGAGCTGGTCAAGGGCGTCCTGCAAGGCCATCTGAAGTCTCCCGCACGGACACTCAGCAGCCTTCCACCAGCTGCAGCCACTGGGCCAACACTTCGTAGGAGCACTAGAGTAGGCAAAGCACAGTAACAAGAGACACTAAGGGATTGCACAAGGGTGAATAGTAAATATTGTTGTTGTAAAGATGTGTTCACTGATTATTGATAAATTTATTGATTCACTTCGGATAATTTTGTACTGTTTCTCATTTCAGCTGTACGCTGTGATATGGCCTGCGACAGGGATAGAACGATGGCGATGTGGTGAGCAACAGACCACCCTTCCGGAAGGCCGATTGAGTGGCTGCCTTCTCCCTCGCTCCTGTTCCTCCTCGTCTTCCTCCTCGTCAGCCTCCTTCTCCTCCTCTCCCTCTTCCTCCTCCTGAGGTGGTCCCGCAATCCCTGCTGGCAAGGGCTGGGCCATCATGATGGCCAGATTGTGGACCGTGCAGCACGCCACGACAAAATGGGACACGCGCTCCGGCAAGTACTGGAGGGCTCCTCCCGAACGGTCAAGGCAGGGGAACCATTGCTTGAGCACCCCGATGGTCTGCTCGATGATGTTCCTGGTGGCGGCATGGCTCTCATTATATGAGTGCTGTGCAGTGTTGAGGTTGTGGAGGGGACTCATGAGCCAGGTGGAGAGTGGATACCCCTTGTCTCTGACCAGCCAGCCGCGAGCTTGATGTGGTGGCTGGAAGAGTGCTGGAACACCAGTCTGGCGCAGGATAAAGGCATTGTGGGTGCTGCCAGGATAGCGGGCATTGACATTGAGGATTCGCTGTCTGTGGACATTAAGTGAGTGGTAGCCTTTGTGGTTATGGAAGATCTCAGGATTGTTATGCAGTGCCCACAAACCCACGTGGGTGCAGTCAATGGCACCCTGCACCATGGGGAATCCCGCTATCCTGGCAAAGCCACATGCTCGCTTGTCCTGCTTCTCTCTGGTGATGGGGAAGGAAATGTAGACCCTTCTCCTACTGTAGAGAGCCTCTGTGACCTCTCGGATGCAGCAATGGATGGCAAACTGCGAGATGTTCGCTATATCTCCTGTTGCAGAATGGAAGGATCCGCTGGTGAAGAAATTGAGGGCGACGGTGACCTTGACTGTCACTGGGAGAGCCGTGGTCGCCCTGCTCTGTGAGGCTCGAGGTCTGGGTGCAGGAGGTGGCAGAGTTCAGTGACCACCTCCTTGCTGAAGCAGAGCCTTCGAATACATTGCTCCTGGCTTAATTGGAGGTGGGAGACTTGCTGTCGGAAGACCCTCGGAGGGTAAGGCCTCCTGTTAACATAGAAACATAGAAACATAGAAGATAGGAGCAGGAGTAGGCCATTCGACCCCTCGAGCCTGCTCCGCCATTCGATGAGATCATGGCTGATCATCCAAACTCAGTACCCTGTACCTGCCTTCTCCCCATATCCCTTGATACCTTTAGCTTTAAGAAATATATCTAACTCATTCTTGAATATATTTAATGACTTGGCCTCAACTACCTTCTGTGGTAGAGAATTCCACAGGTTCACCACTCTCTGGGTGAAGAAATTCTTCCTCATTTCTGTCCTAAATGGCTTACCCCTTATCCTTAGATTATGACCCCTGGTTCTGGACTCTCCGACCATCGGGAACATTCTTCCTGCATCTAGTTTGTCCAGACCTGTCAGAATTTTATATGTTTCGATGAGATCCCCTCTCATTCTTCTATACTCCAGCGAGTATAAGTCCAATCGACCCAATCTCTTCTCATATGTCATTCCTGCCATCCCAGGTATCAGCCTTGTGAATCTTCGCTGAACTCCTTCCATGGCAAGAACATCCTTCCTCAGATAAGGCAACCAAAACTGCACACAGTACTCAAGGTGTAGTCTCACCAAGGCCCTGTACAACTGCAGCAGGACATCCCTGTTCCTATACTCAAACCCTTTCGCTATGAAGGCCAACATACCATTTGCCTTCTTCACCGCCTGCTGCACCTGCATGCTTACCTTCAGCGACTGGTGCACAAGGACACCCAGGTCTCGTTGCACTTCCCCTTCTCCCAATCTATTGCCATTCAGATAATAGTCTGCCTTTCTGTTTTTGACACCAAAGTGGATAACCTCGCATTTATCCACGTTATATTGCATCTGCCACGCTTCTGCCCACTCACCCAACCTGTCCAAATCATCCTGGAGTTTCTCAGTATCCTCCGCGGAGCACACACGCCCACCCAGCTTTGTGTCATCTGCAAACTTGGAGATATTACATTTAGTTCCCTTATCCAGATTATTAATGTATATTGTGAATAGCTGGGGTCCAAGGACCGAACCCTGCGGTACAAGAACCCTGATGGCCCTCCTCCTCCCTCTGGCCACATGTTCCAATCTTTCTCGCTGCCTGCGCTCCCTCCGCAGTAGATCCTGGAGGGTGAGGTCGACTGCCAGTACAGCCCCCATTAATGTAAGGAAGTGCAGCACTTCTCCCTGGTTGTCTGGGGCTAATATTTATCCCTCAACCAACATCACTAAAACAGATTTTCTGGTCATGATCACATTGCTGCTTGTGGGAGCTTGCTGTGCGCAAATTGGCTGCTGCGTTTCCTACATTACAACAGTGAGTGTACTTCATTGGCTGTAAAGTGCGTTGGGACATCCGGTGGTCGTGAAATGCGCTATATAAATGCAAGTCTTTTTTTTTTGTACAGGCCGTTTGCCCCGATACGGGACAGTTTATTTTGATATTGTGTGGCCATATCGGACATAAACCTGAACTTCCTACACCGCCAATCCAAAAAGGTCAGAAGAGAAAATGATGCTGTACAGGGGATATTCTGAGCCTCCTTTGATTAATGGAGGAGGCAATAATTTAACATCTGCTGTCTTACAGTTTAACCCTCGGTAAACTGATCTCTCCGTACACGCACTGACAGGCCGGTGAGTTTAGTAGCCAACTAAATTTAACCTGTCGGCAGGAGAATCTAAACCGTTAGCCTGGACGGGCAAAACGGGGATTATTTTGCTGTTGGGTTTATTTTCCGTCGAGTGTAAGTACAGTTATGCTGAGGCTGTGCGTGAAGAGACGGCACAGATTGAAATAATAGGCTTTTATGTGCCTCGATCCCACCCTCATGCCACTGAATATTGGCAGATATATGATTGGTAAGCAGCGATATCCTGTTGGGGATAAAGCTTGTACCTGAGCCCATTCGATTTGAGATGTAGGAGCGAAGAGCATATCTAGTTGCTCTGATTTTGAGCCAAGGAGTCCCAGCAGATTACATTACACGATGAGAGACGCGAGTATCTTATGGATAAAGGTTTGCTTTTGATCCCGTACAGGCTGCTTGATAAAAACAAAGGGTCCTGAAACCTTCATGACTATATACGTCCTCGACACTTCTGGCAGAATACAGTTAAGTGCCTTCTCGTAATGGGTTGTTATTTGGGAGTTGTATGCCATTATAGTTTGTGCAATAAGTGAAGGGCAGTCTATCAACAGCAATGAAACGTGGTTGCCAGGCTCAGGACACTAAATTAGCAACAGAACAGTTGCTAATTCTCACTGCTTCATGTGTCAGCAGTGGCTCAGTGGGCAGCACTCTCACCTCTGAGTCAGAAGGCTGTGGGTTCAAGTCCCCACTCCAGGGACTTGAGCACAAAAATCCAGGCTGACGCTCCCAGTGCAGTGCTGAGGGAGCGCCGCACTGTCGGAGGTGCCGCCTTTCGGATGAGACGTTAAACTGATATATTAAATATTATAACATTCCCTGTCTGTTCTCTCAGGTGGACATAAGAGATCCCGTGGCACTATTTTACGAAGAACAAGAGCAGGAGCATTCACCCCCGGTGTCCTGCCCAATCCTCTTCTTCTTCGGCAGTATTTATTAAATAAACCCGAATGCAATATTTATCCCTCAACCAACATCACAAAAACAGATTATTGCTGTTTGTGGGAGCTTGCTGTGCGCAAATTGGCTGCTGTGTTTTGTACATTACAACAGTGACTACACTTCAAAAGTACTTCATTGGCTGTAAAGCGCTTTGGGATGTCCTGAGGTCATGAAAGGCGCTGGAGAAATACAAGTCCTTTCTTTCTTTCATGGCCATATGAGACACCAGAGTTAGCCCAGTGGTAGCGAACAACCCATTCAATCAAAGGAGGGTCTGCAATGCAGGAGGATCTGAAATGTCAATGCACAATTCCTGAAATCAACACACGGTGCCCTTATTCTCAGCCAGTCATCTGCGGCATTTGAATGTGATGACAGGCAGCAAGCCTGGACTTGGACTATGGCCTGAAAAACATGCCCTTTGCATGCTCTACAAACACCAGCAGAACAGAGTTACAACCAGACGCACCAGACCATGTGCAGCATCATCTTCTGTGTCCTTAATCAAAGCATTGGCACCTTGACTGTTCCGGGGAGGACAATGAAGCCCAAGTGTGTAGCATAATTATGATCTGCTGCATGCTGCACTAGGTGTCGCCAACCCTCCAGGATTGCCCTGGAGTCTCCAGGAATTAAAGGTTAGTCTCCAGGACACTGCAGCGAGCCACACCCGGGAGAAAAATCATTGAGGGCGTTTAAAAAATGTGTTTTTTTCAATTTTAAAAATTTCTTTAATTTATCATCTACATTGATTAAAAAAAAAACTTGCATCTTACACAGCGCCTTTCATGGCCTCGGGATATCCCAAAACGCTTTACGGCCAGTGAAGTACTTTTTGAAGTGCAGTCACTGTTGTAATGTAGGAAACACGGCAGCCAATCTGCGCACAGCAAGCTCCCACAAACAGCAATGTGATAATGACCAGATAATCTGTTTTTTAGTGATGTTGGTTGAGGGATAAATATTGGCCCCAGGACACCGGGGAGAACTCCCCTGCTCTTCTTCGAAATAGTGGCCATGGGATCTTTTACGTCCACCTGAGAGAGCAGACGGGGCCTCGGTTTAACGTCTCATCCGAAAGACGGCACCTCCGACAGTGCAGCACTCCCTCAGCACTGCACTGGGAGTGTCAGCCTGGATTTATGTGCACAAGTCCCAGTAGTAGTGGTTATGTGAGTAGTTTGTGAAATAGTGTACGATGTGGTTAAGCTGCTATTTTATTATTGAGGTGATGCATTTCATGAGTGGAAAATCCCTCCGAATAACCAATAAGAGACAGGCACAGGATTTTTTAAGAGTTCCATAGACTAATTCTCTTATAGAAACACCTCGAGCCTGCTCCGCCATTCAATGAGATCATGGCTGATCTGCGACCTAACTCCTTATACCCGCCTTTGCCCCATATCCCTTAATACCTTTGGTTAACAAAAATCTATCAAGCTCAGATTTAAAATTAACAATTGATCTAGCATCAATTGCCACTTGTGGAAGAGAGTTCCAAACTTCTACCACCCTGAAAGGTCTGGCTCTAATTTTTAGACTATACCCCCAAGTCCTAGAATCCCCAACCAGCGGAAATAGTTTCTCTCTATCTACCCGATCTGTTCCCCTTAATATCTTGAAAACTTCAATCAACTGGGGCTTGTTGCTGCAACAGTAGGGTAAATGTCACATCTACATGTTTGAAGTTAGCGCTTGCATGGTTACTTGTCTTTGATCTTGTACCTTAAGTGCAGTTGGTGATTTGTTAACGGTTTGAATCATTCAGGAGAATGAGTCACCACCAAAGCTTATGAACCTGAAATTTAATCCTGAGTCTCTGTGGATGACAGCTTAATCACGGTACACAATTAATAAAGGTTTAAAATATATATTGTCATTTGTATAACTGAAACTATGAGCTCAATTTGCCCAGTGCAGTTTGTAATGATATAAAATCCATTATGACTTTGTTTTCAATTTGAAAGGGGTAAAGATTTCCTTCCAGTTCAGGGACTGTACTTGAATCCATTTCAGATTGTAGTGCTCCAGCACCTGCTCCAAGACATGAGGACCCAATTCAACAGCACAAAGGAAAGGTGGGCTAACCCAAGGGTGTCAAAGCTTTTTTCTCTGTGGAATACATAGGTTTGGACCAGGAAATCACAAGGGGCCAGGCACCCCATCCACCACCTTCAACATTCACTCCCTCCACCACCGGCGCACCGTGGCTGCAGTGTGTACCATCTACAAGATGCACTGCAGCAACTCGCCAAGGCTTCTTCGGCAGCACCTCCCAAACCCGCGACCTCTACCACCTAGAAGGACAAGGGCAGCAGGCGCATGGAAACACCACCACCTCCAAGTTCCCCTCCAAGTCACACACCATCCTGACTTGGAAATATATCGCCGATCCTTCATCGTCGCTGGGTCAAAATCCTGGAACTCCCTCCCTAACAGCACTGTGGGAGCACCTTCACCACACGGACTGCAGCGGTTCAAGAAGGCAGCTCACCACCACCTTCTCAAGGGCAACTAGGGATGGACAATAAATGCTGGCCTTGCCAGCGACGCCCACATCTCATGAACAAATAAAAAAATGCATGCTCCCATTCTTTTGCAGATATCTTACGTTGCCAATACTAACAGATCTTGTTCTGATTTAGGAATTTTCCACCAATGATGCACACCGCTAAGAACAGCCCTTTGGAAACCTCCAGGCCTACTCAAACAGGACAAAGCAGCAAATCAGAAAGTATAAGGGCCAATAGAACTGAGTTGCCTAAAATCCAGACAATTGGTTTTAGTGTCATCGCCGCTGAGTCAGAAGGTTGTGGGTTCAAGTCCCACTCTAGAGACTTGAGCACAAAAATCTAGGCTGACTCTCCAGTGCAGTGCTGAGGGAGCGCCGCACTGTCAGAGGTGCCGTCTTTGAGATGGGACGTCAAACCGAGGCCCCGGCTGCTCTTTCAGGTGGACGTAAAAGATTTTGAACCCACAACCTTCTTAGTCAGGGGTGAGGGTGCTGCCCACTGAGCCACGGCTGACACACATTGCTTGGTATAAAGCAAAGTTTGTCCTTGCCAGCCCATAATGAACAATTAAACCCCTTGCTGTATCTGGATAAACCTGTGCCCAATGGACCACCGAGGCTGGTGGAAAGTAAACTGGCACCTGTTCTAGACACAGCAGGTGAGAAATTATTGGGAGCATTTGCTAACATTACCACAGCTGAGAAGGCATTTTTCACAGCTGGGAGTATATTTGATGCAGTTAGTCCCTGCTGCCAAAGAATTCTGTCCAGATCATCTTTTTTGACACAGACAGTGTATTATGAGCTATCGTTAGCCTTCGATCATAGGCCACAGGATTGCCAAGTCACCTATTTCTCTGTTTTTGTTTTAAATGTTTTCACACTGTAACGTAGGGTGGGTGTGTCAAAAATGTGCAGTGAGTGTTTGTGTGTAAATCTGTAGCTATAGAGTATGACTGTGACAGGCTGTAGTCTTTGGGCTGATGTAATGGAGTTTCCAGGTGGTCAGAGCCATGACCTGCTGGAACTTTAAGCACCATTCGGTTGCATGCACTGTTGATGAATTTAAAATGCTGTATAGTGGACAAGATTTTCCTCTTCTCCGAAGTTAATCCTGATCTCGGCCCAACCTTAAAGAAGAGGAAGCGTTTCTACAGCGCCTTTCACAACCTCAGGATGTCCCAAAGCGCTGTACTGCTAATGAAGTACTTATTGAAGTGTAGACACTGTTGTAATGTAGGAAACGCAGCAGCCAATTTGCGCACAGCAAGCTCCCACAAACAGCAATGTGATAATGACCAGATAATCTGATTTTAATGATGTTGATTGAGGGGTAAATATTGGCCAGAACACCAGGGAGACCACCCCTGCTCTTCTTCGAAATAGTGCAACGGGATCTTTTACGCCCACCTGAGAGAGCAGACGGGGCCTCGGTTTAATATAAGAACATAAGAACATAAGAAATAGGTGCAGGAGTAGGTCATTCAGCCCTTCGAGCCTGCTCCGCCATTCAATAAGATCATAGCTGATCTTCTACCTCATCTTCACTTTCCCACACTATCCCTATATCCCTTGATTCCCTTAATATCCCAAAGTCTGTCGATCTCTGTCTTGAATATACTCAACGACTGAGCCTCCACAGCCCTCTGGGGTAGAGAATTCCAAAGATTCACCATCCTCTGAGTGAAGAAATTACTTCTCATCTCAGTCCTAAATGGCCGACCCCTTATTCTGAGACTGTGACTCCTAGTTCTAGACTCCCCAACCAGGGAAACATCCTCCCAGCATTAACCCTGTCAAGGCCTGTAAGAATTTTATATATTTCAATGTGATCACCTCTCATTCTTCTAAATTCTAGGGAATATAGGCCTAGTCTACTCAATCTCTCCTCATAGGACAATCCCACCATCCCAGGAATCAGTCTGGTGAACCTTTGTTGCACTCCCTCTAAGGCAAGTATATCCTTCCTTAGGCCCTGTATAATTGCAGTAAGATGTCTTTAATCTTATACTCAAATCCACTTGTAATAAAGGCCAACATACCATTTGCTTTCCTAATTACCTGCTGTACCTGCATGTTAACTTTCAGTGATTCGTGTTCAAGGACACCCAGGTCCCTCTGAATACCAACATTTCCCAATCTCTCACCATTTAAAAAATATTCTGCTTTTCTGTTTTTCCTACCAAAGTGGATAACTTCACATTTCTCCACACTATATTCCATCTGCCATGTTCTTGCCCACTCACTTAACCTGTCTATATCCCTTTCCAGCCGATTTGCATCCTCCTCAATTTATATTCCCACCTAGCTTTGTATCGTCAACAAACTTGGATATATTACACTCGGTCCCCTTATCACAGTCATTGATATAAATTGTAAATAGCTGAGGCCCAAGCACTGATCCTTGCGGCTCCCCACTAGATACTGCCTGCCAATCCAAAAATGGCACGTTTATTTCTATTCTGTTTTCTGTCCGTTAACTGATCCTCAATGTAATAACCTCTTGTGTGGCACCTTATCAAATGCTATCTGAAAATCCAAGTACACACATCCGCTGGTTCCCCCTCATCTACCCTGCTAGTTACAACCTCAAAAAACTCCTAACAGGTTTGTCAAACACGATTTCCCTTTCATAAATCCATGTTGACTCTAACTGCCCTGCTACCACATCCCTAATAATAGATTCTAGCATTTCTCCCTACTATTGATGTCAGGCTAACTGGCCTATAGTTCCCTGTTTTCTCTCTCCCTCCTTTCTTGAATAGTGAGGTTACATTTACTCCCTTCCAATCCGCAGGAACCGTTCTAGAATCTAGGGAATTCTGGAAGATCAAAACCAATGTATCCACTATCTCTGCAGCCACCTCTTTTAAAACCCTAGGATGTAGGCCATCAGGTCCAGGGCATTTGTTGGCTTTTAGTCCCATTAATTTCTCCAGTACCATTTCTTAACTAATACTAAATTCTTTAAGTTCCTCATTCTCATTAGACCCTTGGTTCTCCACTATTTCCGGAATGTTTTTTGTGTCTTCTCCTGTGATGACAGATACAAAGGGCTGGATTTTGTGAATGGAGGCGAGTTGGAGGCGGGACAGTTGCTTGTCGTGTCAATGTCCCGCCTCCATCCTCGCCTGACCAATCAGAAGGATTTCCCCCTAATTGAACTTGTTAAGCCCGCCCTGCGGGCTCAGCAGGCCAATTAGGGAGGAAGTCACTGACAGATCACGACAACGTCAGACGTGCTACCTGTCAAGACTTCCTGAAAGAAGAAATGACAGCGTTTGACAGCTCTGTGAAGCTGTCGAACACTGACATTCTCTTTAGTTTGATGAGTCTTTGTGTTGAGGACTCATCAAACCTTTCAAATTTGTAAATTTCACATGACTATTGGAACGGCAGTTCCATCAGCCAGTCTGTGAAATTGACAAGGAGGATGTCGGCTCTCCCGATCCACCGTGGCTGAAGGCTGCAGAAAGAAAACAAGGTAAGTGCACACTTTTTAAAACTCATCTCTCACCTGACACTCCACACTTGCACCCATCACTCACCTCTACACCTTACTTCCAGGTGCCTCCGACCGCCGCAGACCTCCTCCACGTCTCCTCCAACCCGGCGGGGTTCTCCGAGGTCGGGAAGTCTTCACCTGTGAAGGTAAAATGGCACTAATCTTTTTTTCTGCCTTTTAACTACCTGTTAACGGGCAGTTAAAAGGATTAAATGCCTTTCCCGCCTCCAGGAGACGGGACCCGAAGCTGCACATCTTCCCGCCTCCTGGCAAATGGGCACGGAGGCGGGATGGGGGCGGGTTTGCCATCCGCCCCCACTTTCTCCGAATTTACCGGCTGTCCCGCCTCCATGCCCGCCTCCTCGGGGCTTGGAAAATCCAGCCCAAGGTATTTGTTTAATGTCCCTGCCATTTCCTTATTCCCCATTATAATTTCTCCTGTCTCTGCCTGTAAGGGACTCACATTTACTTTCACTAATCTCTTCCTTTTTACATACCTATAGAAGCTATTACAATCTGTTTTTATGTCTCTTGCTAGTTTACTCTCATATTCTATTTTCTTTCTCTTTATCAATTTCTTGGTCCTCTTTTGCTGAATTCTAAAATCCTCCCAATCCTCAGGCTTACTACTCTTTTTGGCAACATTATAAGCTTCTTCCTTTAATTTAATATTATCTTTAACTTCTCTTGTTAGCCACGGTTGGACAATTTTTCCCGTGGGGTTTTTATTCCTTAAGGTAATGTATTTTCATTGTGAATTATGAATGATCTTGATTGCTTATCTACCATCATATCTTTTAATCTAGTTTCCCAACCAACCTTAGCCAACTCGCCTCTCGTACCTACGAAGACAGCAGCTCCAGGCAGTGCAGCACTCCCTCAGTACTACAGTGGGTGTGTCAGCCTGGATTTTGTGCTCAAGTCACTGGAGTGGGACTTCAGAATAAAGGGTCGCCCTTTTAGAACTGAGATGAGGAGGAATTTCTTCTCTCAGAGGGTTGTAAATCTGTGGAATTCTCGGCCCCAGAGAGCTGTGGAGGCTGGGTCATTAAATACATTTAAGGTGGAGATAGACAGATTTTTGCAAGATAAGGGAGTGAAGGGTTATGGGGAGAGGGTTGGGAAGTGGCTTTGAGCCCAAGATCAGCCATGATCTTATTGAATGGCGGAGCAGGCTCGAGGGGCCAAGAGGCCTATTCCTGCTCCTATTTCTTATGTTCTTATGAACCCACAACCTTCTGACTCAGAGACGAGAGTGCTACCCACTGAGCCACAGCTATCAGACATTAAAGGTTATTATGGCAAGATTTTTATTGAGTAACAAAGTTATTCTCTTCCCTCCTGAGTTGATCACACATTTGTTCTGGTGGAGTGTATATATCATTGGCCCGAAAATTAGACCTAATGCGGGAGAGTACGCACTGTGTACTCTCGTGTATTAGGTCCTGAAGTGCCGGTTTCCTGCATGCACTGCGCATGCGCGGGAAACCGGCACTTCGTGTATGGCAAAGGGGGCGGTTCCTAAGTGAACCGCGTGCGCGCTACAGGTTGCGCGCACGCAGCACACTTAGTTTTTTTTCAGGTTTGAACGCGCAGGTAAGTGTTGAAGATTTTACACATAAAGAAAGCAGGCGTAAGACCCCCTTTTAACAAGGTAAGTAGTTAATTAAGTATTATTTTAAATTTTTTTCAACAGGTTTATCTTTTTTAGAGACTTTAAAGAAAGGTAAGTTTATTTTTATAACTTTTAAAAAGAATTTAAATTTTTTCAAAAATTTTAATTTTTGTTTAAAGTGGTTAATTTATTTAACTATAGTTATTTTATTAATGTGGTGGCTTTTTTTTAAAATTTAATTGAGGTTTAGCTGTTCTTTTGGGGGCTTGTTGTATTCATAGTTTTGACAGCTCTTGCTGTCAAAACTATGAATGAAAGATGGTGTGCTGCCATTGGCTCTAACTGGCTCACGTGATCCCAGAGGTAGCATCGAATTAACTGCGCCTCTGGGACACGCACACACTGCGCGCCGGCACCAGGGAGAGGCCCAGCAACTGAAGTTCGTGTGGGCCAAAACCATAAAGGTAGGCGCGGAGTGCGATATCGCGGGGGATCCTTACCCCCGCGGCAACCATCGAACTCCAATTTCTGGGCCATTATATATATCACTACTCTTAACATGCAAGGGTTGCAATTCCTGCAGGTCCGCAATTCCAGCGGGAATGGTGCGTTCCGGGAGATCAAGCAACTTTTAGCACGTGGCCGTTCCTGTCAGGAATCCAGCGGCAGATTCTGCGGAGTTCGTCACGACGCGACACAGCGCAAAAAAAAAATCAGTTGCCCTGCTCACGACCCCTTTACATTGCCCCACAAATAACAGCTGACTTTAAATAGAATCGGGTTGAGCAATGTCTGCGAGCTATTGTTGAAGATAGATGTGAAGGTGAAACTGAAGGTGCCCCGATTGCTTTGGTGTCACGTTACAGTATGGGTCACACAACGTTACACATTTCTTTGCGCTGCATTGACTGCTGCACGACCTCACTATTTAGAACGACACCCACCTTGGCATCATGAACCAATCTGTGCACTCACGGATTGGCAAGAGTAATACTTAACAATATCATCGTTGAACATCACTCGAAATTCACAGATTCCCTGTCGCCAGTGTGATGCTTCTGTTGACGGTGTTTTTGCAAGGTATAGCTATGGCCATCCATTACAACAGTGACGACACTTCAAAAGCACTTCATAGGCTGTAAAGTTCTAGAACTAGGGGGCACGGTCTCAGGATAAGGGGTCGGCCATTTAAGACTGAGATGAGGAGGAATTTCTTCACTCAGAGGGTGGTGAATCTTTGGAATTCTCCACCCCAAAGGGCTGTGGAGGCTCAGTCGTTGAGTATATTCAAGGCTGAGATCGATAGATTTTTGGACTCTAGGGGAATCAAGGGATATGGGGATAGGGCGGGAAAGTGGAGTTGAGGTCGAAGATGATCTTACTGAATGGAGCAGGCTCGAGGGGCTGAATGGCCGACTCCTGCTCCTATTTCTTATGTTCTTAAAGTGCTTTGTGATGTCCTGAGGTCGTGAAAGGCACCAGAGAAATGCAGGTTCTTTCTGTCCTTACTTCTACATCATAACTTTGTAATCTATCTGTTGAAGCCCAAACTTTCATTTGATCAAAAAATGATCAATCGAAAGAACTAAAGGTGGAAAATTGTGAACAATCGTTTATATTTACACAAATTATGATAAAAATGTAATCCATAAACCCTTCTATTTCTTTTTGATATTTCTTGTTGCAGCTCCTCATAAAAGATACATAGCCCTCCTTTTATTTTCATGAATTTTACATTGCATTCATGGTGGTGCAGTTATAATCCTCCATAGCTGTTCATGCATTTCCACCAGAGGCAGTTGGTGACGTAGATATACGACCACAGCATTACCCTGCAAAAACACAGCGAGCTGAGGCGTCGCATTAGTGGCTGAGGTCCTGTGAATTCAAGTGACATATTACGATGATGTTAGTCCCTGAGCTTGGTTCACTGCCACCTCTCTTCTAGGAATGCCCACCTTGAAGAAGTTCTGTTCTTCTCTTCGACGGGATTTCCGTTTGGCTCTTCAACCTTGTTCATCTTCATTGCTTTCAGTTTCCCTTCTCGTGTTTGATCAGGTATCTGCCAAGACTCAGTTTCATCTCTTTATGTCTCTACTTACCATAGTTATTCCTCCCCCCAGCCTCCCCCTTGCATTTTCATCTGTTTCATTTCCTGCTCTTTTCTCAGTTCTGACGAAGGGTCTCGACCTGAAACGTTAACTCTGTTTCTCTCTCCACGGATGTTGCCTGGCCTGCTGAGTTTTTCCAGCGTTTTCTGTTGTTGTTTCAATTTTCCAGCATCCGCAGTATTTTGCTATCGTATTAGTCCCTGAGCTGTCCAGTCTGCATATTCACCGCTCTCTGCACCAGTGCCGCACTGTCGGAGATGCCGTCTTTCGGATGAAGCATTAGACCGAGGCCCCGTCTGCTCTCTCAGGTGGACGTAAAAGATCCCACGGCCCTATCTTGAAGAAAAGCAGGGGAGTTCTCCCCGGTGTCCTGGCCAATATTTATCCCTCAACCAACAGATGATCTGGTCATCATCACGTTGCTGCTTGTGGGAGCTTGCTGTGCGCAAATTAGCTGCCGCGATTCCTACATTACAACAGTGACCACACTTTTCTTTATTCACAGGATGTGGGCGTTGCTGGCAAGGCCAGCATTTATTGCCCATCCCTAATTGCCCTTGAGAAGGTGGTGGCAGTTAAGAGTTAACCACCACATTGCTGTGGGTCTGGAGTCACATATAGGCCAGACCGGGTAAGGACGGTAGATTTCCTTCCCTAAAGGGCATTAGTGAACCAGATGGGTTTTTATAACAATCCGGTAGTTACATGGTCACCATTACTGATACTAGCTTTTTATTCCAGATTTATTTAACTGAATTTAAATTCCCCAGCTGCCGTGGTGGGATTTGACCTCCATGGCCATGATTTTCTTCCTGGAGGCGGGTTTGCGTCGGGAACGGTGGTGGGCGGGTTTCCATTCCGCTGCCGGCTCCTGCCAGCCTGCTGATGCAACTTTTCGTTAATTGGGCTAGTTAAGCCCGCCGTGTGGGTTACCCGCCCTGATCACAAGGTGCGGGTCTGTTCAGCGGATGTGCTGACGCGTTTGCAGCCGGTGCATTTAAGGGGGCCGTTTCCCCCATTAGATCTCAGGTGGTTTCTGGTGCTTCTGACTGCTGCTTCTCACCACCATGTCTGCAGAGAAACAAAAGGCAGCTCCCCGCTTCAACCAGGACTCCCTCCGTGTTCTTGTGGAGGGAGTCAGAGGACGTCGGGAGGTCCTGTACCCATCTGATGGAAGAAGGAAACCTCAGCAGACAAAGGCAGCCTGGCTGCGAGTAGCTGAGGAAGTCAGTGCCAGGTCTGTGTACAGACGCACCTGGGTCCAGTGCAGGAAAAGCTTCAATGATCTCCTGCGTTCTGGAAAAGTGAGTATAACAGCTCACTTATCTTAATTCTGCTGTGCCTGTCATCACATCCCCATCACTCTGCATTGCTAACCCTACTCCTGCACATCCTGACTCAACCTAACACCCCTTGCACCATCCCCCATCCCTCTCTCCCTATGCACAGGTTCACTTCCCCATCTAATCACCCCTCACACCCACCCTCAAGGTTATGCACTGACAACAACTAACGACTCAAAAGGAGGGAACTCCGTAATGGGAACCCACTCCTTCACAATCTCCCTTTAAACATCTATCCTATCCTTTCTTTACACTCATTCCATCACTCGCACTGAAACTCCACTTCTTTCCCTCTTTGCAGGAAAAGAGAGCCCACAATAAGAGGGAGAGAACAGGAGGAGGACCACCATCCTTATCACAGCTCACCCACGCTGAGGAGACCGCTCTGGAAATTGTGGGATCAGTGGAACAGCTCGAAGTGGGGGACGGAGAGACGGGCTCAGTTGAACAACCTGGTGACAGAATGCTTCTCCATCCATCTTATTTGGCTTCCATGAGTGACACATATGGCATCTGATGTCATTAGAAATGGAATGCTCATCATGTGCACAATGGGATGTGTCTGCAGTCTACATATCAAATGTCTATCTCCTGGCTTTACTCTCCCACAGGACTGTCAAGAGCCCCCCTCCCTACTGCCCAGGAGGAAGAGCAGGAGGACTCCTCAGAGGATGCTGCATCAGCAGAAATGATCGCACCCAGCATCAGCACAGTGGCGCACACCAGGGTGGGTCGTTTGCGAGATAGAGTAGTGTTGTCACCTGGTGTATCACAATGCACGAGTGAGCAAGAGCAGATGGTGGAGGCAGGGACAGCAGTGGAGAGTCCTCGTCGGAGGCCGCAGGACGCTCCCAGCTCTGCTCAGCTGCATGTGGACGCTGTGCCTCTGGGGCCATCCAGAAAGAGAGCGGTGCTGGAGTCTCAGGAACAAGTGCAGGAGGCTCTGACTGGGTTTGCAACCATGGTAACTGCGAGTGTGCAGAGAATGGAGGAGTCCATCTCAAACATGAGCAATGGCGTGGTGCACGCAATGGCGAATGAAGGTCCCGCCATGGAAAGGATTGCAACCTCCGTGGAGGACATAAATCGCCAGACTCAAAACAACATGGTGACTCTTCTAAATAGATGGTCAGCTATGGAGGAGAGATGGGCATCTATCGTGGAGAGGAACCAGAGGTCCATGGACGTCCCCGTTATGAGGACTGTTAGTAGAGAGATGGGTCCTCATGGCCCCACTGATGTGCAGCAAGGTGCTCTCCAGCTACTTGCTAGCAGAGAAGTGTGGGTGGCCCATGAGAGGGATGATGGCGGGAGGCGACATGCAAGTGGGGGCTCCTCTCCAAGCGCTCATACTTCCATCCCTTTGCCAACCCCTCGGTCAGAGCCCCAGATGACTGCCGGAGCAGTGATGGCCGAGTCTGCCCCTGTGCAGCCGCAGGAGAAGCAGACTATGGCGGGGCCTTCAAAGGCTCCAAAGCTCAGAGGACAGCCACCAAAGGCGTCTAAGCAGGCGCAGCAGGGAAGTGAGCAGGCTGTCTCTACATCTGCTGAAGCCAGAGGGGTAGCACAACGTAGAAGCACGCATAAGAGAAAGATGACACTTAAATGATCACAAGGGTACTCAGTTGGGTGTTCTGATAGAATTCAATGTTAAGTTTCTGTTCTTTTATTATGTTGGAATAAATTAATCTTGTATGAACGTTTGACATCGTTGCCATTTGTGTGATCCCAATTTGAGGTGGCACAGTGAAGGGCACCTTTTATGTCCAACAATGCAGGTGACATTGGATATAGAGTTAACAACAGACACTTAGGGCTGGATTTTGAATGACCCATGGAGTCGGGTTTGGAGGCGTGTGGGGGGTTAAATTTGCGGGGTCGGGGTTTTCGACCCCATCCCGACTCCATCCCGCCTCCACGCAATTTTGACAAAATCAGTCACGGGGTTCCCGACTCCGTCCCGCCTCCAAGAGACGGGAGAGGCCATTAAAGCCCTTAACAAGCCCTTAACAAGCCCTAAATTGGCTCTGTAATGCCATTTTGAAACGTTGTAGCGAGTTTAACCCTTTTCTGACGTGAAGCACGCCTGGTGTGAAACACTCCAGTGAAACCTGGCGGGAGCACAAATGAGTAGCTGACTATCGGCTGCAAGTCCGCTATTACAACGGAGATGTGATGAAGGTAGTAGTATTAGGTGTGAAAGTCGCCTCTGATACTGCTACATTGAATGTCATGGCATTTGCTGTAAGAGGAATTGGATGCAAAAAATTCTCCCTCTCTCTCTCTCTCTCTCTCCTCTCTCTCTCTCTCTCTCTCTCATTATATATATTTGCATCCAGGTCCACTCACATCAGAAGCAATGCAGACAGATCCTCTCTCACCAACAGCCAGACAGTCTCTGAGACTAGCCAGTCAGCAATGATGACATCATCAGAGGCGACTTTCAGACTGAAACCATTAATTAGTTCATGGGCTCCCACATGCTGCAACTCAATTGCCCAATTAAGTGAAAATTGCATCAGGCATCCACATTAATCTAGAGTCGGGGGGGTTATCACGAAATGCGGATTACACGACCCCAACCCGACCCCAAGACAAAATCCAGCCCTTAGCCTCAAGACAGTCTCCCAAATCATGAAATCAGCAACCTCTGACATTTGAAACTGAGCAGATTTGAGAGTGCAGCTTTTACACTGCAGTTGCAGCTGTGAAGTTTCCAGCTCGTTGGTCTTCCCAACACACTTACCTGGCGTGATCTCCGAACGTCGTGAAACCCGAATCAAATGTTGGAAAAATTGCAAAAGGCTCTCAAAATTGCAGTTTGAACAAGCACTTAACAAGGAGTTAAGTGCCTTAAATCCCTCACCCGCCACTTGGTGTCGGGTCTGTGGTGAAATCACAGACCCGACACTCTTGAAACTCACACGGAGGCGGGTTCGCGGCGGGTTTCCAACTCGCCGTCAATCATTGCGAGTTTAGCACCTGACCCGCCTCCGAACCCACCCCCTGAGCGCCGGCAAAATCGCGGCCTAAGTCTCCGGATCATTAGATCCTAGGTCTCTGGATTACTAGTCCAGTAACATAACCACAACGCTACCGTTCTCTAAACAAGTACTTCACTGGCTGTGAAGCACTTTGGGACACCCTGAGGTCATGAAAGGCGCGGTAAAAATGCAAGTCTTTCTTTTCTTTTGCTACATAAAGTAAGTCTATCAATAAGCAGTGGCTGGGTGACATCAGATTAAGGTGGGTTCAGCAATAACATCTCAGCTGTAATTAAGAGGGATTAATAGTCAGTAGACAACGTGCTTCTATATCTGCAAGTCCCAAAACAGGGCTCGAAAGTTTAGAGTTAAAGGCACTGCAAAATCCTGAGCTGATCGATCTTTTATTGCATTTAAAATTTTAGCTCAGCATTTTAAAAAGGCCAGAAAGAAAGAAAGAAAGCGGCAAGGATGCTACCAACTGAGCCACGGCTGCTCCTTGTTGTTCGATGACAAATTGAAAGCTAAAATCCATTTTATTGCAGTGCTTAATAAATGATGGTGTATTATAGCTGTTAAATCTGCCAAGTAAATGGTTGTTTTGCTGCATCCTATTAGTCATTTCCACTGCATTAGAAACCACCTTTCAATCTGCTATCCCATAATTACTTTACTTTCAAAGTTAGCACAATCTTTACCCTTCTCGGTATTGATGAACTGAGGGCCTGGCATAGGATGACATAGGATATACGGCACAGAAACAGGCCATTCGGCCCAACCAGTCCATGCCGGCGTTTATGCTCCACTCGAGCCTCCTCCCGTCTTTCCTCATCTAAATCTATCAGCATAACCCTCTATTCCCTTCTCCCTCATATGCTTGTCCAGCCTCCCCTTAAATGCATCTATAATATTCGCTTCAACCACTCCCTGTGGTAGCGAGTTCCACATTCTCACCACTCTCTGGGTCAAGAAGTTTCTTCTGAATTCCCGATTGGATTTCCTGGTGACTATCTTATATTGATGGCCTTGAGTTTTTCTCTTCCCCACAAGTGGAAACGCTCTCTCTGTATCCACTCTATCAAAACCTTTCATAATTTTAAAGACCTCTATTAGATCACCCCTCAGCCTTCTTTTTTCAAGAGAAAAGAGACCCAGCCTGTTCATCCTTTCCTGATATGTATACCCTCACATTTCTGGTATCATCCTTGTAAATCTTCTTTGCACCCTCTCCAGTGCCTCTATATCCTTTTTATAATATGGCGACCAGAACTGTACGCAGCACTCTAAGTGAGGTCTAACCAAGGTTTGATACAGATTTAGCATAACTTCCCCTCTTTTTATTTTAAATGCACTTATCTCATTACTAATCTCATCATCCAATGTCAGAGCCACCTGTTCTATCTCCCTGGTAAATACTGAAGCAAAATAATTATTTAATATTTCTGCCATCTCTCTATCGTTACCTGTGGTATTATCCTGACTATCCCTTAATGGCCCTATTCCCATCCCAACCTTCCTTCTTTTTATTGATGTGCCTGTAAAATATTTTACTGTTTTGTTTTAAGTTCCTTGATAATTTATTTTGCTTTGCTAATTTTGTTTTGACTTCTCTCCTAATCTCTTCGTATTCTCCCTTATCATGCACTCCCCTGCTGTCTATATATTTAATGTATGCCTCTTTCCTTACCCTCAATTGTTCCCTTATGGCTTTATTCTTCCATGGAGTCTCAATTGTGTTTAGCTTGTTCTTGCCTTTTAGCAGAATATATTGTTCCTGTACTCTGTTGAATACCGTTTTAAATGTTTCCCATTGCTGTTCTACATCGTTGTTTGCCAATATTGTTGCCCATTTTATTTTCCCAAGTTCTATTCTCAGCCCCTCAAAATCAGCTTTTTTCCAATCTATTAACTTGGTTTTCGTCATACTTATGTCCTTCTCAATTATCATCTTAAAGTGCATTATATTATGGTCACTATTGCCTAGATGTTCCCCTACTTTTACTTCTCTTATCTGCTCTGGTACATTCTCCATTACTAGTTCCAATAGCGAATCCTCCCTTGTTAAACTTTTTACATATTGGGTTAGAAAGGAGTCCTGTACACATTGTAGGAACTCCATTCCCTTCTCCCCTTTACCTATCTCTTATGTCCAATTAATATCGGGGTAGTTGAAATCCCCCATGATTCTATGTTTTCTACTCATTTCCCTAATTTGTCTGCATATTTCTTCCTCCACCTCCCTTCCACTATTAGATGGTCTGTAGACTATGCCTATTAGTGTGATTGATCCTTTATTATCTTTTATCTCTATCCATATGGATTCTATTTTTATCTTGCTGATAGCTACGTCACTTTTTTCTACTGTCATTATATTATCCCTAATAAGTACAGCTACTCATCCTAATAAGTACAGATGATCTGGTCATTATCACATTGCTGTTTGTGGGAGCTTGCTGTGCGCAAATTGGCTGCCGCGTTTCCCGCATTACAACAGTGACTCCACTTCAGAAAAGTACTTCATTGGCTGTAAAGCGCTTTGAGACGTCCGGTGGTCTTGAAAGGCGCTATATAAATGCAAGTCTTTCTTTCTTTCTCCACCTCCCCTTTTCCCCTCTCTATCTTTTCTAAATATGTTATACCCTGCAATATTTAATTCCCAGTCCTGATTTTTCTGTAGCCATGTCTCAGTAATCCCTGCTATGTCTGGTTCCTCGCAATGCATGATTGCCACCAGCTCCCCTGTTTTATTACGGACACTGTGCGCATTGCTGTACTGACAGTTTAACTCATTTTTAATAGGATTTCCTCTCATTTTATGTTTAACCATCTTTTTAGACTCCTGTTATATAAATTATAAATTTATTCCCTTGTCATCAATGTCCTCCTTTACTTTATTCTTTCCTATGCTCACTTTTCCTATTTTGTTTATATTTAGGATGGTTAGATTTCTTGTAGATCCCTCCCCCCATCTTACTAGTTTAAAGCCTTTGCCACCTCCCTATTTACCCTTTCCGCTAGGACTGGGGTCCCATCCCGGTTCAGATGGAGCTCGTACCATCGGTACAGCTCCTTCCTGTCCCAGAACTGGTGCCAGTGTCCCATGAAAAGGAACCCCTCTTTCCCACGCCAGCCCTTTAGCCACGTGTTAATTCTCTTGATCTGTCTGCTTCTATGCCAATTTGCATGTGGCTCGGGCAATAATCCAGAGATTATTACCTTCGAGGTGCTGCTTTTTAATTTAGAGCCTATCTCCTGAAACTCTTTCAGCAGGACCTCCTCCCTGTTCCTACCTATGTCATTTGTTCCAACATGGACCACGACAACTGAATTTACCCCCTCCCTTTCCAAGTTCCACTCCAGCCGCAACACACCCTTCGGGATTCTCGTTCTTGGCTGCAGAGGGCGCTATCTATCCCCTAATTATAGATTCCCCTATCACTACCACATTTCTATTCTGCTCTTCCCCCCCTTGGACAGCCTTCTGAGCCACGGTGCCTTGGTCTGCATTGTGGCTGTCCTCCCCGCAGTCTTTCTCCTTGTTCTCACAGGTAGCGAGTACATCGTACCTGTTGGACAGGACCAGTGTCTGCGGGACCTCCTTCTCAACCTCTCCTAAATCCCCGCTACCCGTCTCCCTAACAGTCACACCCTCCCTTTCCTGAACTTGTGCTTTCCTCTGGGGTGTGACTGTATTCTGGATAAAACTGTCCAGAAATTCCTCCCCCTCCCTTATGTGTCGGAGTGTCTCCAACTCGCACTCCAGCTCAATGACTCTGAGCCGGAGAGATTCGAGACGGAGACATCTCCTGCAGGCGTGTTCGCTCGGGACAGTCTCGCTGTCCACAAACTCCCACATACTGCAATCCAGACACACAACCTGCCCTGCCATAGCTTAGTCTAGCCTTATTTTATTTTTTTAATTAGTTAAAGTCTTTATTCAATGATTATTTATAGTTATATTAATTAGTTTAACTAGTTAAGCTATAAATTGAATACAGTACGTTATAGTTTCCTGGTTCTAGTTTAAGCCACTGTCCTAGGTTAGAGAGAAAAGAAAACATTAATACTCACCAACCAACCACCTACCTGCTGTCCTGTGACGTCACTCCTTGATTTTTTTTTGTTGCTCTCTCTCCTTCGCTCCCGGTCCTTTTATCCCCACCGCTCTCGCTGGTCTCGCTCTCACTGGTCCTGCTCTCGCTGGTCTCGCTCTCGCTCTCGCTCTCGCTGTGCTCTCGGGCCTCGGGTCGCTGCTCCTTGTATCCCCACCGCTCTCACTGGTCCTGCTCTCGCTGGTCTCGCTCTCGCCGCTCTCGCTCTCGCTGTGCTCTCGGGCCTCGGGTCGCTGCTCCTTGTATCCCCGCTGCTCTCGCTGATCCCGCTCTCGCTCTGGCATTGGTCGTAGGGTTTTATAGGCTGCGAGTCATGCTAATTTGTATGCAAGGCATTTGGAGATTGCAGGACCTACGAAAAGGCTAATTGACACAGCTGAAGGGTTGGGGATACTCTTTTGGAAGACCGCACAGATAAAGTAACTGACGTTGAGAGCCCTTCATGAACCTTTTTAAGAGAACCTTAGACTTGGTAGGATAATATTGGGAAGCTAATTGATAATCTGATCGGAAAAATATACGCAGGCAGAATCATATCACTGTACAGTCGGGTCGCCAACCCGTCAGGATTGGCCTGGAGTCTCCAGGAATTGAAGATTAATCTCCAGGGTGCTGCTGTGAGCAAAACCCCAGGAGAAAAATCATTCGGGGGGTGCGGGGGGGTGATAAAAAAAATAGTGCTTTTTAAAAATTTTCTTTGAACACTTTTGTCTATTAGTTATAAAAACATTGACGAGGGGAAATAAGGCTGTTTGACTCAGTCAAGAAACATCCAATCGGGTAGTGAAGAGTCTGTTCGCTGTCCAGTTGGACGCGAGGATGGACGTGTCGGGCGACCAATGGCAGGAGAGTAGGGGCGGGACTGTTGAAAGAAAGACTTGCATTTCTATAGCGCCTTTCACGACCACCGGACGTCTCAAAGTGCTTTACAGCCAATGAAGTATTTTTGAAGTGGAGTCTCTGTTGTAATGTGGGAAATGCGGCAGCCAATTTGCGCACAGCAAGATCCCACAAACAGCAATGTGATAATGACCAGATAATCTGTTTCAGTGATGTTGGTTGAGGGATAAATATTGGCCCCGGGACACCGGGGAGAACTCCCCTGCTCTTCTTCAAAATAGTACCACGGGATCTTTTACACTGAGAGAGCAGAGGGGGCCTCGGTTTAACGTCTCATCCGAAAGATGGCACTTCCGACAGTGCAGCACTCCCTCAGTACTGCACTGGAGTGTCAGCCTAGCTTTATGTGCTCAAGTCTCTGAAGTGGGACTTGAACCCACAACCTTCTGACCGAGAGGTGAGAGAGAGAGTGCTACCCACTGAGCCACGGCTGACACTACGAAGGAGGTCATGTGATGAAACCTCCAGACATATATTCAACCACAGTTGGCGACCCTAGTATACAGTGGGACTGTGGACAGATCCTAATTCCATCTGCCCAGAAAACGTGGCACAGTACAATTAATATTTTTATAACCCATCTCAATTATTTTTTGATAAGCAGAATTTTTTTTATCCAGAAAGATGAAGTTAGATGTGCAAAGCATTGCACCAGTGAGTTGCACTGTAAATGTAGCCATGCAATTACTCCCGTTCTTTTCAAAGTGCTTTTGCCTTTGCACCAGCACTGCACTATTGTGTAAATGTAGCCTAAACCCGGAGTCAGCTCCTGACCGAACACTGAGGGGGAGTGAGACTGCCCAGAGGAGGGATTCTCTGCTCCCTTTGCTGAAGAGTCATGTTGGGTCCTAACTCCGCATTTACTCCAGTCAGGCTGAGCACCAGTGCACAGCGGAAACCACTTCACACCGACACTAGTATAACTGCAGTCCAAGACTAGCGCCGTTAGGTGCAAGGTACATTTTTACTGCCCTCTTTCACTTCCATTGTTTTTATAAAGGGAATTCTGCCCTCTTGCGCTGCCCCCGATTTCCATCGCTCCACCATTGGCGGCCGTGCCTTCAGCTGCCTGGGCCCCGAGCTCTGGAATTCCCTCCCTAAACCTCTCCACCTCTCTCTCCTCCTTTAAGACGCTCCTTAAAACCTCCCTCTTTGACTGAGCTTTTGATCACCTGTCCTAATATCGCCTAGTGTGGCTCGGTGTCAAATTTTTGTTTGCTAATCGCTCCTGTGAAGCGCCTTGGGACGATTTACTACATTAAAGGCAAGTTGTTGATGTTGTTCTGATGAAAGGTCATCGACCTGAAACGTTAACTCTGTTTCTCTCTCCACAGATGCTGCCTGAGCCTGCTGAGTGTTTCCAGCATTCTCTGTTTATGTTTCAGATTTCCAGCATCCGCAGTGTTTTGCTTTAGTATTGTTGTTGTTGGAGCACACCAACGTAACACACCAGGATCACCGCTATTGAAAGAAGAAAGAAAGACTTGCATTTCCATAGCGCCTTTCACGACCACCGGACGTCCCAAAGCGCTTTACAGCCAATTCAGTACTATTCTGAAGTGTAGTCACTGTTGTAATGTAGGAAACGCGGCAGCCAATTTGCGCACAGCAAGCTCCCAAAAACAGCAATGTGATAATGACCAGATAATCTGTTTTTAATGATGTTGGTTGAGGGATAAATATTGGCCAGGACACCGGGGAGAACTCCCCCTGCTCTTCTTCCAAATAGTGGCCATGGGATCTTTTACATCCACCTGAGAGAGCAGACGGGGCCTCGGTTTAATTTCTCATCTGAAAAACGGCTCCTCCGACAGTGCAGCACTCCCTCAGCACTGCCCCTCCGACAGTGCCGTGCTCCCTCAGTACTGACCCTGTGACAGTGCGGCGCTCCCTCAGTACGGCCCCCCGACAGTGCGGCGCTCCCTCAGTACTGCCCCTCCGACAGTGCGGCGCTCCCTCAGTACTGCCCCTCCGACAGTGCCGCGCTCCCTCAGTACTGCCCCTCCGACAGTGCCGTGCTCCCTCAGTACTGACCGTGCGACAGTGCGGTGATCCCTCAGTACTGCCCCTCCGACAGTGCAGCACTCCCTCAGCACTGCCCCTCCGACAGTGCCGCGCTCCCTCAGTACTGCCCCTCCGACAGTGCGGTGCTCCCTCAGTATTGACCCTGCGACAGTGCGGTGCTCCCTCAGTACTGCCCCTCCGACAGTGCAGCGCTCCCTCAGTACTGACCCTGCGACAGTGCGGTGCTCCCTCAGTGCTGCCCCTCCGACAGTGCAGTGCTCCCTCAGTTCTGCCACTGGGAGTGTCAGCCTAGCTTTTTGTGCTCAAGTCTCTGGAGTGGGACTTGAACCCATGACCTCCCTGGCTCTGAGGCGAGAGCCACGGCTGACACAGCATTGCTTAAATAAACATATCGCCTGACCAATCGGTGACAGCAATCAAAGGGTTAAATTGACAGCAGCTCTAAAAAGGTCACTGCCACGCAGCTTGTAAATAGACCACAATGGTGTTTATTGCCCTTTGCTATCTTTAGTTACCTAAGGCCGACCTGAGCTCGCCTAAAGTAAGAATTGATCCCAGCTTTCATCGGCATACACTGGAAAACACCTATTTTGGCTTCAAATCCGAGGGTGAAATTCCCGGTAGGATTTATTTAATGAACTGTGCAGCTGGCAGCCAAATCCCTGTTACCGAGTGTACAATTTTTGCGCAGAAGGTATCATTTTTCATTCTGTCCCTGTCGGCACACCCGGATGGACAGAAACTCAAAGACGGTTGGCCGCTGTCCAAGGAATCAGGGATTTCATGTTCCTGTGTTAAAACTTACAAGAGCATTAACTGATGTCAGGCAGCAGATGCACATAAAACACTTTGACTCCCTCCCACAGGGAGACTATCAAATATAGCATCTTCAACATAGCTTCCCAGATATACAATGAGCTCAATGCAAACCTCATAGTGTTGGCAACAGCCCCAAATGGCTAGGTTTTAGCACTGAGGATGACAGCGTGAACATAATTGGGTACAAACAGAAAACAATAACAATAAATAGGATCACCTTATCACTGTTCTGGGGAGCTGTAAATCAAATTGGTTAACCCCCTTCAATGTTGAGCTTTTGTAACTTGGTGCACAAGATGGGCATCGATTTAAAGTAATTGGTAGAAGGATTAGAGGGGAGTTGAGGAGAACTTTTTTCACCCAGAGGGTGGTGAGGGTCTGGAACTCACTGCCTGAAAGGTTGGTAGAGGCAAAAACCCTCATTGCATTTAAAAAGTACTTGGATATGCACTTGAAGTGCCGTAACCTACAGGGCTACGGACCAAGAGCTGGAAAGTTGGATTAGGCTGGATAGTTCTTTTTCGGCCGGCACGGATACGATGGGCCGAATGGCCTCCTTCTGTGCCGTAAATTTTATGATTCTATGATTCTATGTAATATGCATTTCGCTGGAGAAATGATCCTGTTTTTTATCGGAAGACTTTGCTGTAGCTTTGGTCATGAGTTCTGTTTGCTGTAGTTCGTAGAGACTCTGCTTAAATAGACTCTGTAGACTGTTTGCTGCAGTGCGCTGCTTAAATAGACTCTGTTTGCTGTAAGATAGACTGTTTGCTGGAGTCCTGCCGTAAGTCCCGCCCCACCTCCAACTCATTGGCTGATACAGTGGTGTCAATAGACACTCTAAAATTATTCTGCAGGGTTCACCAAAGGTCCGCCCACCTTTATATTTTCCACACCAAAAAATTCTGCTCCCGTTGTTGTTTAAAAGGGGAGAGACAAGAGCAAATTTACATATTCCATCTTAATTGCTGCTTAAGGAGCAAAGAAAACACCGTAACACTAGGTCTGTAGGTGAACCTGGTTTAGAAACATTGGAGCAAGTTTAGGAGCACAAGTAAAAGTTAACGCTTAACTAATGGCAAACCACAAGATTAGAACTCCATAGTCAGCAAGTGCTCCACTTGCTCCAACATATGGAGAAAATGAAACCCCTGATGATGTAATGGTCAGTCAGAAGTTTGTTTGGGGCTTGTATAGCCTACGGTCTCCTTGTCCAGTCAGTCACTAGTCAGCTGCTGTCTCTTTATTCTGGCCATGGAAAAGTGACAGTCACATCTGACAGCAAGACTAATATCAGACCCAATTCCTGTCAACAGGAGACAACTGGAGAGCCACATTCTCTTTCCCAGACTTTCTAGCAGCCAGTGTGACTGCCACATTTAACACCCCCCCCCCACCCCGCCATCCCCCCCCCCCACCGCCAAACTGCGGGTAAGAGATTCCATCAACTTTAAATAGACACTAATCCATCCTGAAGTTTCACCAAGTTGAATTTCAAAATTTCCAAACTGTTTGCCCAGACAACACTTTCTGTGCGATCGGTTTCAGTCCCTATTTACGCTGCAACATTAAAAGTATTTCCTGCAAAAATAATATACGCAAACTACAATTTGCGGTACTTGTGAGCAATGCTCCTGTTAAGCTGCGCGGCCACGTGCGGTGGTCTGGCGGTCCCGCACAGGCCCGTCGCTGGCTTTTGAATGGAAAGACCCCGCATGCGCGGAAATTCGAACGGGCCGCGCAGCCCGTTAAAGGGGCCGCGCACTCAAAATAAAATTAGAGGGAACATTGCTTGTGAGCTTATTTTAAATGTATTTTGGGAAAAGATTTCATGGCAATGAAAATGACAGCAAATTATGGGCCATTGTTGTTTATGCAACTTCAAGTGAGGGGCAGAGGCGCGGTTAAACTCAAAAATCCAAAAGTTCCTGTCCGAGTTGCTCCGCTGTTAGCTTTGCGAAAATGGCTTCTCGCCGTCTGCCTCCCCACTGAAATGCACTGAACGGCGTGAAGGTGTCCTGGTCAATATCCCTCAACCGGGAGTTCCTGTTCATCTATGGCTGCATTGCTCATCAAAAGAGCCGGTGGAGACACGATGGGCCGAATGGCCTCCTTCTATGCTGTACTATTCGTTCGGCCCATCGAATAAATAGTGCCGCACACCCTGAGGGAAGTGCTGCACTGCCGAAGGTGCCGTCATTCGGACGAGACGTTACACTGAGGCCCCGTCTGCTCTCTCAGGTGGACGTAAAAGATCCCACAGCCACTATTTCGAAGAAGTTATATTTATCCCTCAACCAACATCACTAAAGCAAATTATCTGGTCATTATCACATTGCTGCTTGTGGGAGCTTGCTGTGCACATATTGACTGCCGCGTTTCCTACATTACAACAGTGACTACTCTGCAAAAAGTACCTCATTGGCTGGAAACAGCTTTGGGACGTCCTGAGGTCGTGAAAGGCGCTATAGAAATGCAAGTCTTTCTGTCTTTCTTTCTAAGAGAAGGGGTGTTTTCCTGGTGTCCTGGGCCAGTATTTATCCCTCAGCCAACATCACTGAAACAGATTATCTGGTCATTATCATGTTGCTGTTTGTGGGACCTTGTTGTGCGCAAATTGGCTGCCACGTTCCCTACATTACAGCGGTTCAAAATTACTTCATTGGCTGTTGACTGGTTTCGGACGTCGTGAAAGGCGCTATATAAATGCAAGTTCCTTCTTTCTTTCTTTTGCATAGCAGATAATTCTTATGTAATAAACTATCTGCCCAGTTCAGAACTGGGAAGGATAAAAACGAAGTCATCATGTGTGTGCCAAGGATCTTGATAAGATTCTTGGCATCGTCAAACTCCTGAATGTTAACATGATTGAAGCCTCTCCTGTCATTGTAGGCACGTACATTCTCTGCAGGTTTCCACATGGATGTTTGGCTGCAGTTGATGGAACTCAGAACATTGAGGAAGTTATCAGCGCTAAAGAGTGCCCCCTGGAGAGACTGGAGCAGCCGGGATTGTTCTCCTTAGAGCAGAGAAGGTTATGCGGAGATTTAATGGAGGTGTTCAAAATCATGAGGGGTTTTGATCGAGTAAATAAGGAGGAACTGTTTCCACTGGCAGAGGACACAGATTTATGGCAATTGGCAAAAGAGCCAGAGGGGAGATGAGGATTTTTTTATTTTTTTTTACGCCGCGAGTTATGATGAGCTGGAATGCGCTGCCTGAAAGGGCAGGTGGAAGCAGATTCAGTAGTAACTTTCAAAAGGGAATTGGATAAATACTTGAAGGGGAGAAAATTTGCAGGGCTACGGGGAAAGAAAGAAAAACAGAAAGAAAGAAGGACAGAAAGAAAGAAAGAAAGAAAGAAAGACTTGCATTTTTAATACAGCGCCTTTCACAACCACCGGACATCCCGAAGCTCTTTGCAGCCAATGAAGTACTTTTTGAAGTGTAGTCACTGTTGTAATGTAGGAAACGCGGCAGCCAATTTGCGCACAGCAAGCTCCCACAAACAACAATGTGATAATGACCAGATAATCTGTTTTAGTGATGTTGATAAAGGGATAATTATTGGCCCCAGGACACTGGGAGAACTCCTCCTGCTCTTCTTCAAATAGTGTCATGGGATCTTTTACGTCCTGTGGGGAAAGAGCAGGACTAATTGGAGAGCTCTTTGAAAGAGCTGGCATGGGCACGATGGGCCGAATGGCCTCCTACTGTGCTGTAAGATTCTATGATTCTATGTAATATCAGCAAAGTGGTGATAACTTGGCAAAAGGACTTTGGAACACTTTGGTTGACAACAACAAACGTGCCTGTGATCCCATCACAAGAAGGAGCTGAGATGCATGCTATTCTGCCATGGCATAATTTGCCTTTCGGTCAGTAGTTTGGAAGCATTGTGTACTGTGTGGTGTGCTACATAATTCAATGCTTTTGCAAATTAGACACTCCTGGACAGATTGGTATTCCCTAGCTGCTCTGGCATGGATTGAAAAGATGCCACTATATAGACACTGAATGGAATGGTCACCAAACTTAGTGCCAATTGGTATAAATATGGATGGCCATATAGAATTTACAGCACAGAGACAGGTCATTCAGTCCAACTAGTCTATGCCGGGTTTATGCTCCACACGAGCCTCCTCCCACTCTACTTTATCTCACCCTATTAGCATATTCTTTCTCCCTCATGTACTTATCTAGCTTTCCCTTAAATGCATCTGTGCTATTCACCTCAACTAGTCAATGTGATAGCGAGTTCCACATTCTCACCACTCTCTGAGTGAAAAAGTTTCTCCTGAATTCCTTATTGGATTTATTAGTGACTGTCTTATATTGATGGCCCCTAGTTCTGGTCTCTGCCACAAGTGGAAACATCTTCTCTGCGTCTACCCTATCAAACCCTTCAGAATTTTAAAGCCCTCTATCAGGTCACCCTTCGGCCTTCTCTTTTCTAGATAAAAGAGCCCCAGCCTGTTCAGCCTTTCCTGATAGTTATAACCTCCCAGTTCTGATATCATCCTTGTAAATCTTTTTTGCACCTTCTCCAGTGCTTCTTCTAACGCATTGTACAGATTATTCATCATTTACTTAACTTCAAAAAGCAGTGACTATCACAATAATCAATAAAAAAGAGTAAAACGTCTGTAAGCTACTCCTGTGGTCCACCAAGTTCCTAGGCTTCCCTTGCCATCATCACCTGCTCCTGCTCACTCATGCCCTGTGTCACATCTAGTACTGCTCCCTCAAAACAACCATCCGTGGCTCAGTGGGCAGCACTCTCGCTTCTGAGTTAGAAGGTTGTGGTTTCAAATCCCACTCCAGAGACTTGAGCATAAAAATCTAGGATTGACACTCCAGTGCAGTACTGAGGGAGCGCTGCAATGTCGGAGGTGCCGTCTTTCAGTATGATGGTTACACACAGCCAGGCTGTAGACTAGATCAATACGATTATCTGTTCCAAAATTGACTCGCCATTCTGAGCTGTGCTTCATTTAGCCTTATAATAATCCTTTTATGGAATGCCATCGTTTGGTGAAGTGTCCCATGGTGTGTTACTTCTTGCTGAGTTGAACTGAGGTTCAGATGATCTTTTTACTCCTGAGCAGTCCTGTTATATTTACTGTACATGGATTGCCTGACTAATCAGCAAATTGTGCTTTGATGGGGTCAGTCGTTTATCAGATGTTAGCATCTATCACATTAAGACAGCCACGTAACATAATAGGGTGCTATTAATGTGCTAGTATGAATCTATCTCAAACGAGCACTTCCCATGGAAGCTTTATTATAGTTAAGGATCTCCAAGACCCCGATTTGAGAAAGGAGGGAGACAGAAAGCAGGAAACTATAGACCAGTTAGCCTAACATCTGTCGTTGGGAAAATGCTGGAGTCCTTCATTAAGGAAGCAGTAGCAGGGCATTTGGAAAATCATAATGCAGTCAAGCAGAGTCAGCATGGTTTTATGAAAGGGAAATCATGTTTAACAAACTTGCTGGAGTTCTTTGAGGATGTAACGAGCAGGGTGGACAAAGGTGAGCCAGTGGATGTGGTGTATTTAGATTTCCAGAAGGCATTCGATAAGGTGCCACATAAAAGGTTACTGCATAAGATAAGAGCTCACGGAATTGGGGGTAATATATTAGCATGGATAGAGAATTAGCTAACTAACAGAAAGCAGAGAGTCGGGATAAATGGGTCATTTTCCGGTTGGCAAACGGTAACTAGTGGGGTGCCACAGGGATCGGTGCTGGGGCCTCAACTATTTACAATCTACATTAATGACTTGGATGAAGGGACCGAGTGTAATGTAGCCAAGTTTGTGGATGATACAAAGATGGGTGGGAAAGCAAGTTGTGCAGAGGACTCAAAGAACCTGCAAAGGGATATAGACAGGCTAAGTGAATGGGCAAACATTTGGCAGATGGAGTATAATGTGGGAAAGTGTGAGGTTATACACTTTGGCAGAAAAAATAAAAAAGCAAATTATTATTTAAATGGAGAGAGATTACAAAATGCTACAGTTCAGAGGGACCTGGGAGTCCTTGTGCATGAAACACAAAAAGTTAGCATGCAGGTACAGCAAGTAATCAAAAAGGCAAATGGAATGTTGGCCTTTATTTCAAGGGGGTTGGAGTATAAAAGCAGGGAACTCCTGCTACAACTGTACAGGGTATTGGTGAGCCACACCTTGAGTACTGCGTACAGTTTTGGTCTCTTTATTTAAGGAAAGATATACTTGCATTGGAGGCAGTTCAGAGACGATTCACTAGGTTAATTCCAGAGATGAGGGGGTTGACTTATGAGGAAAGGTTGAGCAGGCTGGGCCTATACTCATTGGAATTTAGAAGAATGAGAGGTGATCTTATTGAAACATATAAGATACTGAGGGGGCTCGACAAGGTAGATGCAGAGAGGATGTTTCCCCTCGTGGGGAAATCTAGAACTCGGGGGCACAGTTTCAGAATAAAGGGTCGCCCTTTTAGAACTGAGATGAGGAGTAATTTCTTCTCTCAGAGGGTCGTAAATCTGTGGAATTCTCTGCCCCAGAGAGCCATGGAAGCTGGGTCATTAAATACATTTAAGGTGGAGATAGACAAATTTTTGCAAGATAAGGGAGTGAAGGGTTATGGGGAGCGGGCGGGGAAGTGGCTTTGAGCCCAAGATCAGCCCATGATCTTATTGAATGGCGGAGCAGGCTCGAGGGGCCAAGTGGCCTATTCCTGCTCCTATTTCTGTTTTTAGTGATGTTGGTTGAGGGATAAATATCAGCCAGGACACCGAGGAGAACTCCCCTGCTCTTCTTTGAAATAGTGCCGTGGGATCTTTTACATCCACCTGAGAGGGCAGACGGGGCCTCAGTTTAACGTCTCCTCCAAAAGGCGGCACCTCCGACAGTGCAGCACTCCCTCAGTACTGCACTGGAGTGTTAGCCTAGATTTTTGTGCTCAAGTCTGATGGAGTGGGACCTGAACCCACAACCTTCATGACTTAGGAGACGAGAGTGCGACCCACTGAGTCACGGCTGACACAGCAGCAGCTGTGGAGAGAGAGAGAGAGAGAGAGAGTTAACGTTTCAGGTCGATGACCTTTCATCAGCTACTGGAAGATGTTGTGAAATGAACAGCTTTTAAGCAAGTACAGGGCCAGAGAGGTGGTTTAAGGAACAAAAGGGAGAGGTCTGAGATAGGGTGGAGGGCAGGAGTGATTAAATGACAAAAGAGATGATGGTTAAGGTAAAAGGGGGTGGTAATGGGACAATAAAAGAAGAAAAGATGGGTCCAGAGGAGGTGCAAATGGTTACAGCAGCTTATGTGCCCTGAGGAATAACACCATCCTCTTATGAGTTAGCCCAGTCAAGCATTGCTGTGCATGAGACGTCACTTTGCAGGTCATCTCTCCTGCTGGCTGTGTTATTCTACTCAGATGATGACTAAACTTCCACATTGGTGTGTCCAACCCCTGCCCCTCCTCATCGGCTTCAACTCCTTTCTCATCTCCATTCTCCTCCTCAGAAAACACATTGGTGTCTCTTCCCAAGCAAACAGCCACAGAGCGAACTGCATGGACATAATAAAATGATTTATAAACACATGATTTCTGAATTAGGTGTCAGCTGTGGCTCAGTGCACTCGCCTCTGAGTCAGATAGGTTGGGAGTTCAAGCTTCCACTCCAACACCTTGAGCGTAAAACCTAGGCTGACACTCCCAGTGCAGCCACTTCCGCACAAAGTGGAGGAGAAGCATCCGGGAAGGTGCCGAACACCTCGAGTCTCTTCGCCGGGAGCAAGCGGAAGCCAAGCGCAGGCAGCGTAAGGAGCGCACGTCAACCCAAGCACCTCACCCACCCGCCCCTTCAACCACCGTCTGCCCCACCTGTGACAGAGACTGTAGGTCCCGCATTGGACTCATCAGTCACCTGAGAAATTCATTTTTAATGTGGAAGCAAGTCATCCTCGGTTTCGAGGGACTGCCTAAGAAGAAGAAGAAGAGTTCAGAACTGAGAGAGTGCTGCACTGTCGGAGGTGCCCTCCTTTGGATAAGACATTAAACCGAGGCCCCGTCTGCTCACTCAGGTGGATGCAAATGATCCCATGGCACTATTTCAAAGCAGAGCAGGGAAGTTATCCCCAGTGTCCTGGATCAATATTTATCTCTCAACCAACATCTTAATAAACAGATAATCTGGTCATTATCACATTGCTGTTTGTGGGAGCTTGCTGTGTGTAAATTGAGTGCCGCGTTTCCTACATTACAACAGTGGCCACACTTCAAAAAGAACTTCATTGGCTGTAAAGTGCTTTGGGACGTCCTGAGGTCATGAAAGACCCGATATAAAATGCAAGTTCTTTCTTTGTACCATATATAGATTGCTGTATTGAGCTAGGTTTTTGACTACAAAACCTGATGTAATGCAGATAAAACCAAACAGTGAATACCATATTTAGTGTATATACTTGCACTGAAATGTGTGACCGGCTCTAACGTACATGTAACTACATCCAAGAGATATTTTTATACAGTGAATGACATAACGTTGACAATCAACTAATCTGGATGAACTCCTCATTTATGCGGTTGAAGAGGTTGGGCAAGTGCAACCACTCGTCTTTCTGCAGCAGTCTGGGTTCTCGGTGCCATGGTTTCATTCTTGCTCTTATTTTTGCAGAATTTTAAGAACATAAGAAATAGGAGGAGGATTAGGCCATACGACCCCTCGAGCCCGCCATTCAATAAGATCATGGCTGATCTTCGACCTCAACTCCACTTTCCCACCCGATCCCCATATCCCTTGATTCCCTTAGTAGCCAAAAATATTTCACTCTCAGCCTTGAATATACTCATCGTCTGAGCCTCCACAGCCCTCTGGGGTAGAGAATTCCAAAGATTCACCACCCTCTGAGTGAAGAAATTCCTCCTCATCTCAGTCTTAAATGGCCGACCCCTTATCCTGAGACTATGCCCCCCTAGTTCTAGACTCTCCAGCCAGGGGGAAACAATCTCCCAGCATCTACCCTGTCAATCCCCCTCAGAATCTTTTATGTTTCAATGAGATCACCTCTCATTCTTCTATTCCAGAGAGTATCGGCCCAATCTACTCAATCTCTCCTCATAGGACAGCCCTCTCATCCCAGGAATCAATCTAGTGAACCTTAGTTGCACCCCCTCTAAGGCAAGTATGTCCTTCCTCAGATAAGTCACCCTGTTGCAGTCTGGTTAATCTCCTTTCTGCAGCTACCTCCATCTTTTCGAGAGCTTTTAAAGATTTTATTTAAATATATATATATATTTTTAGCAATTTTAGTTCTTATGTTTTGCTGCCTGTTTTCTGTATTGAAAGTTCCTCTGCTTCTAAATCATCACCCCCCTCCCCCCCTCCGCTCCTCCCCACTTAATTAGCCAGTTGTGTTGCACACTTTACATCAACGCCACACGATTCCCCAACCCACCCTATCGCTGGGCAAGCACGACCATTTAAACCGATGGAACATTTTTTTGTGTGTTCTATTTCCATGTTATTATATATTCGGCTGCACTGCTGGGCAGTCAGAGCTGCTGGCTGGTGGTAGGAAGGGTCAGGCTGTCGCTCCATGTATAAAACACACCTGTTGTCAGCTATGTAGCCGACCCTGCAAGCAAGAAAAAAAAATTGCAATCCACATCTACACACAGCGATATTGGGCGAGGGGGGCGCACAGCTAGAACGGCTCCCTCTCCGGGTCAAGTTTCTCCCTCATAACTACTGCCCCTTATTTTTAATCTGGTATGGCGATTATGTGTCTGCAAATGCATCTATTGCTAGAGAAGTGGGCGAAGTTGTCGCTCCTCTTGTTCAACCACGGGCCTTACTGCTTTCAGTGCCGCAGATAGATGGAGCGCATTCTTGTCACTCGATAGGACCCCGTCCTCTATAAAATAGATCCCCAAACCCCCAGTAAATGATTCCTAATTTAACCTATTTTTAGGTAATACTGTACGTAATGCTGTAATTACATCTCCTGATGCCCAAATAATTTATGGTAAGTTGTGTAGACTTCCAAAGTGTCATGTACTTCAATATCTGAGGACATCTGCACGTGTTTGGAAAGTAAAATTTGAATAGTTCGATTAATATTTTGTCAGTTATAATACAATATGCATACATTTAATCACTGCTCCTGGCAAAAGTTGATCTTAAGTGGGATAACCTCACTGAATATTATATCCATGGATATTTATTTCCAATATTCAACATCACTTTTGTTCTGAAAGCAATGGTGTGGTTACCATCTGCTAAATATAAAAATGTTTTTCTTCACACTTTGTGGAATAATCTAGGATTTATTCTCTACGGTTGTCAGCCGTGGCTCAGTGGGTAGCACTCCCTCACCTTGGAATCAGGAGGTTCTGGGTTCAAGTCTCACTCCACAGACTTGAGCACAAAGTCTAGGCTGACACTCCCAGTGCAGTGCTGAGGGGGTGCTGCACTGTCGAAGGGCAGTACTGAGGAGAGCTGCACTGTCTGAGGGGCAGTACTGAGGAGAGCCGCCTGCGGAGGGGCAGTACTGAGGGAGGCTGTACTGTCGGAGGGGCAGTACTGAGGGAGAGCTGCACTGTCGGAGGGGCAGTACTGAGAGAGAGCCGCACTGTCGGAGGGGCAGTACTGAGGGAGTGCTGCACTGTCAGAGGGGCAGTACTGAGGGAGAGCTGCACTGTCGGAGGGGCAGTACTGAGGGAGCACTGCACTGTCGGAGGGGCAGTACTGAGGGAGCGTTGCACTGTCGGAGGGGCAGTACTGAGGGAGCGCTGCACTGTCGGAGGGGCAGTACTGAGGGAGCGTTGCACTGTCGGAGGGGCAGTACTGAGGGAGCACTGCACTGTCGGAGGGGCAGTACTGAGGGAGCGTTGCACTGTCGGAGGGGCAGTACTGAGGGAGCGCTGCACTGTCGGAGGGGCAGTACTGAGGGAGCGCTGCACTGTCGGAGGGGCAGTACTGAGGGAGCGCCGCACTGTCGGAGGGGCTGTACTGAGGGAGCGCTGCACTGTCGGAGAGGCAGTGCTGAGGGAGTGCTGCACTGTCTGAGCTGCCGTCTTTCGAATAAGACATAAAAGATCCCATGGCGCCTTTTCGAAGAAGAGCGGGGGAGGGGGGGGGGGGGGGGGAGTTCTCCCAGTGCGCCCCGGGGCCAACATTTATCCCTCAACCAACATCACTAAAAAAAAAGATGAGCTGGTTGTTATTGCTGTTTGTGGGGGCTTGCTGTGCGCAAATAGGCTGCCCGTTTCGTACATTAGGATAGTGACTACACTTCAAAGAAATAGTACTTCATTGGCTGTAAAGCGCTTTGGGACGTCCTGAGGTTGTGAAAGGCGCTGTGGAAATGCAAGTCTTTCTTTTTACAATAAACCAAAATATTATACAAAGCACCATCTTTCTCCGATGTGAGACTGAACATGAAACAGTTCCAGACATCTACACAAAACGTCTATTTCATCCATGAGTTCCGTTTCCAGATGCCCCTGACCATCCCACCCCCTTTCCCCTCTTATTTTCATAATGAGCGAATGCAATGGTTGGTTTAAAATAGTACTTTATTCAATCGGCATAACTGACGCATAGTCTATGAATAGTTGATAGTTGTGACCCAGTGATAGTGCTCAATGCGGAGCCGCCAACAAAGACCCAGCAAAACTCCAGATGATTTGAAACACTGTCCAGCACATCCTCCGACCGCCGCTGGGAACTCAGTATTGGCACTGTGAGTTTTCCCTCGATCAACTATGGTGTGTATCTCTGATTGGTATTCATTATTTTTTGATCTGATTGATGTATCCAGGATATCATTCCATTGCCACTGTAAATCAAAGGTAAAATAATTTTCCGCCGCTATTCGTGGTTCAAAACCAAATTTTTTGAGTTTACACTGGGGAATTGGCCATAAATTGTTGAGCAATGGGGGTTGCATTCAGTAATAAACTCGTGTGATTTTTAATTGTCTGCTTGCATTCTAAATACTGCACTGTCTTTGAACTAAACCTGTCTCAAGTTTCGAACAGGAACGGATACCGTATTGCTGTCAAAATTGGTACAGGCAGTAAATTATTCAGTCACTCTGTAGACCTCATGCACTGTGCTGTAAAATATTACACATCTTATAATGGATCCAAAGTTGCACCAAAAAATGTTGTCTCATTTCCCCCCTGGATACGGTGCGAATGAATGGTCCAAACTTGCACAGAAGGATTACACTGGACACAGCGGAGATGGAGTTAAAAAAAAAGAACAGAAAACATCACTTAATTGTCACCAGACACTAAAAGTGTTTAAAATCTGTGCACATTCTTTAAAAAAAAGAGGGGGGCGAATTTAGGTGGTAATGTTTGCACTATAGAATCAGAGAGCACAAGAAGGAGACCATTCGGCCCATCCTGCAAGTGCCGGCTCTTTGAAAGAGCGGCTCCAATTAGTGAGTGTCACTCCTTCTCCATTATAACACTTTCCAAAAAGTACTTCATTGGCTGTAAAGCGCTTTGGGACGTCCTGAGGTCGTGAAAGGCGCTGGATAGATGCAAGCTTTTCTTCCCCTTTCGTAGCTTCTTTCGCAGTCTTGCAAAATTCTTAAGAATGCAAAGTTCTTATTGAAATACAGCACTGATAAGAATTTTTAAAAAGTTCAAAAAAACTGATGCACAGGTCTGTGATTTCAGCAGAAAAGATGTTGGAACAGAGCGATTGTTGATTGTAATGTGTCCACCCCCCACCCTTCAATCGCTGAACTCAAAAGGCTCTTTGATTTTGCAGGAAGTGCTGTCACTCGGCTGGCGGCTCAGTGAGGGGAGACAGTTCAGCGAATGTCTGGCTGCTGACCTGACGCCGGCTGCAGCGCCGCAGAGATCCGCCGCCACATGCTTTGCCTGCAGCTGTCGGTGGCCGGGGCTCTGAATGGGAGTGTGGCCGCCCATGGCATTGGGGGGCGAGGGGACAGAGCCGTGCCGGGATGCCCAGTGAGCAGCAGCCAGGCGGCGGCGGAGCGGCTCCTGCGGCTGGACAGGCGGCGCGGAAACACCGGCGGAGATCCGGCGCAGCGGCGCCCGCCCGTCCTGGCCGAGGAGAAGCGGAGGAGGAGGAGGAGGGAGGAGCCGCCGGCCGCCACCCTGAGAGGGCGACTGAGCCCCGCCGACTTGCGCCGCACTGGCGCCGGCGGGCAGGAAACTCGGGCGAGCCGGAGCCCAGCCCGCCCCTCCTCCTCCTCCGCCGCCGAACTTTCGGACTACGATACCGCCGTCTGCTCGGAATTTTCCGAGAGCTTCAGCGACTGCGCGGAAACGCCGCCACAGGCAGCCCATAATGATCAGCAAGGCGATGGTGGGGAAGAGGGATCCGCCAGTGGTGCTACTGCTTTGCGCCCTACTTTTGGAACTCAACTGGGGCGTAAGGACGGCGGCGTTCCGCTGATTTTAACAAGGCCAAGCGAGAGTGACTCTTCCGACGTTTTACTGTGGGATCATTTCCTGCCCTGCGCTAGCGACGAGGCGCATTTTATTACCACTCATGAAATCCAACTTTACGAGCTCGACCATGATGGGGATTGTGAATTTGCGGTGGGCGCCGGTTGGGATGTGGAGGAGAGCAGTGCGGCATATTCCTACATGGACACCAGCTCTTTTGAAAGTGATGCATCGGAGGAGGGTTCTCAGACGCCTCAAGGCACCAGTTGCGCCAGTGTTGCGCCGCCGGGCGAGGCGCCCAGTCCAGGAATGGCCGGCGGGAGGGTGGCGGAGGAGCCCCAGCCTGACCACGGGAGCTCCGCCGGCCACATTCACTTGTCCATCAGCGCAAGTTCGCGGGCTGTGAGTGAGACTAGCAAGGGGCAGGAAAAGGGGCAGGCGTCCGGTGCCAATTCCGAGGCGGAAGCCAAGCCACTTTTGCGGGGAAACTCCGAATGTTTGCGAAAACCCCAGCCAGTGGGGGACAGCGCGAACGGCGCAATTCCTGGCGATAAATGCACCGTCCGTGCAAACGTTGGCGGCAAAGCAAACTGCAAAGGCTTTGAATTTTCCAGCGGGGCTTCCAGCGCAGTGAGTGAGCTGGACGACGCTGATAAGGAAGTCCGCACTTTAACTGCCAGAGCCTTTAGAAGTCTCGCTTGCCCCAATGACGAATATCTGGACACTTACTGCGCCGGTGGTAGAACATCAACCGGGTTGTCATCCCTGTCAGAGGGCAACATTGCACTGAACCGCTGGGCCGCCTACGTCGACCTCCAGTGCCGCAATGCAATGGAGAAGAAGGATCCGCTCGAATTTCCTGCCAAAAATGCGAAGGCAAGCATTGAGCCAAAAACAGACGGGCCACCGAGGAGCAGGGACCAACAGGCAGCGGCTTCGGAATCCGACAAGCATCTACCCCCGGCCCCGCTTAACGCCAGGCAGGAAAACCCGGCGGGCGCAGCAGAAAAGCAAACTTTCTCCAAAATCCAGCTGACGGGCAAATTCGAGCAGATTGGATCCAGGGTCATTACTTTAACCGAGACTTTGAATTTCAGCTACGATGTCAAGGAGCACATCCCGGCCGGAAGAGAGGGCGGAAGGCGTCTTGAATTCGCCAGAAATGCCGGGGGATCGCGTTGCGCCGATGCGGTTAAGGAGCCGGCGCCAAAAGAGGAGGGGAGCGAGAGCAGCAAAGGGTCGTGCAAAGCGGCGGAAGCAATGGAGGGCGCGCAGAAGAAGTCCAAATTCGCCTCCAACCTCTTGCAGAGTGTCATCTGGAAGAAGATGCAGTTCGAGCAGGAGCTGAAGATGGAACGGGGGGAAATTTCCGACACCTCGTTCGCCGGGCGAACCAGCCCGCCCGCCGCCTCCTCCTCCTCCGAATTTCCGAAGGCGGCGCCGAGAGATGGCGAGCCGCGGGATTTGCAAAGACCAAATTCCAGCAAGATCTCCGGCGGGAGCTCGCAGAGTTCCCCCGAGCCCTGCGAGGTTAGCGGCGAGCCTGCAAGAGCCGCCTGCCGGGGCTCGCTCGCAAGCAACCAAGAGGTTTCGGCGCAAAGTAAAGTCCAGGCAGCAACTTGCGACGCCGCGGAGGGTGCGGGCGGCGCAAATCCTTCCAAGGGCAGCTTGCTCCGGAGCCAGCACAGCGCATTCAGGTCTTGGAAGGACAGCGGGCTGGAGATGCAGAAGAGCGAAGAGAGTTTACACCCCAAGGAAAGCCAGAAGAGGGGCCAGCGCGTCCGGGCCGAAATCGGTGGGCAAGCCCTATGCAAAGAAACAAAAATGTCTCATCTCTTCGTGCCCAGCATTCAGAAGCTCGCCAAAGAAACAGACCCCGCGGCCACGGACTTGGTGCTGAATGTTAAATATAAAACCCAGCCTCAGGAAGGAGCACCGTGCCAAAGGGGAGATTCAACGAGCAACCTTGTAAATTCCAGATCTCCAGAAATCAAAATAAAGCTCCGGAGTCTAAAGGAGAGCAAGCACAGTCCATTTAGCGTTGCCAAGCTACTGACTCCCAATATAGGAAGCAATGCAGCAGCGGGCAAGTCAGCTGATGAGCCCAAATGCCATGCAATCTCCACATCGCTGGCCAGCGACAACCCGGAGGACAACAGAGCCAGAGTGCCTCAGTTTACCGTCAGGGACATAAGGGACAACATCCACAAGCTGCAGGCGCCCATCCACCAGGTCCGGGACGTCAGGAAGCTGGTCAAGAGCTCTTACCACATCCTGACGCTGGACGGCAACAACCTGCAGAGCAGCGAGCCCGCCCCGACCAAGCAAGCCGGCTCCCTCTTGCCCATCGTCATCAAGTGCCAGTCGGTGAGCAGGAAGGACCTGGCCAGCGCCCGGCACAGCAGGTTGGCCGAGTGCGCCCCCGACCAAGGCTGCAGCATCGTCTCCAAAGACGGCAGTGCCCCGGGGCCGGAGAGCGGCATGCAAAACGGTTCGGCCTTTGTGCACCGAGCGTCCGGCCGCATCCCGCTCAAGGAAGTGGCCCCGGCTTGCGCCCCGGCAGCCCGCGCCAATGCAAGCCCGCCCGCGGCAGCTGCCGCGACGGGCGCGGAGAAGCGCGGCGCCGGCCGCCAGGTGGCCAGCAAGCAGCTGGCGCTGGAGAAGCTGACGGCCGCCGTCAAGACCATGGAGCAGCTCTACATCTTCGACAAGAACGAGTGGAAGCGCAAGAGCGAGCCCGGTCCCGGGCCGCTGGCCGGCAGCCATGTGCTGTCGCTCATCGCCAGTGAGGAAGCTTCGTGCTCTTGCACCTTGGAAGGCGAGGGGGCCCGAGCTCCCGGGCAAGATTCCATTTGGAACGTTGGACCGGAGCGAGCTCCTGGGCAAGATTCCATTTGGAACGTTGGACCGGAACGAGCTCCTGGGCAAGATTCCATTTGGAACGTTGGACCGGAACGAGCTCCTGGGCAAGATTCCATTTGGAACGTTGGACCGGAGCCAGCTCCCAGGCAAGATTCCATTCGCAGCGGCCAGACCCGGTGCAAGAGTGCGGGTGGCGAGGGCATCGCCCCGCCGCTCTTCACCGTGGCCCCGGTGGCCCCGCAGCCCTCGTCCTACAACATGAGCGCCAAGGTGACGAGCAGCAGCAGTGCCTCGAGCAGCAGCAGGAAAGTGGGACTGGCGGTCGCCCAATCCCCGCAGCCGCCCGATTTTCACCCGCTGCGGGCACAGCGCTGCAAGCCCTGGGAGGAGAGCGAGAAGCAATGCAAGCCGGACTCCGCAACGCAAGCCGAGCAGCAGCAGCCGCTCCCGTCCGAATACGAGAACTACCTCACCATCCCCGTTAAGAAGGCCACCGCGCCCCGCGAACCGCCTCCTCCGCCCGCCGCCTACGCCCTGCCCCCGACGGGCACTGCCCGCGTGCCGGGCTCCAGCCCCAAACAGCAGCGCCAGGCCCGCGAGCCCTCGCCCGCCACCATCTATCACCGCCCGCAGCCACAGCTCCTGTGCTTCAGTCCGCCCGCACAGCCGCCGGACCAGCTCGTCGCGGCCAAAATGCATCCGCCGCAGCCGGTGCTGGTGGACACGTGCTTCCCGATGCCGCAGACGCAGCGCAAGATGTTGCTGGATCCCACCACCGGCCAGTGCTACCTGGTCGACACGCCCGTGCAGCCAGTCCGCAAGCGACTCTTCGACCCGGAGACCGGCCAGTATGTGGAGGTGCCCCTGCCCCAGCAGCAGCCGCTGTCGGTGCCCATGTCCCCCATCGCCATCAACCCCGGCACCTACGGCGCCACCTACATGCTCTACCCCGGGTTCCTGCCCCCGCCGGCCCTGCTCCCGACTCAGCTGTCCCGCACCGAGAGCGAAGGCAGCGAAGCGGAGAAAACGAACAGTGCTTTGAGCCAACAGGTTTACATGGAAAGCCCGTATTACTCCCCGACCGGGAAGTCCTTGAACCCTGCACAGACTCTCAGCTCTCAGCACAGGCCCGCCAAAGGCTTCTTGGAAGGCAAACCGGTGATCAGCATCACATCGCAGCAAGGGCCCCGAATTATAGCCCCACCTTCCTTTGATGGAACGACTATGAGTTTTGTTGTGGAGCACAGATGAAACACTACCAAATGTAAGTATGCATACTTGGGCAGAAACCCACTGGGGGCAATGCAAACATTAGATGAGATTTAATCATGAGGATGGTTAGAGTAGAGTTGTGAAATCAAATCTGCATACTTTGTTTAATGAGAATCTGCAGGGTATTGCGCTCTGACCAACGTGAAATATCATGTCATTTAGGAACGGGAGGAGGCCATTCAGCCCCTCGAATGTTCATAGAAATTATCATAGAAATTTACAGCACAGAAGGAGGCCATTTGGCCCATCGTGTCTGTGCCGGCCGAAAAAGAGCTATCCAGCCTAATCCCACTTTCCAGCTCTTGGTCCGTAGCCCTGTAGGTTACGGCACTTCAAGTGCATATCCAAATACTTTTTAAATGCGATGGGGGTTTCTGCTTCTACCACCCTTTCAGGCAGTGAGTTCCAGACCCCCACCACCCTCTGGGTGAAAAAAGTTCTCCTCAACTCCCCTCTAATCCTTCTACCAATTACTTTAAATCTATGCCCCCTGGTTATTGACCTCTCCACTCTATCTAGGCCCCTCATAATTTTATACGTGCACATGTTTAGAGTACAGTATTGAAATCAAATCTGCATACTTTGTTTAATGAGAATCTAGAGGGTATTACACTCTTGCCAACGGGAAATACCATGTAATTTAGGAACATGAGTCGGCCATTCAGCCCCTCCAGCCCCTTGAATGTTCCTCCATTCAATTAGATCATGGCTGATCTGTATCTTAGTCATAGATTCATAACGGCACAGAAGGAGGCCATTCGGCCCATCGAGTCTATGCCGGCTCTCTGTAGAGCAATCCAGTCAGTCCCATTCCCCCGCTCTATCCCCGTAGCCCTGCAAGTTTATTTCCCTCAAGTGCCTATCCAGTCTCCCCTTGAAAACATTGAGTGTCTCCGCTTCCACCACTTCCGTCGGCAGCGAATTCCAGGTCCTCGACACTTGCTGTGTAAAAAAGTTTTTCCTCACATCCCCCCTGTATCTCTTGCCCAAAACCTTAAATCTGTGTCCCCTAGACCTTGTCCCATCAACTAGTGGGAACAGCCAGATTTCCACTACCCTTTGTGTGAAGAAGTGCTTCCTGACTTCACCCCTGAACGGCCTGGCTCTAATTTTAAGGTTATGTCCCCTTGTTCTGGACTCCCTCCACCAGAGGAAATAGTTTCTCTCTCTCTCTCTCTCTACCCTATCAATTCCTTTAATCATCTTAATCATCTTAAATACCTCAATTAGATCACCCCTTACTCAAGGGAATACAATAACATTTATAGGAAATGTAAAGTTGTAGCTTGTATTTTGGATGCATTAACAATACTTGGCTAACCTCTTAAGTCTCTCTGATTAGGGATGGGCACACAGCTTCCCTTGCCCTTGCTCATTTCTCCTGCCAATTTGTTATCCTGTTGTGCATAAAACCATAAAATCTTGCATCTTTGTTGGAGCACAGTTTACTGTTGGTTTCCAGTATGTAACAGAAATGAGCCATTCTTCAAGTGCAAGCCTAGTAGGCAAATTAAATAGTAAATTGACTATAATCTTACAGTAGGGCTGTTCTCAACTGGCGTCAATGGGGCAGAAGCAGACTGAAAGTGGCATCGGGTCACGTACCGCCCCGTTTATGCTGGCACTCTGGCCACCGCCATCTTGGGTAGGGCCCTGAGACGGGCGGCCAGTACACCCGCCCATTCCAGGCAGGAGGCCACTTGTAATATGCAAATTAGAGTCTGGTGACGTACCTAGGACCCTGATTGCAATTTTGAGGTACAGATGAGTGGCGTGTGCATCGGCGACACACACCACCCATTTGCACTGGCATTGAGCAGCCTGACCAGCGGTCCTTAAAGAGGAAGGCCGCTCAAAAAAACAATATTTTCAAGTTTTATTTTTGTTTGGCTAGTAGGAGTGCTCCTCCTGGACCCAGCAGAATACTCTGCCCACTGACGGTCCATGTGAGATCATCGACCCCCATCCCCCCCAGGATTGTCTCTTCTTCACCACCCCCCCCCTGCCCCCACCTCCGCATTTCCGATTGGTAGGGCCCGGACAACTTCCCGCCCTCCCCAACTAGCGAGCTGCCTCAGAGCGCCGGTTTCATGCCCTAAAACTGGCTCGAGCCTCGCGGTGATAGCAACAAGCGGCAGCGAGCGATCACTGCCTGCCGACCGCCCGTTACACGCCTAAAATTCAGACCGGCCATAGTGAGTGCAAGCAAGTCCCTTTGACTGCAAAGACGTCATTAACCAACCTTGAACCTGCCCTCACCCATTGGCCTCACATGCACGCATTCCCAACAGGGATCATCACCAGTGGGAACCCTGGGCACTGGCTCCCCCTGGGTCACTGAGGTCACTCTCAATGTCCGACCACTGCCCCGGCTAAGATAAGCGACAGAACCAGCATTGAGTAATCACTGGTTAGGCCTCAGCTGGAGTATTGTGTTCAATTCTGGGCACCGCACTTTAGGAAGGACGTGAAGGCCTGGGAGAGGGTGCAGAGGAGATTTACTAGAATGGTACCAGGGATGTGGGTCTTTAGTTATGTGGGCAGACTAGCAAAGCTGGGGTTATTCTCCTTGGAGCAGAGAAGGTTAAGGGGAGATTTAATAGAGGTGTTCAAAATCATGAAGGGTTTTGATGGAGTAAATAAGGAGAAACTGTTTCCAGGGTCAGTAACCAGAGGACGCAGATTTTAGATAATTGGCAAAAGAACCAGAGGCAAGATGAGGAAAATGTTTTTTAACGCAGCGATTTGTTATGATCTGGAACGCACTGCCCGATAGGGCGGTGGAAGCAGATTCAATAATAACTTTCAAAAGGGAATTGGATAAATAGTTGAAGGGGAGAAAATTACAGGGCTGCGGGGAAAGAGCAGGGGGGAGTGGGACTAATTAGATAGCTCTGTCAAAGAGCCAGCACTGGTACGATGGGCCTGAATGGCCTCCTTCTGTGCTGTGTCATTCTAGGAACTTTGGAATTGGATTTGGATGATCAGCCATGATCTCATTAAATGGCAGAGCAGGCTCGAGGGGCCGAATGGCCTACTCCTGCTCCTATCTTCTATGCTTCTATGGAACTTCCTAGTCGAATAGCTCACCTACTCAATGACTGAATTAATCAGCTCATCCATCAGAGAAACCAACTTCACACTAAAAGTAAACCCAAATATATTGCTATTCCTTCTCAAACTCAAGTGGGCAAAGTACGCACTCGCCTCAGCACCAGTTTCCATTCTGCCAAGTTTTGGCTTGGATCAGTCATCCTGCCCAAGTTTCCTTAATATCAAAATACAAGTCTGGAGTTTGTACTGTTCCCTCGAGAATGTTGTTCTCGGTGCTTAATGATCGTTCTGGAGATGGTTACAATGGTCAGGTGTGTTTCGAACAAAATTCCTGCTTCCTTGTATTGAACTGAACAAAGCAACCTTTTCTATTTGTTGGAACCTGTAAACAGAGCGAATAAACATCAGGTAGTTTTGTTTTTTTACTGTCCGCACAAAGTGAGCTTTGCTTTACTAGAAAAAAACAAGTACTCTTTGCAAAGCTTGCCCCTGCCTCAACCCATCTGCTGAAACCCTCATCCATGCCTCTGTTACCTCTAGACTCGACTATTCCGATGCTCTCTTGGCCGGCCTCCCACCTTGCACCCTGCATAACCTTCAGCTCATCCAAAACTCTGCTGCCCGTATCCTAACCCGCACTAAGCCCTGTCCACCCATCACCCCCTGTGCTCGCTGACCTACATTGGCTCCTGGTCGGGCAACGCGTTTGATTTTAAAATTCTCATCCTTGTTTTCAAATCCCTCTGTGACCTCCTCCAGCCCTTCAACCCTCCGCGATCGCTGCCCTCCTCCAATTCTGGCCTCTTGCGCATCCTTAATTCTAATCGCTCCACCATTGGCGGCCGTGCCTTTAACTGCCTGGGCCCTAAGCTCCGTAATTCCCTCCCTAAACCTCTTCGCGCCTCTCTCCTCCTTTTTAAGGCGTTCCTTAAAACCGACCTCTTGGACCAAGCTTTTGGTTGCCTGTCCTAACATCTCCTTAAGTGGCTTGGTATCAAATTTTCTTTGATCTTCGCTCCTGTGAAGCACCTTGGGGCGTTTCACGACGTTAAAGGTGCTGTATAAATGCAAGTTGTTGTAGATAGGCGTGGTATGTGGGTGCAGTATATATTATATAGTCTAAACACTAAAATCAGAGAAGTAACAACATAAAATAGAGCTTTTATTAAAACAGAGGACACAGTTAGTTTTTTTACTGCTAGTATTGGCTTTATTTTAAAAGAGTGAGATACCATAAAGTGAGTTTTAAATATTTTTAAATCAAAATAATTGAGCATCACTTCTGTAGATTTATTCTCTGTGTTGTTCAGTTTTCCCATCCCTTGTCACCTCAAAACTTGTTCAAATAGTGGGCGATGAGCTTTCTACAGGGAAAGGTAGGAGAAGGAATTTTCTTTCTCTAAGGTGAAATGGTCAGCTTTCTTGGCGTGCCCCATACAGCAGTAAAGTTATCAACCGTGGAAATTTATTACTCACGACTAAAGTTACTGTAGGTACTCTCGCCTGCAACTACAGCAGTATGAGCGGAATGTCTTAAATGACTAGTTACGTTGCTGCTCTGTCTTTCAGGCATTGTAGAGTTTATCAGCCCTCGGTCACCGGGGAACGGTTTGTGAGATGGAGGGGGGCATAGCTTGGAAAATGGGCGGAGAAGAGAAGTTACAACAAAGTCGGATCATGCTGGTGATATAAAATTGGGAGGTGTGGCAAATTGTGACGTGGGTTGCAACAGGCTGCAGGAGGACATAAACAGGCCAGCACGATGGGCAGGTAGGCGTCAGATACAGTTTAGTATAGAAAAATGTGAAGTAATACATATTGGATATAAGAATAGGGCAAGAAAGTACACCTAAAATGATAAGATTGTAAATGGAGCAGAAGTGCAGGTGGATCTTGGTGTGCAGATGCAGTCATTAAATGTGGCAGCCCAAATGTTGTAGGCCATTCAGCCCCTAGAGCCTGTTCCGCCATTCAGTCAGATCATGGCTAATCTGTACCTTAACTCCATCTACCTGCCTTGGTTCCATAACCCTTAATACCCTTATCCAACAAAAATCTATCAATCTCAGTTTTGAAATTTTCAATTAACCCCCCCCCCCCCACCCCACCCCCAGCCTCAACAGCTTTTTGGGGGCGAGTGTTCCAGATTTAAAAGGCAAGGCAAACCAAATCCTTGTTTTTGATCCTAGAAGCATTGAATATAAAAGCAAAGAAGGTAACGTTGCACTGATAGAGGAGTTTAAAATTCTGAAAGGGTAGAGAAAATGTTGCCGCTTGTGGGAGAGACCAAAACTAGGGGCCATAAATATAAGGTAGTCACTTCTATCTTCCCTTTTGGGGAATCAGTGTGAAGTAGTGGAAGGATTTGTAGGCTGATTAACAGTCTGACTGGCCATGTTAACGCTCCTTCCATGGCCATAACCATTTTTATACCAGCCAATAGGGTGGTTAGTCCTATACAGCAGGAGGGTTTTATGGGCTCCCACAACCCATACGATGAGGAGGGGCCATCCACACCCACTGGACGCGAGTATCCTACTGGATGTCAACCCAGAATTCAAAGCCGGAGCTCCAACTCCACTCACCGGGACTGTCTGGAGTGGGGTTTGGAACCCTGCACCTTCTGGCCCCCAGGCGGGAATGCTACCACCCTGTGCCAAAGGCTTCACTCCAGGTAGTCACAAATAATTCCTGTAAGGAATTCAGGAGAAATTCCTTTACCCAGTGAATGGTGAGAATGTGGAACTCGCTACCACAGGGAGTGGCTGGGGTGAATAGTATAGATGCATTTAAGGGGAAGCTAGATAAGCACATGAGGGGAAAAAGGGACAGAAGGATATGTTGATGGGGTGAGATGAGGAGGCTCGTGTGGAGCATGAACACTGGCATAGACCAGTTGATCCGAATTGCTGTAAATTCTAATGTAGTTCTACATCATTTGGACAAGGTCTTATTCAGACTGCAGTTGGAGATTTGTGTGTTGTTCTGGGCATCCCATTATAGGAAGGAAATAAAGGCAATGGAAAAGGTGCAGGGCTAGCAGAGAGAAAAGGTTACAGTTATGTAGAGGAGCTTGAGAAGGTAAGACTTTCGCACTGGTACTGAGAAGATTATGGGGGAAACCTGATCGAGGTCTTCAAGGTTATGATGAGGGAAATAGTGGTAGACTGTTTGTATTAGTCAGCCAGATGGTAATGAGAAGACACAAGTTTAAGAGAAGCACAAAAAAAGAATTTAAAGGGAGGTTAGAAAAAATGTTCTTTACCCTGGGCGGTTAGAATGTGGAATTCTCTGCCCCAAGCTAGCACTGAAGTAGTTTTACAAAAGCAAAATACTGCAGATGCTGGAAATCTGAAATAAAAACAGAAAATGCTGGAAACACTCAGCCGGTCAGGCAGCATCTGTGGAGAGAGAAACAGAGTTAACGTTTCAGGTCGATGACCTTTCATCAGAACTGGAAAAAGTTAGAGATGTAACAGGTTTTAAGCAAGTGTAGGGGCAGGGAAAGGGGGGAGGGGAGGAAAGAACAAAAGGGAGGGTCTGTGATAGGGTGGGAGGGCAGGAGAGATTAAATGACAAAAGGGATGGTGGTGCGAGGCAAAAGGAGATGGTAATGGGACAAGTAAAGAAACAAAAGATGGGTCTAGAGGAGGAGTAAATGGAAATAGCAGAATCATTACTAACAGCTGCCGTCTGGAAAAAATGGGGGCAGAGGTTATGATCAGAAATTGTTGAACTCAATGTTGAGTCTGGAAGGCTGTAAAGTGCCAAATCGAAAGATGAGGTGCTGTTCCTCGAGCTTCCGTTGAGCTTCATTGGAACAGTGTAGGAGACCGAAGTCGGAGTGGGGCAGGGAATTAAAATGGCAGGCGACCGGAAGCTCGGGGTCACGCTTGCGGACTGAACAGAGGTAAAGTTCATAAATTCCTTTAAAGAGGAATTATATAGTGTCTTGAAAGAGAGAAATATTAAAGGGCACGGGGAGCAAGCAGGAGAGGGGATCGAGTTGGGTGCAGAAAAAACACTGTCGCAGATTTGACAAACCAAATAGTCTGTTTCTGTGCTGGAACATTCTGTGATTCTTTCCTTCCAATAATTCCGTCCTGGGCCAATATTAATCCCTCAACCAACATCACTAAAACAATTTGCTACCGTCTGTCTAGAAAGTTCGCCTTAGATGTATTCATTTCTCCACCTCTCTCTACCGAAAGAAAATCTCTCAAACAAACATTTCTTCAGATAAACTTTCCGACTCGTTTGATAATCTATCGCAGTATCCCAACACCCCTCTGTGAAGCAATTAAATTAAATGCTCTATAAAAATTGCTGTGGTTGTGATCAGCTTTAGCAACAACCTAAGTCGAGTATGATAATGCACCAAAATATGCTGCTCTGTGACTTTGCTGTCTCTCATTACTCTCTCCATTGCATGTGTTTAACAGCTGCACAATGTTGACTCAGCTAGCACAATACTTTGGTAAAGGATCTTTGCAAAGTAGTAGAATTTATAATCCTCAGTAGATCTCCAGTGTCTTAGTGTATGGTGAGTCAGAAGATGTGCTAGGAGTATTATAACCAGGTAATGCATAGTGTATTATATATAACTCGTGAATCTCCCACCGCATTGTTTCCTGGCAAGTCAGATGATGTACAATGACTGGAGCTTTATTCCATGTGGCACGATAGGTATTATTCTGCAACAAAAGCAAAATACTGCGGATGCTGGAAATCTGAAATAATAGCAGAAAATGCTGGGAATACTCAGCCGGTCAGGCAGCATTAGTGGAGAGAGAAACAGAGTTAATGTTTCAGGTCGATGAGCTTTCGTCAGAACTGAAAGAAGTTAGAGATGGAACGCGGGTTAATAAGGCCATAAACAAAGCAAACACAGCACTGGGGTTCATTTCCAGAGGGATTACATTGAAAAGCAGTGAAGTTATGTTAAACTTGTATCAAACCTTGGTTAGACCACAGTTGGAGCACTGTGCACAGTTCTGGTCTCCATATTATGAAAAGGATATAGAGGCATTGGAAAAGGTGCAAAAAAGATTTACAAGAATGATACCAGAACTGAGAGGTTATACCATACTTATGGGGATCAGGCAGGAAAGTGGAGTTGATGTAGAAGTTCAGCCATGATCTTATTGAATGGTGGAGCAGGGGGCTTATTCCTGCTCCTATTCCTTATGTTTTTTAGGAAAGATTGAACAGACTGGGGATCTTTTCTCTAGAAAAGAGAAGACTGAGGGGTGACCTGATAGAGCTCTTTAAAGAAGGAGTTCGATAGGGTAGACGTAGAGAAGATGTTTCCACTTGTGGGGGAGACCAGAACTAGGGGCCATCAATATAAGACAGTCACTAATAAATCCAATGGGGAATTCAGGAGAAACTTCTTTACCCAGAGAGTGGTGAGAATGTGGAACTCGCTGCCACAGGGAGTGGTTGAGGTGAAGAGCAGAGATGCATTTAAGGGGAAGCTAGATAAACACGAGGGAGAAAGGAATAGAAGGATATGCTGATGGGGTGAGATGAAGAGGGGTGGGAGGAGGCTCGTGTGGAGCAGAAACACCGGCACGGACCAGTTGGGCCGAATGGCCTGTTTCTGTGTTGTAAATACTTTGTAGTAGTTTGTAACAGTTTTACAAAAAAAGTGCAGAGCCAGGGAAAAGGGTGGGTATTATTCGGCTGCTGTGGTGCAACTTTGAGCAAGCTGCCCTGTCCCTTTTAAAGCCGAATTGTTGCAAGTAAGCAGACCCCTGAGGTAAAGTGGAAGTTAATCGCTGCAGATGGGGGAAGTTTTCAGTTTGTAAATTTACGCCTGCTGGATCAGAAGAAAAGCGACATGAAGCAACCACTTACACTCGTACTGTTGCAGGAGCTTGCACACTTGCAGCATCAGTGTGAAATGGCTGCTCTTTCTGTTATTTTCTTAACCTTTTTTTTGACAGTCTGAGCAGTGACACCTGAAGCGTGACGCTTTCAAAACTTTATAAAGAATGGACTGATGCAATTATTTCCGATTTATTTGTAAGCTGGCCAGCACAGTGCTAGTTCAATTTGTATTAACATTATTTACTTGGCCTGCTGGAGCTGCCTCATAGAAAATGCCACAGCGTTTTGTTTTGGTGTGATTTAAGGCAGTGGAGATTGAGAAAGTCAAACTTAGGTTGTTGTGCTGCTGTAAATAGCTCCCAGCTACTTGCCCTTTCTAATATTATGTACTTTCGAAGCTGTGCCAAGTAGCCAGTTGCTGACATTCAAAACAAAGTTGTTGATCACTGTGTTCTAATTAAAAAGTATTTACAGCCCAGAAACAGGCCATTCTGCCCAACAGGTGCGTGCCAGTGTTTATGCTCCACACGAGCCTCCTCCCGCCCCTCTTCATCTCACCCTCTCACCATCTCCTTCTATTCCTTTCTCTCTCGTGGGCTTATCTAGCTTCCCCTTAAACACATCTCTGCTATTCGCCTCAACCGCTCCCTGTGTGGTAGCGAGTTCCACATTCTCACCAACTCTCTGGGGAAAGAAGTTTCTCCTGAATTCCCGATTGGATTTATTAGTGACTATCTTACATTTATGGTCCCTATTTCTGGTCTCGCCCCACAAGTGGAAATATCTTCTCTAGGTCTACCCTATCGAGCCCTTTCATAATCTTGAAGACCTCTAACCGGTCACCCCTCCAATCTTAACTTCCTCCCCTTTTTATTCCAACCTCTTTGAGGTAAAAGCCAACATTTTTCTAGAGAAAAGAGCCCCAGCCTGATCAATCTTTCCCGATAGGTATAACCTCTCAGTTCTGATATCATTCTGGTAAATCTTTTTTGCACCTTAACCAGTGCCTCTATGTTCTCTTTATAATACGGAGACCGGAACCGTACACATTACTCCAAGTGCGGTCTAACCAAGGTCCTATACAGGTTTAATTATAATGTTAAAACTCGACTTGTAGATACAGCTTGTTAACGATGGTCTATTTGCTAGTTAACATATTTAATTGAGCAGACTATTAAAAAAAGAAGCAATCAGAATTTTAAAGGAAAGGAGGAGGTGCTAGTAGTATTCCATGGGAGTCTTTTTGGGTTCGGAAAGCAGACATAGGAAGAGGAGGAGGCCATTCAGCCCATCCAGCCTGTTCCGCCTTTCAATGAGATCATGGCTGATCTGTATCTTAACTCCATTCACCCGCCTTGGTTCCATAACCCTTCATACCCTTACCCAACAAAAATCTATCAATCTCAGTTTTGAAATTTTCAATTGACCCCCAGCCTCAACAGCTGTTTCGGGGAGAGAGTTCCAGATTCCACTCCCCAATAACTGCCTTGTAACATGCACCAAAGAATCACAGAATCATAGAAATTTACAGCACAGAAGGAGGCCATTCGGCCCATCGTGTCTGTGCCGGCCGAGAAAGAGCTCTCCAGCATAATCCCACTTTCCAGCTCTTGGTCCGTAGCCCTGTAGGTTACAGCACTTCACGCGCATATCCAAGTACTTTTTAAATGCGATGAGGGTTTCTGCCTCTCCCACCCACAATTCTCCTCAACTCCCCTCTAATCCTTCTACCAATTACTTTAAATCTATGCCCCCTGGTTATTGACCTCACTGCTAAGGGAAATAGATCCTTCCTATCCACGCTATCGCGGCCCCTCATAATTTTATACACCTCAATTTAGTCTCCCCTCAGCCTCCTCTGTTCCAAAGAGAACAACCCCAGCCTATCCAATCTTTCCTCATAGCTAAACTTCTCCAGTCCTGGCAGCATCCTCGTAAATCTCCTCTGTACCCTCTCCAGTGTCTGCCACCTTGTATCAAGCTGTCATTTCAGATGTCAAAATATTACTTAAATAAAATGTTGAACACCTGCTTTTCAAATAAAATGAAAACCGCTTATTTTTTTATTTTGATCGGAATGAGCATTGTATGTAATAGGTTCTAACTAAAGGGTTCAAGTTGTAAATCATAAAAGAGACCTTCAAGCACTTTATAACTGTCACACGAAAGGGAAAATTAGGATGCTGTCTTGAATCCTCTTCGCCCTGTTACCGACATTTAAAATCTTGCAAAGGGCGTGCATTTCCTATCCACAATCCTTGCTTCCTGTTGTCACAATTTTTGGTTGCGTGTTCTTCTCAACACTTAACCATTGTAAATTGCTATGTCAACATTTCCTATTCAATTTTGCTATATCAACTGTCACAGTGTAGTTGCGTGCTCTGGCCACTAGGTGATCGAATTTCTGAAGTTTCTCCAAATTCTGTTGCCATCTTGAATTTAAAAAAAATGTATTCATCAATTGACCCTGACCCAGTGGACGGCATCAAAATGCTAACTAAATTAAAAAAAATATGCAGTACTCCTCCCGGCCACGATCTTAGTGGCCAGAACAGGATGCAGTACTGAAGGTGCAGCCTGACCAGAGCATTATATGTATTTATTTGCAAAGCTCTATGTGTAGTGTAATGTAATGAAATGGGTTGCAGTCGGGTGAATGGGTGAGATTAGTTTACTGTGCGAGGGCGAGTGTATGCACACACATGCGCTGCTGTGCTCTGTGGTCCTGTGCCTTTTTTGTAAGCCCACCTCAAACCTTCACGTCCTAATCTACTACATGCTGCGGAGCCTGGACGTGTACCACCCGGGGAGGCAGAACACCGGCCCTCTCTGGCCGTGAGCAACCCTGGTCCAACAGCAGTAGTCCAAGGAGCTTCTTGAGATCGTGGGCAGAACTTCGATGGGAACGTAAAATGAGCGGTCGAGGCTCAGGCTCCCATTGTGGACGCCACTGCTGCCGGCGGAGTTGAAGTCATTGCCCGCGCGCAGTTTCAGTTTTTTTCGGTTGTTCGCTCACTGAAAAGAAAATATTGTCGCCATTACAAAGAAAATACTTCCAGAAAAAAAGGAGGGGTGGGGGTGAAAAGAGATCGCTGCTGCCGAACACAGCCGCGTAAGGAGAAGAAAATCTGCGCCAGCAAAACACAGTAAACGTCCATTTTTAATCATTTTCTCATTTTTATTAATTTTCTTCTCCTTTCCCTTCACTTGGCGCTTGTGCACCGTACAAATAAATCACCGTAACCTTCCCCCCCGTGAAAATATCACACATTAATACTTAAACCAACCCGCGCTATTATTACACATTATTAAACCAACCCATAGCTCCATAGATTCAGGCCTGTGATATGAATATATTATTATAGTTCTTTGAGTTCTTTGAGGATGTAACTAGTGGAGTAGACAAAGGGGAGCCGGTAGATGTGGTGTATCTGGATTTTCAGAAGGCCTTCGATAAGGTCCCACACAAGAGGTTGGTGAACAAAATTAGGGCACATGGAATTGGGGGTAATATACTAGCATGGATTGAGAATTGGTTAACAGACAGAAAACAAAGAGTAGGGATAAACGGGTCTTTTTCAGGATGGCAGGCTGTGACTAGTGGGGCCCCAGCTATTCACAATCTATGTCAATGATTTGGATGAGGGGACTAAATGTAACATTTCCAAATTTGCTGATGATACAAAGCTAGGTGGCAGTGTCAGTTGCGAAGAGGATGTGAAGAGGCTTCAAGGGGATCTCGACAGGCTCAGTGAGTGGGCGAGAACATGGCAGATGGAATATAATGTGGATAAATGTGAAGTTATCCACTTTGATAGAAAAAACAGAAAGGCAGAGTATTTCCTAAATGGTGAAAGATTGGGGAATGCAGATGCTCAAAGGGACCTGGGTGTCCTTGTACATGAGTCACTGAAAGTGAATGTGCAGGTGCAGCAAGCCATTAGGAAGGCAAATGGTATGCTGGCCTTCATTACAAGGGGATTTGAGTACAGGAGTAAAGAAGTCTTACTCCAATTATATAGGGCCTTGGTGAGACCACACCTGGAGTACTGTGTACAATTTTGGTCTCCTTACCTAAGGAAGGATATACTTGCCATAGAGGGAGTGCAACGAAGGTTCACGAGATTGATTCCTGGGATGGCGGGACTGTCGTATGAGAAGAGATTGAGTAAACTAGACCTGTATTTTCTTGAATTCAGAAGAATGAGAGGGGATCTCATTGAAGCATACAAAATTATTACAGGGCTTGATAGGATGGATGCTGGGAGAATGTTTCCCTTAGCTGGGGAGTCTAGAACCAGGGGCCACAGCCTCAGGATAAAGGGTAGGCCATTCAGGACTGCGATGAGAAGAAATTTCTTCACACAGAGGGTGGGGAATCTTTGGAATTCTCTACCCCAGAGGGCTGTGGAGGCTCAGTCATTGGGTATATTCAAAACAGAAGTCGATAGATTTCTGACTAGTAAAGGCATCAAGGGATATGGCGATAGGGCCGGTGAATGGCGTTGAGGTAGAAGATCAGCCATGATCTCATTGAATGGCGGAGCAGGCTCGAATGACTGACTCCTGTTCCTATTTCTTATGTTCTTATACATTCATACTTAAACCACCACAGATTTATGCGCAGAACGCTTCTGCACAGCTTCCGGTTCGTTGGCAGCAGTCACTCCATCCAATTAAACACCCCGCCCGAATTTCCTGCCCGTGGACTACAATGGAACGGAAAATCAGGCGTAGTGTGTAACAGGTGGTCAACCTGCACCTGCCTGATTTACGCCCTCCCCCAACCCGACTAAAGTTCCTGACTCTTGTTTCTACATATCCAAGCGGTCAAAAGTGTGTTCCACTGACACTTATTCTGAACTTGGTGCTCACTAAGGACAGCCAGTAACCCTGGCACAAATGCTGCTCACTGGCCTGGATCTCATCAGTCTCAGGAACTTCCTTGCGATCTTGTTGAGGACATGTACGTCGGTCTGCCATCGGGCAGAGAAAGATGCGTCTGTACGAGCTGCTGCGCTCCCCCTTGCTGCAATTGAGATAAAGCTACCTGGGCAATGGTGGAGGAGGGGCAGGTCCTGAGGCAACTCAGGAGAAACTTGAGGTGTGCCAGCTGGTGCTCAAAGACCTGCGATCCACTGCCCAGTGCCATCGACCCTCGCTCACCAATTCCCTCAACTTTAATGCTACAGCTGGAAGTGTCAGCTGGGACTCAGTGGGCAGCACCCTCGCCTGAGTCGAAGGTTGTGGGTTCAAAGTCCCGCTCCATGAAACTTGAGCACAATGATCCAAGCTGACACGCCAGTGCAGTGCTGAGGGAGCGCTGCACTGTCAAAGGTGCCGTCTTTCGGATGCGATGTTAAACCGAGGCCCCGTCTGCCCTCTTGGGTGGACATAAAAGATCCCATGGCACTATCTTGAAGAAGAGCAAGGGAGTTATCCCTGGTGTCCTGGCCTTTATTTATCCCTCAACCAACATCACTAAACCAGATTATCTGGTCATTATCACATTGCTGTTTGTGGGAGCTTGCTGTGCGCAAATTGGCTGCCACATTTCCTACATTACAACAGTGACTACGCTTCAAAAGTACTTCATTGGCTGTAAAGAGCTTTGGGACGTCCTGAGGTCATGAAAGGTGCTGTATTATCCACTTTGGTGTCAAAAACAGAAAGGCAGACTATTATCTGAATGGCAATAGATTGGGAGAAGGGGAAGTGCAACGAGACCTGGGTGTCCTTGTGCACCAGTCGCTGAAGTAAGCATGCAGCTGCAGCAGGCGGTGAAGAAGGCAAATGGTATGTTGGCCTTCATAGCGAAAGGGTTTGAGTATAGGAACAGGGATGTCCTGCTGCAGTTGTACAGGGCCTTGGTGAGACCACACCTTGAGTACTGTGTGCAGTTTTGGTCGGCTTATCTGAGGAAGGATGTTCTTGCCATGGAAGGAGTTCAGCGAAGATTCACAAGGCTGATACCTGGGATGGCAGGAATGACATATGAGGAGAGATTGGGTCGATTGGGCTTATACTCGCTGGAGTATAGAAGAATGAGAGGGAACTCATCGAAACATATAAAATTCTGACAGGTCTGGACAAACTAGATGCAGGAAGAATGTTCCTGATGGTCGGAGAGTCCAGAACCAGGGGTCATAATCTAAGGATAAGGGGTAAGCCATTTAGGACAGAAATGAGGAGGAATTTCTTCACCCAGAGAGTGGTGTACCTGTGGAATTCTCTACCACAGAAGGTAGTTGAGGCCAAGTCATTAAATATATTCAAGAATGAGTTAGATATATTTCTTAAAGCTAAAGGTATCAAGGGATATGCGGAGAAGGCAGGGACAGGGTACTGAGTTTGGATGATCAGCCATGATCTCATCGAATGGCGGAGCAGGCTCGAGGGGCCGAATGGCCTACTCCTGCTCCTATCTTCTATGTTTCTATATAAATGCAAGTCATTTTCTTTCAAAGTGAGTCAAAGCTGTACCTCAGAGTCTTTTGTTAGCCAGAGGACCCCTTCGCTGCCGTGTGAGTCTCCATGTGGCGGGCACACACCGCTTACGATGTGGTTCACTGAGGCTACGACAGCAGCTGGCCAGCTGGAGGAAGCCTCCGCTGATCACGGTTTATTTTAAACTGGTTAACACCTCTGCTAAAACAGCGGGGGAGAGAAACCTCAGATAAATGCTTTAAAGCATTCACACATTAAGTCTTCCATTGCGTGGCTTGTGTCTTTTTGTAAGTACAATGGCCAAAATGCTCCCGTGTGTGGTCGCTCCAATGCTTTAGTGTCAGTGTTAAATCCCCGTAGAATTTCTGGATCTACTTTTGCATTCAGGCATTTTTACTGGCAGTCTTAGCTGTACAACATGACACATAAAAGATTGGATCAATCAAAGCACACAGAATCATAGAATAGTACAGCTCAGAAGGAGGCCATTCGGCCCATCGAGTCTGCGCCGGCTCTTTCGAAGAGCAATCCAGTTAGTCCCACTCCCCCCACTCTTTCCCCATATCCCTGCAATTTTTTTCTCCCTCGAGTATTTATCCAATTCCCTTTTGAAGGCTCCTATTGAATCTGTATCCACCGCCCTATCAGGCAGCGCATTCCAAATCCTCACCACTCGCTGCATAAACAAGTTTTGAATTTCATATTTTCCAGCTACAATTTAAAAAAAAAATGAGATACTCTTGCGTAATATTTGCTATTTTAGCATTGAGACACAGCACCTTAAATTTGCTAAAACATAAAGCTTTCTTTTTTCCCTTTGCCTCCCTTGTGTCAACTGTGACTCAGTGGGTAGCACCCCCCCCCCACTGGGTCAGAAGGTCGTGGGTTCAAGTCACACTCCTGACACTTGCGTGTAAAACTCTAGGCTGACACTCTAGTGTAGTGCTGAGGGAGTGCTGCACTGTCAGAGGTGCTGGCTTTCAGATGAGACCTTAAAGTGAAGCCCCGTCTGCTCTCTCAGGTGGATGTAATAGATCCCATGGCACTATTTTGAAGAAGAGCAGGGGGGTTATCCCCAGTGTCCTGGCCAATATTTATCCCTCAATCAACATCAATAAAACAGATGATCTGGTCATTATCAATATTGCTGTTTGTGGGAGCTTACTGTGCGCACATTGGCTGCCGCGTTTCCCGCATTACAACAGTGACTACACTTCAAAAAGTTCTTCATTGGCTGTGAAGTGCTTTGGGACTTCCAGTGGTTGTGAAAGGCGCTATAGAAATGCAAGTATTTCATTTCTTTTTTCTTCCTGGTTAAGTGGTGGTTCTTTGAATGATAGCCATCTCCTTCAAACATTCTACTTCACTGCACAACTTTTATGTCATCCACAGATTTAGCCGATAGTTGTCTGGAAAAGCAGGATATTCTGAGGAGCAGGAAGTTGTCAAGAAATGTGCAGAAACTTAGCAAATGGGCACATGAGTGGCAGATGATATTGGAAAGTGTAATTTAATACGTATTGGTGCTAAAAATAGTAAGTAGGATTAGGTGATGAGGGATATATCATAACAAAAGGAAGGGATTAGGGAAGGAAAAATAATTGAGTGTAGTAGTTGACCAGATGTTGAAAGTGTTGTCATGTGGTACGGTTACAATTACTAAGGTCATTTATTAAGATATATAGATCGACCTATCAATATCTCTCTCTCTCTCTCTCTCTCTCTCTGTCCCTGTCTCCCTGTCCCTGTCTCTCTCTCTCTCTCTCTCTCTCTCTCTCTCTCTCTCTCTCTCTGTCCCTGTCTCTCTGTCCCTGTCTCTCTGTCCCTGTCGCTCTCGCTCTGTCTGTCTCGCTCGCGCTCTGTCTGTCTCGCTCGCGCTCTGTCTGTCTCGCTCGCGCTCTGTCTGTCTCGCTCGCGCTCTGTCTGTCTCGCTCGCGCTCTGTGTCTCTCGCTCTGTATCGCCAGTTCTAGAGCTAGCTACAGCACAGGCAAGTTGGGTCCAGTGACCACCTCCTGTGTTGTAGTTTCTGTATAAGGGCAGGGCAATAGGATTAGAGTAAGAGCTCTGGTTGAAGAGCTAGCACCAACTTAGGCACGATGGGCCAAATGGCGCCTCTCTGTGCTGTTGTTTCTATGGTAAGTAGGTAAGTGTAATAAAGAAAGAAACTAAGAACTTGCATTGAAATGGTGGCTTTTATGACCTCAGCACAGCCAATGAAGTACTTTTGAAGTGTAGTCACAGTTGTAATGCAGGAAAAGTGACAGCCAACTTGCGCAAAGTAAGATCCCACAAACAGCAATTAAATAATTGACCAGATAATCTGTTTTAATGAAGTTGGTTGAAGGATAAATATTGACCCAGGACACCGGGGAGAATTTTCCAGCTCTTCATCAACATAGTGCCGTGGGATCTTTTACGTCCACCTGAGAGGGTAGACCATGCCTCGGTTTAACGTCTCATCAGAAAGACGGCACCTCCGACAGTGCAGCACTCCCTCAGTACTGCACTAGAGTGTCCACCTAGATTATGTACTCAAGTCTCTGGAGTGGGACTTGAACCTACAACCTTCTGACTCTGAGGTTCCTGGCATTGTCCTCCTCAGCCACCTCTTCCCACTGGAGCCCGAGGTGTTCCTTGAACGAGCCCAATGTTTTTGTATTGTATTACCTTACACACCAGATTACTCCAAACTTTAACCACACTGTCCTGAGATCTGAATTTACTTATCACCAATTTCCATTTATGGATGTCATCTGTTCCGCTATACAAAGCCCTGGTTAGACCACACCTGGAGTACTGTGAGCAGTTCTGGGCACCACACCTTAGGAAGAATATATTGGCCTTGGAGGGAGTGCAGCGTAGGATTACCAGAATGATACCCGGACTCCAAGGGTTAAATTACAAGGAGCGAGATTAGACAAACTAGGGTTGTATTCCCTGGAATTTAGAAGGTTAAGGAGTGATTTGAACGAAGTTTTCAAGATATTAAGGGGAACTGATAGGGTAGATAGAGAGAAACTATTTCCACTGGTTGGGGATTCTAGGACTAGAGGGCATGGTCTAAAAAAAAATTCATGAGTAAAGTAAGGAAACACTTCTACACACAAAGGGCGGTTGAAGTTTGGAACTCTCCTCCGCAAAAGGCAATTGATGCTGGATCAATTAATTTTAAATCTGAGATCGATAGATTTTTGTTAACCAAAGATATTAAGTGATATGGGGCAAAGGCGGGTATATGGAGTTAGGTCGCAGATCAGCCATGATCTCATTGAATGGCGGAACAGGCTCGAGGGGCTGAATGGCCTCCTCCTGCTCCTTGTTCCCGTGAAGTAATAAAGCCTGATTTTAACTCCGGGTTGGTTTTTTGGGCAGGAGAGTAGCGATGTGGGTTAGAAACTCACTCCAGAAATGAGACCTCGGGTATGTTAATGTCCGTGGCTTCATTGAAATCCCGCCTGCCGGCTTCCCACCTGTTCCAGGCGGGAAGCGACGGGATACCGCCTGACCGGAGGCGGTCATCGTCAGCGAGCGGGTGGCAGGATCATCTACCGAGGCCGTCACGTGGGAAAGGGGGCGTCTCGCGTACGGGAATGGGTGGGTGGGGGAGGACGAGACCGCATCAGGGGAGTCCTACGCTTTCCTTGTCGGGCTCAAAGGAGCTAGGGTCCGCCCTAAAACACTGGTTAGACCCCAGCTGCAGGATTGTGTCCAGTTCTGGGCACCGCACTTTAGGAAGGACATGAAGGCCTTGGAGAGGGTGCAGAAGAGATTTACTAGAATGGTTCCAGGGATGAGGGATTACAGTTACATGGATAGACTGGAGAAGCTGGGGTGGTTCTCCTTGGAGCAGAGAAGGCTAAGAGGAGGTTTGATAGAGGTGTATACAATCATGAAGGATTTAGACAGAGTAAATAAAGAGAAACTGTTCCCATTGGTAGAAGGGTCGATAACCAGCGGCCACAGATTTAAGGTGATTGCCAAAAAAAACAGAGGCGACATGAGGAAAAACTTTTTTATGCAACGAGTGGTTAGGATTTGGAATGCGCTGCCTGATAGGGTGGTGGATACAGATTCAATAGTAGCCTAAAAAGGGAATTGGATAAATACTTGAAGGAGAAAAAATTGCCGGGATATGGGGAAAGAGCAGGGGGAGTGGGACTAACTGGATTGCTCTTCGAAAGAGCCGGCACAGACTCGATGGGCCGAATGGCCTCCTTCGGTGCTGCACTATTCTATGATTCTATGAATCCTGCAAGATCTAGCAGCAAATGTGGAGGAGTTCACTAATCACATCTGTGCAGTCCTGCACATGTACTGTTCATCGTGAAGTGCCTGGCGTCTTCAGAGACCTCCAGCTGAGGCCAGTGCCCCCATTTAAAAAAAATTCATTCGTGGGATGTGGGCATCGCTGGCAAGGCCAGCATTTATTGTCCATCCATAATTGCCCTTGAGAAGGTGGTGGTGAGCCGCCGCCTTGAACCGCTGCAGTCCGCGTGGTGAAGGTGCTTCCACAGTGCTGTTAGGGAGGGAGTTCCAGGATTTTGACCCAGCGACGATGAAGGAACGGCCGATATATTTCCAAGTCAGGATGGTGTGTGACTTGGAGGGGAACTTGGAGGCGGTGGTGGTGGTCCCATCCGCCTGCTACCCTTGTCCTTCTCGGTGGCGGAGGTCGCGGGTTTGGGAGGTGCTGTCGAAGAAGCCTTGGCGAGTTGCTGCAGTGCATGTTACATGTTGGTACCAACGACGTAGCTAAAAAAAGGGAAGAGGTCCTACAAGTAGAATTTAGGGAGTTAGGAGCCAAGCTACAAAGTAGGACCTCGAAGGTAGTAATCTCTGGATTACTACCAGTGCCACGTGCTAGTAAGAGTACAGAGAACAGGATAGTTAGGCTAAATACGTGGCTTGAGCAGTGGTGTAAGAGGGAGGGTTTTAAATTTTTGAGGCATTGGAACCAGTTTTGTGGTAGGTGTGACCTATACAAAAGGGACGGTCTACACCTGTGCAAAGATGGAACTGATGTTCTCGGGGTAATTTTTGATAAAGCAGTTCGGGAGCATTTAAACTAGTATGGCAGGGGGCTAGAAACCTATGTAGTGAAATAGAGGAAAGTGAAAGGCAGACAGAAATAAATGGTAAAAGGGTGAGGAACAAAAAACAAAGGGCCAAACCAATTCATAAAAAATGTGAGCATAAAAAAAGCCTGAGGGTTTTATACCTTAATGCGAGAAGCATCAGGAACAAGGTAGATGAATTAGCTGTGGAAATAGAGGTTAATAATTATGATCTAATTGGGATTACGGAAACATGGTTGCAGGGTGAGCAGGGCTGGGAGCTTAACATACAAGGGTATTCAGTATTTAGGAAGGATCGACAAAAAAGAAAGGGAGGAGGGGTAGCATTGCTGGTAAAAGAAGGGATAAATGCAATTGAAAGGAAGGATATTAACTCAGTTAATACAGAATCTATATGGGTGGAGCTAAGAAATAGCGAGGGGCGAAAAACATTAATAGGAGTGGTATATAGGCCTCCAAATAGTAAAATAGAGGTTGGGGAGGGCATCACGAGGGAAATTAGAGAAGCGTGCAATAAGAGCACAGCTGTCATCATAGGTGACTTTAACTTACATATAGATTGGAATAGCCTAATCAGTAAAAATAATGAGGAGGAGGAATTCCTTGAGTGTTTAAGGGATGGTTATCTGGATCAATATGTCGAGGAACCAACTCGGGAACAGGCTATATTGGACTGGGTACTGTGCAATGAGAAGGGACTAATTAGTAATCTTGTTGTACGGGGACCCTTGGGTCAGAGCGATCATAACATGATCGATTTCTCACTCGAAATGGAGAGCGAAGAAATTGACTCAGATACTAAGGTCCTGAATTTAAACAAGGGGAATTATGATGCCATTAGACGGGAACTGAGTAGGTCTGATTGGACAACGTTCCTGGGAGGACTGGAGGTAGATAAACAATGGCAAGCATTTAAAGGTAGAATGACAAAATTGCAAAAATTGTTTATACCAATCTGGCATAAAAGGAAATCTAAAAAGGTGACTCAACCGTGGATAACAGGGGAAATTAGAGACAGCATAAAATCCAAAGATAGGGCGTATAAATTAGCCAAAAAAAGCGCCAGAGCGGAAGATTGGGAACAGTTTAAGATAGAGCAAAGGAGGACAAAGGGCTTAATCAAGAGGGGCAAAATAGCTTACGAAAGCAAGCTGGCGGAAAATATAAAAACTAACTCCAAAAGCTTTTATAAGTATATCAAGAGGAAAAGACTGGTGAAAACCAAAGTTGGCCCATTGCAGTCAGATACGGGGGAATATATAACGGGAAATAAAGAAATGGCAGACCAACTAAATGCATACTTTGGGTCAGTCTTTACGAAGGAAGACACAAAAAACCTCCCTGGGATATCGGGAAAAATAGGGACATTTGCAAAGGAGGAACTGACGCAAGTCAATATCTCTAAGGATATGGTGTTAAGGAAGCTAAAGGGATTGAAGGCGGACAAATCCCCAGGGCCTGATAACATGCATCCTAGGGTGCTGAAGGAGGTGGCCCTAGAGATAGCGGATGCACTAAGTATGATTTTTCAGAATTCATTAGACTCGGGAACAGTGCCCATGGATTGGAGGGTAGCTAACGTTACCCCACTATTCAAAAAGGGGGGTAGGGAAAAAGCAGGTAATTACAGACCTGTAAGCCTTACATCAGTTGTGGGCAAAATGCTGGAGTCCATCATTAAGGATGAAATAGCGGAGCACTTAGCAAATGGGGACAGGATAGGACAGAGTCAACATGGATTTACAAAGGGTAAATCGTGCTTGACTAATCTATTGGAATTTTTTGAGGGAGTAACTGGTAAAATAGATGGGGGAGAGCCAGTAGATGTGGTGTACCTGGACTTCCAAAAGGCCTTCGATAAGGTCCCACATAAAAGATTAGCAGGGAAAATTGAAGCTCATGGGATAAAGGGGAAAGTATTGACGTGGATAGAGAACTGGCTGTCAGATAGAAAACAGAGAGTTGGAATAAACGGCTCATTTTCTGAATGGCTGGCAGTAACAAGTGGGGTACCACAGGGATCTGTCCTGGGTCCCCAGCTGTTCACAATTTACATTAATGACCTGGATCAGGGAGTCGGATGCAGCATTTCCAAATTTGCAGACGACACTAAACTAGGAGGAGGGGTGGGCTCAGAGGAGGAGACCAGGAAGCTCCAGAGCGATTTGGACAGACTGGGTGATTGGGCGGATAAATGGCAGATGCACTATAATGTGGACAAGTGCGAAGTTATCCACCTTGGGTGCAGGAACGGGAGGGCAAATTATTATTTAAATGGCAATAAATTGGGAGAGGGGGAAGTACAGAGAGACCTGGGTGTTCTTGTACACCAGTCACTGAAGGCGAGCATGCAGGTGCAACAGGCGATCAAGAAGGCAAACGGTATGCTGGCCTTCATAGCAAAAGGGTTGGAATACAGGAACAGGGATACCTTGCTGCAGCTGTACAGGGCACTGGTGAGACCACAGCTCGAGTACTGTGTACAGTTTTGGTCGCCTCATCTGAGGAAAGATGTTCTTGCCATGGAGGGGGTGCAGCGGCGATTCACCAGGCTGATACCAGGAATGGCGGGATTGACCTATGAGGAGAGACTATGTAGTTTAGGGATGTACACACTGGAGTTTAGAAGATTGAGAGGGGACCTCATAGAAGTGTATAAAATTCTGACAGGTCTAGACAGACTAGATGCAGAAGGAATGTTTCCCTTGGCGGGTGAGAACAGAACTAGAGGACATAATTTAAGGATAAGGGCTAAACCATTTAGGACAGAAATGAGGGGGAATTTCTTCACTCAGAGGGTGGTGAACCTGTGGAACTCATTGCCACAGAGGGCAGTGTACGCCAGCTCATTAAATATATTTAAGAGGGAATTAGATATATTTCTACAGGCAAAAGGGGTTAAGGGTTACGGAGAGAAGGCGGGGACGGGATACTGAATTGGAGGATCAGCCATGATCTCATTAAATGGCGGAGCAGGCTCGAAGGGCCGGATGGCCTACTCCTGCTCCTATCTTCTATGTATGTATCTATGTATCTATGTATCTTGTAGATGGTGCGCACTGCAGCCACGGTGCACCGGTGGTGGAGGGAGTGAATGTTTAAGGTACTTGACATGACAGTAATCCTTTACATGGTGTAAGTATCTCTCATATATGCTTGGATTGGCTGGTATGGAGGCCTTTGGGCTTAAGTGCACTGTGGCCTGTCATCTCTGGTTTCAACACACTTGGATATTAGATGGAGGGAGTCGGTACACATGGATTCACATACCTCACTTCTGCCCAGAGTTCCATTCCTACACGGGTCAGGGGGTTGTGCTAAGGGCGTGCCCAACAACAGGTCATGGCTGGAGTGAGCTCAGGTCAGGCTGCCTCTCTGGGCAATGCCACTTATGACCTCCCAACCCCTTGCCCCTTTCCACTTAAAGACAGAAAAGATATGCCAAGAATTGGGAAGGACCAGCTAACTACTGCATCGGCAGACTTGTTGGCACCAGTTATTGAGCCAGCTGAACAGGCTAGAGGGGCTGAATGGCCTAGTCCTGTTCCCATGTTCCATGTCAGGGCCTGGCACACACAGGTTCGGAGCGATCCAGCCCCAAGAGGTTTCCACTGACAACCTGCAGCCAGCCACCTCAATTACTATTGCCAGGGTAAAACACACTAAGCAGCATACACTTACCACGTTTATGGTATTAATTTTGGTTGCATTTTATTTTAACAGTGTCAACAATAAGTTACATTTATATAGCATAGTAAAACATCCCAAGGCGCTTCACGGGAGTGTTACCAAACAAAATTTGACACCAAGCCACAGGAGATATTAGGGCAGGTGACCAAAAGCTTGGTCAAAGAGGTTGATTTTAAGGAGCATCTTAAAGGAAGAGAGAGAGGCGGAGAGGTTTAGGGAGAGAATTCCAGAGCTCGGGGCCCAGGCAGCTGAAGGCACGGCCACCAATGGTGGAGCGATTCAAATCGGGGATGCGCAAGAGGTCAGAATTAGAGGAGCGCAGAGATCTCGGAGGACTGTAGGGCTGGAGTAGGTTAGGCTGTACTCAAAAGCAAAATACTCCGGATGCGGGAAATCTGAAATAAAAACAGAGAATGCTGGAAACACTCCGCAGGTCAGGCAGCATCCGTGGAGAGAGAAACATTTCAGGTTGATGGCCTTTCACCAGAACCGGAAGAGGTTAGAAATCTGGCCGCTTATAAGCAAGTACAGAGCTAGAAAAAAGGGGCAAGGAAACAACAAAGGGAAGGACTGTGATAGGGTGGAGGGCAAGACGGATTAAATGACAAACGGGATGACGGTGCAAGGCAAAAGGGGGTGGTAATGGGACAAGAAACAAAAGATGGGTCTAGAGGAGGTGTAAATGGCAACAGCAGAACCATTACCAGTACCTGCCGTCTGAGAAAATGGGAGCGCTGGATATAAGAACATAAGAATTAGGAGTAGGAGTCGGCCATATGGCCCCTCGAGCCTGCTCCGCCATTCAATGAGATCATGGCTAACCTTCGACCTCAACTCCACCTTCCCGCCCGATCCCCATATCCCTCGATTCCCCGAGAGTCCAAAAATCTATCGATCTCAGCCTTGAATATACTCAACGACTCAGCATCCACAGCCCTCTGGGGCAGAGAATTCCAAAGATTCACAACCATCTGAGTGAAGAAATTTCTCCTCATTTCAGTCTTAAATGGTCGACCCCTTATCCTGAGACTATGCCCCCTAGTTCTAGACTCTCCAGCCAGGGGAAACAACCTCTCAGCATCTACCCTGTCAATGCCCTTCAGAATCTTATATGTTTCAACGAGACCACCTCTCATTCTTCTTAACTCCAGAGAGTATAGGCCCATTCTACACAATCTCTCCTCATCGGACAGCCCTCTCATCCCAGGAATCAATCCAGTGAACCTTTGTTGTAGCACCTCTGTAAGCTTTTTATTTCGACTGGCATTAAATTGACAGCAAGACCAATTCTTTTGAAACAATTTGGAATATGTTTATTAAACACACACATTCCTGCACATCAAAACAATAGCCTACTGGTATCCTATGACTCTACTCGATTACAACACGTAAGGTAATGGGTTAGATTTACACAGACTGGCACTTACCTGAGTCAAGCAATGCACGCGGCCTTTTTCCTTGCTTCTTGGTCTGGTCTGTAGAGGGAGGGCTTCTTGTTTTTCCGCGTGGTCGTCCAGAGAGAGAGAGAGAGCCTTTGGGTTCCTTGTTTTATATCTTTTTAAGTCCATTGTCTCTACTCTAAATTGCTAAGACCCCAGGATTGGGTCTTAGATTCATGGCAGTTCTTGATTGACTTTCCTTTGAACATGTGTCTGTCTGCAGTGGCTGGGGCCATTTCTTGCTTAAGTGAATTGTTTGTTGACACCTTTTAGTGGCTCTTGAGTTTCGATGGTGTCTCTGTGGGGGGTTATCCTGTTCTGCAGGTTTCCTTTGTTAAGTTTCGCGCCGTTGCCTTACCCAGGGGAAATCCATACACATCAAATTTATCTTTATTACATACATCTTATATTAATAGTCTCGAGTCCATCACACATACAGAACATATATTTTTATTCTTACACCTCTAAGCCATGTATATCCTTCCTTAGCTACGGAGACCAAGGGCTGGATTTTGTGAATGGAGGCGAGTTGGAGGCGGGACTGCTGCTTGTCGTGTCAATGTCCCGCCTCCATCCTCGCCTGACCATTCAGAGGGATTTTCCCCTGATTGAGCTTGTTAAGCCCGCCCTGCGGGCTCAGCAGGCCAATTAAGGAGGAAGTCACAGACAGAGCACGTCAACGTCAGACATGCTATCTGTCAAGACTTCTTGAAAGAAGAAATGACAGCGTTTAACAGATCTGTGAAGCTGTCAAACACTGACATTCTCTTTAGTTTGATGAGTCTTTGAGGTGAGGACCCATCAAACATTGCAAATTTGTAAATTTCAGATGTCTGATGGATCGGAGGGTCCATCAGCCATTGCCTGAAATTGACAAGCAGGATGTCGGCTCTCCCCATCCAGCGCGGCTGAAGGCTGCAGAAAGAAAACAAGGTAAGTGAACACTTTTTTAAACTTATCACTCACCTTGCATACTTACCACTCCACACTTGCACCCATCACTCACCTCTACATCTTACTTCCAGGTGCCTCCGACCACCGCAGACCTCCGTCACGTCTCCTCCAACCCGGCGGGGTTCTCCGAGGTCGGGAAGCCTTCACCTGTGAAGGTAAAATGGCACTAATCCCTTTTTCTGCCTGTTAACTACCTGTTAACGGGCAGTTAAAAGGATCAAATGCCTTTCCCGCCTCCAGGAGACGGGACCCGAAGCTGCACATCCTCCCGCCTCCTGGCAAAAGGGCACGGAGGCGGGATGGGGGCGGGTTTGCCATCCGCCCCCAATTTCTCCAAGTTTACCGGCAGTCCCGCCTCCATACCCGCCTCCTCGGGGCTTGGAAAATTGAGCCCCTTAACTCTGCACAGTTCTTGAGTTGTTGAATTCAATGTTGCAGCTGAAAGTGCCTCATCGTTCAACGCAACTACTTTTCACTGGCACTGTAAGCCTCTGTTGGGGGTTGATTTTCAACTTGCTGCCGATGTAGATCACTCCCCCCCCCCCAGTGAAGATGAAAATTTGGGCGTTTTCTATAAAGGCCAGACAATCCGCAAGGTCAATTTTACACTCGGGTGGTAATTTGAAAATCCGCCTCCTTAAATTTCACTAGCTCTCGGGCTACATGTTGTAAGAAGAGAAACCTTTGTTACGTGTCCAAACGTCCATCGAAGCTATCTTTATCTGCTGTCAGTGACAAAATGAGCTTTGTTTACTTTGCCATGGGAACCCGTGCCTCTGCCAGAATGTGCCGTCCCACATGCTGATGATGGTTCGCTATTTAATGGACTTACTCCGCTTCCTGGTAAAGCAGATAAAGGTCATTCCTCCTGTTGATCACAAGTTAAAGATAGCCGCAGAGTCAGGCAGGGGTTTCAGGCCCCAACAAAGCAAGGAAACTACTGAAAAGTTCAAGATCAACAGAGAAAATGAAAAAGGAAGAAATGAGGAGATAAATCCCCGCAAAAAAAAATGAGGAAAGAAAATAAACAAATTATCAAAAGTATACACAAATCATCTTTGAAGGTGGCAGGACAAGTTGATAAGGCAAAGGGTCACAGACCTGAAACGTTAAATCTGTTTGCTCTCTCTCCACGGATGCTGCCTGACCTGCTGAGTGTTTCCAGCATTTGCTGTTGTTATTTCAGATTTCCAGCATCCGCAGTATTTTGCTATTGGATAAGTTGATAAGGCAGTTTTTTTTTTTAAAAAGCATACGGGATCCTGGGCTTTATAAATTGAGTACGAAAATAAGTTATGCTAAACATTTAGAAAACACTGGTTAGACCTCAGCTGGAGTATTGTGGCCAATTCTGGGCACCACATTTTCGGAAAGAGGTCAAGGCCTTGGAGAGGGTGCAGAGGAGATTTACCAGAATGGTACCAGGGCTGAGGGACTTCAGTTATGTGGAGAGACTGGAGATGCTGGGATCGTTCCCCTTAGAGCAGAGAAGGTTAAGGCGAGATTTAAGAGAAGTGTTCAAAATTATGAGGGGGTTTTGATAAAATACGAACATAGGAATTAGGAGCAGGAGTCGGCCACTCGGCCCTTCGAGCCTGCTCCGCCATTCAATAAGATCATGGCTGATCCGATTACTCCACATTCCCGCCTACCCTCGATAACCTTTCACCCCCTTGCTGACCAAGAATCTATCGACCTCTGCCTTAAAAATATTCAAAGACTCTGGGCTGGATTTTGTCTTGGGGTCGGGTTGGGGTCGTGTTAGCCGCATTTCGTGTTCCCCCCCCCCCCCGCCTGAAATTGGATGTGGGAGATTGATGCAATTTTTACTTAATTGGGCAATTGAGTTCCAGCATGTGGGAGCCCATGAATCAATTAGTGGTTTCAGTCTGAAAGTCGCCTCTGATGATGTCATCATTGCAGGTCAGAGAGACTGCCTGGTCTCAGAGATTGCCTGGCCTTTGCTGTGAGTGGACCTGGATGCAAATGAGCAGCAGCAGGAGAGAGAGAGAGAGAGAGAGAATTGTTTTTGCAACCAAGTCCTCCCAGGCAGTCTCTGAAGACATTCAATGCAGCAGCATCAGAGGCGACTTTCACACCTAATACTACTACTACCTTCATCACATCTCCGTTGTAATAGTGGACCTGCAGCTGATAGTCAGCTATCCACTTGTGCTCCCGCCAGGTTTCACTGGAGTGTTTCACATCAGGCGTACTTCACGTCGGAAAAGGGTTAAACTAGCTAAAACGTTTCAAAATGGCATTACAGAGCCAATTTAGAGCTTGTTAAGGGCTTTAATGGCCTCTCCCGCCTCTTGGAGGCAGGACGGAGTCAGGAATCCCACGACCGATTTTGTCAAAATTGCGTGGAGGCGTGTTGGAGCCGGGATGGGGTCGGGACCCCCGAATCTGCAACTTTAACCCCCCACACGCCTCCAAACCCGACTCCACGGGTCATTGAAAATCCAGCCCTCAGCTTCCACTGCCCTCTGAGGAAGAGAGTTCCAAAGACTCACGACCCTCTGTGAGAAAAAAATTCTCCTCATCTCTGTCTTCAATGGACGACCCCTTATTTTAAAACAGTGACCCCTAGTTCTAGATTCTCCCACAAGAGGAAACATCCTCTCCACATCCACCCTGTCCAGACCCCTCAGGATCTTATATGTTTCAATCAAGTCACCTCTTACTCTTCTAACCTCCAGCGGATACAAGCCTAGCCTGTCCAACCTTTCCTCATACGGCAACCCGCCCATTCCAGGTATTAGTCTAGTAAACCTTCTCTGAACTGCTAACGCATTTACATCCTTCCTTAAATAGGGAGACCAATACTGTACACAGTACTCCAGATGTGGTCTCACCAATGCCCTGTATAACTGAAGCATAACCTCCCTACTTTTGTATTCAATTCCCCTCGCAATAAATGATAATATTCTATTAGCTTTCCTAATTACTTGCTGTACCTGCATAATAACCTTTTGCGATTCATGCACTAGGACACCCAGATCCCTCTGCATCTCAGAGCTCTGCAATCTCTCACCATTTAGATAATATGCTTCTTTTTTATTCTTCCTGCCAAAATGGACAACTTCACATTTTCCCACATTATACTCCATTTGCCAGATCTTTGCCCACTCACTTAACCTATCTATATCCCTTTGTAGCCTCCTTATGTCCTCTTCACAATTGACTTTCCTATCTATCTTTGTGTCATTAACAAATTTAGCAACCATACCTTCAGTCCCTTCATCCAAGTCATTTATATAAATTGTAAAAAGTTGAGGCCCAGCACTGATCCCTGTGGCACACCACTCGTTACATCTTGCCAATCAGAAAATTACCCATTTATGCCTATTCTCTGTTTCCTGTTAGCTAGCCAATCTTCTATCCATGCCAATATGCATTAGGGTTACACCATGAGCTTTTATTTTCCGCAATAACCTTTGATGTGGCACCTTATCAAATGCCTTCTGGAAATCTAAGTACAGTACATCCACCGGTTCCCCTTTATCCACAGCACATGTTACTTCCTCAAAGAACTCCAATAAATTGGTTAAACATGATTTCCCTTGCACAAAACCATGTTGACTCTGCCTGATTACTTTGAACTTTTCTAAATGCCCTGCTATAACGCCTTTAATAATAGCTTCTAACATCTTCCCTGTGACAGATGTTAAGCTAACTGGCCTGTAGTTTCCTGTTTTCTGTCTCCCTCCCTTTTTGAATGAAGGAGTTACATTTGCTATTTTCCAATCTAATGGAACCTTCCCCGAATCTAGGGAATTTTGGAAAATTAAAACCAACGCATCAACTACCTCACTAGCCACTTCTTTTAAGACCCTAGGATGAAGTCCATCAGGACCTGGGGACTCGTCAGCCCGCAGCTCCAACAATTTGCTCAGTACCACTTCCCTGGTGATTATAATTTTCTTGACTTCCTCCCTCCCTTCCATTTCCTGATTTACAGCTATTTCTGGGATGTTACTTGTATCCTCTATAGTGAAGACCGATGCAAAATACCTGTTCAATTCAACTGCCATCTCCTTATTTTCCATTATTAATTCCCCAGACTCACTTTTTATAGGACCAACGCTCACTTTGTTAACTCTTTTTTAAGTATCTGTCGAAACTCTTACTATCTGTTTTTATATTTCTAGCTAGCTTTCTCTCGTACTCTAATTTTTCTCTCCTTATTAATCTTTTAGTCATTCTTTGTTTTTTATATTCTGTCCAATCTTCTGACCTGCCACCCATCTTTGCGCAATTATATGCTTTTTCTTTAAGTTTAATACTATCTTTAACTTTTTTAGTTAACCACAGATGGTGGGTCCTCCCCTTGGAATTTTTCTTTCTTGTTGGAATGTATATATTCTGTGTATTTTGAAATATCCCCTTAAATGTCTGCCACTGCAACTCTATTGACCTATCCCTTAACCTAATTTGCCAGTTCACTTTAGCTAGCTCTGCTTTCATGCCCTCATAATTGCCCTTATTTAAGTTTAAAATACTAGTCTTGGACCCACTCTTCTCTCTCAAACTGAATGTAAAATTCAATCATATTATGATCGCTGCTACCTAGGGGCGCCTTCACTATGAGGTCATTAATTAATCCTATCTCGTTGCACAATACAGGTCTAGTATAGCCTACTCTCTGGTTGGCTCCAGAACGTGCTGTTGTAAGAAACTATCCCGAAAACATTCCATGAACTCCTCATCTATGCTACCTTTGCCCATCTGATTTTTCCAGTCTATATGCAGATTAAAATCCGCCATGATTATTGCTGTACCCTTCTGACAAGCTCCTATTATTTCTTCCTTTATACTCCATCCTACCATGTGGTTACTGTTAGGGGGCCTGTATACCACTCCCACAAGTGACTTCTTGACTTTATTATTTCTCATCTCTACCCAAACCGCTTCTATATCCTGGTTTCCTAAACTTAGGTCATCCCTCTCTATTGTGCTAATACCATCATTAATTAACAGAGCCACCCCTCCACCATTTCCCACCTTCCTGTCCTTCCTAAATGTCATGTACCCTTCAATATTCAGGTCCCAATCTATGTCATCCTACAGCCATGTTTCTGTAATGGCTATCAGATCATATTTATTTATTTCTATTTGCGCCATCAGTTCATCTGTTTTGTTTCGAATGCTACGTGCATTCAGATGCAGAGCCTTTAGTTTTGTCCTTTTATTATTTTTGTAACCTCTAGCCTTATCTGTTGATTTACTCTTAGATTTGTACTCTCTATCCCTTCCTGTCACGGTCTGTTTATCATTTCCCATATTAATACCTTTCTCTATTGCCTTGTCTCTAATCTTTGAATTACCACATCTTCCCAAATTTGATCCCATGCCCCCAATATTTAGTTTAAAGCCCTCTCTACCGCCCTAGTTATACGACTCGCCAGAACACTGGTCGCAGCACGGTTCAATAAGGATAACCTGTTTCCAGTGGCAGGAGGGTCGGTAACCAGAGGACTCAGATTTAAGATCATTGGCAAAAGAACCAGTTGTGAGGTGAGCAGAACTTTGTTTTTTAAACAGAGAGTTGTTGTGATCTGGAATGCGCTGCCTGAAAGGGCGGTGGAAGCAGATTCAAAAGGAGAATTGCGTATATAGTTGAAAAGGAAATAAATGCAGGGCTATGGGGAAAGAGCAGAGGGGAGTGGGACTGATTGGAGAGCTCTTTCAAAGAGCCGGCACAGGCACGATGGGCCAAATGACCTCCTTCTGTGCTGTGCGAGGCTCTGATTCTATTCTATACTAATGATGTACTTTCTGTAATTATAATATATGGTAACTAGCCTGTTTCCTCCGATTTACAAAGGTTAAAATGGACTATCAAATATAAATATAGCAATGCAATGTATGAGACTAATTCTGGTATTATTTATGTTTATTTAGGAGGAGATGAGGATGAAGAATGTTGTATGAAGACTGCTTTACAATGCAAAGCAACTACTTAAAACTTCCTTAGTATTTTTCTGTTCTCAAATGTAGTTATGTGTGTTGAATATAATTGCTTTACTGTTCAAAAAAAAACCAAGCACCATTTTTTTTGGAAGCATGTACAAATATTACTTTATGCAAGAGCATTCAGTGCCTTTTTAATTAACTACTGACAACTCTGTGTATGACTTCGCTTTTCCTCGTCGGTATGAAAACGATAATTGGATTGTCACTGTTGTGAACCTTGTGCATGACAGCACTTTGATCGTGAAAGGGGGTAATTGCAGTGAGTGGCAGATGCTCCAATGTTCCGCCCTAAGGTATCTAGCAATAATGCAGTGACCCTGCTTGAATTTGTGCACATTTGGCATTTTGCAATGCCAGAGCGCTCAAGAAAATATTATTGCAGTCAAGCCCTAGCTTTCTCTCTCTAATGAACTGTGTGAAACAGGCAATTCAGTGAAGGATAAATTTATCAAGTTCATAGCAATTCCACCGGATCTATACCTCAACTGTTTAAACTTTTATTAACAGTCTCTAGTATTAGGGCTGTGCAAAAAAAAACAGTATCTAACCTACAGAATAGTTTGTCTGTTTTTAGATTGATTATAAAATATTTGATTTGAGCTCTCTGACACTTTATAAAACGAGATGACTGTTTACTCATGATTTTGTGACTGTTTGGGGATTACAATACCTAATCATATGATAGTGATCAGTGTTCCCGTTTTGGGTGCACAACCCCCTTTAAGGGGCGGCGCGGCCCATTCAGAATCCGGCGCATGCGCAGTTTTTGTGAGTTGGCTGCGCGGGAGCTGCAGAGCGCTGCGCGGCCACGCAGCTTAAAGGGATTTGGTTTGACACTGCTTAATTTTTAAGCAAAGACTTGGGTAAAGTAAAGCAGATGTTTCCTTGAAGCGTTCAGTGTTCATTCACCAACAGTCGTCCAGTGTGAGCGTACATCCACGTTAACTAGTACCAGACATGGGTTCCTAATACAGATACAAAGGAAGTAGTGGACGTAATGCATAATAATGGTAATGATAGCAAATTGTAGCCCTCGGCAATTTGTTTCATAGCCTCCTGCCTACAGCGCTCTGTCATTTATACATTATAAGGCATCGCACTCCCACCAGGGAGCCTCACCCCCCCCGGGTGCACATCTCGGGATATTCCGGTCATGGTCCCTATGGATTTCCGTCCGTTCAAATTATCGTGCGGAGTGCACCCACGATTTCCTGATGCACGCTCCGTGGGTGCAAGACTCCCGCCGGAAGTGTGACTTCAGAAAATCCGCTCTCGTCAACGCACCCGGCTACCGCCGGACAATAGGGGCTGGATTTTCATAGGGCCGTGGAGGCGGGTTTGGAGGCGTGTGGGGGGTTAAAATTGCGAAAAGTGGCGGGCGGACCTGATCCCGCCTCCATTCCGCTTCCATGCAATTTTGATAAAATCGTGTGCGGTGTTCCCGACTCCGTCCCTCCTCCAAGAGGCGGGAGAGGCCATTAAAGCCCTTAACAAGCCCTAAATTGGCTCTGTAATGCCATTTTGAAACGTTTTAGCTAGTTTAACCCTTTTCCCACGTGAAGCACGCCTGATGTGAAACACGCCAGTGAAACCTGGCGGGAGCACAAGTGGATAGCTGACTATCAGCTGCAGGTCCACTATTACAATGGAGATGTGATGAAGGTAGTAGTAGTAGTATTAGGTCTGAAAGTCGCCTCTGATGCTGCTGCATTGAATGTCTTCAGAGACTGCCTGGCCTTTGCTGTGAGAGGACCTGGATGCAAAAAAAATTCTCTCTCTCTCTCTCTCTCTCTCTCTCTCTCTGTCTCTGTCTCTGTGTGTGTGTGTGTGTGTGTGTCTCTCTCTCTCTCTCTCTCTGTCTCCTGCTCATTTTGCATCCAGGTCCACTCACAGCAAAGGCCAGGCAGTCTCTGAAGACCTTCAATGCAGCAGCAATGATGACATCATCAGAGGCGACTTTCAGACTGAAAATATTAATTGGTTCATGGGTTCCCACATGCTGGAACTCAATTGCCCAATTAGGTGAAAATTCCATCAATCTCCCACATCCAATTGCAGGCGGGTGGATAACACGAAATGCGGATGACACGACCCCAACCCGCCCCAGTATCAAAATCCAGCCCTAGGACTCTGCACTCAAATTGTTACCCTAGATCGGGAATTCAAAGCAATGCTTTCGAAATCAGAATAGGGCGCGTGTCACAGGCGTGACCTAGTCGGGTGTAACTCGGGTTAATTTTACAACACAGGATTACCTAGTTACTGTGAAGTATGAATGTAGCTGTTGGCCCATAGTATTAGTTAGGGATGTGTATGGATGATCCTCTCTGGCTTGTCAGAGAATGTCCTGGTGCTATGACAAATACAGAGCCATCCCGTTTACAGCATTTGCATTTGCAACATTTCTCAGGGTTTCTATCAATACTGTTTGCACTTCTAGAGTACAGGGAGACAGATAATCTGTTACAGGCTGAAGGACTACCTGTCAATCGGCCGGGCTGGTCCTGCAGTGTTCTAAGTTCTCGTTCCTTTGCGGGTGCCCGTCTGAGGTTGAACTTAAGACACGTAGGGGTGAAATTCGTTCTTGCGATTAAAAAAACAGGGCGAGTGTTTTTTTCTCCATAGGGACGCCATTTCCCACATTACAACAGTGACTACACTCCAAAAATACTTCATTGGCTGTAAAGCGCTTTGAGACGTCCAGTGGTCGTGAAAGGCGCTGTATAAATGCAAAGTCTTTCTTACATTTAATGGCCCACTAACAAAATTTGCAGGAACTTTGAAGCGTGCTATTTCTAAGATTGGCAATTTTGTTAGCAGCACGTTAATTATGGCTAATCTCTACATTAACTCATGCCATCCCTGACCTGGGAATAGTCATTGATGAAACTGGGTGGGAAGTTGTTCTGCACTGAAGAGCCTTAACATGAACAACGTGAGCCTGCTCACCTCTGCACCCTCTTCTTCCCCAACCCACCCCCCCCTCCCCAAAAAAATTCAGCATCGTAAGACAGGACAAGCTAACAGTTATGTGTATCTGGACTGAAGATGGCATTTGTGCCAAACAAGGGGAAAATTAGAACTTGGGACTTATTCATGTTTTGTATCCACCTAAAGTCCTGTAAAGACCTGGATTTTGTTTTTTGACGGGATAGTATTGCTGTAACATTTTTTAAATACACTAACAGCAGGTATTTTCTGAAAGACTTGAATCAAAAGTGAATGCCAGGCACATTCAAGTTTGCCGCAGTTTTGGAGTCTCAGCAAAGGCGATGAGTTCCTGGCTGTCGGTGGAGACAGAAGGGGAGATTTTCCTGGGATTATCGGATCGGCTGTGCGTAGCCATTGCAGGAAAATCAGACGGATTGGAGCACGCGCCCCTAATGAAGCCCGCTCGATTTTTTTCCGTCCATTACTTTAAATAGAGAGAAAAATCCTGGAGGTTCCCTGACTTGCCCCAGGATTTCCCGTACACCCAACCACGGGACGAGGAAAATCTCCCCTAGATTTTTCTTGGGCCTGAAATGATGGTGAAGGTTTGTCTGGAGATGAGGGGTTGTAACGTTAAAAAATGAAACCACTTCTCCGGGGGGAAAAAAGATCCGTTCAATAGCTTTTATTCCATAAAGATTTTTTAAAGCCTTCATGTTGGAGCATTCCCTTCCACGTATATTGATACCACATCCAAATATTTGTAACGTGATAGGACAACCAACTCAAACACCAACTGGCGGTTGAGTGAGGAGGGGGCTGGCAATCTGCTGCTGCAGCATGCACTGTTTATGTTTGGATTCGAGTATTGCAATATTTGTTCAGCAAACGTTAACTGTATGCCAAGGTTCACAAGCTGCTAATGTTACGAACTTGTTGTAAAACAAAAAAAATGCCATTTCGCTTCCACATAAGTCTTTTTATTATTATTATTTTCTTTTCCATCGCCTTGGTTGGTACTATAGGCGTTTCATTGAATAAAGGTCAACTACTTAAAAACGATTAAGTACATGTTGACGACACTTCCCTGGGTAGACCGTGTTACGTACGCTAGTTAGCTCCCCCCCTGAATTTTGTAATATTTGCTTTCTATGGTGAACCTACTTTCACATTGTTGGAGCTCCACATTGTCTGGTGTTTACACTGTTTCAACATGTCAAGGGTGCAATTGCAAGGAGAAGGGTGTGAGAGTACGAGTGAAGATTGTGCGAGGTGTGATCGACGGCGTGTAAGGAAGATATCCCGTGCTGCAGGACAATTGTGAAGTCACTATCCTTGGCAGCTGCTGAAGACAGAAGGAGGAATTCAAAAGGAGGAATTGTCAGTTTCAAGCAAGCACTGGGTCGATGTTGGGATGGAGGTGAAATGGAAGAGGAAGTTATTAACAGAAAGGGAGCAGAATGAGGAACAGAGAAACGTGCTTGGAAAGAATCCTCAAACCCGAGGATACAACAATGTAAAGATACAGTTGTATATCAGGAAATTGCACTAGTCAAGCGTTGCACAAAGGGAAAGTATTTTTTAAACAGTGTTAATAGATGGAGGACTGTTTCTTATTTCTTTATCATGCCAAATATGGAAACAATGTGCGAGCCAATGTTATGTATGTATTGGATTTGCTTAATAAAGATAATGTAATTTTCCAGTGACCAATTGGGTGTAGTTTAACTTTTCTCTTCAAAGAAAGCAAGACTTTCACGAGCACCGGACGTCCCAAAGCGCTTTACAGCCAATAAAGTACTTTTGAAGTGTAGTCACTGTTGTAATGTAGGAAACACAGCAGCCAATTTGCGCACAGCAAGATCCCACAAACAGCAATGTGAGAATGACCAGATCATCTGTTTTTTTAGCAATGTTGGTTAAGGGATTAATATTGGCCAAGACACTGGGGATAACACCCATGCTCTTCTTCAAAATAGTGGCCATCAGATCTCTTACAGTCACTTGAGAGAGCAGCCAGGGCCTCGGTTTAACATCTCATCTGAAAGACGGCACCTCCGACAGTGCAGCACTCCCTCAGCACTGCGCTGGGAGTGTCAGCCTAGACTTTTGTGCTTAAGTCTCTCTGGCGTGGGACTTGAACCCAACAACCTTCCTGACTCAGAAAGGCGAGAGTGCTACCCACTGAGCCACAGCTGACACAGGGATTCTGTTGGTGGATCAGAATTCCAGATCAGTTATGCAAGCACATTATTTTATACATTTAATACAGAGAATCCCACTAAATTTCCGTCATATGATTGTGCTAGAATTAATGTTAATTCCCCTCTCACTGTCATATCATCAAAATCAGTCACCGAATGTACTTCATAAGAATTTCACACCATTAAATGTAGTCAGCACAAAATACACTCTACCCGGATAATTCAAAGTTGGGAAAAAAATTATCCAGTTAGCTCAACCATTGAAATTAAAATACCAACATTTTTAAAAAAAACATTTGAATTATGAAGTAATTTGAATGAACTGCTTTATAATTAAGAGGCGTGAACTGTACTGCACCTTCTTGAGTATTAACCCTCAGAGGGTGAACTTTTGCAGGGGGATCTACGTTTACCCCAGTGTTCCATAGTTCCTACACGAGAACGTAAGAAATAGGAGCAGGAGTCGACCATACAGCCCCTCGAGCCTGCTCCATCATTCAATAAGATCATGGCTGATCTTTGATCTCAACTCCACTTTCCCCCACCCCCCCCAATCCCCATACCCTTTGATTCTCAGAGTCCAAGAATTTATCGATCTCGGTCTTGCATATACTCATCGACTGAGCATCCACATCTGTGGTAGAGAATTCCAAAGATTCACAACCCTCTGAGTGAAGAAATTTCTCCTCATCTCAGTCCTAAATGGCTGACCTCTTATCTGGAGACTATGACCCCTAGTTCTCTCCAGCCAGGGGAAACAGCCTCTCAGCATCTACCTTGTCATGCCCTCTAAGAATTTGATACGTTTTAATGAGATCACCTCTCATTCTTCTAAACTCCAGAGTATAGGCCCATTCTACTCAATCTCTCCTCATAGGACAAACTTCTCATCCCAGGAATCAATCTTTGTTGCACCCCTTCTAAGGCAGGAATATCCTTTCTTAGGTAAGAAGACCATATATAGTGACAAGAACTCATATTGGCAGTATGCTTATCCTGAGACTACAACCCCTAGTTCTAGACTCTCCAGCCAGGGGAAACAGCCTCTCAGCATCTAGTTCTGTGGCCCTTTCGCCGGAGTTACTTAGAGCAGACGAACAGGACACCCTGTTTCTCCCCTCCACTCGCCCCAGGAAATTGACCCCTCGACCCCGCCGAATGCGCAATGGTGAATTCAGCAGAAAGATCGGAGAAGCCGATGACTCACCAAAGATGTTCAATAATTACGTACACTGCAATTACTCAGCTGTTAACTATAGAGGACTCCTTACACAGGAATCCCAGTGTGATGCCATGTTTAAACAGGGAGTGAAACCAAACCGCATAACACACATACATTAAAAAACGTAACTTCAGTTATCTGGAGAAGCTGGGGTTGTTCTCCTTAGAGCAGAGAAGGTTAAGGGGAGATTTAATAGAGGTGTTCAAAATCATGAAGCGTTTTGATGGAGTAAATAAGTAGAAATTGTTTCCAGTGGCAGGAGGGTCGGTAACCAGAGGACACAGATTGAAGATAAATGGCAAAAGAACCAGAGGGGGAGACGAGGAGAAATGTTTTTACTCAGCGAGTTGTTGTGATCTGGAATGCGCTGCCTGAAAGGGCGGTGGAAGCAGATTCAATAGTAACTTTCAAAAGGGAATTGGATAAATATTTGAAGGGGAGAAAATTTACAGGGCTATGGGGAAAGAGCAGACGAGTGGGACTAATTTACTAGATCTTTCAAAGAGCCGGCAACAGGCTTTTTTTTTAAGTCATAGAGGGTGGATTGTGGAAGGAACAGATCTAATGTCCTTTTTTCATTCCAACTTAATCTTACATTCTTTTGTCAAGAGGCAGTGTGTCCCATCTACAAGATGCACGGCAGCAACTCGCCAAGGCTTCTTCGGCAGCACCTCCTGAACCCGCGACCTCTACCACCTAGAAGGACAAGGGCAGCAGGCGCATGGGAACACCACCACCTCCAAGTTCCCGCCAAGTCACACACTGACTTGGAAATATATCGGCCGATCCTTCATCGTCGCTGGGTCAAAATCCTGGAACTCCCTCCCTAACAGCACTGTGGGAGTACCTTCACCACACGGACTGCAGCAGTTCAAGAAGGTGGCTCACCGCCACCTTCTCAAGGGCAACTAGGGATGGGCAATAAATGCCGGCCTTGCCAGCGACGCACACATCCCATGAACGAATACAAAAAATGATTAGCAACAGAAGAGGAAGACAAGGGAGTTGATCTAACTATGGCCACTACAACAGCTATGATCTGTCTTTAGGCTTTTGGTCCTTGGTTGCAATTAACTGATGTAACTGCACTGCATAACAGAACAAAAAGTATCTGTAGGCTTCATGAGACCCAACAGGAAGCTGGCCGCAGGTTCTTTCAAGTATAGTTACATCAATTAAAAGAACGTAGATGTCAGTTCAGGACAGCCTGAAAGCTATACTGAAGGTACTAAGCCATGTTGCTTGGGATCATCTGTACCAGAATCTAGAGCAGGTGCTTGTGGAATTAACATGTTATACTGTAAACTGAAAGAAGAGAATGGCAGCCATATAACCAGGAGCCAAGTTGATACCCGAAACCGCTGAACTCGTGATTTCCCCGGGTCTACATTCTTTCTTAGAAAACCTGACATTTGAGCAATTCTCTGTGGTGGGTCCCCGGAACTATTAAAGTAAACAAGTTGTAGTTTGATATTGTGGACAAATAAAGTGGGTTAATGGTATTCTGTCTGTGATGTGAAACTTTTTCTGCTGGTGGGGGAGTCCAGGACAAGGGGACATAACCTTAAAATACAGATGATGTGGAGATGCTGGTGTTGGACTGGGGTGGACAAATGTGAGAAGTCGCACAACACCAGGTTATAGTCCAACAGCTTTATTTGAAATCACAAGCTTTTGGAGCGCTGCTCCTTCGTCAGGTGACTTCACCTGACGAAGGAGCAGCGCTCCGAAAGCTTGTGATTTCAAATAAAGCTGTTGGACTATAACCTGGTGTTGTGCGACTTCTCACATTAAAATACAGAGCCAGGCCATTCAGGAGAGAAGTTAGGAAACACTTCTTCACACAAAGGGTGGTAGAAGTGTGGAACTCTCTCCCACAATAAGCAGTGGATGCTGAGGCTCAATTCATCATTTTAAACCGAGAGCGATAAGATTTTTGCGAGCCAAGTGTATTCAGGGATATGTGGAGCCAAGGCGGATAAATGGAGTTAGGATTCAATGGCTGAACAGGCTCGAGGGGCTGAATGGCCTCCTCCTGTTCCTGTGTGGGAAATGGTAACATATACAGTGCAGCCAAACTGCAGACCTTTCAGTGACATTAGAGGGAAGGTGAAAGACACACTGGCCATGGGCTCGGGCTCCGACTCCTTCCTTGCCCCGCAAACAAGCACTGAATATTTAAAATCACCATTTATTGGGAAAAATGTGGGTAGTGACTTGCAACATTTTCACCTTTTTTCTAGTACCAATAGCCCAGAAATGTACCTCAGGGAGAGAAAGTAATATCATTTGTGCATCTGACACAGTATTCTGTGAGATTACTGAGAGATATTTTCACTGATTTCGTGAGAACCACTCAAAAACATGGCCTAGATTGGTAATGTGATAAGGATGTCTTGCAAAGCTATTTAGGTAGCCCAGCGGTCAGCTTTTAAACGATCTTCCCCTGAAACACGGTGCTGCTAATGTATTTCAAAAAACCTTTTGATGTGTGGGACAAATGCAGCGAATAATTCTAGAAACCAGTGCCAGTCAGAAAAGCATCTCAACTGCTCTGGTAGGTGTGTGACAGTGATCACATTACACAGAATATACGGCCCAGAAACAGGCCATTCGGCCCAACCAGTCCATGCCGGCGTTTATGCTCCACTCGAGCCTCCTCCCGTCTTTCCTCATCTAAATCTATCAGCATAACCCTTGACATGAATCTTATATGAAGTAATACTGGGCGGCCTGCTGGTGGCGCTGTCCAGGGAGAGTATAAATACTCGGGCATGGGCCCAGCTTGCTTAGGACATTCCTCAACAGGAACTAGTGAAGGACACAACTAGATCTCCATGTTGGAAAACAGTTGATTAAAGCTTTGTTTAACGCTTAGACCAAGTGCCTAGTAGTTTTCTTGCGTCAACCCTCTATTCCCTTCTCCCTCGTGCTTGTCCAGCCTCCCCTTAAATGCATCTATACTATTCGCTTCAACCACATTCTCACCACACTCTGGATAAAGAAGTTTCTTCTGAATTCCCTATTGGATTTCTTGGTGACTATCTTATATTGATGGCCTCTAGTTATGCTCTTCCCCACAAGTGGAAGCACTCTCTCTCTCTCTGTATCCACTCTATCAAAACCTTTCATGATTTTAAAGACCTCCATTAGGTCACCCCTTTTTCAAGAGAAAAGAGACCCAGCCTCTTCATCCTTTCCTGATAGGTAGACCCTCACATTTCTCTATATACCCTCTCATCGAACCAGCTAAGGCAGCACGGCCAAGATATCGGGACATCGTGCAACTTTCGAAACCTTTGATCAGTGCACAATATAAGCCATCAGTGTCCCCAGATGGCTGATGGCAACAAGGATATCCAAGGCAGCAGTATCTATATCAGAAGTCCTGACACTGCACTGCAGACAGACACATGGCAGCTTTCCCAATTACTGCCATGGATGCGACTGAAACTTAATATGCGTTAACACTCCCAAAGCTAAAATGGATTGAGAATACTTTAACCAGACCTCTTTTGGGGAACCTCTGATTCCACTCAACTCTTTATATTGCTTTCCCAGCGCCATTTTCTAGTGATAAGCTGCACATTCTTTGTCAATTTTGAAAAACCTGGAGAGTATCTGGTAGGAAATTGGCCTCAGTGGCATTTTAAGCCAACCAAGTTGACTTAAAGATTGCAATTTAGTGTACTGTATTCGCTGCTCACGATGCGGTCTCCTCTACATTGGGGAGACCAAACGCAGATTGGGTGACCGCTTTGCGGAACACCTCCGTTCAGTCCGTAAGGGGGACCCCGAGCTTCCGGTCACCTGTCACTTTAATTCTCCGCTCCACTCCCACTCAGACCTCACCGTCCTCGGCCTCTTACATTGTTCCACTGAAGCTCAACGAAAGCTCGAGGAACAGCACCTCTCCTTTCGATTAGGCACTTTACAGCCTTCTGGACTCAACATAGAGTTCAACAATTTCAGATCATAACCCCGGCCCCGATCATATATATATTTTTCCACACTTTTTTTTGTCTGTGTTTTCTGTTCTTCTCTCCCACATGGCAGCTGTCTTTCATTCTGCCAGTGCAATTTACACTTCATCTCGAGCCATCCTTTGTTTCTTAACCTGTCCCATTACCATCTCCTTTTGCCTTGAATATCTCTTAATGTCTCTTAGCCTCTCCTGCCTTCTACCCTATCACAGACCTTCCCTTTTGTTCTTTCATCCCCTCCCCGCTTTCCCAGTCCCTGCACTTGCTTAAAAATCTGTTCCATTTCCTGCTTTTTTCCAGTTCTGATGAAAGTTCATCGACCTGAAACGTTAACTCTGTTTCTCTCTTCACAGATGCTGCCTGACCTGCTGAGTGTCTCCAGCATTTTCTGTTTTTATTTCAGATTTCCAGCATCTGCAGTATTTTCTTTTTGACTTAAAGATTTACCGCACTTACGAGCACTGAGTGTCGAGGTAGTTACTTGGCGACTAATAGTTCTCATTTAAAGAACCTGCCTTGAATGTGCGCGTAAAAAGAAAGATTTGCATTTCTATAGCGCCTTTCATGACCAACGGATGTCCCAAAGCGCTTTACAGCCAATGAAGTACTTTTTGAAGTGCAGTCACTGTTGTAATGTGGGAAATGCGGCAGCCAATTTGCACACAGCAAGCTCCCACAAGCAGCAATGTGATAATGACCAGATAATCTGTTTTAGATGTTGATTGAGGGATAAACATTGGCCCCAGGACACCGGGGAGAACTCCCTTGCACTTCTTAAAAATAGTGCCATCGGATCTTTTATGCCCACCCGAGAGCAGACAGGGTTTAACGTCGCACCTGAAAGACGGCACCTCCGACAGTGCAGCACTCCCTCAGTCCTGCACTGGAGTGCCAGCGTAGATTTTTGTGCTCAAGTCCCTGGAGTGGGACTTGAACCCACAACCTTCTGACTCAGAGACTGAGCCACAGCTGCCACGTATTGTAATATCTTTCGCACTACTGTCTGGATTTCCCTCTGGGGCAGAGTTTCACCCAGAGTCTCAGAGGTGGGTCAGGCTGGATTGCCCCTGACACGGAACTGATCCACAGACCCCGCTGAAGTTTGCGGGATCCAGCTGGGAGAGCCTGAAGGAAACAGCCTTTGGGGGTGTGGAGAGCCGTCTGTGGTGACCCCTCGCTGGAGTCCACGTGGATTGCCATCACCTCCCTCCCAGAAGAACAATCTGGTACCCTTACAAAGGAGGGCTGCATCAACCCTTCCAAACACTTTTTGACCTCCTCATCTTTGGAGGGACAAGACCTGACGTCCTGGTGGGCTCCACTTCTGCCAGGATCAGGCAGAGTATGACAGATTAGACCAATCATATGGCCAGGTCCCAACCACCAATAGGGTAGACGAACTAGGGTCCATAAATATAAGAGAGTCACTAATAAATCCAATAAAGAATTCAGGAGAAACGTCATTACTCAGAGAGTGGTGAGAATGTGGAACTCGTTACCACAGGGAGTGGTGAAGGCGAATAGCGTAGATGCATTTAAGGGGAAGCTGGATAAATACATGAGGGAGAAAGGAATAGAAGGTTATGTTGATGGGGTGAGATGAAGTAGAGTGGGAGGAGGCTGGTGTGGAGCATAAACACCGGCACGGACTGGTTGGGCCGAATGGCCTGTTTTTGTGCCGTGTAATTCTATGTAACTGTGGGACTGGATGCAGGAACTCTCAACTCAAGTAACTCCACCAGGCCATCCCAGAAACCTGCCGATAGGCAGATCTCCACCAGGCCATCCCAGAAACCTGCCGATAGGCAGATCTCCACCTGTTTGTGGCAAATCCCGCAAAAACGGCCATGTGGGGCTGGACTTTGCCAGCCCTGGGGAGGCGGGTTTGTGACGGGCGAGAGATGTCGGGGAACATAGGGTCTAATGAGAGGGAGGAACTGAATGAAATCAGTATTTGTAGGGAAATGGTGTTAGGGAAATTGACGGGATTGAAGGCCGATAAATCCCCAGGGCCTGATAATCTACATCCTAGGGTACTTAAGGAAGTGGCCCTAGAAATAGTAGATGCATTGCTGGTCATCTTCCAAAATTCTATAGACTCTGGAACAGTTCCCATGGATTGGAGTGTAGCTAATGTAACCCCACTATTTAAAAAAGGTGGGAGAGAGAAAACGGGGAATTATAGACCGGTAAGCCTGACATCGGTAGTGGGGAAAATGCTAGAGTCCATTATAAAAGATGTAATAGCAGAGCACTTGGAAAACAGTGACAGGATCGGACAAAGTCAACATGGATTTACAAAAGGTAAATCATGCTTGACTAATCTACTGGAATTTTTTGAGGATGTAACTGGTAGAATAGATAAGGGAGAACCAGTGGATGTGGTGTATTTGGACTTTCAGAAGGCTTTCGATAAGGTCCCGCATAAGAGATTAGCGTGCAAAGTTAAAGCACATGGGATTGGGGTAAGGTACTGACTTGGATAGAGAACTGGTTGGCAGACAGGAAGCAAAGAGTTGGAATAAACGGGTCTTTTTCCGAGTGGCAGGCAGTGACTAGTGGGGTACCGCAGGGATCGGTGCTAGGACCCCAGTTATTCACAATATATATTAATGATCTAGACGAGGGAACTAGCTGTAATATCTCCAAGTTTCTGATGACACAAAGCTGGGTGGGCGTGTGTGCTGTGAGGAGGATACAGAGAAACTCCAGTATGATTTGGACAGGTTGGATGATTGGGCAGATGCATGGCAGATGCAGTATAATGTGGATAAATGCGAGGTTATCCACTTTGGTGGCAAAAACAGGAAGGCAGATTATTATCTGAACGGCAATAGATTGGGAAAAGGGGAAGTGCAACGAGACCTGGGTGTCCTTGTGCACAAGTCGCTGAAGGTATGCATGCAGGTGCAGCAGGCGGTTAAGAAGGCAAATGGTATGTTGGCCTCCATAGCGAGAGGATTCGAGTACAGAAGCAAGGATGTCTTGCTGCAGTTGTACAGGGCCTTGGTGAGCCACACCTTGAGTATTGTGTGCAGTTTTGGTCGCCTTATCTGAGGAAGGATGTTCTTCCTATGGAGGGAGTGCAGCGAAGATTCACCAGACTGATACCTGGGATGGCAGGAATGACATATGAGGAGAGATTGGGTCGATTGGGCTTGTATTCGCTAGAGTTTAGAAGAATGAGAGGGGATCTCATTGAAACTTATAAAATTCTAACAGGACTAGACAGACTAGATGCAGGAAGGATGTTCCCGATGGTGGGGGAGTCCAGAACCAGGGGTCACAGTCTAAGGATAAGGGTAAGCCATTTAGGACTGGGATGAGGAGGAATTTCTTCACCCAGAGAGTGGTGAACCTGTGGAATTCTCTACCACAGAAGGCAGTTGATGCCAATTCATTAAATACATTCAAGAAGGAGCTAGATATATTTCTTAAGGCTAAAGGGATCAAGAGATATGGGGAGAAAGCAGGGACAGGGTACTGAATTTGGATGATCAGCCATGTTCTCATTAAATGGTGGAACAGGCTTGAGGGGCCGAATGGCCTACTCCTGCTCCTATCTTCTATGTTTCTATGTTTGGAGGCGGGATTGCCAGGAAAATGGCAGAATCTGGGGGCGGGTACCCAACCTGCCCCCAACCCGCCTCCGTGCCATCTTTCCAGGAGGCGGGTAGCCGACCCACGCTGGGTCCCGTCTCCTGGAGGCGGGAAGGGGATTACAGCCACTTAACTGCCTGTTAACAGGTAGTTAACAGGCAGTTAAGAGGATTATCCCCTTTTTTCCACCAGAGGCGCGGGCTTCCCGATGTCGGGAAACCCCGCCAGGGTCACTGAGGCGAGCAGTGGGTCTGCGGGGGCCGGAGGGGTCCAAAAGTACGCTGTCGAGATAAGTGATGGGTGCAAGTGTGGAGAGGTAAGTATGTGAGGTGAGTGAAGAGTGATAGAAAATGTTTACTTACCTTTGTTTCTTCCTGCAGGCTTCAACAGTTGGGGATGCGGAGAGTCTCGTATCTCACTGGCAGAGATGACAGATGGCTGCTGCATTCTCCGAAAGAGGTTTGATGAGTCTTGAATACAAGAACTCACCAAACAACATAGAATGTCAGTGTTTGACAGCTTCTCAAAGCTGTCAAACGATGACAATTCATCTGTCAATGATTTTTGACAGATGAAACATCATACGCTGACGTTCTCTGTAACCGGCTTCCCCTTAATTGGCCTGCTAAGCCCACTGGGCGGGCTTAACAAGGTCAATCAAGGGAAATAGCGTGGGTTGGCCAGAAGTCGATGGAGGCGGGACCAAAACCCGACAAGCAGCAGTCCCGCCTCCAACGCGCCTCCATTGGCAAAATCACCCCCTTGGTTTCAGCACCGATGTATTTTCCACGGTAGTGTTCGGACATATTCTCAGTCTGAATTCCAAGGAGTTTGAAAGAAATGCACACATCACTTTCCAATTTCATTCAACCAGTTCTTTTTTCTCTTTAATCTTAGAATATCCAAATTCTTAAAGCACCCAAACACTTCACAAAGGAAATATATTTCTACAAACCTTAACCCTTTGTTTTATTTTGTAAGCACTTGAAGTGGCAGATGCAGCAAGACCTGAGTAATAAAGGCAGTGGCTTGTTTTTTTTTTAGGAAAGCAGGAACAGGAGGAGGCCATTCAACCCCTCGAGCCTGTCCCACCCTTCAATGAGATCATGGCTGATCTGTATGGAACCGAGCTCTGTAAGGCACACGTGCACTCGGCAATCTCTCTGACTATTTGTTTTAATCCTGCTAATATTTTGAGTTATAGCCCTGTCTCTCTCTCTCTCTCTCTCTCTCTCTTTTATAGTTCTTTCTTCATTTAGTTACAGACCTCACATTTTAAAAAACAGCTGTAATTTTCATCTTGTGTTTGTTCCCAACTTTTAGTTTTTGGAGAAAAAAAAAAGTTTTCATCAAAAATACAGTTTTAGTTTCCCTTACTTCAGTTCTAGTCATTTCAGGAATATTATTTTATTTTAGAGTTTATGCTTCAATGTTTGTCATAATTGTTGTTTTGCTTCTCACGCAAAACACAAGAAACTTTAAGAAATAACCTGGGACTCGCACGGCAATCATCTGCTTCATTTCCCATCGTCTGCTCCAAAGAGGTTGCGGACGACCGACTGTTGGGCCCAGAGTTCTAGACTTCAGCCGAGATTTTCCGAGTCACATTGATGAGCTTTAGCCCACAACTATATTCCCGTTCGTTTCAGACGACACACAGCTTAGGGTTGCCAACTCCTCCAGGATAGGCCTGGAGTCTCCAGGAATTGAAAATTAACCTCCAGGACACTGCTGCGAGCAAAAGACCCCGGGAAAAAATCATCCCGGGTTGTGGGGGGCATTAAACAAAAAAAAAAATTGTTCCTTTTTTCCATTTTCTTTGAACACTTTCGTTTATCAATTCTAAAAAATCTGGGAGATTGGCTGTTTGATCGCGAGCCCAAGAATCATCCAACCAGGTAACGAAGAGTCTGTCGCTTCCCGATTGGCCGTGGGCTCCGAGATCATGGGCGTGTCGGGCGACCAATGGCGAGAGTGTGTGGTGGGTGGATGGGGGGCGGGGCGGTCGGAGGCGGGAGGTCATGTGATGAAACCTCCAGGAAAATACGTCCAACCAGGAGCTGGCGACCCTGACCTGAGGCCCAAGGGGCTGATTGCGCCGCCGACTGGGCGCTCCTGGTGAGTAACGGCGCTTGCGGGCGGAAACGCTGGCTCAGAAATCACGGGGTCTGTGGCCGCGACTTTCTATCGACGTTCCTAAGGTGATAGCCCGGGATTTGTGCAAACAATACTCCTCGCAAACACTGCTGCTCCACAGGGAGCTTAAATATTAACGCTGAATTATCCCAATCTGCCCGAACCTATCTGCTATCCCATTCCCAAACACATCTATGTCGGCTGTGTCTTAAATTATAGTTGCTTTTTTTCTGAACACTTTATTGCTCAGTTTCTCTCTATTTCTTAAAAAAAACCTTTAAATACATGTAAAAATGTAAACATCACAAAGGTATTAAATTAATACACACACAGCCTTAAAGGGGAAGTGTATTCAACTGAATTGAAAAATTAATGCTAAACGTTAATACGGGGTGCGCTTCGTGGTGACTCAGTCCTCCCTTTAATGCCGGGTCTTTGTTGGGTGGAGGCAGCTGGGGAGAAGGATATTTTTGGGGAGGGGGAGAGTTTACCAGAAAGCACTGGTACGGAGAACCTCCCGGTCCAGCAGCCCGTGTCGGACAAACCCGCGGGCATCTCGCGGAAGGATCCGCTGCCCGCTCTCTTCCGCCGGCGGGCGGTGTTCGGTGCTGCAGGGGCCCCTTGGTGCCGATGTCCGTCTTCGATTGGCGCGCACCCGTGAAATCATCCCTGGAAAGAGGGGAGGGGAGGGATGGCGGCTCTGGGAGACCGGCTCCATTCACGCCGTCCCGCAAACAGGTGGCGACGGTGTCGCCCAGAACGAGATTCCACATGAAACTGGTTGCCAACCAGCTGCCTCTGAGCAGCTATGGTTGTGGCGGGGGAGGGGGGGGGGGAGGTGGAGACAGCGGGGGGACGGCTAGCTAACCTTAACCTAACCCGCCCAGCGGGAAACTGAACAGATCAGGTTCAAAGCTGGGGCTTCACGCCCCGCACCTGATTTTAACTCTCTATTTACATTTTAACGGAGAGCGAATTCAGGTGGGGTGTTAAAAAAACAAGGCATTGGACCCAACCTGGTCATTTTCCCACCCGCTGAGTTAGGTTAAAATTACATCCCGACATTAACTCGTCATAAAACGCAGCGACGGAAAGGCAGAGAGGCTTGCTTTCCCATTTAGAATTAGCTGACAATTCAGACCCATTCTCCATTGAGTTACCGGGGGAGCCTGGTGTCAGCTCCCTCTACTGTTTGGTTTCATTTCATTTATTGATTTATCCCTGGCAGCCTCTGCAGTCAGCGACCGATCCACCCCTGACCCCTCCCGCCCCCCCCCCGGTCTCAGAACCAGTTTGACGAGTCCGACTCCATCGAAAAGACCCTCTTGCACATGTCGGCGTTTTCCTGGTGGAGAGGGAATTCCGATCCGGGCACCAGAATTTTCTTTCCTTTCCGAGAGACGTACGATGCTCCGGATGGTAAGCTTTCATACTTGGTCACAAATTCCCTGTAAAAGCAAACGTGTGTTAGTGGAGGCCCTGGGTGTGCTCGGTCTCCATCTTTCAGAAGGCGTCAAACGTTCCTGGCTACAACATGTTCAACCGAGCCAATAAATCGTGGACTGCTGCCAGGTCCATTGTCATCATAGAATCCTAGAATAGTACAGCACAGAAGGAGGCCATTCGGCCCATCGAGTCTGCGCCGGCTCTTTCGAAGAGCAATCCAGTTAGTCCCACTCCCCGCTCTTTCCCCATATCCCGGCAATTTTTTTCTCCTTCAAGTATTTATCCAATTCCCTTTGAAGGCTCCTATTGAACCTGTCTGTATGCACCACCCTATCAGGCAGCGCATTCCAAATCCTCACCACTCGTTGCGAGCATTGGCTTGTCCGTAACTTTCATCTGGAGTGACTGTGTTCCGTTCTGGGCCCCGTGCCTCAGGAAGGAGGGGGAGCAGCGCAGATTCACCAGAATGATACCGGGGCTAAAAGGGTTAAATTATGAGGACAGGTTGCATAGACTAGGCTTGTATTCCCTCGAGTAGAGAAGATTAAGGTGGTGATCTAATTGAGGTGTTTGAGATGATTAAAGGATTCGATAGGGTGGAGAGAGAGAAACTATTTCCTCTGGTGGGGGGGAGTCCAGAACAAGGGGGCATAACCTTAAAATTAGAGCCAGGCCGTTCAGGTCAATTGAAAGTTTCAGAACTGAGATTGATAGATTTTTGTTAGGCAAGGGTATTAAGGGTTACAGAACCAAGGTGGGTAGATGGAATTAAGGTAAAGATGAGCTATAATCTCATAGAGTGGCGGAAAGGTTCGAAAGCGTGAATGGCCTCCTCCTGTTCCTATGTAACAGGCTCAAGGGGCTGAATGGCCTCCTCCTGTTCCTATGTAACAGGCTCAAGGGGCTGAATGGCCTCCTCCTGTTCCTGTGTAACAGGCTCAAGGGGCTGAATGGCCTATTCTTGTTCTTATGTAACAGGCTCAAGGGGCTGAATGGCCTCCTCCTGTTCCTATGTAATAGGCTTGAGGGGCTGAATGGCCTCCTCCTGTTCCTGTGTAACAGGCTCAAGGGGCTGAATGTTCCTCCAGCTGTAGGGCACGGCTGAGCGGTAAGCACTGGGGGCGGACTGGGTCAACTCACGGTGGTTGCCACCACACCCAAGAACCCTTTGAAGCAGTGGTAAGGAGGCGAGGAAGGAGAGGTCAACAGCGGTTCCAGCAGGGGCCTGGACGATCGGAAACACAGCTCGAGTGGCGGGCGGCATCACCGCCCTTCATTCTCCGCCGCTAGCCCACTCGATTTTGGCCGGGATCACGGAAAATAATTCAGCCCTCAGGCAGTGACTGCTTTAGAAAGAGTACCACTATCGTGGATTAGACCGAGCAGTAAATGGAAGAGTGGGACTAGGCAGTTTTCAGCTGTCACAATGACTCCCTCGTCCTCCCTCCCTGTGTTACTGACTTTTTCCATCGAGTCTACAGCACAGAAACAGGCCATTCGGCCCAACTGGTCCATGCCGGTGTTCCTCCTCCCACCCCTCTTCATCTCACCCTATCAGCGTATCCTTCTATTCCTTTCTCCCTCATGTGTTTATCCAGCTTCCCCTTAAATGTATCTATGCTATTCACCTCAACCACTCCCTGTGGGAGCGAGTTCCACATTCTCACCACTCTCTGGGTAAAGAAGTTTCTCCTGAATTCCCCATCGGATTTATTATTGAGAAGTCGCAAAACACCAGGTGAAAATCAACAGTTTTATTAGAAATCACGAGCTTTCGGAGCGCTGCTCCTTCGTCAGGTAACTTCACCTGACGAAGGAGCAGCGCTCCGAAAGCTCGTGATTTCAAATAAAACTGTTGGACTATAACCTGGTGTTGTGCGACTTCTCATTTTTGTCCACCCCAGTCCAACACCGGCATCTCCGCATCAGGGATTTATTAGTGACTATCTTATATTGATGGCCCCTAGTTTCGGTCTCCCCCACAAGTGGAAACGTCTTCTCTACGTCTATCCTATCAAACCCCCTACATAATATTTTAAAGATCAGGTCGCCCCCCCTCAGCCATCTCTTTTCTAGACCGAACGGAACTGGTTTGTTTCTTACCTGAATGGAAACTGGTCTTTTACCATCTGCATACAGACCAGGAACGGATACTCCGAGAACTTCACTGTTGAGATGAAATCGAGCAGTGCCTCCGTTTCCACACTCAGCTCCACACCGCTCTTTACAAACAACGAGTCCACCGTGATGTTACCAACAACGACCATTGCACCTCTTGAGGACAAATGCGAAAAGAACAGAAAGCCCGTTTTAGGCCGGCACGGTGCACTCGATCCACCGGACACTGAACACAAAGCACGCAATATTGTGTTCGTTATCTCCACTGTCTGCACTGTTCATTCAGACTTTAGGCCAATTCATATACCTTTATATTAGGGATATCTAAGTTTGTCATCTCATGTGGGCTGCATAGATGTGTACTATGGTGCCTTAAGGGCCCATATATAAAGGATGGTCGTAAGGCTGGAGGACGTTTTTTTAAATATTCGTTCATGGGATGTGGGCGTCGCTGGCAAGGCCGGCATTTATTGCCCATCCCTAATTGCCCTCGAGAAGGTGGTGGTGAGCCGCCTTCTTGAACCGCTGCAGTCCGTGTGGTGAAGCTGCTCCCACAGTGCTGTTAGGGAGGGAGTTCCAGGATTTTGACCCAGCGACGATGAAGGAATGACCGATATATTTCCAAGTCAGGATGGTGTGTGACTTGGAGGGGAACTTGGAGGTGGTGGTGTTCCCATGCGCCTGCTGCCCTTGTCCTTCTAGGTGGTAGAGGTCACGGGTTTGGGAGGTGCTGTCGAAGAAGCCTTGGCGAGTTGTTGCAGTGCATCTTGTAGATGGTACATACTGCAGCCATGGTGCGCTGCTGGTGGAGGGAGTGAATGTTTAAGGTGGTGGATAGGGTGCCAATCAAGCGGGCTGCTTTGTCCTGGATGGTGTCGAGCTTCTTGAGTGTTGTTGGAGCTGCACTCATCCAGGCAAGTGGAGAGTATTCCATCACACTCCTTACTTGTGCCTTGTAGATGGTGGAAAGGCTTTGGGGAGTCAGGAGGCGAGACACTCGCCGCAGAATACCTAGCCTCTGACCTGTTCTTGTTGCCACAGTATTTATGTGGCTGGTCCAGTTAAGTTTCTGGTCAATGGTGACCCCCAGGATGTTGATGGTGGGGGATTCGGCAATGGTAATGCTGTTGAATATCAAGGGGCGGTGGTTAGACTCTCGCTTGTTGGAGACAGTCATTGCCTGGCACTTCTGTGGCGCGAATGTTACCTGCCACTTATCAGCACAAGCCTGAATGTCGTTCAGGTCTTGTTACAAGCAGGCATGGACTGCTTCATTATCTGAGGAGTTGTGAATGGCACTGAACACTGTGCAGTCATCAGCGAACATCCCCATTTCTGACCTTATGTTGGAGGGAAGGTCATCGATGAAGCAGCTGAAGATGGTTGGGCCTAGGACACTGCCCTGAGGAACTCCTGCAGCGATGTCCTGGGGCTGTAATGACTGACCTCCAACCACCAGAACCATCTTCCTTTGTGCTAGGTATGACTCCAGCCAGTGGAGCGTTTTCCCCCCGATTCCCATTGACTTCAGTTTTACTAGGACTCCTTGATGCCACACTCGGTCAAATGCTGCTTTGATGTCAAGGGCAGTCACTCTCACCTCACCTCTGGAATTCAGCTCCTTTGTCCATGTTTGGACCAAGGCTGTAATGAGGTCGGGAGCCGAGTGGTCCTGGCGGAACCCAAACTGGGCATCAGTGAGCAGGTTATTGGTGAGTAAGTGCCGCTTGATAGCACTGTCAACGACACCTTCCATCACTTTGCTGATGATTGAGAGTAGACTAATGGGGCAATAATTGGCCAGATTGGATTTGTCCTGCTTTTTGTGGTCAAGACATATCTGGGCAGTTTTTCACATTGTCGGATAGATGCCAGTGTTGTAGCTGTACTGGAACAGCTTGACTAGAGTCACGACTAGTTCTGGAGCACAAGTCTTCAGCACAACAGCCAGGATGTTGTCAGGGCCCATAACCTTTGCTGTATCCAGTGCGCTCAGCCGTTTCTTGATATCACATGGAGTGAATCAAATTGGCTGAAGACTGGCTTCTGTGGTGGTGGGGACCTCAGGAGGAGGCCGAGATGGATCATCCACTCGGCACTTTTCGGTTGGTTCCCTGGCTTGATGGTAGAGTGAGGGATATGCCGGGCCATGAGGTTACAGATTGTGGTGGAATACAATTCTGCTGCTGCTGATGGCCCACAGCACCTCATGGATGCCCAGTTTTGAGCTGCTAGATCTGTTCTGAATCTATCCCATTTAGCACGATGGTAGTGCCACACAACACAATGGAGGGAGTCCTCAGTGTGAAGACAGGACTTTGTCACAATGACTGTGCGGTGGACACTGCTACCAATGCTGTCATGGACAGATGCATCTGCGGCAGGTAGATTGGTGAGGACGAGGTTAAGTAGGTTTTTCCCTCGTGTTGGTTCTCTCACCACCTGTCGCAGGCCCAGACTGGCAGCTATGTCCTTCAGGAGTCGGCCATCACCCCCCAATATTTCCTCTGGTGGGGCGAGTCCAGAACAAGGGGGCAGAACCTTAAAATTAGAGCCAGGCCGTTCGAGGTGAGGTCAGGAAGCACTTCTTCACACAAAGGGTAGTGGAAATCTGGAACTTGTTGAGGCTGGGGGCGGGGGGGGGGCGGGGGGGGGGGGGGGGGGCGGGGGGGGGGGGTGGGGCGGGGGGGTCAATTGGAAATTTCAAAACTGAGATTGATAGATTTTTGTTAGGCAAGGGTATTAAGGGTTACGGAACCAAGGCGGGTAGATGGAGTTAAGATACAGATCAGCCATGATCTAATTGAATGGCGGAACAGGCTCAAGGGGCTGAATGGCCTCCTCCTGTTCCTATGTTGCTACAGTAAGTAAAAAGAACAAATTGCATTTCTACAGAGCCTTTCACGACCACCGGATGTCCCAAAGCGCTTCACAGCCAATGAGGTACTTTTGAAGTGTAGTCACTATTGTAATGTAGGAAACGCGACAGCCAATTTGCGCACCGCAAGGTTCCACAAACAGCAATGAAATAAATGACCAGATAATCTGCTTTTAGTGATGTTGATTGAGGGGTAAATATTGGCTGCAGGACACCGGGGAGAACTCCCCTGCTCTTCTTCGAAATAGTGGCCGTGGGATCTTTTGCGTCCACCTGACAGAGCAGACGGGGCCTCGGTTTAAGGATTCATCCGAAAGACGGCACCTCTGACAGTGCGGCCCTCCCTCAGCACTGCACCGGGAGTGTCAGCCTAGATTTATGTGCTTGTTGAAAAGCAATTAAACAACAGCCCGCACTGCGCCGTGAAGCCTCGTACCTGTTTGTGACAGTGGTTTTCGACTCCCGGTACCACAGGCTGAATTCCATCCCACCTGAGATATCAATGGACAAACCGCCTTGGAACTCCACCGCTGCCTTCAGTCCTGACTGCAGATGAAACACCTGAAGTAAAAAGAGAATGAGGGGTTTCAATCTCCCCTTAAACCAGTCGGCAGCTGCACCAACACTTTGCTGAAGCCTTGGCCTTATGACACGTTTCCCCGCGGCCTGGTTTATTACAAGTTGTTCTTGGTTTAATCGCTTGTTGCCGGGACAATGAGATGTTGCGGCAGAGAAAGGTTTCCTCGCTGTGTAATCCTCACGATTTGCAAATGGGCGGATTTTTCTCTTACATTGAGTTACACAGTATTTACAGCACAGAAACAGGCCATTCGGCCCAACTGGCCCGTGCCGGTGTTTATGCTCCACACGAACCTCCTCCCATCTTTTTTCATCTCACCCTATGACGATAACCTTCTATTCCTTTCTCCCCCCATGTGTTTATTTAGCTTCCCCCTTAAATGTATCTATACTATTCGCCTCAACCACTCCCTGTGGTAGCGAGTTCCACATTCTCACCACTCTCTGGGGAAAGAAGTTTCTCCTGAATTCCCTGTCCCACGTACTCCCCGCGTAGGAGACTTTTACTGCCTCCCAAAGATACACAAAGCCAACACACCCGGACGTCCTATCGTATCAGGCAACGGAACCCTGTGTGAGAACCTCTCTGGGTACGTCGAGGGCATCCTGAAACCCATCGTACAGGGAACCCCCAGCTTCTGTCGCGACACTACAGACTTCTTGCAGAAACTCAGCACCCATGGACCAGTTGAACCAGGAACACTCCTCGTCACGATGGACGTATCGGCACTCTACACCAATATCCCCCACAATGACGGCATCGCTGCGACAGCCTCAGTACTCAACACCAACAACAGCCAATCTCCGGACGCCATCCTACAACTCATCCGCTTCATCCTTGACCACAATGTCTTCACTTTCGACAACCATTTTTTTACCCAAACACACGGAACAGCCATGGGGACCAAATTCGCACCCCAATACGCCAACATCTTCATGCACAAGTTCGAGCAAGACTTCTTCGCTGCACAGGACCTCCAACCAACGCTGTACACCAGATACATCGACGACATCTTCTTCCTTTGGACCCACGGCGAAGGATCACTGAAAGGATTACACGATAGCATCAACAGGTTCCATCCCACCATCAAACTCACCATGGACTACTCCTCAGAATCGGTTTCATTCTTGGACACACGAATCTCCATCAAAGACGGACGCCTCAGCACTTCACTCTACCGCAAGCCCACGGACAACCTCACGATGCTCCACTTCTCCAGCTTCCACCCTAACCACGTTAAAGAAGCCATCCCCTATGGACAAGCCCTGCGAATACACAGGATCTGCTCAGACGAGGAGGAACGCGATGGACACCTACGGACACTGAAAGACGCCCTCGTAAGAACGGGATATGACGCTCGACTCGTCGATCGACAGTTCCGACGGGCCACAGCGAAAAACCGCATAGACCTCCTCAGAAGACGAACACGGGACACAACCAACAGAGTACCCTACGTCGTCCAGTACTTCCCCGGAGCGGAAAAACTATGCCATGTTCTTCGCAGCCTTCAACATGTCATCGATGACGACGAACACCTTGCTAAGGCCATCCCCACGCCTCCACTACTCGCCTTCAAGCAGCCGCCTAACCTCAAAAGTACCATCGTTCGCAGCAGATTACCCATCTTTCAGGAGAACAGCAACCACGACACCACACAACCCTGCCACGGCAACCTCTGCAAGACATGCCAGATCATGGACACAGATACCATCATCACACGTGAGGACACTACCCACCAGGTACATGGTACATACTCATGTGACTCGGCCAACGTTGTCTACCTGATACGTTGCAGTAAAGGATGCCCCAGAGCATGGTACATCGGCGAGACCATGCAGACACTGAGACAACGTATGAACGGACACCGCACAACAATCGCCAGGCAGGAGGGTTGCCTCCCAGTCGGGGAACACTTCAGCAGTCAGGGGCATTCAGCCTCGGATCTGCGGGTAAGCGTTCTCCAAGGCGGCCTTCGGGATACACGACAGCGCAAAATCATAGAGCAGAAACTGATAGCCAAGTTCCGCACTCATGAGGATGGCCTCAATCGCGATATCGGGTTCATGTCATGATACAGAACGTGACTTGACATCATGGCCGGTCTTTCCAGGTTTTTAAAAAAAAAAACTAACACAAGAACCTAACACAAATGGCGAGGATATGCAGCCAGCAGGTGTTTTGACACGTTGGACCCCCTGGGACACATCTCATTGTCTTGGCTGTGCTCTTAGTGTGTCTTTGATGTAGGGAAAGATTTGAATACATTTTTTCTGTGTTTATATTGTGAATTCTGGGAGATTCTCTCACAGCTACCCTACCTGAAGAAGGAGCGACAGCTCCGAAAGCTTGTAATTTTAAATAAATCTGTTGGACTATAACCTGGTGTTGTGCGACTTCTCATTTTTGTCCACCCCAGTCCAACGCCGGCATCTCCACATCAGGATTTATTAGTGACTATCTTATATTTATGGTCCCTAGTTCTGGTCTCCCCCACAAGTGGAAACATCTCTACATCTACCCTATCAAACCCCTTCATAATCTTAAAGACCTCTATCAGGTCACCCCTCAGTCTTCTCTTTTCTAGAGAAAAGAGCCCCAGCCTGTTCAGCCTTTCCTGAAAGTTATAACCTCTCAGTTCTGGTATCATCCTTGTCAATTATTCTTTGCACCTTCTCCAGTCCCTCTATATCCGGTGCGTCTGTGATTTAGATAGAATTACATCGAATGTACAGCACAGAAACAGGCCATTCGGCCCAACTGGTCCGTGCCGGTGTTTATGCTCCACACGAGCCTCCTCCCACCCACTCTTCATCTCACCCGATCAGCATATCCTTCTATTCCTTTCTCCCTCATGTACTTATCAAGCTTCCCCCTTAAGGTTCCGCTTAAAGGCATCAACGCTATTCGCCTCAACTTCTCCTTGTGGTAGCGATTTCCACATTCTCACCAGCTCTCTGAGTGAAGATGTTTCTCCTGAATTCCTTCTTGGATTTATTAGTGACTATCTTATATCATGACCCCTAGTTTTGGACTGTCCCACAATTGGAAACATCTTCTCTACGTCTATCCTACCGAAACCGTCCATAATTTTAAAGACCTCTATCAGGTCGCTCCTCAGTCTAGAGAAAAGAACCCGGCCTGTTTAGACTTTCCTGCTGGTTATAACCTCTCAGTTCTGCTGTCATCCTTGTAAATCTTTTTTGCACCTTCTCCAGTGCTTCTGGTCTCACAGGATACATGCATTTAAGGGGAAGCTAGATAAATACACGAGGGAGAAAAGAATAGAAGGATATGGTTAGATAAAGTGGGGTGGGGAGGAGGGTTGTGTGGAGCATAAACACCGGCATGGACCAGTTGGGCCGAATGGCCTGTTTCTGTGCTGTAAATTCTATGTAATACTTGATTCTATGCTTGATCGGCAGCCCATCCACCACCTTAAACATTCACTCCCTCCACCACCGGCGCACCGTGGCTGCAGTGTGTACCTGCTACAAGATGCACTGCAGCAACTCGCCAAGGCTTCTTCGACAGCACCTCCCAAACCCGCAACCTCTACCGCCTAGAAGGACAAGGGCAGCAGGCGCATGGGAATACCATCACCTCCAAGTTCCCCTCCAAGTCATACAACAATCTGACTTGGTCAAAATCCTGGAACTCCCTCCCTAACAGCACTGTGGGAGCACCTTCACCACACGGACTGCAGTGGTTCAAGAAGGCGGTTCACCACCACCTTCTCAAGGGCAACGAGGGATGGGCAATAAATGCTGGCCTTGCCAGCGACGCCCACATCCCGTTAATAAATATATTTTTTTAATTATGTAAAAGAATACATAGAATTCTACGTAAACTTGAGGTCATCCAAACCTCGGCTGCCCGTGTCCTAACTCGCACCAAGTCCTGTTCACCCATCACCCCCTGTGCTCGCTGACCTACATTGGCTCCCGGTCCAGCAACGCCTCGATTTTAAAATTCTCAGCCTTGTTTTCAAATCCCTCCATGGCCTCGCCCCTCCCTATCTCTGTAATCTCCTCCAGCCCTACAACCACCCCCCGAGATCTCTGTGCTCCTTCAGTTCTGGCCTCTTGGGCATCCCTGATTTTAATCGCTCCACACTTGGCGGCCGTGCCTTCAGCTGCCTGGGCCCCGAGCTCTGGAATTCCCTCCCTAAACCTGTCCGCCTCTCCGCCTCTCTACCTCCTTTTCCTCCTTTAAGACTGCTCCTTAAAACCGACCTCTTTGACCAAGCTTTTGGTCACCTGTCCCTAATATCTCCTTATGTGGCTCAGTGTCAAATTTTTCGTCTTATAACACTCCTTGGGACATTTTACTACGTTAAAGTTGCTATATAAACACAAGTTGTTGCTGTAAAATTTTCTACCCTATCGAATTATCTTGACCGTCATTTGAAAATCCAGAACTAAATGTCAGAGGAGATGGACGGATACCTGGGAATGATCGACAAGCAGAATAAGGCCTTTGACCACACTCAGTGGCTCTCCGGTCGCCGTGAACATCTTGGCCATTAAGTCGCTGTAGCCTCGGAAGAAGGTGACTGGCCTGAGCTGGACGTCAAAGAGCACCGCAGACATCCCCGCCAGGGACTCGAGATTCGCCTCACCTTCATCGGGTGTCGCAGCTATTAGAGACTCTAAGCCCTGGGCTTCAATCACAACCTGCAACAAAATAAAATGTCACGCTTCGATAACTCAAGCAGGCCTAATACACCGATGACCACAACTCACGTTTATCCAGGCAGACACTCCCAGTGCAGTACTGAGGGAGCGCCGCACTGTCGGGGCGGTACTGAGGGAGTGCAGCGATGTCAGAGGGCCAGCACTGAGGGAGCACTGCACTGTCGGAGGGGCAGTACTGAGGGAGCGCCGCACTGTCGGAGGGGCAGTACTGAGGGAGCGCCGCACTGTCGGAGGGGCAGTACTGAGGGAGCGCCGCACTGTCGGAGGGGCAGTACTGAGGGAGCGCCGCACTGTCGGAGGGGCAGTACTGAGGGAGCGCCGCACTGTCGTGGGGCAGTACTGAGGGAGCGCTGCGCTGTCGGAGGGGCAGTACTGAGGGAGCGCCGCACTGTCGTGGGGCGGTACTGAGGGAGGGCAGCGATGTCGGAGGGCCAGCACTGAGGGAGCGCTGGACTGTCGATGGGCAGTACTGAGGGAGTGCTGCACTGTCGGAGGGGCAGTACTGAGGGAGCGCCGCACTGTCGGAGGGGCAGTACTGAGGGAGTGCTGCACTGTCACGGGGCAGTACTGAGGGAGTGCCGCACTATCGGAGGGGCAGTACTGAGGGAGCGCTGCACTGTCGGAGGGGCAGTACTGAGGGAGTGCTGCACTGTCGGAGGTGCCGTCTTTCTGATGAGACGTTAAACCGAGGCCCCGTCTGCTCTCTCAGGTGGACGTAAAAGATCCCACGGCACTATTTTGAAGAGAGCAGGGGGAGTTCTCCCTGGTGTCCTGGGGCCAATATTTATCCCTCGAACAACATCACTAAAAACAGATGATCTGGTCATTATCACGTTGTCGGAGCTTGCTGTGGCTGCCACATTTCCTACATTACAACAGTGACTGCACTTCAGAAAGCTGTAAAGCGCTTTGGGACCTCCGGTGGTGGTGAAAGGCGCTGTAGAAATGCAAGTTCTTTCTTTCTAGTGGCTTTAACGTAAAAAACAATCCCGAGGCAGAAAATGGCTGAGCCAAAGACAAAAGCTTGATCAAAAGAGGTGGGTTTGAAAGAGGGTCTTAAAGGAGGCGAGGGGGAGGGGCAGATTCCTGAAGATGGCCAGCACATTGCCCGGTGACCGATATGCGCTGTAGGTGCACCAGGTTCCCCACCACTGGTGCCTACTCGGAACAGTAAGCCTACAGCCTCTGCTTCAATCGCCCTTGGAGTCAAGCTGTCAATGTTCCAACAGTACACCGACACTCTGCCCTGGCCCTGGCCCGTGCTCCCTGGGGAACAGTACACTGACACACTGCCTGGCCTGGCCCGTGCTCCCTGGGGAACAGTACACTGACACACTGCCTGGCCTGGCCCGTGCTCCCTGGGGAACAGTACACTGACACACTGCCTGGCCCGTGCTCCCTGGGGAACAGTACACCGACACTGCCTGGCCCGTGCTCCCTGGGGAACAGTTCACTGACACACTGCCTGGCCCGTGCTCCCTGGGGAACAGTTCACTGACACACTGCCTGGCCCGTGCTCCCTGGGGAACAGTACACTGACACACTGCCTGGCCTGGCCCGTGCTCCCTGGGGAACAGTACACTGACACACTGCCCGGCCCGTGCTCCCTGGGGAACAGTACACTGACACACTGCCTGGCCAGGCCCGTGCTCCCTGGGGAACAGTACACTGACACACTGCCAGGCCCGTGCTCCCTGGGGAACAGTACACTGACACACTGCCAGGCCCGTGCTCCCTGGGGAACAGTACACCGACACTCTGCCTGGCCTGGCCCGTGCTCCCTGGGGAACAGTTTTATAGCTGACGTGACAGATTCCTCTCACAAAACAGACAGGTGGTGGACGGACTGCAGCATAACCCAACTCCCTCCTCCCACTGTGAGCAGAGGCATTGCAAACACCATCCTTGGGGGGTGTGGACCTGCCCTTGCCATGTAGGTGAAGGCCTATTCCGTTGTTCTGTTGAAGCATTTTTACATTGAAAGCCATCAAAATAAAATACATTAAACGCATCCAACATTCAGATATTATACTTCTTTGGACATGAAGGTATCTTTAGCTTTTATACATGTTTACATCAATCTGTTTCCATATTTGGAGCCAAGGTGTGTAAATGGAGTTAGGGTCTCGATCAGCCATGGTCTCTTTGAATAGCGGACAGGCTCGAGAGGCTGAATGGTCTCCTGTTCTTATTTTTCAGGTTACATTTCACCTTTTTTTTTTGTAAATGGTTACGAAGTGTCTGCTTTCTTGTAAATGGCAAATTAATTTCAATATAGATGTGTGAGGTGGTGCATTTTGGTAGGAGGAATAAGGAGGCCACATACCGCTTGAAAAATGCAAGAGTCTAAATGGAGTAGAAGAGCAAAGGGATCTCGGGGGACGGATTCACAAACCATTTAAAGCAGTAATGCAGATTAACAAGGCCATAAAAATGCAAACAAAGCCCTGGGGTTCATTTCTAGAGGAATAGAATAGAAAGGTTATATGAAACTTGTATAGAACCTTTGGTTAGACCACACTCGGAGCACTGTGCATAGTTCTGGTCTCCATATTATAGAAAGGATATCGAGGCACTGGAGAAGGTGGGAAAAAGATTTACAAGGATGATAGCAGCACTGAGGGGTTATACCTATCAGAAAAGACTGAACAGGCTGGGGCTCTTTTCTCTAGACTTAGGGGCAGCCTGATAGAGGTCTTTAAAATTATGAAGGAGTTCGATAGGGTAGACGTAGAGAAGATGTTTCCACTTGTGGGGTAGACCAGAACAAAGGGGGTCATAAATATAAGATAGTCACTAATAAATCCAATCGGGAATTCAGGAGAAACTTCTTTACCCAGAGAGTGGTGAGAATGTGGAACTCGCTACCACAGGGAGTGGTTGAGGCGAATAGTATAGATACATTTAAGGGGAGGCTGGATAAGCACATGAGGGAGAAAGGAATAGAAGGTCATGCTGATGGGGTGAGATGAAGAGGGGTGGGAGGAGGCTCGAGTGGGCCATAAACACCGGCACGGACCAGTTGGGCCGAATGGCCTGTTTCTATGCTGTAAATACTATGTAATCCTTCTCACGTCACGCATGAAAAGTTCCTGCATCGCCTCACACAACTGCCAGGAGCAATTCTAATGAAAGGTCATCGAGCTGAAACGTTAACTCTAATTTTTGTCTCTCTCCACAGATGCTGCCTGACCTGCCGAGTGTTTCCGGCATTTTCTGTTTTTGTGCCAGGAGCAGCTTTGTAGACAAGGCCAACCAGTTTTGGGCAAAACCTGGGGCCTCTAGTGGGCAAACAATCATAACCAGCAAAGGCCTCTGTTCTCAGAAAAGAAACACAATCCCCTACTTCGCTGTACCTGGATAGTGTGCAGCATTGTTTCCTGACTGAGTAGAAAGATGTTCATGTTGCTCTTCCTCAGAATGCCGGAGCCCGAGTACAGGATGTCCAGACTGTATGTGGAAGTTGAGTCATTGCCCTCTGAAAAACACAAAGGGGGAGAAATTGGGTATCGCCCATTTTGGGGCGTTAATATTGACCGGGCGCAAAGTTTAGCGCCCGGCGCTAATTATCGCCTCCGACTGCAAAATTCGCCTCCATCGCCCCCTGGAGGTGATTTGAGCGCTAAATCAGGCGCTACACACCTCTCTTAAGGCGCTAACGTCGGGGAGCGAGGCGCTACCTCAGAACGCTACCGAAGCTCAGGCGATGTCCGTTACCATGGAAGCCAGACAGACTGGCGCTGTCCAGTTCTTAAAGGGGAGGGGCCATCTTGCTGGCCAGCCACACCCTGCTCATTGCAGCCTTGAATCTCGGCCTGGAGAGACCTCGAAAGCAATTGTGTTGGAAGCACTAATGGATAGGCCCAGGGAAAGAGCTCGGCGCTTAGGAACCTCAAAAGTGGTGCTGAGGACCAAAACTCCTTAGGACAGTGTTAACTCTCTCCAGACGTCTCTCTCCCTCTCAACCTGCGTGTACCAAAAATTTTGTCGATAAGAAAAGGCAGGAAGCGGCCGCCTTTAAATAGCGCTCCCCCAGCCCCTTCCCGACTGCAAAACGTTCCCCTCTACCTGTCATTCCTAGCGGCAGGCGCTAAGGCAGGGGGCGCAACTCAATATCCAGTCCGGGACGCTACCGGGGTGTTGCACGCTAGACTGACATCACAATCTGTGGGCGCAGGAGATCGTGGCGGTAGTGTTTAGCGCCGCCGCAAAATGTCTGGTCAATTTCGCGAGCGGTGCTAAAATCGCCACGCTCGGGCGCTAAGTTCCTAGCGCCCCGTTAGCGCCCCCCGGAGGCACTAACGGGAGGCGCTAAGCAACCGAATTTTTCCTCCAGTAACTCCTCATGAAGCACGGTCACAGTGGAGACAGCTACCGACTTGCATGAAGCACCTTGTGCCAGGATTTAGCCAACTGACAGCGCACTTCCATTGACTACTTTTTTGCCCCCAATTATTTCTCCGGATTTTTGCCTCTCCTCTCCTCATGGCGTTGCCTCGTGCTGGAATATTCTTCCAGGGGTGACAGACCAGCAGCCCCCCCTCCAGGTATCTCACTGTGCGAGTCTATGCAGAAAAGGCCAGCGGGTTATTCACCGTCCAAGGCATCGCTGCCTGTCCTCACCCAATGCCCAGACACACACACACACACACACACTCGTGCTCACACACACACACACACACACTCGTGCTCACACACACACACACACACACTCGTGCTCACACACACGCACACACTCGTGCTCACACACGCACACACTCGTGCTCACACACACGCACACACTCGTGCTCACACACACGCACACACTCGTGCTCACACACACACACACACACTCGTGCTCACACACACACACACACACACACTCGTGCTCACACACACGCACACACTCGTGCTCACACACACGCACACACTCGTGCTCACACACACGCACACACACTCGTGCTCACACACACGCACACACTCGTGCTCACACACACACACACACACTCGTGCTCACACACACACACACACACCCGTGCACACACACACACACACACACACACCCATGCTCACACACACACACACACCCGTGCTCACACACACACACACACACTCGTGCTCACACACACACACACACTCGTGCTCACACACACACACTCGTGCTCACACACACACACACCCGTGCTCACACACACACACACTCGTGCTCACACACACACACACTCGTGCTCACACACACACTCGTGCTCACACACACACTCGTGCTCACACACACACACACACTCGTGCTCACACACACACACACACACACACACACACTCACACACTCGTGCTCACACACACGCACACACACACACACCCGTGCTCATACCCACTCACACACTCGTGCTCACACACACACACACACACACTCGTGCTCACACACACACACACACACACACTCGTGCTCACACACACACTCATGCTCACAAACACTTGTGCTCACACACATGCACACACAGTCGTACTTACACATACAAACACACGCACTCATGCTCACACACACAAACACACGCACATGTGCTCGTGCTCACACACACAAATCCAATAGGGAGCTGCTGAACCTCTTGGAGAATGGAGCCATAGTCCCAGCATTGCCTCGCAGTATTAAGCTCAAGGGATTTGAGGTCTGGGACAGCACAGGCAGGTGCAAAGCAAACCCTCTGAACTCTGTCCCAATGAGACGGTTTAACCCCATCTGCACAGTGCCATCTACTCCACTAGTTGGTGTTAGCACAGATTCACTCAGTGGGTAACACTCTCAGCCTCTGAGTCAGAAGGTTGTGGGTTCATAGTCCCACTCCAGAGACTTGAGCACAAAATCTAGGTTGGACACTCCCGGTACTGAGGGAGTGCTGCACTGTCGGAGGTGCTGTCTTCGGATGAGACGTTAAATCGAGGCCCCGTCTGCTCTCTCAGGTAGGTGTAAAAGAGCCCATGGTCCTATTTCAAAGAAGAGTAGGGGAGTCCTGGGCCAATATTTATCCCTCAACCAGATCTGGTCAATATTGCATTGCTGTTTGTGGGAGCTTGCTGTGCGCAAATTGGCTGCCACATTTCCTACATTACAACAGTGACCACACTTCAAAACTACTTCATTGGCTGTAAAGCGCTTTGGGGTGTCCTGAGGTCGTGAAAGGCGCTATAGAAATGCAAGTTACTTCGTTCTCCTTTGAGTATGGACTTTTTTAATTTTCTACACAAGCCACCATTGTGGCCTCTTTGAGTGAGATTTCCAGTTATTGCCAAACTATTGGCAGTTTGTTCTGCACACTTACATCCACTGCGAACTGGGCTGAGGTGCCCTAAACTTAATCCTTACAGCCAGCAGACAGAGCAAGCTTTGATCTCCTTGATCGGGCTGGGTCCCCAGAGTTGTACGTATCCCACGGCACCACCCAGTCCCCACTGCCAGTGCCTCGCTTTGCCATGAAATCTGCTGCTCGTGTCCTAACTCGCACCAAGTCTCGTTCTCCCATCGCCCCACCCCCTGCGCTCGCTGACCTACATCGACTCCCAGTCCGGCAAAGTCTCAATTTTAAAATTCTCATCATTGTTTTCAAAACCCTGCATGGTCTCGCCACCCCCTCCCTAACTCTGTAACCTCCTCCAGCCCCACTACCCTCTGAGATCTCTGCGCTCCTCCAATTCTGGCCTCTTGAGCATCCCCTGATTTTAATCGCTCCACCATTGGCGGCTGTGCCTTCAGCTGCCTGGGCCCTAAGCTCTGGAATTCCCTCCCTAAACCTCTCCGCCTCTCTCTCCTCGTTTAAGACGCTCTTTAAAATCGACCACTTTGACCAAGCTTTTGGTCACCTGTCCTAATATCTCCTTATGTGGCTCGGTGTCAAATTTTGTTTGATAATCGCTCCTGTGAAGCGCCTTGGAACGTTTTACTACGTTAAAGGCGCTATATAAATACAAGTTGTTGTTGTTGACATACGTTTCATGTATCCTGTGTAGGCCGATGAGGAGCCAATCTTGGCGAAACGGTCATAGTTGTGGACGACAGTGTCCTTCAGAACCTTCCACACCATTTCACTACAAAGGATGAAGTAGATATGGTTAGGAACATGTAGTCTTTGCACTGCAACCAATTGCCAGGTCTCCAGAATACTTACCAAAAAATAAAAGTAAACTGCGAAAGACTTTAAGGAAACCTGCGTAGTTTTTAAACATACGATCCTCAGCAGGAAGATAATTGGTCTTCTGGATACTCAAGGAGGGTCGGGGGGGGGGAGGGGGGCGGGATATGCCGCTCGCTGTCTTGACCCCCACCATGACCCCAGTCCAATTTCCTCCCTTGGGCTTCAGTTACTATGCGGGGCAGGCTCCTGACGTCAACTGCAGCACCAGGAAGGAGCCCGCCACTGCTGGGGCAGGAAGGTGAGACGGGACACCCTCCGCTGCACCAGAAGACGAGCCGGTGGAACCTGAAGGGGCCGAAGTGCTTCGCCGGTGTGCCTGCAACTTTAATGTTAGGCCTCAGACTGTGCCGAGGCTTAACAAAGGTAAGTTTTTGGGGCCTGAGGGGAGGGAGAGATGGCCTTCTTGTTTATAGAGCACCTTTAACGTAGGAAAATGTCCCAAGGCGCCTAACAGGGGCGTAATAGAATCTCACAGCACAGAAGGAGGCCATTCGGCCCATCGTGCCTGTGCTGGCTCTTTGAAAGAGCTCTCCAATTAGTCCCACTCCCCCCTGCTCTTTCCCCACAGCCCTGCTAATATTGGGGCAGAAATTAGGCTCGCCACGGGTGAGTACGCACTGTGTACTCACCTGTGGACGGAACGAAAGTGCCGGTTTCTTGCATGCACTGCGCATGCGCGGGAAACCGGCACTTCCGTTCCCCTGAAGGAAGGGGTTCAGAGGTCGAACGCGCATGCCGGAGGGCCAGCGCGTTCGCCTCGCACTTCAGGTTTTTTTTACAGATTCCTCCGTGAGGGTAAACACGGAGAAGATACACATTGAAAAAGGAGGCGCAAGGCCTTCTTTTAACAAGGTAAGTGTTGATTTTATTCAAATTTAAACATTTTTTTCACAGATTTATCTTTTTTAATTACTTTAAAGAAAGGTAAGTTTAGTTTTAACCCCGTTAAAAAGTGTAATTAATTTTTTTTTAAATTAAAATTTTTGTTTAAAATAGTTAATTAATGTAATTTATAGTTATTTTAAAAATGTGATGTTTTAAAAAAAAATTTATTTGTAGTTTTAGGGATGTTTTGGGGCCGATCTGTATTCATAGATTTGACAGGTCTTCCTGTCAAATCTATGAATGAAAGATGGTCTGCTGCCATTGGCTCTCCATGGCCCACGTGATCCCAGGGGACGCATCGCACTAACTACGCCCCTGGGACACGCAAGCACTGCGCGCCGGCAGCTGCAGGAGGCCCAGGACCCGAATTCCTCGTGGGCCCAGGGGTCAACGGCAGGCGCGGTAGGTAGGTGCGCGCGCGATCCTTGCACCCGCGGGAAGCCAGGGAGCCGAATTTCTGGCCCATTGCCTTTTCAAGTATTTATCCAATTCCCTTTTGAAAGTTACTATTGAATCTGCTTCCACCGCCCTTTCAGGCAGCGCATTCCAGATCACAACGACTCGCTGCGTAAAAACATTTCTCCTCATCTCTCCCCTCTGGTTCTGTTGCCAATGATCTTAAATCTGTATCATGTTAAAACGCAAATTACAAATAAAAAAAATCTCATTTACCTTCCCGGAAGTTTAAATCGCAAGATGTCCTGAATCTTAGAGAGTAAGTATTTGCTCATTTCAGTCGGAAGCTCGCCAATGGAAAGCAGAATGTTTTTAACCTCCATGTACGAGGGGTCGCTGCTAAAGATGATGTCCGCTGCAGACGCCCGCACAGTCTTCTCGTGGACCCGGTGGTTCTGATGGTAGATCCTGTTCATTACCCTTTTCACCTGGTCGGACACAAAGCTGTGACAATGAGCTCCGTGAATGTAGACAGCGTTCTGTCCAAAGCCTCTGCTCAACCTTCATCAAAGAGCTAACGTGGAAAGCTGCTCGACGGGGAGCTGGGCCACACGAGCCAGCTTCGCTCCGCAGACTCTGATTAAACTAATCACAGCTGGGGCACAGAGGGAGCTATCACATTTCACAGCATCGGCCGTGGCTCAGTGGGCAGCACTCTCACTCTCGCCTCTGAGACAGAAGGTCGTGGGTTCGAAGTCCCACTCCAGAGACTTGACACTCCCAGTGCAGTGCTGAGAGAGTGCTGCACTGTCAGAGGTGCCGTCTTTCGGACGTGATGTTAAACCAACGTCTCCCCTCTCAGGTGGACATAAAAGATCCCACGGCCACTATTTCGAAGGAGAGCAGGGGAGTTCTCCCCGGTGTCCTGGCCAATATTTATCCCTGAACCAACATCACTAAAATAGATCATCTGGTCGTTATCACATTGCTGTTTCTGCGGCCCTACTGTGTGCAGATTGGCTGCCGCGTCTCCTACAATACAACAGTGACTACACCATCACCTTCTCAAGGGCAACAAGGGATGGGCAATAAATGCTGGCTTTGCTAGTGACTCCCATATCCCAAGAATGAATGAAAAAAACCATCCACTATCTGAAGGCTAGGAGAATGCGGCAGGGTCATGACAATACCAGAGAGTAAATTTCAGCAACAAGAGTGTTCTGCACAACCTGGGCAATTTTACATTTGAAATGATACTGAGGCAAGTAACATTCATTCCTTGTTCTTTTGCAACAGTTACAATGACCAGCTTTCGCAAGGGCAGGTTGGCATTATAGCAAAGACCAACAACACAAGATTTGCTGAGCATTCCTCAATAGAATTAGCCTTGCGGCAATAATCAGAAGGTATAAGGGATGAGGGAGTTCAGTGATGTGGAGAGACTGGAGAAGCTGGGGTTGTTCTCCTTAGAGCAGAGAACGTTAAGGGGAGATTTAATAGAGGCGTTCAAAATTATGAGGGCTTTGAAAGAGCAAGTGGGGAGAAACTAGTTCCTCTGGCAAGTGGGTCGGTAACCAGAGGTCACATAACATAAGAACATAAGACGTAGGAGCAGGAGTAGGTCATTTGGCCCCTTGAGCCTCCATTCAATAAGATCATGGCTGATCTGATCTTGGCCTCAACTCCACTTCCCTGCCCGCTCCCCATAACCCTGGACTCCCTTACCTTTCAAAAATCTGTCTATCTCCACCTTAAATATATTCAATGACCCAGCCTCCACAGCTCTCTGGGGAAGAGAATTCCAAAGATTCACCACCCTCTGAGAGAAGAAATTCCTCCTCATTTCCGTTTTAAATAGGTGCCCCCTTATTCTGAAATTATGTCCCCTAGTTCTAGATTCCCCCCACGAGGGGAAACATCCTCTCTGCATCTACCCGGTCAAGCCCCTTCAGAATCTTATATGTTTCAATAAGATCCCCTCCCATTCTTCTAAACTCCAATGAGTATAGGCCCAACCTGCTCAACCTTTCTTCATAAGACAACCCTTTCATCTCCGGAATCAACCTCGTGAACCTTCTCTGAACAGCCTCCAATGCAAGTATATCCTTCCTTAAATAAGGAGACCAAAACTGTACGCAGTACTCCAGGTGCGGTCTCACCAGCGCCCTGTACAGTTGTAACAGGACTTCCCTACTTTTATACTCCATTCACTTTGCAATAAAGGCCAACATTCCATTTGCCTTCCTAATTACTTGCTGTACCTGCATGCTAACTTTTTGTGATTCATGTACAAGGACCCCCAGATCCCTCTGTACCTCAGCATTTTGTAATCTCTCCCCATTTAAATGATAATTTACTTTTTTATTTTTCCGAACAAAGTGGATAACCTCACATTTTCCCACATTATACTCCATCTGCCAGATTCCTGCCCACTCACTTAGCCTGTCTATATCCCTTTGGAGATTCTTTGCGTCCTCCACACAATTTGCTTTCCCACCTATCTTTGTATCATCAGCAAATTTGGCTACAGTACACTCGGTCCCTTCATCCAAGTCATTAATATAGATTGTAAATAGTTGAGGCCCCAGCACTGATCCCTGCGGCACCCCACTAGTTACAGTTTGCCAACCTGAAAATGACCTATTTATCCCGACTCTCGGTTTTCTGTTAGTTAGCCAATCCTCTATCCATATTACCCCCAACCCCGTGAGCTCTTATCTTGTGTAGTGACCTTTTATGTGGCACCTTATCGAATGCCTTCTGGAAATCCAAATACACCACATCTACTGGTTCCCCATTATCCACTCTACTCGTTACATCCTCAAAGAACTCAGCAAATTTGTCAAACATGATTTCCCTTTCATAAAACCCTGCTGACTCTGCTTGACTATATTATGATTTTCCAAATGTCCTGCTACCACTTCCTTAATGATGGACTCCAGCATTTTCCCAATGACAGATGTTAGGCGAACTGCTCGATAGTTGCCTGGTTTCTGTCTCCTTCCTTTCTTAAATAGGGGCAGATTTAAAATAATTGCCAAAAGAACTAGGGGGGAAATGAGGAGAAATTTCTTCACACGGAGGGTTGTTAAGATCTGGAACGCACTACCTGAAAGGGTGATGGAATCAGATTCCATAGGAACTTTCAAAAGGCAATTGGACATGTGCTTGAAGAGGAGTAATTTGCAGGGTTATCAGGAAAAAGCTGGGTTTTTTTTTTACATAGGATATACAGCATAGAAACAGGCCATTCAGCCCAACCAGTCCATGCCGGCGTTTATGCTCCACTCGAGCCTCTCCCATCTTTCCTCATCTAACTCTATCAGCACTCCCTTCTCCCTCATATGCTTGTCTAGCCTCCCCTAAAGTACTGGCTGCTCTAGGTGAGGCTGGGGTATGGGACTAAATTGGAGAGTTCTTTCAAAGAGCCGGCACAGGCACGACGGGCCGAATGGCCTCATTCTGTACTATAAGATTCTATGATTCTATGATAAGGACCTGCAATTTCAGCTCCTCTGTGATGTACGCTCGTTCATATTTCTGGATAGTAGAGACCGCAATATTGCTGATGGGACCAGTGCCAGACTCTGCATGTTTCAGTAAAATAGGAATAGCATCAAGGAGCTGTGCGTTCTTCAACGAGAGGATGTACATCTGAATCTCAGATTCCTTTTCCGTCTTTTCCAGACCTTTCAGAATCATTTCTTTCGCTTCGATCACCGTCTGAAATGGAAAAAATATATAATTTCGGGTTCAGAAATTTGAAACACAATATGCAATTTACTGATACTTTTTGAATCATCGCCCCACCATTGGCGGCCGTGCCTTCAGCTGCCTGGGCCTTAAGCTCTGGAATTCCCTCCCTGAACCTCTCCGCCTCTCTCTCTCCTCCTTTAAGACGCTCCTTAAAACCTCCCTCTTTGACCGAGACTTTGGTCACAAGGTCCTAATATCTCCTTATGTGGCTCGGTGTCAAATTTTGTCTAATAACGCTCCTGTGAAGCGCTTTGGGACGTTTTTCTACGTTAAAGGCGCTATATAAATCCAACTTGTTGTTGTTGCTATTTATTGCAAGGGGTGTGGAGTATAAAAGTAGGGAAGTTTTGATGCAACTTTACAGGGCGCTGGTGAGACCGCACCTTGAGTACTGCGTACAGTTTTGGTCTCCATATTTAAGGAAGGATATACTTGCATTGGAGGCAGTGCAGAGAAGGTTCACTAGGTTGATTCCTGGGATGAAGGGGTTGACGTATGAGAAAAGGTTGAGCAGGTTGGGTCTGTACTCATTGGAGTTTAGAAGAATGAGAGGTGATCTTATTGAAACATATAAGATTCTGAGGGGGATTGACAGGGTGGATGCTGACAGGATGTTTCCCCTAGTGGGGAAATCTAGAACTAGGGGGCATAGTTTCAGAATAAGGGGTCGCCCATTTAAGACGGAGATGAGGAGGAATTTCGTCTCTCAGAGGGTCGTGAATCTTTGGAATTCTCTGCCCCAGAGAGCTGTGGAGGCGGAGTCATTGAATATATTCAAGGCGGAGATTGACAGACATTTGAACTACAAGCGAGTCAAGGGGTATGGGGAGAGAGCGGGAAAGTGGTGTTGAGGCCAAGATTGGATCAGCCATGATCTTATTGAATGGCGGAGCAGGCTCGAGGGGCCGATTGGCCGACTCCTGCTACTGTTTCTTATGTTGTTATAGTGGGTGGTGTCTAACATTGAGAGGCAGCATAATCATCAGACAGAGCGCTGTGATTGGCAGTCAAACTGCCCAATCAAAAAATGAGACGTGCATCATTTAAAACCCAAACCAGGGGGCAGCACAGCCGGGCACCAGGGTATAATGGTGGCTTTCCTTTCCAGCGCTCTGGTGCCTACCAGGGTGCATATTTGGAGATTCTGCTCCCACCAACCCATGATTTCCAATCCAGAGGTGAGAGTGCTGCCCTCTGAGTCAATAGGTTGTGGGTTCGAGCCCCACTCCAGAAACCTGAGCACATAATCTAGGCTGACACTCCCGGTGCCATTACTGAGGGGGCGCTGCGCTGTCGGAGGTGCCGTCTTTCAGACGAGACGTTAAACCGAGGCCTCTGTCTGCCCTCTCAGGTGGATGTAAAACCCATGGCACTATTTTGAAGAAGAGCAGGGGAGCTCTCCTGATGTCCTGGCCAATATTTATCCCTCAGTCAACTCCTGAAACAGATTATCTGGTCATTTATCACATTGCTGTTTGTGGGAGCTTGCTGTGCGGCAATTGGCTGCCGCGTTTCCTACATTACAACAGTGACTATACTTCAAAAAGTACTTCATTGGCTGGACAGCGCTTTGGGACGTCCTGAGATTGTGAAAGGCGCTATAGCAATGCAAGTTCTTTCTTTCTTATTATAAAGCTTCTTTCCAGCAGCCCAGCTAAGAGCTGGAGGAAAAGTAAGTGCAATTGAATGGCAGTGAAGGATGGGATTCACATTCACCTTCTCTCAGACTGCCGACATAAAATCAATACAGATTAACTGCAGGCGCATTGGCTGGCGATTTCATGCTCGTCACTCAACCCTACTCCTATATTGTATCACGTAGTACAATGTTAATATCATTGTGAGCACTACCGTTCACAATACCAGAACTGAGAGGGTACAGCTATCAGGAAAGACTCAACAGGCTGGGGCTCTTTTCCCGAGAAGGCTGAGGGGTGGCCTGATCGAGGTCTTTAAAATTATGAAGGGGTTTGATAGGGTAGACGTAGAGAAGATGTTTCCACTTGTGGGGGAGTCCAAATCCAGGGGCCATAAATATAAGATAATCACTAATAAATCCAATAAGGAATTCAGAAGAAACTTCTTCACCCAGAGAGTGGTGAGAATGTGGAACTCGCTACCACATGGATTTAAGGGGAAGCTGGATAAGTACATGAGAGAGAGAGAGGAATAGAAGGATATGCTGATAGGGTGAGATGAAATAGGGTGGGAGGAGGCTCGTGTGGAGCATAAACACCAACATGGACCAGTTGGGTCGAATAGCCTGTTTCTGTGCTGTAGACTTGATGTAATTTGTCTTCACAAGGATTGTGCGGTAGTCACTCCAACCAGTGCTATCGTGAACAGATATATCTGTGACAGGTAGGCTGGTGACAATGAGGTCAAGTAGGTTACTCCCTCGTGTTGGTTCCCTCACCACCTTTTAAAAATTTTATTCATTCATAGGATGTGGGCATCGCTGGCAAGGCCAGCATTTATTGCCCATCCCTAGCGAATAGCGTAGATGCATTTAAGGGGAAGTTAGATGAACACACGAGGGAGAGAGGAATAGAAGGATATGCTGATAGGGTGAGATAAAGAGGGGCGGGGAGGAGGCTGGTGTGGAGCATAAACACCGTCACGGAGCAGTTGGGCCGAATGGCCTGTTTCCGTGCCGTAAATTCGATGTAGTTCTGTGTAAGTCACAGACGCACCGGATTGACCGGCTGTCGATGTACCCACCGGCAGGTCACACTGTTCCTTCTGGCAGAATTTTCTGACGAGCGCCCCAATGATAATAACAACAGTTTCTCGGATATCGTCGCTCCCGATTTTTCCATTGAGTTTACCCTGTGAGAAATAAGTGACAAACAGGACTATTGGTGTTAAAGGTAAAAGCAGTTGTCGTACAACAGAGGCTGGGTTAACACAGACATGCAACAATCTACAGTACATGTGGACCTTGCAAAGTATTATAGCAGAACAAAATTTATTAGACCCGTCTCCTTAGTGAAAATGGAGGCTGGTTTACATGCTGCTTAGCAAGGAGACGATGTGTTGTTTATCAATTCAAGTTTTACTGGACATTGGTACGAGGTTGGGATTGGGACTTCACAGGAGCCCGTCAGTCCGACAAACTGTTTAGAAGAACGAGAGGTGATCTCATTGAAACATATAAGATTCTGAGGGGGATTGACAGGGTAGATGCTGAGAGGTTGTTTCTCCCTGGCTGGAGAGTCTAGAACCAGGGGTCACAGTCTCAGGATAATGGGTCGGCCATTTGAGACTGAGATGAGGAGGAATTTCTTCACTCAGAGGGTTGTGAATCTTTGGAATTCTCTACCCCAAAGGGCTGTGGAGGCTCAGTCGTTGAGTATATTCAAGGCTGAGATCGATAGATTTTTGGACTCTAGGGGAATCAAGGGATATGGGGATATTGCAGGAAAGTGGAGTTGAGGTCAAAGATCAGCCATGATATTATTGAATGGCGGAGCAGGCTCGAGGGGCCGTAAGGCCGACTCCTGCTCCTAATTCTTATGTAAACATTAGCGTTCACTGCGACCCCTCCCTGGCCTGTTTAATGCTCACGTTTGTTCGGATTGGGGCTACTGGCGTCGTCAGAGTGACCTCGAGCGTCAATCGCCCTTATTTCTTGAACAGAGGTTCTGTCATCCTTCTAAAAAGTTGTTTCTTCAATTTGGAAAACTGAAATAATACAATTGGCCATTTGGGCTTTCTTCCCCAAAGTTCCTTCCACAACCTTTGAAATATCTCCTCAGTCAAGAGCTTGTGGAAGACCTGCCTCTGGATATCTCTTTAAGTGCCGTCAGTTATTTCTTGCCTGGCCTGGGAATTGGAAAGTGCGGAATTAGAACTCTCCCTTCCCCAGGTCAGTACTGGATAATTCATCCCCTAGGGGCAGTCTGAACGTGAATGTCTGCTGTTCAAAGTCAACGCTCGCCTGTTGAAAGCCCTCACATTTGTACTGTGGGGTACAATTGGCCTTCATGGCTTGGGGTCTGAGCCCTGATTCTTGATTGCTCTCCGTTGACGTCAACTGGAAACATGTCCGTGCGTGGGATGTCCTTCGAGGACAGAATCTGGGTCAGTTTTGATCTGTTCCACGGTTCGATAGCCTACTGATTCTTAGGGGGTCATTTTCCGAGGGTATGGAATCTAGTGCACATCAGAAAAATCACAGGCAGAGCTCCCACGCTTTTCCAATGTGCGTTGGCGGCAGTAAAGCTCCTCACCTTTTGTTGGCCTCGTTGTCCAGATGCAGAATGATCATTTGGGCAAGGCACAAGGTGGCCAGTACCCAGCGAACCGTATCCCAACCATGAGTCATTGCCACCAGGACAGGAAGGGAGACAATTAAAAAGGAAAATTTTTTTTTGTTAAACATTCATGCCGACACATCGACAGTCTGGCAATATGACGTTCCGAGACTGCAAATACTAACCATTAAAGCTCTCAGCATTTCCTCAGTGGGGTGAGAGGCAAAACCGCAAGCATACAGGAACCTCTCCTGTAAGATGTAGCTACTGTCGTTTCTGAAATCGAGGAACTCCAGCATGGCCGCCAAAGATGCAGTGGTCTGAGCGGAGGTCACAGCATCGACTAATTGCGGACTGGGAGAGAAAGACAGAAAAGCAACTGGATGAGTGCAATTGATCATAGATCTGAGGCAGAACTTCAAGGGCAACTTTACACTGTGTCCTTGTCCACAGTCAATGAGACCTTGTCCACCGTCCAAGAGGTGCGACTGTATATTCAGCGCCGGTCAAATCAACGCTCAGGATATATCTAATTACTCAGCAAAGACAAAGCAATGCAGCTTTGTAGATGAAGACGGGCTCAGGATAAACCATAATACGTGATAGCTGTTGGCTGGACAGGCATTAGACACACGGGGCTGGATTTTACCAGCCCTGAGGAGGCGGGTTTGGAGGCGGGACTGCTGGGAAAGTCAAAAAGAATGGGAGCGGGTCCCAATCCCGCTCCCAACCCACCTCCAACCAATCTTCCCGGGAGTCGGGTCCCCGATTTACGCAGGGACAAGACTTCTAGCAGTGGGAAGAGGATTAGAGCCAATTAACTGCCAGTTAACAGGTAGCTAACAGGCAGTTAAGAGGCTTTCTCCAATTTTTAGACTTCTGCTGCGGGCTTCCCGATGTCGGGGAAACCCGCCAGGGTAAGTGAGGCGTGCTGTGGGTCTGTTGTACTGTTGGTGTACAGATGACAGCTGCAGAAGTGGTGTGAAGGATGCAATGGGACACTGGTGAGTATCAGAGGTAAGGAAATGTTGGGAAAGTCATTTTTAATGTGTTTAGATTTTTCTGTAGGTGACAAGCTTTGAAGTGTTTGTGTGGCCTCACCTCAATGGGAGAAGTGACAGATCGCTTCTGTACCCTCACCTGCAGCTGCCATCTGTTTCATCCTAAGGAGAGAGTCACTGGAGAGCCTGGGTGCAAGGGCTCACCTGTGTACAGTGATTGTCAATGTCTGACAGCACCTCAATGCTGTCAAACACTGTCAAATCATCTGTCAAAAATATATGGCTCATGTGCCTTTAAGAAAACCGGCAGATGAAGCATCATCAACTGACGTCATCTGACACTGGCTTTCCCTTAATTGGCCAGCAAGCCCACAGGATGGGCTTAACAAGGCCAATCAGGGGAAAATAGCGTCTGTGCGTCGGACGTCGCTGGGGGCGGGACTAGAACCCGGAAGGCAGCAGTCCCGCCCCCAACTTGTATTTATACAGCACCTTTAACATAGTAAAACATCCCAAGGCGCTTCACAGGAGCGATTATCAAACAAAATTCAACACCGAGCCACATAAAGAAATATTAGGACAGATGACCAAAAGTTTGGTCAAAGAGGTAGGTTTCAAGAAGCGTCTTAAAGGAGGAGAGAGAGGCGGAGAGGTTTAGGGAAGGAATTCCAGAGATTAGGGCCCAGGCAGCTGTAGGCACGGCCACCAATGGTGGAGCGATGGAAATCGGGGATATGCAAGAGGCCAGAATTGGAGGAGCGCAGAGATCTCGGTAGGTTGCAAGGCTGGAGGTGGTTACAGAGATAGGGATGGGGTGAGGCCATGGAGGGATTTGAAAACACCCATAGTAGACAGAAATCTAGGCGGGCTGCAGAGCAGTCACGCTAAGCTGCGCGCCAAATATTTATGATCAGCCCTCCGGCCGGGGCACTACAACATTACAACAGTGACTCGACTTCAAAAGTACTTCATTGGCTGTAAAGCGCTTTGAGACGTCCGGTGGTCGTGAAATTCGCCGGAGAAAGGCCAGTCTTTCTATCTTTCTTCTTTCTCACTCATCAAAGTCTACCCTAGCGTTCTTAAGAGCGGGGAGCTTTGTCAGTACTAACTAGGAGCGAATGACTGTGTGACTCACAGCATGCTGTCACTCTCATTTCTCAGGATTTGCAGGATCTCTGCCTTCTTGGCTTTTCTCAAAGCTTGAATCAGAGTTAAGAAGCTCCTGGTGGCAGATGTTTTCGCGAGATTCTCGGGCTCCAGCTCGTTCCGTACGGACTGCCAATATTTGACAAGCTGCCGACAGAAAGAGAAACAAAGTTAACCCTCTTAAGGCACAGTTGTTGGGGCAGGGTTATCTTATTCATGCTGCATCTAAATTGGAACTGCTTGTTTTTTTGACACTGGTTGAAAAAAAGCTGGAAATATATTCCTCAGGGCTAACCCACTTCACCTTGGTCAACACAAAATTCATTCCCTACCCTCACCAAAAGGACATAAAAACAGTTTGACTACTTACTGAGGGACAACCTTTGCATCTTGCTTTGAATGTTCCAGAGATCAGAGAGATGGACACATATTTGGGATTCACGGATTTAATAACACTGCTAAATTGCTTTCCTTGGGTTACTTTAGGTCCAGCTTTCGTCAACAGAAACTCCAACCTCTGCCTAAAAGGTGAAAGAAATAGTTTTACTGCAGGCAGGCTTCCGCTCAGTTCTGACAGCGCGGTGTCACGTGAATGGAGTTGCTGTGCGTGCTGCCACCACGCTGCAATATTTGTTTTTTATTTATTCACGGGATGTGGGCGTCGCTGTCAAAGCCAGCATTTAATGCCCATCCCTAATTGCCCTCGAGAAGGTGGTGGTGAGCCGCCCCCTTAAACCGCAGAGGGCAGTTTAAGAATCAACCACGTTGCTGTGAGTCTGGAGTCACGTATAGGCCAGACCGGGTAAGGGCGGCAGATTTCCTTTCCCTAAAGGACATTAGTGAACCAGGTGGGTTTTTACGACAATCCGGTAGTTTCACGGTCACTATTACTTTTATTCCAGATTTATTTAATTTAAATTCAATTCTCCGGATCATTAGTCCAGGCCTCTGGACTACTAGTCCAGTAACATAACCACTATGCTACTGCACCCCATATGCACCTTCATTTTTTTTCCTTATTTCAATGTAAAAAGATGATTTAGAAATTACATTTTTATTTATTTACAGGTAATAGCATTGTAATGGTCAATAATGTCTACCTTTACCAAGTTCCGTAGCTTTACTGTCATTTTATAAAGTGTATGTATGAATTCTGGCATAAATTCAACGACATTTCCTACATTACAACAGTGACTACACTTCAATATGTACTTCATTGGCTGTAAAGCGCTTTGGGGCGTCCTGAGGTCGTGAAAGGCGCTATATAAATGCAAGTCTTTCTTCTTTTACATCCCTGATGCGGAGATGCCGGTGTTGGACTGGGGTGGACAAAAATGAGAAGTCGCACAACACCAGGTTATAGTCCAACAGTTTTATTTGAAATCACGCATGAGGCATGAAAACACCCATGAGGACGGCCTCGACCGGGATCTTGGGTTCATGTCACGCTACATGACGTAGAGTCATCCAGACTCGAGTCGTCGTTGGCTTGTTCACAGATGTGATTTCCAGTTTTTTTTTAAAAAGTAAAAAGCTTAACCATATAGACTGCAGCATTTGACACGTTGGACCCCCTGTGACCCCACCTCATTGTCTTAACTGTATTTTGCTGTGTCTTTGATGTAATGCCTTCCTGACTGGCCTGATTGTCTCTCTGCCGAGGTGTGATGGAGGGCAGTCAGAAAGATTTACTGTAGTCGTCTGACATTGTACGCTACACATTGTTCTCTGTCTATATATGCTTTGCTGATTTGTATTCCTTCACTTTACCTGACGAAGGAGCAGCGCTCCAAAAGCTCGTGATTTCAAATAAAACTGTTGGACTATAACCTGGTGTTGTGCGACTTCTCATTTTTCTTTTACATCAGTTGCTTTTATCAGGTGTCAGCCAGTGGCTCAGTGGGCAGCACTCTCGCCTCTGTGTCAGAAGGTTGTGGGTTCATAGTCCCACTCCAGAGACTTGAGCACAAAAACCTAGCCTGACACCCCAGTGCAGCACTCATGCTGTCTTTCGGATGAGACGTTAAACCGAGGCCCCGTCTGCTCTCTCAGGTGGACGTAAAAGATCCTGCGGCCACTATTTTGAAGAAGAGCAGGGGGGAGTTATCCCCGGTGTCCTGGGGCCAATATTTATCCCTCAATCAACATCACTGGCCGTTATCGCATTGCTGTTTGTGGGAGCTTGCTGTGCCCATATTGGTGGCCGCGTTTCCCGCATCACAACAGTGACTACACTTCAAAAAGTACTTCATTGGTTGTAAAGCGCATTGGGACGTGCGGTAGTCGTGAAAGGCATGATAGAAATGCAAGTCTTTTGTTTATCTCAATTGCCTTTGTCCAAATATGAAAATTGTGTGCTTACTTTGATACAATTTTGGCTGCAAGTTCTTGCCGTAGATTGAGTGAAATCAGGTGATACTCCTCGGACAGAACTGAATGAATTAAACTCTTCTCCAAGATATAAATGCTAGCTGACGATGACTTTGTATTGACTCCTAATACCTGGAAAAAATGCAAGTCAGCATTACAATACACACAGGAAAAAGCTCCAAACACTCTGCTCTTGACTGGAGCTCTTCAGATTCCTGTCAGTGGTGCTAATTTTAAATAGCTGACTGATGTTGTTCCTCAGAAGTCATTAATAATGTTTAACTAGAACCCAAGTGTTAATCACAGCCAGACAAGAATGTAATTTCCTTCCTTCAAAAAGACAAACGGAATGCTGGCCTTTATATCTGGAGGACTAGAATACAAGAGGGGTTAGAAGTTATGCTGCAGCTGTACAAAGCCCTGGTTAGCCCACACCTGGAGCACTGTGAGCGGTTCTGGGCACCGCACCTTAGGAAGGATATATTGGCCTTGGAGGGAGTGCAGCGTAGATTTGCCAGAATGATACCCGGACTCCAAGGGTTTAATTACGAGGAGAGATTACACAAACTAGGGTTTGTGTTCCCTGGAATTTAGAAGGTTAAGGGGTGATTTGATCAAAGTTTTCAAGATATTAAGGGGAACTGATAGGGTAGATAGAGAGAAGCTATTTCCGCTGGTTGGGGAGTCTAGGACTAGGGGGCATAGTCTAAAAATTAGAGCCAGACCTTTGGCGTAGGGTGAGAAGGGGCTCGTGTGGAGCATAAATGCCGGCATGGACAAGGCTGACCATATTTTCTAAACCAAATCCGGGGACGCACAGGGTGGGAGCACAGCAAAGTGGCCAGGACGGAAAATGTAGGTTACGCAGTTTAGCGAGGCTAAATTTTTTAGCAGCCTATATTTTAACAGTTGCACATATACACTACAAAGGCAAAACACTACTGAGGCGCACTCAGACACCGTTTACAAATAATGCAATAACACCCTTCAGTCCACTGACCTGAAACTGTGATTCTGTCTAACGGTATGATATGCGTATATTCCAATGACAACGGCTCTAGTCTATTCGGGGACAAGTTTGGTGAACTGCGGGCTATTCCAGGGACATTGTTTGCTCGGGGACACAGTCCCTCATCCGGGGACTGTCCCTGGAAAACGGGGACGTGTGGTCAGCCTAGCACAGGCCAGCTGGGCCGAATGGCCTGCTTCTGCGCTGTAAACTCAATGGGCTGGATTTTGATACTGGGGCGGGATGGGGTCGTGTCATCCGCATTTCGTGTTATCCACCCGCCTGCAATTGGATGTGGGAGATTGATGCAATTTTCACTTAATTGGGCAATTGAGTTCCAGCATGTGGGAACCCATGAACCAATTAGTGGTTTCAGTCTGAAAGTCGCCTCTGATGATGTCATCATTGCAGGTCAGAGACTGCCTGGTCTCAGAGATTGCCTGGCCTTTGCTGTGAGAGGACCTGGATGCAAAATGAGCAGCAGCAGGAGAGAGAGAGAGAGAGAGAGAGAGAGAGAGAATTTTTTTTGCAACCAAGTCCTCCCAGGCAGTCTCTGAAGACATTCAATGCAGCAGCATCAGAGGCGACTTTCACACCTAATACTACTACTACCTTCATCACATCTCCGTTGTAATAGTGGACCTGCAGCTGATAGTCAGCTATCCACTTGTGCTCCCGCCAGGTTTCACTGGCATGTTTCACATCAGGCGTACTTCACGTCAGAAGAGGGTTAAACTAGCTAAAACGTTTCAAAATGGCATTACAGGGCCAATTTAGGGCTTGTTAAGGGCTTTAATGACCTCTCCCGCCTCTTGGAGGCGGGACGGAGTCGGGAAGCCCGCGACCGATTTTGTCAAAATTGCGTGGAGGCGGAATGGAGTCGGGATGGAGTCGGGATGGAGTCGGGACCCCCGAATCTGCAACTTTAACCCCCCACACGCCTCCAAACCCGACTCCACGGGTCATTGAAAATCCAGCCCAATGTAATTCTATGTAATTCTTCCCAGCTTTTATATTTATAGATATACCTGTATATTATATTTAGACACCAACTGTCTGTTGAGGGGCTGTCTGTCCTGCCAACACTGACCTTGCTGTGACTGGTGAATCCGCTCCGTGCCACTTTGCAGCTGTCCAGCAATTTCACTTTGGTCACCTGGTTTTGACTGGCCTGGTAGTTAACCTTGCACTTCCCAGAGACATCAACCTAGAGATTGTGGGAGAGAAAGACAGGGCTGTCAAGATGAACCGGGAGAGCGGATGGGGGGAAAAAAAATGTGAGCGGGGAAAAGTAGAATGAGAGGGAAAGAGTGAAAGTTGAAAGATGAAAGGAAAAAAAAGAGGGAACGAGACAGAAAGAGACCAAAATTCGGAAGCACGAAAAAAAGAACTTGTCTTCCACATGGCGGTTGCCCAAACTGGCCGAACATATTCCTGGTGGCCCCCGGCCCCCCACACACTCCCGCCATTGGTCGCCTGACATGTCCATCGTCACGGTGACCCGCCTTCCCACGGCCAATCAGAAAGCAAACAGACTCTTCGTTACCCGATTGAATGACTCTTTACTATCAGTCAAACAGCCTTTTTTTCCCCCCAAGTCCAATATTTGTATAAAGTATTCAAAGAAAAGTTTTTTAAAACACAATTTTTTTATTGCCCCCTATGATTTTTCTCCCGGGGGTTTTTTGCTCGCTGCAGTGTCCTGGAGATTAATCTTTCATTCCTGGAGACTCCAGGGCAATCCTGGAGGGTTGGCGACTCCCTGCCCGCTCATGACTTTGTCTTGGCGCTTTAGGTGATTGTTTACTCACTCACTGCTCCCCGTGCACTCTGGTTAAGTCGAGAACAATTCCACATCAGCAGATTGTACTCGTCAGTCAACTGCTGCGCTAAACCCATCGCGCACATCGACCAAAAACATCACAAATCAAGAACGCCTCCAGTCAATAGTTTTAGTGAGAAAAAAAAAATCCATCATTGCGAGTGACATGAATATTGGATAGAGCAGTAAAGAAGGCCTATGGTGTGTTGGCGTTTATTAACAGAGGGTTTGAGTTTAAGAACCGTGAGGTTATGCTGCAACTGTACAGGACCTTGGTGAGACCACATTTGGAATATTGTGTGCAGTTCTGGTCACCTCACTATAGGAAGGACGTGGAAGCATTGGAAAGAGTGCAAACTAGATTTACCAGGATGCTGCCTGGTTTGGGGGGGAGGTCTTATGAGGAAAGATTGAGGGAGTTGGGGCTTTTCTCTTTAGAGCGGAGGAGGATGAGAGGCGACTTAATAGAGGTTTATAAGATGATGAGGGGGATAGATAGAGTGGATGTTCAGAGACTAAATCCTCGGGTAGAGGCAGCTGTTACAAGGGGGCATAACTATAAGGTGCATGGGGGGAGATATAGAAGGGATGTCCGAGGTAGATTCTTTACTCAGAGAGTGGTTGGGGTGTGGAATGGACTGCCTGCTGTGATAGTGGAGTCGGACACTTTAGGAACTTTCAAGCGGTTATTGGATAAGCACATGGAGCACACCAGAGTGATAGGGAGTGTGATAGCTTGATCTTGGTCTCGGACAATGCTCGGCACAACATCGAGGGCCGAAGGGCCTGTACTGTGCTGTACTGTTCTATGCTTTATGTTCTATGAATCTTGTCATTCATGTGGAAATGACTTATGAAATAATACTGGGCGGCCTGCTGGTGGCGCTGTCCAGGGAGAGTATAAATACTCGGGCATGGGCCCAGCTTGCTCAGGACATTCTTTAACAGGAACTAGAAAAGGACACAACTAGACCTCCATGTTGAAAAACAGTTGATTAAAGCTTTGTTTAATACTCAGACCAAGTGCCCAGTAGTTTTCTTACGTCAGCGAGTACTAAAAAGGATCTAGTGGCGCAGCAGGAGTGAGTTTCTCTGATTTTCGTGGTCGCGCACAGACCCTCCCACGCCCGCGATTTCTTCGTCCATTAAATTCAGAGGATGGAAAATTATGGGCTGCGTGAGAGCGATGTTGTGACACCTGTCCCTCAGCGAGCAGGACCCGACGCTGGGAGCGCACAATCGGACAAAACTACCCTTGTGCCTCTTTCACTTTTCACCCAGCATTTTGAAAAGCAGGCACACGCCTACATTGGGCCAGACTTTGCTGTCAAATTAACGGCTAGACTAATGGCGCTCGCCGTTATTTATGGGTAAATGGCACGGCAACTTCAGGCGAGGGGCAGATGCCTGGTTAAACGATAATATCCAAACGTTGCTGTCCGAGTTGCGACTATCCTCCACCGTTAGCTTGGCGAAAAACGGCATCTCACCCTTAGCCTCCCCATTTCTTTGCCCATTTAGTTTATATTTTTGGACTCTCGGGGAATCAAGGGATACGGGGATCGGCCGGGAAGGTGGAGTTGAGGTCGAAGGTCAGCCGTGATCTTATTGAATGGTGGAGCAGGCTCGAGGGGCCGAGTGGCCGACTCCTGCTCCTAATTCTTATGTTCCCATTAAACTCTCCGCAGAAAGTTAAGTCTGATTATTACAAGCGTAAGTACGCTTTTAACAACGTGGTAAGTGTTAATGACTGCCAATCAACCTCACTGGCGCCGAAAATAAACTATTGAAAGTTTTTTGAATATTTTGGGGGAAATTTTAAAAAAGTCAAATTTTTAATTTGTTTTTCTTACTTTTCTTTTCTATCCCTTTTCTTTCTCTCTCTTAATCCAATCTTTCTTTCCCTCTCTTTATTTCTCTTTCAGCGCCTGATTTGACATTGAATTTGTTCCACTCTAACTCACACTTCCCTCTTGCTGTTCATTTCTCAATCCTTCAATCTGATGGGTTAAGGTTATCAGCTCGCAAATTTGTGGGCAAAAATTGTTTGAGCTGCCAGGGTGCAGAGGCAAGTTTAACTGACGGCAGACGCCCTTAGGTGACCCGCTACAGAAAAATCTGGCCCATTCCTTTGGAATACAGCCATCACGTTTGGGAAGGTTCCGTTAAGCCGGCCGCGAGTGGGAGGAACAAATGGGATTCTTCCCAGAATTTCATTTATAACTGCTATGGCACCCTCTCTATTTATAACAATGGTGCGAGGGACCAGGTGCAGCATTACACAAACCGGTTCCCACAATGACAAAGTGGCATCACGAAGTGTGGCAGCCAACTTTCTGCAGGGGGAGGGGGGGGGAAAGCAAGCAAAGTTTCCCCTTAAAATAACGTTTCCCCTCCATTGACAAGAAGTGTTCTAAATGGAACATGTCGCTGTCAGTTTCGTGACAGGGCAAGTAGCTCTCTGCATGAGGCTGACCGCCCCTTGTAGCCGCCACTCATGAGACATTCAGTCAGCTCCTCATCTCACACTATCGTGAGCAGCACGTACGGTAGAGATTGGGTAGAACGGGCCTGTACTCTCTGGAGTTTAGAAGAACGAGAGGTGATCTCATTGAAACATATAGGATTCTGATGGGGATTGACAGGGTAGATGCTGAGAGATTGCTTCCCCCTGGCTGGAGAGTCTAGAACCAGGGGTCACAGTCTCAGGATAAGGGGTCGGCCATTTAGGACTGAGATGAGGAGGAATTTCTTCACTCAGAGGGTTGTGAATCTTTGGAATTCTCTGCCCCAGAGGGCTGTGGATGCTGAATTATTGAGTATATTCAAGGCTGAGATCGATAGATTTTTGGACTCCAGGGGAATCAAAGGATGTGGGGATCGGGCGGGGAAAGTGGAGTTGAGGTCGAAGATCAGCCATGATCTTATTGAATGGCGGAGCAGGCTCGAAGGGTGGTATGGCCGACTCCTGCTCCTAATTTTTACGTTCTCCTCTTCTCATTGTTTTGTGGTAAATTAAAATTTGCTGTTTTTAATAAAGGTCTAATAATACACTTAACAAAATGAAATGGAGCGAATAGCGCAGTGAGTTTGGATAGTGAAGTTGCGACCCCACCACAATCCTGCAAAATGTACGGAGCGCTACGTAGAGACAAGCTTACCTCATTCACGCTTGCAGATGTGAGCTGTACTTGGAACAGGCTGCTCAGGCCTTTCTTGATGTTCTGAATTGCCACCGGCTCATCTGAAAATGAGTAAAAAGTCTTCACCTGGTGGATGAGAAAGTCAAGTTGTAGGTGACCACGCTCAGTGCTGAACTAGGTTTCAGGAATCATCCAACAACAACAACTTGCATTCATACAGCGCCTTTAAACATGGTAAAAATGTCCCAAGGCGCTTCACAGGAGCGATTATAAGAACATAAGAACATAAGAAATAGGAGCAGGAGTAGGCCAATCGGCCCCTCGAGCCTGCTCCGCCATTCAATAAGATCATGGCTGATCTGATCCTAACCGCCAATCTACTATCTATCACAGAACCATCTCCTGCATCTAACAGAATTGCACACACGAAATAGGAGCAGAATCAGGCTACACAGTCCCTGGGCCCGCTCCACTACCCACAGGGCCATGACCGATCCGAACCTAGACTCATGTCCAAATTCCTGCCCGCTCCCCGTAACCCTTAATGCCCTTTACTTCTAGGAAACTGTCTATTTCTGTTTTAAATTTATTTAATGATGTAGCTTCTACAGCTTTTTGTGGCAGCATATTCCATGGACCTACCACCCTCTGAGTGAAGTAGTTCCTCCTCATCTCAGTTTTGAAAGAGCAGCCCCTTATTCTAAGACTATGTCCCCTAGTTCTCGTCTCACCCGTCATCGGGAACATCCTCCCCGCATCCACCCGATCCAACCCCTTCACAATCTTATATGTTTCAATAAGATCGCCTCTCATTCTTCTGAACTCCAATGAGTAGAGTCCCAATCTACCCAACCTCTCCTCATATGACCACCCCCTCATCCCCGGGATTAACCGAGTGAACCTTTTTTGCACTGCCTCGAGAGCAAGGATGTCTTTCCTTAAGTAAGGACACCAAAACTGTATGCAGTATTCCAGGTGCGGTCTCACCAATACCTTGTACAACTGAAGCAATACCTCCCTATTTTTATATTCTATCCCCCTAGCAATGAAAGCCAACATTCCATTTGCCTTCTTAATCACTTGCTGCACCTGCATACTAACCTTTTGAGTTTCGTGCACCAGGACCCCCAGATCCCTTTGCACTTCAGTACTCTCCAGTTTCTTGCCATTAAGATAATAAATTGCTCTAGGATTTTTCCTGCCAAAGTGCATCACCTCACACTTTCCAGTGTTGTATTCCATCTGCCAAATCTCTGCCCACTTACTTAGCCTGTCTATGTCCCCTTGCAGGTTTTTTATGTCCTCCTCACTCACTACTTTCCCTCCCATCTTTGTATCATCTGCAAATTTTGATATGTTACACTTGGTCCCTTCCTCCAAATCGTTAATATAGATTGTGAAGAGTTGGGGACCCAGCACTGACCCCTGTGGAACACCACTAGTTACTGATTGCCAGTCTGAGAATGAACCATTTATCCCAACTCTTTGCTTTCTGTTAGATAGCCAATCCTCTATCCATGCCAGAATATTACCCCCAATCCCGTGATTTTTTACCTTAAGCAATAATCTTTTGTGTGGCACCTTGTCAAATGCCTTTTGGAAGTCTAAATACACTACGTCCACTGGTTCCCCTTTATCCACTCTATATGTTACTTCCTCAAAGAACTCCAGCAAATTTGTCAAACATGACTTCCCCTTCGTAAAACCATGCTGACTTTGTCCTATTAAATTATGATTATCCAAATGTCCTGTTACTGTTTCCTTAATAATGGACTCCAAAATTTTACCTACCACAGATGTTAGGCTAACCGGTCTATAGTTACCAGCCTTCTGTCTACTGCCCTTTTTAAATAAGGGTGTTACATTAGCAGTTTTCCAGTCTGCCGGGACCTTAGCGGAATCCAGGGAGTTTTGAAAAATTATTACCAATGCATCTACAATCCCTACCGCCACTTCCTTCAAGACTCTAGGATGTAAGCCATCAGGTCCAGGTGATTTATCCGCCTTGAGTCCCATTATTTTACCGAGTACCACTTCCTTAGTGATTTTGATCGTGTTTAGCTCCTCTCCCCCTATAGCCCCCTGTTTGTCCAGTGTTGGGATATTCTTAGTGTCCTCTACTGTAAAGACTGATACAAAATATTCATTCAGTGTTTTTGCCATCTCCATATTTCCCACCATTAATTTCCCGGTCTCATCCTCTAAGGGACCAACATTTACTTTAGCCACCCTTTTTCTTTTTATATAACTATAAAAACTCTTACTATCTGTTTTTATATTTTTTGCTAATTTACTTTCATAATCTATCTTCCCTTTCTTAATCAATCTTTTTGTTATTTTTTGCTGCCTTTTAAAGTTTTCCCAATCCTCTGTCCTCCCACTAGATTTCGCTACCTTATATGCCCTTGTTTTTAGTCGAACAAAATTTGTCACCGAGCCACGTAAGGAGATCTTAGGACAAATGACCAAAAGCTTGGTCAAAGAGGTGGGTTTTAAGGAGCGTCTTAAAGGAAGAAAGAGAGGTGGAGAGGTTTAGGGAGGGAATTCCTGAGCTTAGGGCCCAGGTAGCTGAAGGCACGGCCGCCAATGGTGGAGCGATTAAAATCGGGGGATGCTCAAGAGGCCAGAATTGGAGGGCAATCCACCGATAATCTGTCATTGTTACGAATCGTGTACTTTCTTGTTATTGTGATTAATCATGCATTGCTCTCATATGATCTTTGGTGCTGGACTGAACTTTGTTTCCAGTGGCAGGAGGGTCGGTAACCAGAGGCCACAGCTGGAAGGTAATTGGAAAAAGAACCAGAGGGGGTGATGAGGAGATTTTTTTTTTTAAGCAAGTTGTTGTGATCTGGAATGCACTGCCTGAAAGGGCGGTGGAAGCAGATTCAATAGTAACTTTCAAAAGGGAATTGGATAAATTCTTGAAGAGGAAACACGCAGGGCTATGGGGAAAGAGCAGGGTGGGGGGTGGGGGGGTGTAGCTCTTTCAGGGAGCCAGCACAGGTACGATGGGCCGAATGGCTTCCGTCTGTGCGCTATGATAGTTGGATGAGTTACTGGAGAATTGCTGGCTCCTGCGGGATAGTATCCCAGCATGAGTCAGCATCTTCAAGAGAGAAGGAGAGGCAAGTGGGGAAGACAAATCCTTCCTGACAAGTTTACGGGAGCAATGTCGCACCTTCCAACGTGGGGATGGCTGTGTTGCAAAATTCATTCCAATGGCCCCAGGATACAACGGTTTGCTTATTGCGTTTGCTCTACCCTTTGTTGGGCAAGGTGTTTTAAGGGACACGCAACGAAGGCGGGTAGATGGAGTCATGCTACAGATTTAGCCATGATCTAATTGAATGGCGGAACAGGCCCGAGGGGCTGAATGGGCTGAATGATTTCCTCCTGTTCCTACCCAATGGAAGGTTTTTGGTCCTCAGACATAGTAGAGATTTCATCGTGTCCTATGGCACTGAGGGTGTAACGTTAGCCCATGTGGCTGGAAACCCAGGTGTTCTAGGGGGGAGTGGGGTGTCTTCTTCTCCATTCCCCATCCTCCCAACCCAGAAAAACAATTTGTTGCTCCCTTCAGCTTCTCACAAAGGAAGCCGATGATAAATTTTATTAAAAAGCTAACATTTTTGAGGGGGCCCAGCCAACTTCTCTGGCCTGAATCCCCCTGGTGGGGGTCTCATTTGCCTCCTTCGGGAAGCCAGTACGTCCCAACACCCTGGGGATCTCGGCCTCTACACTTAGACTGGAACCCAACCAATAAAGTTAGAAAATTGGGAACACCCTAGAAAAGCACCCGCCCTCTCCAGAAAACCCCAGCAAAAGCTGAGATCTGGGCATAATTGTATAAGAACATACGAACATAAGAAATAGGAGCAGGAGTCGGCCACTCGGCCCTTCGAGCCTGCTCCGCCATTCAGTAAGATCATGGCTGATCTTCAACCTCAACTCCACCTTCCCGCACTATCCCCATATCCCTTGATTCCCCTAGAGTCCAAATATCTAATGATCTCTGTCTTGAATATACTCAACGACTGAGCCTCCACAGCCCTCTGGGGTAGAGAATCCCAAAGGTTCACAACCCTCTGAGTGAAGAAATTTCTCCTCATCTCAGTCTTAAATGGCCGACCCCTTATTCTGAGACTATGCCCCCTAGTTCTAGACTCCCCAGCCAGGGGGGAAACATCCTCCCTGCATCTACCCTTTAAGAATTTTTTATGTTTCAATGAGATCACCTCATTCTTCTCAACTCTAGGGAATATAGGCCTAGTCAACTCAATCTCTCCTCATAGGACAATATGCGGGTGATGGCCTCTTCCGATGAACCCCCACTGGAATTAAGGTGGGAGTTTGCCGGAAGGCCCACTCATGGCATCCAGATAGAATCCAGCTGAAAGGGAAGAGAGGACAAATCACCACACAAGGGTGCACTTTACTCTGGATGTCATAACCAGTGAGTGTAAAGTCAGAGATAAATCTATCAGTTTTCTTTTTATTAGGGCTAATAAGCACCCTGACCATTGAACTGCCAAGCTGGCCTATCTACTATTAGGATGCTCTGGGATCCTAGACTTTGAACCTTAAGCAACGCTCAGGCTCAACGTTATTACTATCAGCGTGTAATTAACATTTTGTCATGCAATAATCGTTACAACACTCCACGGAGTTAAAGTACACCCTCCAATATGATGACTTAGCATTCCTACAAAGAGTTTTGTTAGACTCTCATTCACAAAGCAAAGTTAGCGTTCCACTCACTAGAGCGGGCACCAGGCAAAGCAGTGGCCAGCGAACTGCTGTCGAATGATACAGGAAAGGATGAACAGGCTGGGTCTCTTTTCACTTGAAAAGAAAAAGGCTGAGGGGTGACCTAATCGAGGTCTTTAAAATTATGAATGGTTTTGATAGAGTGGATACAGAGAGAGTGTTTCCACTTGTGGGGAAGAGCAAAACTAGAGGCCATCAATATAAGATAGTCACCAAGAAATCCAATAGGGAATTCAGAAGAAACTTCTTTACCCAGAGAGTGGTGAGAATGTGGAACTCGCTACCACAGGGAGTGGTTGAGGCAAATAGTATCGATGCATTTAAGGGGAGGCTGGACAAGCGCATGAGGGAGAAAGGAATAGAGGGTTATGCTGATGGAGTTAGATGAGGAAAGACGGGAGGAGGCTCGAGTGGAGCATCAATGTCGGCCTGGACTGGTTGGGCCGAACGGCCTATTTCTGTGCCGTATATCCCGTGTAATCCTATGATAGAATTTTACAATAGAGAAGGAGGCCATTCGGTCCATCGTGCCTGTGCCAGCTCTCTGAAAGCGCCGTCCACTTAGTCCCACTCCCCCTGTCCTTTCCCCTTTTAAATTTTTACTTTTGAACTGCTTCTGGGCAGGGTATTCCTGACAACCCACTGCATAATAAAGCAAAATTATTCCTAATCTGTTTGGGAAACCTCGTGAGCAGGAACCCTCGGAGGAGACTTGCGAATGCTAGCGGGCTTCAGAGACAGGAACTTCCAAAAGTGTCTGCTTGTTTCTCCTATTTGGTTCAAAATTAACTTTTAAAAAGGGGAATTGGATAAATACCTAAAAAGAAAAAATTTGCAGGGCTATGGGGAAAGAGCAGGGGGGAGTGGGACTAATTGGAGAGCTCTTTCAAAGAGCCGGCACAGGCACGATGGGCCAAATGGCCTCCTTCTGTGCTGTGAGATTCTATGATTCTATGAACTGGGTCGGAGGCATTACTTAACCTAACAGTATGGTGGAAATGCCAGCAGATATTTTCAGGCCAATCACTATCGCACAGCCTGATATCAGCCTCTGAATTCTTAATTTATTTGTGTGAAGTTTTCATCCACGATTTTAACAGACGTATTAACCTATCTCAAATATGTGTGTTAACATCTGCATTAAAATAGTGGACAGAGGAATCTCATACAAGCACATGGAAGGGCACATTGTTCGATTCCTACATTACAACAGTGACTACACTTCAAAGGTACTTCATTGGCTGTGAAGCGCTTTGGGACATCCTGAGGTCGCGAAAGACGCTATAGAAATGAAAGTTCTTTCTTTACTGCGTTCCCTGCACAGAACATCACTCGATGGGAGCACAGAGGGGAGCATTGTTTCCAACCTGTGCTCCTGTTCAGTGGGGCTGGGTGCGGGAGCTGTGGGTGAGTTGGTAGCACTCTTGCCTCGGAGTCAGAAGGTTGTGGGTTCAGGTTCCCACTCCAGAGACTTGAGCACAAAACGTAGAAACATAGAAAAATAGGAGTAGGAGTAGGCCATTCGGCCCTTCGAGCCTGCTCTGCCATTCAATCTGATCATGGCTGATCCTCTATCTCAATACCATATTCCCGCTCTCTCCCCATACCCCTTGATGCCTTTTGTGTCTAGAAATCTATCTATCTCCTTCTTAAATATATTCAGTGACTTGGCCTCCACAGCCTTCTGTGGTAGAGAATTCTACAGGTTCACCACTCTCTGACACTCAAAATGCAGTGCTGAGGGAGCGCTGCACTGTCGGAGGTGTCGTTTTTTGGATGAGAAGTTTAACCGAAGCCCCTCGACCCTCTCAGATGGACGTAAAAGATCCCATGGCCCTATTTCGAAGAAGAGCAGGGTGAGTTATCCCCGGTGTCCTGGCCAATATTTATATCTCAACCAACATCACTAAAATAGATGATCTGGTCATTATCACATTGCTGTTTGTGGGAGCTTACTGTGCGCAAATTGCCACGTTTCCTACATTCGCTTATAGAAATGCAAGTTGTTTCTTTCTTTAGCTGAACGTGCCCGTTTGGTGTTTGAACGCCAGTGGCACACAGCATCATTTCTGCACTAATGATATATCTCTGGCGATGTAAATGTGCTCTATCGTGCTGACAAGTTCAGCTGTGGGAGGCCCTCTCAATGGCGTCACTGTAAGAGAAGTTGTTCATAGAATGTCTCCTCCCAAGAGGCCTCTAAAAAGCTGTTGTAAAGCACAAGGACGCAACAACATTGTGCAGCGGAGGAGGCATTGACATTGTAACTAGTGTCGGTGACAAGCAGCTGTGGTAGTAGCACAAATCCAGCCTGAATGTGGGGTCTGGGTCCGACCTGAAACAGGGGTGAAGCGGAGTAAGAGTCCCTGGAAGAGGAAGTCTTTAAGCACAAAACGTAGGCTGACACTCCCAATGCAGTGCTGAGGGAGTGCTGCACTGTCGGAGGTGCCGTCTTTCAGATGCGAAGTTTAACTGAGGCCCCGTCGGCCCTCTCAGGTGGACGTAAAAGATCCCATGACACTATTTCTTGCGCTTTCGGGTCAGTTCCGGCCTCGACACCTAGAATCATAGAATCATAGAAATTTACGGCACAGAAGGAGGCCATTCGGCCCATCGTGTCTGTGCCGGCCGACAAAGACCCATCCAGCCGAATCCCACTTTCCAGCTCTTGGTCCGTAGCCCTGCAGGTTACGGCACTTCAAGTGCATATCCAAGTACTTTTTAAATGTGATGAGGGTTTCTGCCTCTACCACCCTTTCAGGCAGTGAGTTCCAGACCCCCACCACCCTCTGGGTGAAAAAAGTTCTCCTCAACTCCCCTCTAATCCTTCTACCAATTACTTTAAATCTGTGCCCCCTGGTTATTGACCTCTCTGCTAAGGGAAATAGGTCCTTCCTATCCACTCAATCTCGGCCCCTCATAACTTTATACACCTCAATTAAGTCTCCCCCTCAGCCTCCTCTGTTCCAAAGAAAACAACTGGGAGTGCCAGCCTTTAATACCACTACTAATTGTACAGCTCATCATTAACTGGCCATTGACCGTAAATCCTAGACTGAACCTTGAATTCATGTGTCACTCACAGTATCTGCCAAATTCCAGCAAGCTATCAACTGCACGATCATCACTGAGCTTTATGTGTCACATCTCACTGGCAGGGAATCTAGACAACCCTGCATCAACTCCTTAATCAGATTAGTGATGTAATGACGAGGAGGTCAAAGTACCACCAGTTACCTAGCAACAGTAAATAAGTTCACTGCTGGCAGATTTCTTTTGGAACTGTTGGCGAAGAATTGATTTAACACATTCACAAGATCGCAACATAGATAGAGATAAGTGGGCAGCTACTTGACCCATTGTAGCTCATCCACCCCAGGCAAACATCCTGCATTATCTTTTGTAATGTCACCTAACTGGCCCTTGCATAAGTCAGAGGTTTTTGCCTCCACTCCCCTATCCAGACCTTTCCAAGACTTGATCACGCCTTATGTGAAAATGTTCTTCCTGACATCGGTCCTAAGCTCACCTTTCTCCAGTTTCAAACACTGTTCCCTTTGTTCTGCTATACCTGGAAGCATTTTTCTGGATGTACCTTATCTAGACCGTTTCAATTTTTTGGTGTCGTTGGCAAGGCTGGCATTTATTGCCCAGCCCTAATTGCCCTTGAGAAGATGGTGGTGAGCTGCCACCTTGAACCGCTGCAATCCTGTGTGGTGAAGGTCCTCCCACAGTGCTGGCTTTGTCATAGCGGTTTGGTACAACTGAGTGTTTCACTAGGTCATTTCAGAGGGCAGTTTAAGAATCAACCACATTGCTGTGGGTCTGGAGTCACATATAGGCCAGACCGGGTAAAGACAGCAGATTTCCTTCCCTAAAGGGCATTAGTGAACCAAATGGGTTTTTACAACAATCTGGTAGTTTCACAGTCACCATTACTGACACTAGCTTTTTAATCCAGATTTATTTAATTAACTGAATTTAAATACCCCAGCTGCCAAGGTGGGATTTGAACTCACGTACTCCAGATCATTAGTCCAGACCTCTGGATTACGAGTCCAGTAACATAACCACTCTGCTACCGTACCCCAATACGCTTCTATAAGCTCCCCCTGGCCTCCCCACACACACACATTCATTTTCCTTCAAGGCTTAGAGAGTCCTAGTTTTTTTCATTACTGCCCTTAGTGCCTTGGGTTGAATAAATCCTAGTCTCCCAAAGCTGCTGATGCTGATGCACGACTAGGGGTGAGATTTGAAGAAGAAAGAAAGACTTGCTGCAGTTGTACAGGGCCTTGGTGAGACCACACCTTGAGTACTGTGTGCAGTTTTGGTTGCCTTATCTGAGGAAGGATGTTCTTGCCATGGAAGGAGTTCAGCGAAGATTCACCAGGCTGATACCTGGGATGGCAGGAATGACGTATGAAGAGAGATTGGGTCGATTGGGCTTATACTCGCTGGAGTTTAGAAGAATGAGAGGGGATCTCATTGAAACTTATAAAATTCTGACAGGACAGGACAAACTAGATGCAGGAAGGATGTTCCCGATGACGGGGAGTCCAGAACCAGGGGTCACAGTCTAAGGATAAGGGGTAAGCCATTTAGGACAGAAATGAGGAGGAATTTCTTCACCCAGAGAGTGGTGAACCTGTGGAATTCTCTACCACAGAAGGCAGTAGAGGCCAATTCATTAAATAGATTCAAGAAGGAGTTGGATATATTTCTTAAGGCTAAAGGGATCAAGGGATATGGGGAGAAAGCAGGGACAGGGTACTGAATTTGGATGATCAGCTATGATCGCATTGAATGGCGGAGCAGGCTAGAGGGGCCGAATGGCCTACTCCTGCTCCTATCTTCTATGATTCTATGATTGCATTTATATATTGGGCAGATAGTTTCGTGATTGTTTTAACCTCAGCTCATCCGCTGTTGAAACCCTCATCCGTGCCTTTGTTACCTCTAGACTTGACTATTCCAACACACTCCTGGCTGACCTCCCACATTCCACCCTCCGTAAACTTGAGGTCATCCAAAACTCGGCTGCCCATGTCCTAACTCGCACCAAGTCCCGTTCACCCATCACCCCCTGTGCTCGCCGACCTACATTGGCTCCCGGTCCGGCAACGCCTCGATTTTAAAATTCTCAACCTTGTTCTCAAATCCCTCCATGGCCTCGCCCCCCTCCCTATCTCTGCCCCACAACCAATGTCCCCCGGTGAGCTGCACTTTGTTCTGCGCGGCCTGTTTCTTTTAATGCGCGGTCCCTTTAAATTTCTGCGCATGCGCGGTATTTACAGTGGAAAAGCCGGTGAGCGGCCTGCCCGGGTCTTTGCAGATTACTGCGCGGCAGTGCTGAGGGAACATTGCCTACAACCCTCCGAGATCTCTGCGCTCCTCCAATTCTGGCCTCTTGAGCATCCCCCGATTTTAATCGCCCTACCATTGGCAGCCCTGCCTTCAGCTGCCTCGGCCCTAAGCTCTGGAATTCCCTCTCTTAAGCTCTCCGATTCTCTCTCCTCCTTTAAAACGCTCCTTAAAACCGACCTCTTTGACCAAGTTTTCTGCCTTAATATCTCCTTATGTGGCTCGGTGTCAAATTTTGTCTGATAATCGCTCCTGTGAAGCGCCCTGGGACGTTTTACTACGTTAAAGGCGCTGTATAAATACAAGTTGTTGTTGATCACAAAACAATACAGCTCTGACGGTACCTTTCCGTTGATCCATCGTATGAGGACTGGGTTCTTCAAGGCTGCCAGTTGGCTCTTTCCCAGGATTCCTTCTCCGGTGGTGCCTTTAAAGATGTTTTTTTTGTCAGTTCGTTCACTCACGTTTTCAAAGTTGACATCAGTTATCTGGGAAAGGAGACTGTGCGTCAGTTAAGTGATAAGAGATAAACTGTGAGCGCCAGAAATCCAAAATCAAAACCACGGGGCGAGTTGTTGTGATCTGGAAGGCGCTGCTTGAAAGGGCGGTGGAAGCAGATTCAACAGTAACAGTTCAAAAGGGGAATCGGATAAATACTTGAAAAGGAAAAACATTTTCAGGGTTATGGTGAAAGAGCGCGGGAGTAAGACTAATAGGACAGCTCTTTCAAAGAGCCAGCACAGGCACGATGGGTCGAATGGCCTCCTTCTGTGCTGTAAGATTCTATGATTATGAAGGGGTTTGACAGGGTAGACGTAGAGAAGATGTTTCCACTTGTGGGGGGTGTCCAAAAATAGAGGTCATAAATATAAAATAATCACTAATAAATCCAATAGGGAATTCAGGAGAAACTTCTTTACCCAGAGAATGAATGGTTAGAATGTGGAACTCACTGCCACAGAGAGTGGTGGAGGTGAATAGCAGAGATACATTTAAGGGAAAACTTCCCTTTTGTTCTTTCCTCCCCTCCCCCTTTCCCTGCCTCTGTACTTGCTTAAAAATCTCTAACCATTTCCAGTTCTGACGAAGGGTCATCGACCTGAAACGTTAACTCTGTTTCTCTCTCCACGGATGCTGCCTGGCCGGCTGAGTGTTTCCAGCATTTTCTGTTTTTATTTCAGATTGCCAGCATCCGCGGTGTTTTGCCTTTTCAGACGGTCCTGTGTTTGATGCAAACTTTCACAAACGCTCAGCAAGGATAATATTGTTTCCCTACTGACTCGACAACAGGCATATTTTGCAAACCAGATCACACATCATTCCTCAATATCTGATGGCTATTTATTCATATCTGGGTTCACATACCATGATGGGAAAATGCCTGCAACAAACTATTAAAACAAAATTATGAGGGGCCTAGATAGAGTGGATAGGAAGGACCTATTTCCCTTTGCAGAGAGGTCAATAACCAGGGGGCCATAGATTTAAAGTAATTGGTAGAAGGATTAGAGGGCAGTTGAGGAGAACTTTTTTCACCCAGAGGGTGGTGGGGGTCTGGAACTCACTGCCTGAAAGGGTGGTAGAGGCAGAAACCCTCATCGCATTTAAAAAGTACTTGGATATGCACTTGAAGTGCTGTAACCGACAGGGCTACGGACCAAGAGCTGGAAAGTGGGATTAGGCTGGATAGCTCTTTTTCGGCCGGCACAGACACGATGGGCTGAATGGCCTCCTTCTGTGCCCTACATTTCTATGATTCTAAGGTATATGGGGCCGTATTTTGCGACCCCTACGGGTGCGTACGAGGTGCGCACGCGCCCGTAGAGACCGCGCAAGTTCCGGGTTTAGGCGCGCGAGACGCACGCGCTGAAACCCGGCACTTGCGATCTGTCAAGAATCCTCTTGACCGATCCTCCGCATTCCCCGGGAGATGGGCCTCCGCGGGTGGAGAGATGCGCTATTTGCCCAACTTCCGCCTGCTGAAAGGCTGTGGAATTCTGACGCCTGGTAAAAGCAGGCATAAGGCTTGCTTTTACCAGCGTAAGAGTATAAAAAATAAAAAAAATAAAATGTTATCACTCACTTATACATTAAAAACCCTGTCCAATAAGGTAAGTTTATATTTAGCCCCATTAAAACATATAATTTTTTTTCAAAAAGTTACATTTATGTGTAAAAATATTTAATTAAATGCCATTTTAATTCATTTTATATATGTAATTAAAAAAAAAATTATTTCATGGGTTTGTGTATTTTTTAAGTCATCCCCATTATGACAGTTCTGTACGTATGGAATCCCCATCAGTGTGAAGGGGGATTCCCTTCTTTCATTGGGTGGGCCGGCCCACATGATGCCAGGGGCGCTTGCGAACCACATGCACCCTGGGATACGTGGGCCTCTGCGCATTTCTACCAGGAGAAGCCCAGGATCGCGAGTCTCCGTATCTCCCGGACCACCAGGTAAATGCGTAGATTTTTTGATGATCGGAGGAATCCGCCCGCAGGAAGCCTCCCATCGCAAATTCAGGCCCAATGATAAAATATAATTAAATATGTAGCAGTAAAATGAGTTTTCAGTACTCTTTGTGAGGCTTGAGTTTGAAGATTTTTGATGCAGCAAGGATCAGGAAAGCTGAGAGCGATTGTCCTGGAAAAATTCCAGGGAGAAAGAATGAGCAGGCGACTGCTACTTGAGGCTTAAGAAGTCTGTTTGCTTGACTATCTCGACCTCCTCCTTCCAGTTTTCCTGCCACGTTTCTCCTGTTACCTCTCATCTTTTTAAAAAGTTATTCTTGAGATGTGGGCGTCGCTGGCAAGGCCAGCATTTATTACCCATTCCTAGTTGCCCTGGAGAAGGTGGTGGTGAGCCGCCTTCTTGAACCGCTGCAGTCCGTGTGGTGAAGGTGCTCCCACAGTGCTGTTAGGGTGGGAGTTCCAGGATTTTGACCCAGCCACGATGAGGGATCGGAGATATATTTCCAAGTCAGGATGGTGTGTGACTTGGAGGGGAATTTGGAGGTGGTGGTGTTCCCATGCGCCTGCTGCCCTTGTCCTTCTAGGTGGTAGAGGTCGGGGGTTTGGGAAGTGATGCCGAAGAAGCCTTGGCGAGTTGCTGCAGTGCATCTTGTAGATGGTACACACTGCAGCCACGGTGCGTCGGTGGTGGAGGGAGTGAAGATTTCTGCTCTCTCAGGTGGACGTAAAAGATTCATGGCACTACTTCGAAGAAGAGCAGGGGAGTTCTCCCTGGTGTCCTGGCCAATATTTATCCCTCAATCAACATCACTAAAACAGATTATCTGGTCATTATCACATTGCTGTTTATGGGAGCTTGCTGTGCGCAAATTGGCTGCCGCATTTCCCACATTGCAACTTCAAAAGTAAATTGGCTGTAAAGCGGCTTGGGACGTCCGGTGGCCGTGAAAGGCGCTATATAAATGCAAGTCTTTCTTTCTTTTTTCTTTTCAGATGCCTCCACCTGTCTTCACTCTTTCATCTGTGAAAGCAAGTGAGGAGGCACCTGGGAAGCTGGATGTTTGATGTTGTCTTGGGAAATGTCTGTAACTGGGATCTTCCTGTTCCTCATGATTGACGATAAACAAAGTTTCAGGAAGTGGTTAAAAAGGGAAAGAGGAGAAGATAAAGTAAAGGAAAAGACAAGGGAGTTGGGATGAAAATATTCTTCTGTCTCTCCCCCACACCCCCCCCACCCCCCAAGCAATACTTGAAAAGGAAAAACATTTGCAGGGCTACGGGGAAAGAGCAGGGGGGGAGTGGGACTAATTGGAGAGCTCTTTCAAAGAGCCGGCATTGGCACGATGGGCCAAATGGTCTCCTTCTGTGCTGTATCATTCTGTGATTAAAATGGTTACCATTAACCGAAACCTACCGCAATTCGAACAAGTTGGTCCTCTTCGTTGCTTGAATTTCTCCACAACAAGTCAACATTGACATTGGATACAATCTTAAATCCAGCACTCTCTTTGACTGTTCCTCCATCTCTGTCTAATTGCACCTCCACAGTGTAACTGTATTTATACGTCTTCTCTGCGTTAAACCTTGGCCCACCTTGTCGTGCTGATTAAACAAAGAAAAAGAAATTAAAATTAAAATAGGTAATAGGATTCAGAGCGGCACTGCGCAAGGTGTGTTTTTTGCAAGGAGTATTTCAGATAGCATCACATTGTTTAACGTGCAGGTTGTTGTGGAGTTGACTGAGTATCAGTTCTTGACACATCCCCCTTGCATCGTCTCGTCAGAAAGTCCACCATAGCTGGATTGAGGATCTGTCATCAGTGAAGGGAAATAGAAGCAGTGGAAGAGACCTCAAGGAGTGAGTGAATGGGAAGCAGTTTCCACATATACGCTGACGACACCCAGCTCGAACTCACCACTACTTCTCTCGACCCCTCCACTGCCTTTGATTGGTCACGCTGCTTGTCCGATATCCAGTCCTGGATGAGCAGAAATTTCCTCCAACTAAATATTGGGAAGAGCAAAGCTCTTGTATTCCGTCCCCGCCACAGACTCCGATCCCTCGCCACCGCCTCCATCCCTCTCCCTGGCCACTGTCTGAGGCTGAACCAGACTGTTTGCAACTTTGGCGTCCGATTTGACCCCCAGATGAGCTTCTGACCACAAAACCGCTCCATCGACAGGTCCCACCTATTTCCACCTCCGTAACATCGCCCGTCTCCACCACTGCCTCAGCCCATCTGCTGCTGAAATCCTCATCCATGCTTTCGTTACCTCCAGGTTCCACTATTCCGATTCTCTCCTGGCCGGGCTCCCACCTTCCACCCTCCATAAACTTGAGCTCATCCAAAACTCTTCTGCCCCGTGTCCTAACTCTCACCAAGTCCCGTTCGCCCAGCATCCCTGTGCTCGCTGACCGACATTGGCAACGCCTTGATTTAAAAATTCTTATCCTTGTTTTCAATTCGCTCCATGGCCTCGCCCCCTCCCTATGTCTGAAATCTCCTCCAGCCCCACAACCCTCCGGGATCTCTGCGCTCCTCTAATTCTGGCCTCTTGAGCATCCCCCGATTTCCATCGCTCCACCATTGGCGGCCGTGCCTTCAGCTGCCTGGGCCCTAAGCTCTGGAATTCCCTCCCTAAACCTCCCCGCCTCTCTCTCATAGAAACATAGAATCTAGGAGCAGGAGTAGGCCATTCGGCCCATCGAGCCTGCTCCACCATTCAATACGATCATGGCTGATCATCCAAATCCAGTACCCTGTCCCTACTTTAATCCCCACAGTACACATATCCCAACCTACCCCTGTAACCCCACGTATTTAATTCCCCCTAACATATCCCATCCTATCCCCATAACCCCACATATTTAATCCCCCCCTAACACTAAGGGTCAATTGTATCATAGCCAAATCAACCTAACCCGCACATTTTTGGACTGTGGGAGGAAACCGTAGCACCCGGAGGAAACCCACGCAGACACGGGGAGAATGTGCAAACTCCACACAGACAGTCACCCGAGGTCAGATTCGAACCCGGGTCCCTGGCGCTGTGAGGCACCAGTGCTAACCACTATGCCACCATGTTGCTCTCCTCCTTTAAGACTCTCCTTCAAACCAACCTCTTTGACCCAGCTTTTGGTCACCTGTCCTAACATCTCCTTATGTGGCTCGGTGTCAAATTTTGTTTGATAATCGCTCCTGTGAAGTGGCTTGGGACGCAAGTTGTTGTTGTTAGGTTCTTTTTTTGGCTTCATTAATGCCCCAGGTTTGTGGACATTCCCGAATTAGTTGCTACTTCAACAAAATCATCGTCAACGTAAAACGCCAGCAAGAGGGCTGAATTATAAGGGGAAACTGGAGAGAGCTGGGCTTCTCAACTTTGGAAGGAAGCAGCTGAGAGGTGACCTTATAGAGGTACAAAAGGTAGTTAAGGGTATGGAACAGGTAGGTTCAGACAATGACTTCAAACTAAACAGTGAGAGAAGGAATGCACTGCCTGAAAAGGCGGCGGAAGCAGATTTAATGGTAACCTTCAAAAGGGGAATTGGATAAATACTTAAAAAGGAAAGATTTACAGGGCTGTGGGGAAAGAGCAGGGGGGAGTGGGACTAATTGGAGAGCTCATTCAAAGAGCCGGCACAGGCACGATGGGCCGAATGGCCTCCTCTGCGATCTATGATTCTACGAGCAGGACAAAGGGAGACAAGTTCAAACTAGTAAAAGGCCAATTACAGATATCAGAAAGTTCTTCACCACAAAGAGTGATCAATACATAGAATGGACTTCTAGGGTTAGGGTGGAGAAGGTCAAAACCTTGGAATCATTTAAGAAACTTGATGGAAGTACACTAGGGTCTGTCTGAAATGGGCTAAATGGGCTTCCTCGTCCTTAGTAATCTTGTGCTTGTGGGGTGCGGGTAACCAGAACAACGATTTATCCTAATTTGACGACTAGATTCAGATTTAATCAACAAAGGATTAAGTCCATTAAGTTAAAAAAAAATAAGTTGTTATCACAGTCACTGGGGAGCATTTTCATTTTCCCAGAAAGTGAAAGAATCTGCCGGATTATAAGGAACCAGGAACACTGTGGGGCAATTTTAACCCAATCGCTCGCCGAGAAACTGATGAGATCGGGTATAACGCTGGTTTTTACACCAATGATCTATGCAACTCATCCTTTGTATATTTTTCATCCCAGCTCTTCACCTGTATTGACTCGCTGACCTCCACTGGCTCCCGGTCCAGCAACGCCTCAAATTTAAAATTCTCATCCTTGTGTTTAAATCCCTCCATGGCCTCGCCCGTCCCTATCTCTGTAACCTCCTCCAACCCTCCCAGATCTCTGCGCTCCTCCAATTCTGGCCTCTTGCGCATCCCTGATTTCCATCGCTCCACCATTTGGCGGTTGTGCCTTCAGCCGTCGAGGCCCCGAGCTCTGGAATTCCCTCCCTAAACCTCTCCGCCTCTACCTCCTCCTTTAAGATGCTCCTTAAAACCTCCCTCTTTGACCAAGCTTTTGGTCACCTGTCCCAATATCTCATTATGTGGCTCGGTGTCAAATTTTGTTTGATAATCGCTCCTGTGCAGCGCCTTGGGACGTTTTACTACGTTAAAGACGCTATATAAATACAAGTTGTTGTTGTATAAGGGCCCTCCCCCAGCAGCCCTTACACAGATTCCATTTACAAATCCACACCTTACAACTTCATTGACGTGTCAGCTGTGGCTCAGTGGGTAGCACTCTCGCCTCTGAGTCAGAAGGTTGTGGGTTCATAGTCCCCACTCCAGGGACTCGAGCACAAAAAGCTAGGCTGGCACTCCAGGGAAGTACTGAGGGAGTGCTGCACTGTCGGAGGGGCAGTACTGAGGGAGCGCTGCACTGTCGGAGGGGCAGTACTGAGGGAGCGCTGCACTGTCGGAGGGGCAGTACTGAGGGAGTGCTGCACTGTCGGAGGGGCAGTACTGAGGGAGTGCTGCACTGTCGGAGGGGCAGTACTGAGGGAGTGCTGCACTGTCGGAGGGGCAGTACTGAGGGAGTGCTGCACTGTCGGAGGGGCAGTACTGAGGGAGTGCTGCACTGTCGGAGGGGCAGTACTGAGGGAGTGCTGCACTGTCGGAGGTGCCGTCTTTTGGAATGAGACGTTAAACCGAGGACCCGTCTGCCCTCTCAGGTGGACGTAAAAGATCCGACAGCACTATTTCGAAGAAGAGCAGGGGAGTCCTCCCCGGTGTCCCGGGGCCAATATTTATCCCTCAACCAACATCACTAAAACAGATCATCTGGTCATTTTCACACCGCTGTTTGTGGGAGCTTGCTGTGCGCAAATTGGCTGCTGCGTTTCCTACATTACAACAGTGACTACGCTTCAAAAAGTACTTCACTGGCTGTAAAGCACTTTGGGATGTCCGGTGGTCATGAAAGGTGCTATATAAATGCAAGTCTTCCTTTCTTGATCAGCCTATTGTCCAGTATCACTGTGCATGAAGGGGGTTGTAAATCTTCATTCCTCCCTACACACACCACAGCAGAGTCTCGGAAGCACGTTTGCCCACTGACAACTGACCAGTGCTGTGCTCTCATGTGGAATACAATGCTTGTGACGCTGTGAGGTACACACACACTCAAATCCGACTGATTGTATTAAAGGGCAGGATAAGTTAAAATCTTCACAGACTCAGCGGAACAATCCCCCATTCAGCAGCTTATCAAAATGTAATGTTGTCAGATACTATAAAACCTGGTGCAAAGATCAAACCTTCATGCAGGTTTCTGAGCTGCAAAATCTGGGGATGAATCTTAACACCGTGGACTCAGATCTACACCCATAAATCCATGGACCTCAGTAGACAAGTTAAAGTACAATGTTGAGATCTTATTGTTGGGGATGGAGTTTATAGACTGCCGCAGCCTTCTGAATTTTACAACATGCAAAGGTTCAAAAATACCTTTGAACTAAAAATGTTAAATTCTAAATAAAATCGGTGAACCGCAGACTTCTCTCTCTCTCTCTTTTCTCTCTCTAGAACAAAAAGGTTATACTTATCAGGAAAGGCCAAACAGGCTGGGGCTCTTTTCTCTCTCTAAAAAAAGAGAAGGCTGAGAGCTGACTTCATAGAGGTCTTTAAAATTATGAAGCGGGTTTGATAGGATAGACGTAGAGAAGATGTTTCCACTTATGGGGGAGATCAAAACTAAATAAATACTTGAAAAGGAGAAATTTGCAGGGCTATGGGGGAAAGAGCAGGGGGGAGTGGGACTAATTGGAGAGCTCTTTCAAAGAGCCGGCACAGGCATGATGGGCCAAATGGCCTCCTTCTGTGCTGTATCATTCTAGGATTCCAGTGTCTTTAAAACCAATTTACAGTTTAAGGAGGTATACAATCCACATCCACAATAAACAGGCGAGACTGTTCCTGAACTCAAACTGCAGTCGTGCTCAATTTACAATAGCTTAAAGCTACTGAAGCAGGGAATATTAGCAATCGGAATTAATTTTTACACAGATTTATAAAAGATGTTTCTAAAGGGATGGGAACATCGGAAAGTACATGACCAAAAAAGGACTATAGTTTATGGCCATTCTCAATAGCCCACTCCTTCAAATATCTGTCCATAGATTTTTCCACACTATCTGCCCAGTCCACAAATTCACCATCTTCTGTGTAACACAATTAGATCTAAACTGTCCATGCGCCTTCTCTTTGCTAAGCTTCAGCTCACGCCCCCTAGTTTTAGAGACTGTGGCAATCTGGAAAATATTTTCAGGGTTCAATTTATCCATTCCCTTCAGAACCTTGACTATTTGAATAATATCTCCTCTGAGCCTTCTCTTCCCCAGAATTAAACAACCTCCACTTCTCCTCCGAGCTCAGTTGACTGACGCTAGGCACCGGTTTGGTTGCCCCGTTAGCATCGCCTCAAATGCCCGGGCAACACGGTGGCATAGTGGTTAGCACTGGTGTCTCACAGCGCCAGGGACCCGGGTTCGAATCTGACCTCGGGTGACTGTCTGTGTGGAGTTTGCACATTCTCCCCGTGTCTGCGTGGGTTTCCTCCGGGTGCTCCGGTTTCCTCCCACAGTCCAAAAATGTGCGGGTTAGGTTGATTTGGCTATGATAAATTGACCCTTAGTGATAGGGGGGGATTAAATATGTGGGGTTATGGGGATAGGATGGGATATGTTAGGGGGAATTAAATACGTGGGGTTACGGGGGTAGGGTGGGATATGTGTACTGTGGGGATTAAAGCAGGGACAGGGTACTGGATTTGGATGATCAGCCATGATCGTATTGAATGGTGGAGCAGGCTCGACGGGCCGAATGGCCTACTCCTGCTCCTAGATTCTATGTTTCTAACCTCGACGCTGTGAGAGAATATGCTGCCCAATTTTAACAGTGTGCAATTTGTTGCACATCCGTATTCTTGTGCAGACGGAAACAACTTTTCAGGTTCTTATTGCCGCCTACTACTTAATGAATAGAGTAGCTTCAAATCAGAAGGGAAAGAAATTATGAACTAAAGGACAAAATAGAGGCCCATTCATCCCACCCAGGATCTTCTCAGATTACATATTGCACAGAATTACATAGAATCTGCGGCACAGAAACTGGCCACTTGACCCAACTGGTCAGTGCCGGTGTTTATGTTCCACACGAGCCTCCTCCCACCCCTCTGCATCTCACCCTATCAGCATAACCTTCTATTCCTTTCTCCCTCATGTGTTTATCCAGCTTCCCCTTAAAGTCATCTACACTATTCGCCTCAACTAATCCTTGTGGTAGCGAGTTCCACATTCTCGCCACTCTCCGGGTAAAAGAAGTTTCTCCTGAAATTCCCTACTGGATTTATTGTATTCCTCTTTCTCCTGCCTCAGCACCGAACTAGTATCTCTCTATTCCTACAGTAGAACAACAAAGAGTGAAATGCTTGGCACAAACAGCAAATCACTGGATTCAAATGTATAGATTATGGTTTCCGCAACTTGTCCTATTTAATTATTGAAGATAGGTAAAGGATACAAAACTACAGATAGAATTAATGCAAACGTACAAATGATGGCGTCCTTAGACTACGTACATAAAAAATGAAAGACACTGAGAAAAAAGCATGACCGGCATGTACTTACTTTTTGCAGAAGTTGAGGAGGAAGAGACAATTAGGATCAACAGCACCCAAAGTGTTGCCATTTTTCAACACACCGTTCCCCGGTCAACAGGAATAATTAGAAGGGGCAGCCTCAACGAATCCACAAATGTATAAAAGAGGGAGAGAGGAAGAGATGGGTAAAACAAAATGATCTGAGGGGAAGGGAGCCGCTGGACGGAAAGAGTTAGAGCAGGAGGTTTACCGTTTATCTAGGTAGTACAGAGGTCAGATTCCAAACTCCACGCCGTGGTTCTAAGTCCTCGGGTTAAATATTAAACGGCTGTGATTTTACGCTGATCCTGACACAGAAATCAGCTGGGCCAAAAAACATGCCAGGTCCTAACTTGGTCCAACAGAGACAAGGCACCATGACACCGCACTCAAGGAGATAAATCATGCATGCAAATTTTATTTAAATTTCCTCCAGGAAGTTTTGTTAAATTTCCTTCCTTTCTGTCCATTCCACAGAACTTAAAATGAGCTAACGTGGTAGGTTTCAGATGCCTCTTTGAGAAGGGGAATGAAAGCCATTCTCGTGGCTAATTCCTGTAACCGCACAGACTAGGGAGCTCCCAGGTTTAATCCCAAACTCCCCCCTCCCACCCCCCTGAGCTAACTGATCCCACCCAGGACTACAGATGGCTATGGCACCTTGGACTGGGTCAGGAAAAATTGGGCAGTGTCCTCAAAAAAAAGCCGAGGCCCCGTCTGCTCTCTCAGGTGGATGTAAAAGATCCCATGGCACTATTTTGAAGAAGAGCAGCAGAGTTATTCCCCAGTGTCCTGGGGCCAATATTTATCCCTCAACCAACATCACTAAAACAGATGATCTGGTCATTATCACATTGTTGTTTGTGGGAGCTTGCTGTGCACAAATTGGCTGCTGCGTTTCCTACATTACAACAGTGACCACACTTCAAAAAGTACTTCATTGGCTGTAAAGAGCTTTGGGACGTCCTGAAGTCGTGAAAGGCGCTATATAAATTCTCATGGGAGAAAAGAACAACTTGCATTTCTATAGCGCCTTTCACAACCTCACGACGTCCCAAAGCTCTTTACAGCCAATGAAGTACTTTTGAAGTGTAGTCACTGTTGTAATGTAGGAAACATGGCAGCCAATTTGCGCACAGCAAGCTCCCACAAACAGCAATGTAATAATGACCAGATCATCTATTTTAGTGATGTTGGTTGAGGGATAAATATTGGCCAGTATACCGGGGGGAACTCCCCTAATAGTGCCATGGGTCCACCTGAGAAGGGGTCTCGGTTTGACGTCTCATCCGAAAGACGGCAGGCACCTCTGACAGTGCAGCACTCCCTCAGTACTGCACTGGGAGTATCAGCCTGTATTTTGTGCTCAAGTCTTTGGAGTGGATCTTAAACCCACAACCTTCTGACTCAGAGGCGAGAGTGCTACCCACTGAGCCACAGCTGTGCGGGGATACCAGGTGAAAACAGGATTGATCTTGGCTGTGATCTCTTGCACAGTCAACTGGCCTTCCAGCAATCATTGCCAAGGCTAACACTCTGGTGATGTACAAGAGGGCACCGGCCGCCGGCAGAACTGCACCTCAGTGAGGCAGTTGATTACTCGTTTTCTCTCTTTACGTTTAATGGCCCTTACAATGCAATGCAAAGCCACAGACTCAAGCTATGCATGTCACACTGGGCGCTGGGACAGTGGAGGAGTTTGCTTCCATATGCACAAAGGGACCGAATTCCCAGCTTGGGATGGCAGAAGAGAAAAATCAGATGTGGATCCGCTCTAAATGACAACCCTGACACCCACCACTGTAAACCTAAACTGTCTCACTGCATGTTTGTGTCTGAAAAAGAGTCAGGGAGAAACAACATGGAAGTATGTCCCTATATGGGTTAAATGGGCTACAGTGCCATAGGGCTGAATTTTGCGGGGTGGTAGTGGGCGCGATCGGTGGTGGGTCGGGTGGGAAAGTTGTTTTTTTTTGACAGCGGGAACTCGCTCCCACGCGCCCTTCCCCCAGGCGCATCTGTCAACCTGGAGCTGACCCGACCTGCAGGGGCGGGGGAACCCAATTAAAATCATTATGAGGTACTTTACAGGCACCTAAGAGCCTTCCCCCCCCCACACTACTTTTTAAATTTCCCTGCATGGCCACGGGATTCACGCAGCTCGGGAACCCCGTCTGTCAACCTGAGGCGGGAGTTCTGTGGCCATTGCTCCAGCTGATTACTTGACAGCATGGAAAACAAACCCAAATAAAAACATGTGGATTACATCAGCTAACAGATTGAGGGAGAGTCTGTTCTACTTCAAAAGCTACTGGTAAATTTTAATTTTTCACTGACCATTCTCGGCTGTTGCCTTCCAAACTGAACAGTAATTGCAGTGAATTGATCTGCACTATAAAAAATGACATAAACCATTTGAATAAATTTTTTGTGTTGTTTCTGGTCAGGTTTTTCTCACAGTATTCTGTGATTGTCCAGTTACACATTAAATCAAGTCATCAACCGTAACAATTTAATTCTCATCACTCATTCCACTGGTTCAATTTGCTTTCAGTCCCTCAATATAACTAATGTAAGTTTTCAGTCTGAGACTTTAGGGTGAATTTCTGCAGAGGTTCTCTCACTTGTCCATTGTTAACTTCAACGGAAGAGCTGTAGAAATCCCAGAAACACCTTGTAAGCACCACTTACACTGTTTGTCAGGGATTCCGCAGCTCTTCCGATGAACTTGCATAAGATTGTAAATCCACTCCTTTACAATTACATTTAAAATCTGCTTAATTTTATGCATTACCTACACACAATCTTTTATTTGTACCAGTTACTGATACAAAAGTCTATAGATTTGTGACTAAAGCACCAATAACTTCCCAATTAATGTACTTTTGTAATTATGTTCTTGATCGTATTTGTAGATGGAGTCATATTACTTAATGATAATTTTATTTAAATATTTCTTTGTGACTCATATATGACTTTTATTATATGATTGTACAGTAAAGATTCAACACCCGCTATGTTAGATTGAACTTAAACTGTAATGTGGCCAGGGTCCCTTTAAGGATCCCGGCTTAAAGCGCGTCATGAGTGACGTCACCAGACCCACTCCATCTAATTGGGCCAGGTAATGCGCTGGGCCGGCTTAATAGGCCCCATTAAGGTAAGTTCATTCTGTACAGCGGGATGGAGCCAGCAGCGGGATCGCGACCCACCACAGACACCGGCCACACCGGACCCGCCAAGGTAAGGAAAATTCCGGCCATAGAATCATAGAAATTTACGGCACAGAAGGTGGCTATTCGGCCCATTGTGTCTGTGCCAGCCGAAAAAGAACTATCCAGCCTAATCCCACTTTCCAGCTCTTGGTCCGTAGTGCTGTAGGTTACAGCACTTCAAGTGCGTATCCAAGTACAGGAAACTTTCGTTTATCCGGCACCGACGGGACCGGCGTGGTGCCGGTTGATCGAAAGTGCCGGATTACAGAGAGGTATACTTACCAAGGTACGAGAGCCCCGTACACGGCCACAGGCTTAACAATTGGGACCCGGAGAGGGAAAGTAAACGAGACTCCGGCTTTTTCCTCCGTGGCGGCGACAGGTCCGAGTCGGAAGAACGTTGACCCCCCTTTCGTGGGGGCGAAAGGTCAGAATCGGGGTCTTGTCTGTATAATAAAACTTACCTGATTTTTGCCGGTTAAGCGAGAATTCCGAATATTTGGGTGCCGGATAAACGAAAGTTTCCTGTACTTTTTAAATGTGATGAGGGTTTCTGCCTCTACCACCCTTTCAGGCAGCGAGTTCCAGACCCCCACCACCCTCTGGGTGAAAAATCTCTCCTCAACTCCCCTCTAATCCTTCTACCAATTACTTTAAATCTCTGCCCCCTGGTTATTAGAAACATAGAAACATAGAAAATAGGTGCAGGAGTAGACCATTCGGTCCTTCGAGCCTGCACCGCCATTTAATGCGTTCATGGCTGAACATGCTACCTCAGTACCCCATTCCTGCTTTCTCGCCATACCCCTTGATCCCCCTAGTTGTGAGTATTATATCTAATTCCCTTTTGAATATATTTAGCGAACTGACCTCAACAACCTTCTGTGGTAGAGAATTCCACAGATTCATCACTCTCTGGGTGAAGAAATTCCTCCTCATCTCAGTCTTAAATGGCTTCCCCTTTATCCTTAGACTGTGACCACTGGTTTTAGTTTTCCCTAACATTGGAAACATTCTGCCCGCATCTAATTTGTCTAAACCAGTCAGGATTTTAAACGTCTCTATAAGATCCCCCCTCATTCTTCTGAACTCCAGAGGATACAAGTTCAGTTGATCCAGTCTTTCTTGATATGTCAGTCTGGACATCCCAGGAATCAATCTAGTGAACCTTCGTTGCACTCCCTCAATAGCAAGAATGTCCTTCCTCAAGTTAGGAGACCAAAACTGCACACAATACTCCAGGTGTGGCCTCACCAAGGCCCTGTACAACTGTAGCATCACCTCCCTACTCCTGTACTCAAATCCCCTTGCTATGAAGGCCATCATGCCATTTGCTTTCTTGACTGCCTGCTGCACTTGCCTTCCCACCTTCAGTGACTGATGTACCATGACAGCCCAGGTCTCGTTGCACCTCCCCTTTCCCTAATCTGCCACCATTCAGGTAATAGTCTGCCTCCCTATTTTTACCACCAAAGTGGATAACCTCACATTTATCCACATTGTACTTCATCTGCCATATTGACCCCTCTGCTAAGGGAACTCTGTCCACTCTCACTCTAATCTATCTCTCTGATTGCCTGAGGGTGGATGATGTCATGGTCATGTGGAGTTGGGGGTATATAAAGAACTGCCTTAAGAGGGAAAGGCTGAACAGGAGCAAAGAGTTCCAACACATGGTTGCCTGTTCTCCAAAGGATTGAGGGCAATATCCACCTTTTGTACTTACTGCCTTGGTACTGTGTGTAACTAGTTGTACCTGATCATTATAATTACTGATTGCCACCGTATTATAGAATCATAGAATAGCACAGAAGGAAGCCATTCGGCCCATCGAGTCTGCGCCGGCTCTTTCGAAGAGCAATCCAGTTAGTCCCACTCCCCCGCTCTTTCCCCATATCCCTGCAATTTTTTCTCCTTCAAGTATTTATCCAATTCCCTTTTGAAAGCTACTATTGAATCTGTATCAGGCAGTGCATTCCAAATCGGCGATGGTAATACCGTTGAATGTCAAGGGGAGGTGGTTAGACTCTCGCTTGTTGGAGATGGTCATTGCCTGGCACTTCTGTGGCGCGAATGTTACCTGCCACTTATCAGCCCAAGAGCGTCGTCCAGGTCTTGCTGCATGTGGGCATGGATTGCTTCATTATCTGAGGAGTTGTGAATGGCGCTGAACACTGTGCAGTCATCAGCGAACATCCCCATTTCTGACCTTATGTTAGAGGGAAGGTCATTGATGAAGCAGCTGAAGATGCTTGGGCCTAGGACACTGCCCTGAGGAACACCTGCAGCGATGTCCTGGGGCTGTGATGATTAACCTTCAACCACCACAACCATCTTCCTTTGTGCTAGGTATGACTCCAGCCAGTCGAGCGTTTTCCCCCCGATTCCCATTGACTTCAGTTTTACTAGGGCTCCTTGATGCCACACTCGGTCAAATGCTGCCTTGATGTCAAGGGCAGTCACTCTCACCTCACCTCTGGAATTCAGCTCCCTTGTCCATGTTTGGACCAAGGCTGTAATGAGGTCTGGAGCCGAGTGGTCTTGGCGGAACCCAAACTGGGCCTCAGTGAGCAGGTTATTGGTAAGTGCCGCTTGATAGCACTGTCAACAACACCTTCCATCACTTTGCTGATGATTGAGAGTAGACTGATGGGGCGGTAATTGGCCGGGTTGGATTTGTCCAGCTTTTTTTGGCCGGGACATACCTGGGCAGTTTTCCACATTGTCGGATAGATGCTGGTGTTGCAGCTGTACTGGAACAGCTTGGCTGCCCTAACTTCCTCTATGACGATTACTTATGCCCAACACAACACAGAACAATCCCGTCCCATTTCTCCCCAAGGAGCTGAAAACCGAGGACCACTTTACCTCCCTCCCTCATTCCTTCCTCCCTCATTCCTTCCTCCCTCATTCCTTCCTCCCTCATTCCTCCCTTCCTCATGCAACCTTCAGGCTTTTAAAACTGATGGTTGCTATCGCGTAAACCAGTACTTTATCTCCTCTTTTATTCGGGCAGAAGAAACCCTGCCCCATATTTACAAGATAGAATGTGGAACTCGCTGCCACAGGGAGTGGTTGAGGCGAATAGCTGAGACGCATTCGAGGGGAAGTTCGCTAAACACACGAGGGAGAAGGGAATAGAAGGGATATGTTAATGGGGCGAGAGGAAGGTGGGAGGAGGCTCGAGTGGAGCATTAACACCGGCACGGACCAGTTGGACCGAATGGCGTGTTCCTGTGCTGTAAAATGCAATGTAAATCTATGATTGGTTCTATTTTAAATGAGTAGTTTTGACCTCTTACCTTATTCTGGTTTCAATCCAAGTAACACTGCATTTGCGTTTAGGTTAATGTGCCTTCGTGGAACTGAAAACGTAGACCATAAAATATCGACACTGCAATGTGCACAGTGCACTTTGAACTGCATTACTCGAGGACACAATTTCCTTGTATGGAAGTCAGCCTTCCTTGGCGGTGAAATTCACCCTGTCCGTCATTTTAGCGGTAAAAAAGTCAAGGCAAGAACAAAATTAATGTTGACTATTTTGCTAAGAAGGAAAGTTCCCTTTTTAGGGTTCATTTCCCCTTCGTGCACTCTTTTTAGCAGCCCAGTTGGCACATTTGTGTTAACTTCCCCGGCACAGACACGATGGGTCGAGTGGCCTCCTTCTGTGCCGTAAATTTCTAAATTTTTCCGATTCAGGGATAATTTCCTGACAGCATCCCAGGTGGGGAGTCTCCCCCGGAAAGAGCCCACACTGGGAATTTGGGGCTGCGCTGCTCACAGTTTTCTGGCCTTATTCCTATTTCAGCTCGTCTAAACTCTGCAGCCCATATCCTAACTCAGACAAAGTTCCGTTCACACATCACCCCCCCCCGCCCCCCCCCCCCCCCCCCACCACCTCCTGTGCTCCCTGACCTCCATTGGCTCCCGGTCCCTGAACATCTCCATTTTAAAATTCTCATCCTGGTTTTCAAATCCCTCCAAGGCCTCATCCCTCCCTATCTCTGTAATCTGCTCCAGCTCCACAACCCTCCGAGATCTCTGCACTCCTCCAATTCTGGCCTCTTGAGCATCCCCGATTTTAATCGCCCCACCATTGGCGGCCGTGCCTTCAGCTGTCTGGGTCCTAAACTCTGGAATTCCCTCCCTAAACCTCTCTACCTCTCTCTCCTCCTTTAAGACGCTCCTTAAAACCTACCTCTTTGACCAAGCTTTTGGTCACCTGTCCTAATATCTCCTTACAAAAAGAAAATACTGCAGATGCTGGAAATCTGAAATAAAAACAGAAAATGCTGGAGATACCTGCTGAGTATCTCCAGCATTTTCTGTTTTTATTTAATATCTCCTTATGTGGCTCGGTGTCAAATTTTGTTTGTTAACGATTCTGTGAAGCAACCTTGGGACGTTTTACTACGTTAAAGACGCTGTATAAATGTAAGTTGCTGTTGTTATAGGCCCGAGAAAATCTATTGTGTTATCAGCTCCACTGTCTGAAGAATTGAATGAAAAACTTTCAAACTCATCAGGCCTCTGACTCCCTCTAGGGGTCTGGAGAAGGTGAATCAACAAGAAATTATTTGAACCACTGAAGCCTCCTGCCCAAAACTCAGACTGATACAACACGGAAAAATTCTAGGTGTGAGATTTTTAATTAAATGCTGTAATACCTGAGGTGTCACCTCATACCAAACGCATATTACATTGGCAGCCGTGGCTCAATGGGTCGCACTCTCACCTCTGAGTCAGAAGGTTGTGGGTTCAAGTTCCACTCCAGAGACTTGAGCACAAACATCCAGGTTGGCACTCCAGTGATGTACTGAGGGAGTGCTGCATTGTTGGAGGTGCAGTTTTCTGGATGAGACGTTGAACCGAGGCCCCGTCTCCTCTCTCAGGTGGATGCAAAAGATCCCCATGGGCACTATTTCGAAGAGCAGGGGAGTTCTGGCTAATATTTATCCCTCAACCAACACCACTAAAAACATGATCTGGTCATTATCACATTGCTGTTTGTGGGAGCTTGCTGTGCACAAATTGGCTGTCGCGTTTCCTACATTACAACAGTGACTACACTTCAAAAAGTATTGAAGTGAAGTGCTTTGGGACGTTCTGAGGACGTGCACAGCGCTATATAAATGCGTCTTTCTTTCAAAAGCGTTAAAATGTGTCTGTCACGTGTCCTGCAGGAATTGGCTAGGTGGTGATCTCACCTTCTTCTTGGCTATTGCCTTTTCCCTCACCAGCGCAGGTCTAGACAAACTAGATGCAGGAAGAATGTTCCCGATGGTCGGAGAGTCCAGAACCAGGGGTCATAATCTAAGGATAAGGGGTAAGCCATTTAGGGCAGAAATTAGGAGGAATTTCTTCACCCAGAGAGTGGTGAACCTGTGGAATTCTCTACCACAGAAGGTAGTTGAGGCCAATTCATTAAATATATTGAAGAATGAGTTAGATATATTTCTTAAAGCTAAAGGTATCAAGGGATATGGGGAGAAAGCAGGTACAGGGTACTGAGTTTGGATGATCAGCCATGATCTCATCGAATGGCGGAGCAGGCTCGAGGGGCCGAATGGCCTCCTCCTGCTCCTATCTTCTATGTTTCTATGATTCTTCTATGTAAGCAATGACCAGGACAACTGCAGTCATCACTATCGCTCCCTACAGTGGCTGAGAGATTGTCTCACTCAATGCAGTCGGGATCGAATCTGGCACCTGTGGACCCACATGGCTCGGTTAACACATTACGCTGTACATTTTTCAACTAGCACGGCTCCGATGGTCAATGTTTATTTTAATTGGGTTTTTTTTTAAAAGAGAAAAAAAAATTCGCGTAAGCCAATGATAAAAGAAATCTGAAATAAAAACAGAAAATGCCGGAAATACTCAGCAGGTCAGGCAGCATCTGTGGAAAGAGAGAAACAGAGTTAACGTTTCAGGCTCTGATGAAAGGTCATCGACCTGAAACGTTAACTCTCTTTCTCTCTCCACAGATGCTGCCTGACCTGCTGAGTATTTCCAGCATTTTCTGTTTTAATTTCAGAATTCCAGCATCCGCAGTATTTTGCTTTTATGAAAGAATTCTGTCTCTTCTTAAAAATACTCCTCAGAGACACGATCGTTCATTAATGGTTGTTTATCTGGGATTTTGCGCCCGTGGCTTCTCCTGCGCTAGCTGTTCGGGCCTGCCTGCCCTTGTGGAGGTTTCTTTGAATCGATTAAGATCGTGCATTTATGGCTGCTAACTCGTTAATCCATGTGGGGGTCACGCTCTATCTGTCATTATGTTTACAGCCATCAGCTTGTCTTTGTTATTTTCATTGTGTTGAGCTTGTCCAGAGGAACGGCCTTTCAATGAACAAAAACCACACGGTCACACTCCACACGGTCACAATCCACACGGTCACTCTCCAGACGGTCATTCACCAAAGATGCGAGGGCCTTCTGGCACACTCCCAGCCCTCCAGGATTGTCCAGGAGCCTCCAGGAATTAAACATTAAATCTCCAGGACACTATTTCCAAAGGAAAATGATAGGGGCGTTGAAAAGAATAGTCTTGATTTTCATTTTCTTTTCAACACTTTCATTTATTAGTTATAAAAATATTGGCGTTGACTGACAATCAAGAATCATCCAATCAGGTAATGTGTGCTCAACGCAGACCCCGGCAGTCACTGTGGGCTAAATCCCACCTCGTAACTTTGAACTGAATCTTCTTCTTGATCCGCAAGGCACCATAAAAAGAATATTGCTTCCTTGACAAAGGCAGATAATGTACAAATTCCGGTTATAATTACATGGCAGTAGGCTTTGATAAAACCTGAAAATGCTGCTTGGCAAACATCAAGCAAACGAGGCAACAGAATTAAACAGAAATACGCTCCTGAGCATTTACATTATACTAGTCGTACTGTATATACTTTCATAAACTACACCATTATTGGGATTAGGCTCCTCCATCAGCCATTTCTGGGATACCTGTGGAAGAAAATCAGAAACTCAGCCAAGTTTGTACAGTAGACATTTTCACAACTTTGAAGGAATCAAAACCATCCACAATTCTTAGAATGCTCAACTGACATCAAAACCAGACTTGGCTCGAGTATTGATGGAGGTTTCTCCCGATCGTATTCCTGGAGATGTCATCACATGACCGACCGCCCGCCCAGTCAAAATTCATTTTCCCCCCATTTCCAATATTTCGAAAACAAAAATGTTCAAAGGAAATGAGAAAAACACCCTCTAATCTTTCTCCTGGATTAATCACAGCAGTGTCCCGGAGATTAATCTTCACTTCCTGGAGACTCCAGGGGCAATCCTGGAGGGTTGGCAACCCTAAGGCCAAGCTGCAGTGGATTTTAGTGTCCTGGGCCAGTAACGTATCTCGGGGCGGGGGGGGGGGTGGAATGGGGGTGCACCCTCGGCACTGGCCCAGCCCCTGGCAGGATCCAAATGATGAAAGTAAAGTGTGGGGCTGATCAGTTTATGTTGGAAAGGGTGAGATGGGGTGCTAGTCCCACCTGACTGGTAATGTGCCAGAGGGCTGTGGAGGCTCAGCCGTTGAGTATATTCAAGGCTGAGATCGTTAGATTTTTGGACTCTTGGGGAATCGAGGGATGTGGGGATAGTGCGGGAAACTGGAGTTGAGGTTGAAGATCAGCCAGGATCTTACTGAATGGCGGAGCGGGCTCGAGGGGCCTTATGGCCGACTCCTGCTCCTAATTCTTATGTTCTTAAACACTCACATTTCCTGGATCATTATTCACTGATCCAGTTTCAGACTGGGCCAAGAGTAAGGAGCCCACTAGTGGTGGGAGTGAAATACTGCATGCAAGTGAAATTTAAAAAGGATGGGCATAATTGGATTGTTCTCCTTAGAGCAGAGAAGGTTAAGGTGAGATTTAAAAGAGGTGTTCAAAATTATGAAGGGTTTTGATTGCATAAATAAGGAGAAACTGTCTCCAGTGGTAGGAGGGGTCGGTAACCAGAGGACACAGATTTAAGGTGATTGCCAAAAGAACCAGAGGGGAGAAGAGGAGAATTTTTTTTTACGCAGCGAGTTGTTGTGATCTGGAATGTGCTGCCTGAAAGGGCGGTGGAAGCAGATTCAATAATAACTTTCAAAAGGGAATTGGATAAATACTTGAAAAGGAAAAATTTGCAGGGCTATGGTGAAAGAGCAGGGGGGAGTGGGACTAATTGGAGAGCTCTTTCAAAGAGCCGACACAGGCACGATGGGCTGAATGGCCTCCCTCTGTGCTGTATGATTCTATGGTAATTGAAGAAGAGTAGGATGACTAAAAAAATCTGGAAGAGTCAAAAGGGCGGCTCAATTCCTTACCAGCCATTGCCAAGGCTGACCGGGCAGGGGATTAAGAACAACAGACAAAAAATGAAGGGAAAGAAGCCCACCTGTGCAGGCCTGAGGCCACAGCTGACCAGTTCGGTCACTATCTCTGCCAGCCTTATGATGCCTGCTAGCAGAAGCCGTCCTTACAGCTCCACATCTGGCTCTCTGCTGTCCCAGAACCTGTGAAGACACTGCCCGCAGCCCCATTGCCAGCTAGGTACAAAAATAATTGGTGAAAAGTTGGTGTGGCCAATCAGATCTTTTGGTGACAAATGGGTGCGGCCAATCAGATCATTTGGTGACAAATGGGTGTGGCCAATCAGATCATTGGTGACAAATGGGTGCAGCCAATCAGATCATTTGGTGACAAATGGGTGCGGTCAATCAGATCATTGGTGACAAATGGGTACAGCCAATCAGATCATTTGGTGACAAATGGGTGCGGTCAATCAGATCATTGGTGACAAATGGGTGTGGCCAATCAGATCATTGGTGACAAATGGGTGCAGCCAATCAGATCATTTGGTGACAAATGGGTGCAGCCAATCAGATCATTTGGTGACAAATGGGTGCAGCCAAACAGATCATTTGGTGACAAATGGGTGTGGCCAATCAGATCATTGGTGACAAATGGGTGCGGCCAATCAGATCATTGGTGATAAATGGGTGCAGCCAATCAGATCATTTGGTGACAAATGGGTGTGGCCAATCAGATCATTGGTGACAAATGGGTGTGGCCAATCAGATCATTTGGTGACAACTGGGTGCGGCCAATCAGATCATTGGTGACAAGTTGGTGTGGCCAATCAGATCATTGGTGACAAGTTGGTGTGGCCAATCAGTTCATTGGTGACAAGTTGGTGTAGCCAATCAGATCATTGACTAACTGATGACCACCCGCGGCAAGCCTTCTTTCATGCAGTATCACATAAAGCGTAACTTGCCGTGATTGGGATGGTTCTGAAGAACCACGCGGCAAGGCAGTCAAGTTAGACTTTCACACAGGTCTGTGCATCAAGCCTGCTGTCACAACCTACCTTCGGAGCAGGTGCCAACTCTTCTGCAGGCCGAGGTAGCGAGGCCTCGATTTGGCGGATGAGTGCGTGAGGGTACGGGCAGTCGGGCACGGAGCTCCTCTTCTGCAGCTTACCCTGCAACGACATCCTTTCAGCTGTGCTCTTGATCTTCATCTCAGTTCCTTGGACAAACAGACTCCCATTGGGAAACGCACTGGTGCTAGTAATGGTGCTGCAGACAAATAAAAAAAACAATTGGCACTGAGGCTCGTGAAAGCCAATGTAGCGAAAGAAAAGAAAACAGAAAAAAAGAAATGACAAAAACCGGGCCATAAGTGGCCTCGAAACTGCTGCAAGAGTCTCCTTTTTGGCCCTTTAAATGTCGTTACAATCTCTGCGCGCCTCCGATTCTGCCCTCTTGTGCATCCCCGATTTTAATCGCACCACCATTGGCGGCCGTGCCTTCTGCTGCCTGGGCCCTAAGCTCTGGAATTCCCTCCCTAAACCTCTCCGCCTCTCTCTCCTCCTTTAAGACGCTCCTTAAAACCAACCTCTTTGACCAAGCATTTGGGCACCTGTCCCTAATATCTCCTTATGTGGCTTGGTGCCAAACTTTGTCTGATAATCGCTCCTGTGAAGCCCCTGGGGATATTTTACTCCGTTAAAGGTGCTGTATCAATGCAGGTTGTTGTAATTACTTGCACTGTTCAGCACCTAGCAACCCTAGATGTCCATGCACTGATTTCACTTGCTGTATATAAAAGGGCACAAACAGATGTAGAGGGCGTTGTTTAAATGTGATAATGGCGTGGTTGAAGCAAATAACAGAATAACACAGCTGGAACGCAGGGGTCAGTCAATTAGCTTCCCCCCCCCCCCCCCCCCCGACCTCTACCCACTATTCGGAAAATTCACCTTCAGCTGCCTAAGTCCATTTTTAAACCCCTCCATCTCACTGCCCCCTCTCTCTTCCTCATTTAATACCCTCCTTAAAACCCACCTCCTTGAACGCCGCTCCTAATCGTTCCGCCTTTGGCTGCGTCTCTTCGCCATCCTCAGGTCTGTGAAATGCCTTGGGACCTTCTTCTCCGTTTAAAGCGCTGTGCAAATCTGAGCTGTCGTTTTAGGGTTTTTTTTCCAAGGAGGCAGGCCAGTCGGGAAAATTTCTACCGTCATGTTAAGTCAGTGAATTTTCTGTTGCAGTTTACTGCATTTTAAGAGAAGAATAAATGAGATGGGAATGGTGTTAATAGTCAGGAAGGATAAATGGTTGATATCAAGTTGGACCAGTCACGCTGCAGGGGCTATTCTGGACAGTTAGGGCTAGGCTGGGTCGTGACAGGTTAGGGCAGTTCAGGGTAATTATAGCAGAGGGGATGGCGAGGGCAGTTACAGGAGTAATTACAGCAGATGGGATCGGCAGGGTCATGACAGTAAAGGACCTAGCCATGGCAATTATAACAGAGGGGTTAGTCAGGGCAGTTACAGGGGCGAAGGGAGCCAGGGACACTTGCAGAGGAGGGAGTTTTCAGTGCGATGACCGAGGATGGGCTAGTTAGGGCGGCGGTGGAATAGGGGCTAGGCAAGGTGGATCTTGCGGAGGAGTTCGGCAGGGCAGTTACAGGGGAGGAGGTAGCTCGGGCAGTTACACGAGGGGGGCTAGTCAGGGCGATTGCAGGAGAGGGAGCAGTCGGGGTACCGACAGCAGAGGAACGAGTCATTGCAGCGTCGTAAGTCAAGTTAGTCAGAGGACATTCTGTGGGAACGTCCGTGGATGGAGCTGCAACAGTCAAGCAAATTTGTTGCTGGAGGTGATCTATTTTTTGGTTTTTCTTCTTGGACTTCACATGGCTGCAATGAAAAAAGTGAAAATAAAAGTTATAAAGTAATGTTGAGTTGTAACTCTCCATATTCAGACTGACAATTCAACCAGCACCATGCAAAATCCATAGGGGCTTTATTTTTTAATTCATTCATTCTGGGGATGTGGGCATCACTGGCAAATTTATTGCCCATCCCTAGTTGCCCTGAGAAAGTGGTCGCGGGCCGCTTTTCTTGAGCCGCTGATTCTTTGTAGCCGTTTGTTGCAGCTGAGTGGCTTGCTAGGCCACTTCAGAGGGCAGTGGAGTCAACCACATTGGTGTTGGTTTGGAGTCACATTTAGGCGAGTTGCTGCAGTGCATCTTGTAGATGGTACACACTGCAGCCACAGTGTGCCGGTGGTGGAGGGAGTGAATGTTTAAGGTGGTGGATGAGGTGCCAGTCAAGCGGGCTGCTTGGTCCTGGATGGTGTCGAGCTTCTCGAGTGTTGCTGCAGACGAAAACTGCCCTACAAAACAAACAAGAGGACTTGCCTTCAGCAAGACCCATTGAAGACACTCTGATCTGTGATGGGCTCAGGCACAGCTCGTGGGGTGCCTCTCGGTTTGGGCGTTCCCATGTTAGGTAACACCCTTCCAGCCTCATTTACACGCTAACACTGGGCCTGTGTCTGCTGCAGGCGAGGCCTGGTTACGTCCGTTCTGGAACTATCCCCCACCCAGAAACCCAGGGGCTAGTTGATGAGGGGCCGATCAAACAGACTGCTTTGCCCTGGGTGGTGTCGAGCTTCTTGAGTGTTGTTGCAGCTGCGCCCATCCCGCAAGTGTAGACTATTCCATCACACTCCAGACTTGTGCCTTGTAGGTGGTGGAGAGGCTTTAGGGTCACTCTTGTGACTTTGTGAGACGCTCGCCACAGAATACCAAGCCTCTGACCTGCTCTAGTAGCCATGGCATTTGTGGCTGGTCCAGCTGAGGTTCTGATCAATGGTGACCCCCAGGATGTTGATGGTGGGGGCTTCAGTGATGATAATGCCACTGAATGTCAAGGGGAGGTGGTTAGACTCTCTCTTGTTGGAGATGGTCATTGCCTGGCACTTGTGTGGCGCGAATGTTGCTCGCCACTTATCGGCCCAAACCTGGATGTTGTCCAGGACTTGTCGCATGCGGGCGTGGACTGCTTCATTATCTGAGGAATTGCAAATAGAGCTGAACACTGTGCAATCACCCCAATTCTGTCCTTATGATGGAGGGAAGGTCATTGATGAAGCAGCTGAAGATGGCTGGACCTCGACATCAAAGCAGCATTCGACCAAGAGTGGGACCAAGGAGCACTAGTAAAACTCAAGTTGTCCTGAGGAACTCCTGCAGCGATGTCCTGCGGCTGAAATGATTGTCCTCCAACAACCACAACCATCTTTCTTTGTGCCAGATA